>JAUMJJ010000034.1:10770000-11970000 GCA_033556795.1 Tapera naevia | reverse complement strand
GTCTCCTTATTTGTATTCCTATTCAGTGTCAAGTATAATAAATCTTTAAAATACGAATCCCTTTATGTTAGGCTGTGTGATAAATAGCTCATCTGCAGATGTACAAAGCAGTAGAGGCAAAATAGGAGGTGGGGAACCAGAATACCACCCTGGCCCAACCACCACCCAGGCCCAGCCACCACTCAGGCCCATCACAGGAGAACATCAGCCCATGCGCCCATGCAATGAGGCACATTGACAGACAGAAAAACTCCATAACACAGGCAGAGGAATGGAGATCCTGTCTAAGCACTCCCTATGGCTGTCCCAAGAGAGCCATCAGCCCCAGTGGTCCAGCTGGAAACCTCATCATCACTGGTCAGTGGGAGAGGATTTCTGGAGAATTTCTCACAGTCTGAGGGGCATGTGGCACATTATGGCATGCAGGCAAGAGTATTTTGGAATTGCACAGGATTTATTATGCAATAAGAGTAGAAAATGAGGGAAAAGGGGATAAAAGGAGTCAGTAACTTGTAATCAGGGTGCTGGTGAACATATTTGTCCAGCCGCGCTCTGCATGTGATCAGCACAGACAGTCCTGTCTTCTTATTAAACTGTAATTTTTCCTGGGTGAGAGAAATCCCTATTTTATGTGTATGTGCATGGAGTGTCAACAGCTGGACTGAGAACCATGAGTCACTGGAGGCCGTGTGTCTGGGTGCAAAACAAGTAAAGGTAGCGAGGATACGTAAGCCTGTGTGTGACGGTTGGTGAAAACCAAGCTAGACTGGCTGGTAAGTAGGATATATATGTATATGGGCCCAGCCTCTGGAGTGGTCTACATCGTAAACACCTATGAATTTCCTACTAACAGCGCTTCATCCCAATCAGCCAGAGAGGGAAGGAAGAAGCTGTTTATTTCTGTGTGAATATTATGTGTTTCTGCCTGTGTTGATCTGTGTGGCCCGCTGTGTACATGTGTATTTACACCTGCTTTTGCACGTGTGCCTGTTGGGAATACATAGCCTTGCTACTGGTGAGACCTGGGGCACTGACCCGCAATTGCCTTGCCGCTATAAGAGAACTGCTGAATTTGGCAACTCCCTAAAACAGGAGCTTATGAAATTATATACTATTTGTTACAGCTCTGGACTGTAGCATCTATGGACCGTGTGTAGCAAGTGACAAACTAAGCCTCCTTTCCACACCAAACAGACAGAAGGCAGTGCATTGCCCTGGAACTCCCACTAAACTCTTTTCCCATAAGTCTGAAAACACTGCCACACAGATTACTAGAAGGGCTACTTTTCTCCACTGTTTCCAATACTATTAGTCCTGTGAAGTACAATAAACAATGTCAACACCAACCAAAAAAGAAAGGTACAGACTTAGCCCTGAACAAAATTCTTTTTAAGTTGATGGGACCCCACCTCATCACATTTTAAACAATAAGTTTAATCATCTCTTACAGATGAGCTATTGTCTTTTGTTGTCCTTTTTGATGTTATTGTGAAGTGCCTTGAAGATACTTGATAATAAGGCACTCTGAGTTGTGTTTCCTTTTTCTGTACTGCAATGCATTATTAACACCAAATGCCAAATAAATAATGAAAACACAAGCTGGGAAAATAAATTTTCTTCTTCCATTGCTGTTTTAGTTTGATCTAAGCATCTTATTAATTGCTTTATTTTTGGTGGTATGGATTTATGTTTGCTTGATGCAAGCATAGGTAGCATTTATCAATACCAATTACCAATAGCAATTCTAGTGTCTTTCCTTAAAGGAGGAATCTGAGGTAGACAGTGTTGCTTGATGGATTTCATAGCAGCTTAAGTACTTTGCACAAACTGCTAAAAGTAATTTTCTAAAATAAAAAATCTGTGTATTATAATACATCATTCCAGTTTAAACTAGGAAAAACAGCACAGCTCTCCTATAGATGTAATTTTCTAAAGAAATGTAGGAAGGTCACCCATAACAGTGTTTTACGCTACAAGTATTGTGCCAAGCAGTTAGTGAATAACGTACCTTGAGAACAGAATATTGGATGTTGCCCCCAAAGAATATCGAAGTGGTTTAAACGTTAGAATGCAACTTTCTGCTGTGAAAAACATTGCCTCCAATCATATAAAGTGTAGTTCACAGGAACGTACAAAGGAGAATGATGCCTTCAGATCATTGCAAAATCTCCACAGAGTCTAGACATAATCAGAAACATTTGAGCAGTAATAATGGACAAGGGTGACTGATTCAGCTTTCCGAGGACTTGACAGACATGAAATTATGACTAACGTTTACATATAGGAGCATTTACTCTTCCCCTATCTCCTACATGCCTCATGCATAAACTGCAGTTTGATGCTTGGAGCACTCAATTCAGCTAGGGAAAGGAAAACTCAGGGGGTGCGTAACTGTTAGATAGTCTTTCCTTTTCCTGCATAATTCCAAAATACAATTACTGAAGATAGAAAACATAGCTTTAAGCTTGAAAGATAGATCAGGCAGTCAAACCAGTCTTTGGATGGCTTCCTAGCTCGGAAAGCTGACCACAGTCACACTTGTGTACTACTTGTCATGGCAGATTTATTTAGCCATTGCAGAACCTCCATAAGACACACACTAAACTTCTTGAGTTTATTTAATTAATATCACCCTTGTAATAAGAAACTAGAGAAATTACAACCTACTTTAACTATTAAACATTAGGACTGTAATGCTTTATCTCTTAAGGAGAAAGGGTAAGTGGTCGACTCGCTTTCACTATACACCAGTAATACCTCATGAGACCATATTCTGAAAATAGTTGTGCTGATAGAATGCAATTAGTTTAGTTATGAATTTTCAAATACATTAGTGAAATCAAAGTGGTTTTTAAATTTTGACTCAATAAAAACTCTGCTGGAGAAGAGATCATACAAAATTATATTTATATATACCACTTTTATTCATTTGCTTAGACCAGTAACAGTTTTTGTACAGCTCTCAATTCAGATGCTTCTTGTGGTAGTAGACATTGTTTCTTATTGACCAGACATTTAAAAAATATTTTACGGTAGCTTAACATTACTATACAGGTATCAGTATAAAGAAATAGAGCAAGAGACAGACATCTCAAGAATGTATCAGAAAAACGCTCCAAAACATTTAGTAATTGCAAGAATTTCACAATGTCAGAAAGTGGTGTTAGTTGTCCAGTTCTTACTGAAAGCTAACAAACATCAGGCACTTTTAACCCTTCAAATTGTTCTATTTTAAATAGTCTTGACATTGTTATCTCAGTAATGACAGTTTTAAGTGTAGACTGTGTATGAAATCTAGATCTACCTTTTTTTTCTTGGTGTTCTTGAATTGCTTCATATTTTTTTTTGTAGTGTTTGGTTGAACTGCTTTTGAAGGAGGATTAACAACACATTTTCTCTTAACTCATTAGCGCTCCTAAAGCAAATGAAAGAAAGGTGATATAAAGCTGCTGTTTATCATCATGCATCACTCTAATATTTCTAAAATTTCTGGACTTAGAGACTGGGCAAGCATAGGAATGAGTTGCTTTTTCTCTTCTGGAAGCTCCTGTTCCAGGCTAAGAAATTCAGGAATGAAAGGCAGAGTCAAGCACGTAACATATGTTTTTGGGGTTTGTCTCATTGTGGTTTGAAGAGAAGGCAACAATTTGCAACTGTCTTCCATATATTCATGTACATATCTTCATATATCCAATGCCATTATTCACATATACAAAGTTCAATATTTGCTTAAGCTTTACATTAACTTAGAATCCATGTTTACATAGTCTTTTTGTACTACTAAAGGGCTAATCTGCAACTACAAGATACAAGATAATTCAATTGCCCAGCACAAAATTTTGGAACGGGACCTTGTGCAATCTTCTGATCTGAAGTCTTTTAAGAAATGAGATTTTCTTTCATCGCATTCCATGACACAATCCTTACAATGTTCTATTGAAAACTATAGCTAAACTATGAACCTGTTACTTCTAATATTGAAAAAAAAGAATACTTGGCAAATCTATTTGTTGTGTAACTTTACCCAGAGATTAAGTTAAATTTGCATTGAATTCTGGTTCATAGTACTTGTTTATCTAGAGTCAATAGTACTTTCTTTTACCATTAATTTACCTTTTACTTCCAAATTCAATGGCATTCTACACCATTTTAAGAATTAAGAAGGTCTCCTATAAGAGAATCAAGTCAGTATCTTTCATGATATGATAGGGTTTTATTTTTCATGGTCTTCTCAAAACCAGAACTTTTTAGCTTTAAATCTGGAAATCAACAAAAATATCTTTCCTGTTTCGAATTTTATGACATTGATATGACTGTTTATAAAAGAATCCCAAACAATATCTCAGTATAACAATGACTCACAAAAAGGGATGGGAAAAGTCCTTCAGAATTCACCCCTTTCTGTTTTATTTTTCTTTTTCTTAAAAAAGAAAACGTGCTCAATGTTTTAGAAATCCCATTATACAATGAAATTTAATCAGTATTAAAATAATCATTCCTATGGGAACTTTGGAAGCCAGATGTGAAAAAAGTTATTTTCATTTCTTCTTGATTATGGGTTATCACTGCCCTTCTCCCAAGCCCAGTCAAATTAGCAATGCCGTGATTAGACACTGAAAGGAACAGCCATTCATTCTGTGTATAGATGTCTGCACTCTAACTCCTCTAAGATCTGAAGAAATTTGGTCCAAGATACGATCCATAATGCAATGCCAGGTTTTACAGGCCTTTAGGTTTGCTCATATATCTACTTAGATGAGCAAAAACTGTACAGATGCTTTATTGTTTGCTGCATAAGGGATTAGTTCGCATAATTTGTGCTATGCAATGAGGTACCTTTACTGACTAACAATATCAAGTGGTTACCTCAAAAGGATGATAATTTTAATGAGGCAGTGTTGTACTGCTTAACTTTTTAAAGTTAGTTCGTCCCTGAGACATGGCTTATGACTATATAGAAAATGAACGATTTATAACCAATCAGAAAGATAATATTAACACAGAAAAAAGGGAGTATGAGGAGTACTACACAGATAGGAATAATTTCAACATCTACCTAGCAATGTTTTTATAAAATATTATTACCTACATTATTTTAATTCTTCCAAGGTAAACTGATGCATAAAATCAGTTCCTGTTTGGCATTTACAAAAGTACCAAAGGACGGTTTTAAATCATGCACCCATTTTCTCCTAAATTTTTAATATTTTCCAGAATACGATTTTAATACATCAATTCATATTCACAAGTTACTTTTAATCCTATTTCAATGTAAATATATCAAGATATATACCAAAACTTAGGAAATGAGAAGCTGATTTTTTTCAGCCTTTCTTCAGTTTGAAAAAGACTTATCTGTGAATTTATCTGCTTTAATTCGCAATGCTGGCACTGAGAGGAGTTTCAGGTACAGAAGCAGGCAACTAAACAGATGAAGGTGAAAACTAGGACAATGAATGTTGAAATTCATGAGAAAATAAACATATTCAATCTTATATTTTCAATCTCATTCAAACTTAAATCTGTCAGTTTCAGCCAAAATTTTTAGTTTTTCTTGAGGAGCATATATTTTTCCAGACAGTTGTTCGTTATTTCTTATTCCCACTATCTTTCAAAAAACAATTTTGTTTACTTTCTTTCTCTAGCTTGTTTGCTGCTTTTTTATTATGCAGAATGTCAGAAAAGATTGATCTTTATTTATCTTTGTAAAAGAGGATGTCACAGTTTACTTTGTCTTTGACTACTTGTTTATGTAAGAGATAAAAGAATATCAGGCAGTAAACTGGAAATCTATAATTATGCTGAGAACCTTAACAGACATGGACTGAAATATTTTTATTGACACAATCAGCTGCTTCATTGATCAGATGAAAAAATCCTGTATACCTATCCTGTGCAGTTAAAGGACTCATTGAAGTTGGAAGGTAGAAAATGCTTCTCAATATCTCTTACATAAGCAGCACTTCAAGTTCATTTTCAGCTCCTCCCAGCTCTAGGCCATTTTATTTACCTATAGCCCTGTAAATAAGGAAATAAAAAAAAAAAGAACTCAATGCCTTTCCCTGTTTACAGGCTTTACCTTTGTTGCTTCTGTTCTCATCTCAGTGCCAGACACCCCCTCAGTTAAATCTTTTCTTCTGGAGATGTCCCCAAGTTGAGGTTAACATGACATAGCTTTATATTATGCTGTATGAACACTTTTTCAAGAGTGTGATAGAAGTACATATATAAAAAGTTTTATTTTATGTTACTTCAGTTACAAAATACTTTTGGGGAATATTTGAAACACCTGTGTTTGGTTTTAATTATTCCCAGAAATAACCTACACAGTCATAACAACTTGCTACGTAGCATTTTTTAGGTGCAGTTTTAGAAGATCTAAAATTATTAATGCTTTTGAATTGACTTAGCAGAATCCATCAATGAAAAACAAAGTAGTGTGGAGCTCCCAAAGCCAACGAAGACCGGTTTTGGAGGTGGCTTACAGGCTAAAACTATTCTTAAATGGACAAACTATGTCAAACTTTATTATCAGGTTTTTCTCAATGACAAAAAAGCTAGGTAAGGGATGAATTTGGCCTGACTGCTTGCATTCATGAGAATAGTTTTCAATCACAATTAGAATCTCTGCCTCATTTTGTTGTAGCGTTTACCACACTGCAAATTCTTAGGGGTAAAAAAACTTCTTATCAAACTAACAATTCAAAGCACTTACTAGCCTCCAAAATTCTCTTATAGCACTAAAATGTAGTGTACGAGCATAGACTACTAATTTGACAAAGAGATAAATGTTCTTCAAATACTAGGAGCATTTATTAAATACCTAAATTTCTGAGCCCTGCTATAACAGAATCAGAGCGGATGCATGAATAAACATTGAACGTTCAGTCAGTGACTTCCTAGAATGTTCTTCAGAGGTTCAAAATTACTCATTTAACCTCTTCCACTATTCTTGTGAAGGTAACCTGGCTCTGAAGTGAAGTTCTAAAGAAAGTAAGGGTTGCCCAGTCATGTAGTGGCATGACTAAATGCTGCTCTATACAACAGTATCTCTCCTTACCACTGTGCTCTCTTACCCCCAAACAACAGAGAGAAAAGCAAATTCCAACCCTACAACTTGCCTGAAAGTCAGGAAAGACAGGAAATGCTACTGACTTTATGAAGTCTGTTAATGACCTTCTTAGAGTAACCTGACTAAACTATTTACCTGTCACAGGACATCCAGCTTAGATGTAGTCGCATGTTGAGTGAAGGTTTCACTATCTTTCTGGAACTCTAAAAAGCTCCTAGACTTTTCTCTTTCTCAGACAAACACAGCAACTGGTGTGGGAATATCAACTCTTAACCAGAGCAGGGCTGCCCTGGTAACTTTGTATGAAAGAAAAGGCTTCCTCTGTGTTATCTAAGGTTGCTCACTGTCCTGCATGCAGCAACTTCAAAATTAAGTTGACAGTGATGGCTCCCATTTTTAGTTACTATAGATGACAGTGCCTTGTTGATGAACATACTGAATGATCAGATAAACAGAGAACAAAAGTGATACATTTTCAATGCTCTTTTAATCTCCTCATTAAACTGAGTGGGACCTTTAATTTTCTTTCATTCCCAAAGTTGCCTATTTCCAAAATGTAAAATAACCCAAACAGAAACAGAACAATCAATTAGAAACAGCACAGCACACACTGTTCATACTCCAGCATGTGAGAGTTGAAAGTGAGGGAATTAAATGATATGTGCTCTTGACTAAAAAAAACCCACAACACAACTGAATAGTGCTTGAGTGAGTCTTCTGTGGTTGCCTGTGTTACTGGCATCTTCCCAGCAGAATGGTGGAGTCTGATCACTTCTCTTCAAAACAGAAATAATGCTTAAAATTGATTGTTGACAGAAACACAAGGCCCTTCTTAGAAGGAATTATAGACATTTTAGAGGATTAATTGTCTAGCTGCGCAAGTGCTTCGATTTACTTGTCCACCTATATTGAATAAAAACTCAACAGAAACATTCTGGGACACCAAGAGCAATTTTAAATTCAGCTGCTTTATCCAACAACGCCTTGGTTTGCAAGATGCTGTTTGTTCAATGATAGCAACGATCACTTGCTGATCTCTTATTTTGAGGAGCCTGTCAGCCTGATCAATTCGCAGAAAGCAAGCTCAGTTGTGCAGTTGGAGGGGCAGAAGCTATTTGGTGGCTTGGCTCAAAGCAGAACTCCACAGCCTGTCACCCCATGCTCTGGGAACCCCCATTTTAAGGCTATTGCGCTGACCCATGGCTAATGACAGTGACCTAAGAGTGGGGAATGTTTATACAGTGTTTCTTATTTTTAAATGGTCAAACAAATATTACATGGGAGTTAAGTTTTGTAAGAGTGAAGTTTTATTGGATATATCCACCTACCTCTCACAAACCCCTCATATTTTGCAATTGTCGGGAATTCTTGTGAATCAGTCACAAAATACTTACTGACCATTAGCAGCCTTATGGCATACCTACCCTGTACACAGATGGGACTTACATACACTCTCTCTCTGGAATATAAATGAGATGTTTTTGAAAAGATGCTGACAGTAGGCCTCTTTTACTCACACTTTGCTAGCTAAATAAACAATTATTTTTACAGCTACTGAGTGTACCTTTGAAAATTAAGGCTGTGTTTAAGTGCAGATAACACAACAAGTCACTCCATAAACACCAATCATTCAAACTGTACCTACGTGTAAGGTGATTTTGTTGATCTCTGTGGACTTCTGTGTCCCTGGCTAGGCACAGGCTGCCAAATTTTGCTCTTATTATCTAATTAGTTTTTTCTGGAAGTCAATAGTTTCAGCTACAGCCACCTGAATTAAGAAGACTTTGACTATGAAATGCTAGTAAAACTTTACAACTTTGAATATGATTCAGCTGTCCAGAAGACAGTAATGTCCATTAAGTTTAGATTAGTTTATGGTTGACTTGAACCTGAAACCTGAATTGAGTTTCATCTTCAAAGTGGGAGTTAGACTACTGGAGTGAAACCTAAAATGTACCTGTCCTGTTCAGTTATGGATGCTTGCACTAGGCCAGAAAAGTTGTTGTTTTAATATTTGAATGAGAAAAAATTCTGCTGATGGAAAAAAAAAGACAAGCTGACTAAACCAGATCTGAGCACTGCTTTTGCAAAACTTGTGCTTAGCAGGATTTTGAATGATAAATAACATTTTCAGAAATACTAAGAATTTAAATACTTGATAATCCCTTTAATCTCCCCACTCGGTAAGCTATCAGTTAAAAAATTACTACAAAAGCCCCTTAATTCTAATTCACAACAATTTTAAACATTCCTGCTAAACCTTTGCACTGGTATAATGGAATGATGCAGATTTAGATGACAAGAAATGAAATCTTTCTTTCACTGCAGAGTTACTGTCGGTGTGTTTCTTCCTATTTTAAACAAATTTTGCTAAGTTTTTAAGTTTATGGTTATTTTCTTGGAATGTATGTTAAGCCTCCATCTTGAAATTTTGACTATTTCTGATCCTTGAAATTAAAGCAAATCCTCATTCACTTACTGCAATGAGGAAAATTTCATCTTTTTAAATGTACGCTAGTTGGGGACTGAGACTTTTTATTAATTGTATTCTCCTAATGCAGAAATGAGGGCTAAGTCCTTGCAATTAATATAACGTACTGGCATACAATGAACACTATAATTAATAATATGATATGATATGATATAATATTTAAAATAATATAATATTTAAAATACTATAACATTTAAAATAATATAATATTTAAAATAATATAATATTTAAAATAATATAATGTAAACTATTAAAGCTACAAATAATTTCCATTTTTCCATTCCTTTATGGCATTTGTAAAGTGATACAGGAGTCTGCTCTGCAATGCACTGTGCATATATCTGTATGTGCAGTGTATGTGTATGAATACATACATATATATATATATATAATATATATATATAAAGATGGTTCTTCCCAGAAAGCATTAAAAATGTCAATCCTTCTCCTATTTTTCAAGTACTGGTAAACCACTAATATTATATAAATAAACATAAAATGTCTTCCTTTACCAGTAAGATCATTTTCATTTTAACCTTTGAGCTATGAGCAAGAAATCTAACAGAAATTGAATCACAGATTTAGCATTTTTCCTTTTTAGTCACGTTACAGGAACTGCAGCAGACAGAGACAGTGAAACAGTTGCGCTAAGAGTCCAGCAGCTGCAGCTACAGTATATGCGCTTCTTGGGGGTTTTTGTTCCTAGTAGCTCTAGCCTGGTCCCGTCAACTGAGAAATCATCACCAAGGTGCAGTACCAGGTAAGATTTGGACTGCATCTTCCATTTCAGCTTCATCTGAAAGGAAACTCTGTGGTTTGAGACCTCTCCACTGTGAAACAAAGCACAGCCCCGTGGGAGTCCACTTCAAAAGTGCATTTGCAGTCCCAACTAAAATGTTACAATACTTGAAACCTTGATTTCCATCCAGGTCAAGTATCCTGCTGCCACTTCTGTCCCCTTCATAATAAAGCTTCACCAAAATATATTAGCTGTGTTTATTCTCCATCTTTTGTTAGAAGGATAATCCAGAATTCAACTATTATGAATTTACTTCATATTTTTATTTAATTATGTTAACTTATACCAAATTTTCTTGTAATGGTTTTGGATTTGGGTTTTTTTTTAATCTTGAATGTTCTTTAGTACTTGTTTCTCAATTTGTTCACGACAACAAATGAAATTCTCTTTCAATGTTTCTTTTGATAGACTAACAAAGCCACATGGCCTTAGTTTGCTTTTCTCTATTATTCTAATCTCCTTCTTTATAGCTATTTAATCCTAAATTATTCTTTTTTTTAATATGTGGGGGTGTAGAGAGTGTACAGACAGTATTTCAGATGAATCAGTTATATATCTACTGGCATTACTAGCTCTCCTGGACACAGCTTGTCAAAAGCGTTAAAGAATTACGTTTACCTTTTCAATGGCAACATGGAAGGACCAATTCCTGTATAAGCAACTAGTAGATTAGATCCTTCTCATCTTTAATAATTCCAAAATAATTATCTCCCATGATATAGAATAAATTCTGCTTATACATGACTGACTGTTTATCTTATCCTTACACTTTGATGATTGTATTTCATCAAATTTTTATCACTGTAATCACTCAGGTTGCCTGGTTCTTTCTGAAAAATACTCAGTTTCTGCTCTGTACTGATGGTACATTTAATGCTGTGTTACCAGCGTTCCCTACAGTGCCTTACCTTTCAAAAACACTAACAGTAGTTCTAACTAACATGTCAACTAACACAAAAGCATCAAACTAGAATCACTCCTTCATGACCTTGAGGATACAGACATTCAGACTATTAAGGTCTCCCGGCAAACCTCCTCTGGCATCTTTCAGCCTGACTTCCTGTCATTTTAACTCTTTTCTTTGTGAATGTATTCAACTTAGGTTATTAGCACTAATCTGAACCACTTCTGGTTTAAGTAATATTTTCCAAGTCTTAATTGTTCTGCTGCACTGTGCACAGATGAGATCTCACAGATGTTCTGAATTTCAAAAATCAAAATTACTTTAGTCATGAAAATAATTGCTCGACACCTATAACTGTTAAAAAAGTCCTCTCAGCCTCTTATTTCTGCCTTTTCCAGTAAAATGTTTAACTATTCTGTGAAATTTCTAATTGAAATCAAGTTTTTTGAAACTAAAGACATTTTCTTTTCTTTTCTTCTTTTGTCGACAAAGCTTAATTTAATCTTCTTCACGTTCTTATGCAGTGATGATGCAGTTTCCACTTTTCAAACTATTACAATTTATTCTTCAATGGAAAAATCTTGAATTACTGCCATTAAAAGAATAACTGAAATTATTGTAGGATAGAGAGAATTCGTTATGCTTTTACTGAAGCAAATGAAATTTGCATTGCATTATTATGTCACTGTGACTTCCTAATTTTATTCTTTTATTACTGCCCAACATACATTTCTGCAACACAGCAAGAAATGCTTTTGTTTTTTCTGCCACAGCTGACTAAAGCTATCAAGAGGCATAACCATTTCCAGCACAGCTTTATCTTGTACTCCAATGTTCATATGTTGTGACACTTCTGGAAACAACCATGACATTTTGCTCAGATTGGAATAATTTTGCTTCTTTTAAGTACTACTGAACTGTATGGTGATTTTTTTTTCCTTCTTCATCTTAGTACAGCCATGTCAGACAGTGTCTTGTTTATTACAGAGCAGCATTTCCCTTCTAGGCTACTTCCTGTGGTGATAATAAAGCAGTTTTTCAAGTTAGCCATGAAAATACTACATGATATTGAGAACAATTCAAATAATTGCTCAAAGACTTACAGTTTTCAATTCTATTTCGACTTCTCCCGAGGCTACATAAAGAATAGAAGCCCTTTTCACTCCAGGGATATGAAGCTGCTTGTATAGATTTACCTCAACAGACATCACTATTTTATCAACACCGATAACAAAGGGCACAGAGAGAGACACAGACAAATATTAGGAAGTCCCTTAAGGAGGGCTTGCAGTTATTCTGTTTTCATCAGCTTTGTCTCCGTCTTGCTTTGAACTCCTGTTTCATTTTGTAGAATAGGATCTCAAAGAAGCAAAGACAAAAATCCTACAGACACGCACACAGCACTCCAGAAGAATCCCTTTCTTTGAGATTTTTCAATGATCCCCATGTATTTCTTTTCCAGCAGAACAAATTCCTGGCAGAGAAATGTTTCTGTTGTTCTTTTGTTTTACAAACTTTGAGGAAAATTAAGATTAATATTTTTTCTAACAAACATAAACCATGACTTAGAGTTCTACTTTTGTTTCTGGTCTTTCACACTGGCTTAAAATTGCATTTGAAATTAGCAACAGTGTTTTTTAATGCTTTACACTCCTACTGCTGTAGTAATGAGGGTCTAAGGACATAATGATCAAAAGGCTATAAGTATAAGTAGTATATTGTCTTCAAACAGTTGCTAGAGTTTAAAAAAACACTGAAGAATATTTTGGGTTCTTCTTAACGTCTGAAAAATACACATGCATTATAGTGACTGAAAGTACTCATCTGAACACTGCAATATGTGCTGTAGGAGAACACTGGGAAACACAAATGCCAGTGTGACACTAAATAATTTAGACCTAGTTACTGAAGTTATGAACAAAGTAAGAGATGATATTTTAAAGGCTAGGAATAAACAAGGAAAAAGAAGGATCTTTGATGGATCAGAATGTGACTTGGCATAACATTGTTTTGACATTGTTGTACGTTTTTCATAACATGATGAGTCATTTGAAAGACCATTGCCTGGAAGACTGGGTTTTTTCTTTAACCTTGATGGAAAGCAGCACGTGGATGTAATTGGAAGATGTGGAGTAGTGCAGTTAAGAAAGATCAGTGACTAGAGAAACTCTCTTTCAATTAAGACTATTAATTCTAATTCTATTCTTTTCACATTTCAGGATTTTATGTTGTTTGTTTTTTTTCCTTAAATCTTTCATGTTGATTTCTTTTTATACTTCTTAACTTGTCAGCTATGCATGCTTTTTCTCTTTGGTTTCCAGATCTATAAGTGCAACTTATCTGCAATATTTGCCAATACTCAGATATCCAACAGGTAACTTTGCACTTCCGAAAAAGCATCTTCATGTGAATTAGCTGTTTCTCCATTTCCACTCCTTGCCCTTCCCACAACTAAAGGTGGCCTGTAGGATACATGTTGTTAGTATTTCCAATAGAATCCAAATTACATCACTCAGATCAGTGTAATAATTTCCTCACAGGCTGCACAACCTGCTGTCTTTTATAATCAAATATCTTAGAAGCAGAGGTGGCTTATAGCATAAGAGGTTTTTCCTTCTCACTGACACACTATTTACTTCCATCTGCCCCAGATTTGGAGCTGGATAATACCAAAGCTGATAAGAGATACGCAAGCTGGGCTCAGAGATCCTTCTGAAGTTAAATGGATACAGTGTTATCCAAAATCACACTGGCTTGTTAGATGAGATAATGTGAAATGATGTAACACATCAGAGAGAGAAAGGAAAACATTGAGATCCAATGTCTGCTGGCATCCCCAAAGACAACAATTGCATTGCAAAACAACATTACAGATAAAAGTGGAAAGGGCTGCCATGCACTGTATATTGTGTACCTGGTGATCACAGAGGTCTGTCTGCTTGACTCTTCTGCAAATCTTCCATGAAAAGCTGAAAAATTACTCTTCATTTCCTACTTTTGTAAGCATTTATTTTATCATTATTGACACAAAATGTAAAAAGCTGTATGTACCGATAAGGAGAGAAATATCTAATGAGACTCTCTGCCAGGGTGAGAGAGAGATTCCTGGAATGTGAAATAAATATTGAATAGTAGCTTAAAGAATTCTCTACTCTTTGAGTGCTGTTTACCAATCATTGTTTATTGCAGGTCCATTCTCCAATTCATCTATTTAAAAAAACATGTTGTTGTTGCTAGATACTACTGAGGTGATAAATAAGAAAGCTTCACAGAATCAATAATGAGTTACGAAACAGCTGTTTTGCTTTACTTAAAGTGGACTGCATTATGGCTATACTCTTTCTCACTTTGGCTTTAATTTGTCATGGTACTTAGCCTAAATTTGAGTACATGATTTGTGGCACTGAATTAAAGAGTTCTCATGGTCAGACATTCGTCCTTCTGCCCAGGTGCTCAAAATTAGACACAACCTTGCATACCCTAGTGAACGGGAACCTGCATGCAGCTGGGAATGTCATGGCATATCATATCTGGAGGACACAGAGGGTTCTGGATTAAATTTAATTATTTTGATGGCATTCTAAATGGGTTTATACAGTGCTTAGTTAACAAGCATTTAATCCAGAGGTTAAATAAGGCAGTAACCCTAGAGACTGGGCTTGTAAAGGCCTATAAAGATTTCTTAGGTAGAAAGTCATCTTTAGCCCTAGGGAGTGGACTGTAAAGGGCTGAGGGGAATTTTATTAGCATCTTTAATTAAGCATTTATTTGAGTCCTTTATTTGGCATTGAATCAATTTGTCATTACTTGTTTTGTTATTTAATTAGTGTGTTTAATTACTGTAAATACTATTAGGGCTAAATCCTGCAAGTTGCTGGAAAACTCATGACTACTAGGGATGTCAATTAAAACACAAAACATTTCCCAGGTCCAGAAAAGTGCAGAGGGTTGCTTCTGAGATACTGCTTATGACAACCACACTGTTAGTGTAAGAAGAATTTTTGTTTCTGGAGTGACTCAAGCACCAAGTTACACAGGTTGTTAAATGTACAAGGAGCCATTGTGAGTACATGAAGCTGATGGAAATTTTCATTGTGGTGATGACTTTGTTATGGGGGAAAATCATATAAACTTCAGTCAAACCCATTACTGAAATCAGGCACCATACAGGAGGTCACAAGATGGTATTCCTGAGCTCCACGGTGCTGCAGGCAGCATTAATTGGAGAATTCAATAGCAATTTTTACAGTCTTGTACTAGAATGCAAAATAAATCATCATTGAGCATAAGGATTAGAACAAAAGTCAGTGGTAGAACCACAGCAACCCTGCCTGTTTCTTTTCCTTTCCTTCTTCTTTTTTATTTTTTTTTTAACCCAGTCTTCCATTTCTAGGCCTATGGAGAAAATAGATAATTGGATAATTGGGAAGCGTTTCAGCAAGAATAAGAGTAGGTAGTGCTCTGGAATACAGAGAAAAAACATGAAGGGGTGTGGTGTCAAATAACTGAGTAATTGATTCACCACAAAAGAAAAATGTGTATCAGGATTAATAAATATGAACATTGAGTTTGATTGTAAAATAATTGATAGAAAACTGTGCATTATTTCATGAAAGGCGAAATATTTAACTATGAAATTTTCAAAACAGACGGATTTGCTTTCTGTTTTGACACGCTTTTTGTTTTTAATTAAAAATAAAAAGTCAAGTAAAACAAAACACTTCTATTTCATTCCCATAATATTTAACTCAAGATTTTGACATGCTTTTTAATTTTAATTAAAAATAAAAAGTCAAGTAAAACAAACCACTTCTATTTAATTCCCGTAATATTTAATTCAAGATTATGTTCCTGTTTTCTTTTTAGATCAGAGAGAATACAGCTAGAGAAAATGTTCTTTCAGGGTAATCCAAACTGAAAGTTTTTCACAGATTTTCTTTCCAGCTACTGACCCGAGCAGTGTCTATTCCACACAGCTTTCTCCGTTGCTGCTCTACTAAGGCTCTTGGCAAAGTGCAGGACGCAAGAACAGAGACAATGCACAGACAGAATCCAAACTGTTGAGAGGTCAGAGCAGCGATTTAGGTTCAGACATAGCTGAAGGGAGGAAAGATCACAGGAAGCACAATGCAAAGCCAAACGAAGTCAGTAGGAGATTCTCCATTGACTTCAGCAGGTTTTGAATCAGAACCAAACCAACAGAGAGGTGGGAAAAATGAACAATGGGGCATGAGGAAGGAAAGGACAGAGAGTGATGTGAAGTGGGGGGAAATGCCATCTGTTCTACTTGCTGCCGCTTTAGAAAAGCAAGTATTTTCTTTTGGCTGTCAACGCAGTCTCAGCATCCGCATCTAACTTTGTGAAGTGAAACTCTGAGAACACAAGGGGAGACACAGGATTTTTTGGCTGATGCTAACAGCATGCTTGCTTAAACTGGGGAAGTTGTTCATATATATAATATGATATAATTTTCCTATGCATCTACTATAAAATATGTAATTGAAAGCTTTCACAGAGTTAAACACACCAAGCAGATGGACAGGGAAATTAAAAGAAATTGGCAAGGTAGAAAAGATAAATAGTCAACTGAGATTTGAAATGAAGAAGAGAGTCAATGAGGCAGAGAGCCACAGTGAAGCTATTCCAGATGGTAGGGACTGTGAAAAAGGTGGCTCTCAAAACACTGGTGCAGTTCAGACCAAGAGAAAGGCCCAGCAGAGGGGATGGCATGGAGATTATGAATCTACCTAATCCTGTGATGACGTTTGGGCAAGAAAAGAGGTCGCAGCCCAAGAGGAGAACTTCAGTGACTCAGAGACCAAGTTGCTTCTCTAGACTGTTAAGCTGCTTGCTGCGTGATCTTTTCCTCATAAATCAACGGACAAAACTTTTCTATGTGGGGGAATCACAAAAAGTCAGAATCAGCTGTACAAATACAAGGTTTAAGTCCCAGACTTGCATCCAGATCCAGCTGTGCAAGTTCTCCCTGCCTGGATCTGAATCCCGTTTCTTCAGAGTGGCTTTCTCCTCAGGCCAAACAGCATATTGGCCAGACTTTTGCTGTTTCTTGTTCTGTGCTGGCAGAACTACACACAATTGAACTGTTAACTGTAATGAGGGGTAACTGCTCCAGTGTGTTATCTAGATTGCAACAAAGAGTAAATTATGCTTAGGAATATCAATTGCTAAGGTAGAAAGAATTTATCAAACGTGTATTGGATTTAAGAACAGCAGATTAGCTGTCCTAGAGGGAGTCCGCAGAAACCATTGGTGTGAATGTTTTAATATGTTATCCTTGCCCCATCCTAAGCAACGGTGCTTGGTTACAGCCTTTGAGCACCAAAAAACAGAAACTGCCACCTTAAATCTTCTTCAATGGCCTGTTATATTCTGCAGTAAAATGTAGCATGCTGCTTCATACGCTCTTCTTTTCATTACCTGTACTGAAGTAAAGTTACAAGAATGAGAGACTGGGAGCCTACTTCTAATTTTTAATACTGCTTTTAGAGGTAATTCTAATAAGGTGAAGGTCTATATTGCCAAAGTCCATTGCATCCACTGAACAATTTTACAGCTCCATTTTATGGTAAAATCCATGTAACTGAACCTTCAACATCAATTCCCTTGATTATAAGTCTGTGTCACTGAGCAAATGGCCATCAAAAGCCTCTCCTCCTACTTCTGATTTCCTGAACTTCAAAATGGAATATTAAGTGCCATTTAGTCACTGACAGTGGCAATACTCCATTTATCAGCCTATTAGGTGCAGCAAGTAACACTAATGGGGGTGAATGTAAAATAACAAAGCCTAGCAGTGATGTTTCTTTCCTCCTGCTGAAATGGATAATTCAGTAATTACCGAGCATGCCTCATTTAGTAGCCTGGCTAGAGGATAGGAAATGGGTCATTCACAGATTTCAAGGGGCTAAATTAAGCACCTGCTGTTATAATTTTATCTTCATTGTATCTTTTTGCATACTCTAATAGCCAAATTTCACCATAGGAATATTTCTTTCAGGACCTTCACACAAGAATCCTAAGATTTCTGATATAAACTAAAGTCAGAGCAACGTATCTAAGATACAACCTGCCATTCCCCACACCTTGAAGCTACCCTGAAACTTGTTTTCTCTAGTCGGTTTGATGAATTACTATTGTGGTGAAGTGAGGAGTAACACTAAACTTGTACAATCCATGCCACAATACACATTGGATCTGGGATCTTTTTATGGTGGTTTCCTCAGCAGGAAACCATACATGTGCCTAGAAGACGTACTGTACAATGTGCAATAGAATATTTTGAAATTTTCAAACAAGTTGTCAACCACAGTAAATTATTCTGCTTATTCCAAATAGTGTTACTTCTACCACATTATTCCAATGAACTGAACCTCTTCTGTTTCATTAGGAAAAGGAAGCCGAAGTCTCTGGGCACATCAAAGCCTATGTTCTATCAAACCACAAAGATCTCAGCAGGCTCAATGGAAATTTTAGCTGAATTAAAAACTATAATATACCATGAGAAAATTGGACAGGATCTCTGTGCACCTGCTTTACAGCAAGCTCTTCCCTTTTCCGTCAGCTGTGGGCATATACATACTACCACTCAGCATTCAGCAGACCATATGAAGCACCTCTACCAACTGTCCATGCTTTAGTTCATATCATAGGGTAGTCTCAGCACAAACTGGATTTATTTTGAACCAAACTAAACTGCAATAAAGGCTCCAGAGCTCTATCTGGTATGCTCCAGTCACTAAAGAGCAGTTGTTGGACAGGGGTTAGAACTAAACCCACTGAAATACCTACACCATGGATTAGAAGTCCTTGGTTGCAGCATTTTTTGCTACACAAATCTGCTGGTTTAGGTTGCAGTATTTGCTAAAACAGACATAGCTTATGTGTACTAAGTCGAAATGGTGGTAATACATTACCAGAGAGCCAGGGTAGCAGGGAGATGTACCAGTTCCTGGGAAAACTTAACTGCATCAAATACAAAGATTACATGACTACATGAGAATTGGGGTTACTTTTGTGCTTGGTAAATAAAACCATTTAATGAATACAGGAATTTGTGAGTGCAATAAGTACACAGAACAGGAGATGCGAATTGTCAGTCTTTGATGTCACATAGTACATCACCAGAGCCTGGGTGTTTTGAAGTAGCTTTCACCTCTAGTTCCCCAGTGTAATCATACAGGTTTCTAGAATATCAGTTTCCTGCAGAGGCAGTTACAGCCTCAAATCAATAAAGCAATGTTTATTTACAGAAAAAAAATTAAGTTCCTTTTTTGACTGAAAAATATAGAAATCAATTACAATAGACAATGTCTGATCCAGCCTGATCCAGCCAGTACTACAGTCAATAGGAAAACTCAGCTGGGCTGTGGACTAGGCCTGAATTTTAAACTTCTGACCTCAACAGTGTTCAATTCTCTTGGCAAAAGCAGTTTATGTCAGACTAACTCAGTTCCCTCTGTACAAATATACAGAGGATATACTAATGTTTTTGTGAGTTTTAACAGTATTCGCATACAAAATTACACTTATTCATTCACTTTTTTGTTTGCAGTTCCACTGTAATAAATCAAAGAGATATACAGTAACATTTTTCTCTCTTCCCTTTGAAAAATTCTTCCAGAGTAAACACACCAAGAGTTTCTTCTATGTTCCATTTTAAAAACAAAATGGTAAGTGAAGGAGTACCTATGCAACAGAATGAAAAATATGGCTGTAGTATATGAAAGTATTCTGCCACTAAACTTTTAACAATTATGGATATCAGTATCAGAGAAGGTCTGGCAGAGACAAGAAACAAAAATAAAATTTCTCGAGAACTACAAAAGAAATGGAGTCCAGCAATGCGATTCTGATCATCCATCATTAAGGCATACTTTTAAAAGTAGTCAAGTTGCAGGAACGATATTTATAGTCAAGCACACCTTCAGTAAGCAATAGCTGTGAGAATATAAAAAGAAAAACAAACCTCAACACCACACTGAAGTAGACAAAAGACAATGAATGTTAGACACACAGACATTAGTAACCCATGGATAGCAGCTATTCTAAAGGGAGTTTTGTAGCTTTGCTTTCTAATTACACATGCCTTCATATGGAACTATATTCTTTTAATATTTGCTCTTTCTCACCTAATTTATTTCCTAATTCTTCAACAATTTTGAAATTTGTAATTTTGCTGAAGTCATCCCCAGAGGAAATTCCTGACACATTAATGCACTAACGTGGTGTGATATGTCATCTGAATGTCTTCACAAAATACAAGAATTCTAGTTACCCTAATTCCTGGGTTTACTCTGTCTACCCTTAGCTCTTTCCATAGCAAATACCAAGAACTGCAAATGTTATTTTGCTCTGAAGAAAATGAGGAACCAGCAAAATAACTGAACAAAACACTGACAGGAGTAGTGCTTATGGATTCCATCCTTCCAAGGAACAACATTCTGCCTGACTGTGAGGGCCAGTTAACAAGGCTGCTAACAAGGAGTCACACCTGGGATGCTGATGCTGTTGGAAGGTGGTAGGGAAAGAAAGGATCTCTCTGAAATTAATGCTTTTCTTTCCCCAGGTTTTCAAATTCATCACTTGAACTTCATGATTCCTTGTTCCCTTTTTGCAAGTTCAAAAGGAGAGATAAAATAATTCTTACAAAAAGGTCACACAAGTAAAAACAGGTTGTATGTGTAGGTTGGAACATAATAAATGAACCTACAAAATAGAAGTATGTATGGGATATGGGGATGCAGAGAGAAACTCTGTCACTCAACTTAGGGTGAAATCCACATGTTGGTAAGTGTCAGTTTTGTCTTGCACTGAGTAACACAAGGTTTCTAAATATTTAGATAATTGAAGAATTGTGAAGTTTTGACGTTAGGGATTCAATCACCGTTCAGCAAGTATCACTTTTCCCTAATACAACCATCATGCTCGCAAAGATGTTCAGAGTCTCTTTCATTTCTCCTTCAAGCAGGAGTTGCCATAGTGCTATACACGGTGTATAAATATGCACACACAATGCAACTATTGTACTGCACAAAGACACTTTTTTATTTTCGTGTAAGACTTCTCCCCAGATGAAGGTAGGCAAGAGTAGAGTCTCTCACTTATAAAATGCAGGCACATGTTTTAGCTACTGGCACATATTTGGCTTCTAGTCATACAATCTAGTTAAGCACAAGACTGCTTATCATAAAGAAACATGAAAGAAGTGGCACATTAAATAGCGGTTCTATACGGTAGCTTCACTTTAAGAAAGAAAAGCTTACAAAACTTATTGAAAGTTTTGTCTTCAATTAGAAAAGAGGTTGATAATTTCCTCCAGTTTCAATCCTGTTTAAATTTTCTGATTAACGTCTATAGAAACACAAAGACCAAGGGAGCCAATCAACTCACAGTTTTTCAAGAAAAGCTATTGTAGCTGATGCTACACTTCAGGTTCATATAAATGATAAATATTATTTTAATTTGAATTTCCCTTCTGTTTTCTTGTCTTTTTTCCTAGGAAGTTATCACTGTCTAGCATCACAGTTAGATTTTACATTAAGTTCTCTGTGGAAGATTTCAGTTCAGATATCAAAAGGTTAAAGAGAATATGTAGCTGATTTTTCCCTTTTTTTCTACAGAAATTAGATTTTTTTATTCTTTGCTCTCTCCACTACTAATTAAAAATTAGATATTTCAGAAATATGGCAGTTAACTTACACAGTCATAAGCCATATAGCTCTTAAAGTTTTAATTAGAATAGTTTTAGTGTAAAAAAGACCCCAAACCAAACTGATTTTTAAAAAAATCTTTGTTTAATTAAAAATAAACAAATAAACCCAGAAAAACAGACTTGTATTTCTAATTCGAGAACTGTAATTAGTTTGTATATTTGGGGGGTTTCTGCCCAGTTCTAAAAAAATACCAATATATTTATCAAATATGCTATTGTCATAAAGTTATAGAATGTCCTCATAATATTTAACCAAAATAGCTACAAAAATAATAATTTAATTGCTCTTCCAGAGCATTTCTCAAGTGCCAGTTTCAAAACACTTAAAAAATATTACACTGTAAACCTCACAACAATACTCTTGTCACACTGCATTTCACTAGCTCCTGCAACTGCTAGGATAGGTGTCTGAGGCAGAAAGATGCAACAACTTAGGTGGACAGGGCTGATCCTGATTGGTACTTCCAAAGACTAAGCAGTACTGAATATTCTTTTGAAAAAGTATGCATAAATTGTTAATAAGTAGCCAAAATTTATTTGGTCTCATATGTCATAGATAGTATTCAAAGTAAACAGTCCTTCAAGATCTTTGTTATGACAGCACAAGAAAGGGAGTCTTGCATATTGGTGCATTAATGCATCTCATTTCAGTTTGTTCACAATAGAGTGCTTTATTCTAGAAATTCAAGCTCTGTTCCTCTATCAGCTGCAGGTACAACCACTGAAATGTGGTTCATCCACATTAGAAAGGGAGCAGAATTTGCCTCGCAGTAATTAAAGGAATTATCTTCTTCCAGCCTATCACCACATACTTCAGGTACAACAAAGGGACAATTTAACAGTACCAGCTCTTCCTACATTCACCAGCAGAAATCTAGTCATCTCAAGGGGACTATGACTAGGACTGACCCCTATTATCTGAAATGTCAAACTGTTGTAAATTTGCCTGCTTGATTCCTTCTCTCCATAGCTCCTAAACCAGCGTAGTTCTCAAGCACTTCCCCATCATTTCTACAAAACACAAATAGGAAAACAGATCAGTGAGAAATGGAGATGAACAAGTGGAAATGTGCACAATATGTAGGGTCCAGGAAAAGATTTATTTTCAAATTAAGAAATTGAAAATAACTCGTCGTATTTTACATTTTAGCTGGTGAGAAAAATTCTGACCAAATTTTTTCTGGTCTACATTTTTTGGTGATAAGACAATGTATTTTAGGCAAAATGCAAAGGAAGTATCTCTGCCTATCTCCCTCTCATACACAGGCACATGCACACAGGATTGCAGGCTGCTGTCTAAGAAGAAATGGTAGAGGCTGCAGAAGAACCTGACAACTCTGTTTCATGGTGGCAGCCAAGCATACCAGGCTATTTTTTCACAAGTAGCACATGCCCAGTTATCTCTTGTTAAGTGACTTCAATCAGTAATGAACTTTTATGTTATTTACCATGGAAAAGACATCATACCTTGTAAAACTGTTATGTCACTTGAAATTCTTTGACCACAAAATAAAAGCATTTTGACAAACTTTTACAAGAATGCATCTGAACGTGAGGAAGCTGATACACTGCAAGTAAATGTTTAGTAAAGTAAATTCATGAACGTATATGCATTACCATGAGAGACACCAGCTTAGTTTACTCCATAAAAAGACTTGACCATGTCACTACCTTATCAGCATGAGCAAAGTTTATACCTTAATTTTGTGGACTCATGTCTTTAGAGTCTCAGAGGTTTTTCTTTGCTAAATACCCATTTTTTCTTCAGAAATTTCAAATGCTGGCCCCTTCCCTTTAAAACTGAGAACATTCACTACACATGAGGAGTTCCAATAGTATTGTACTTTATATTCCAGTAACAGCAACCAGCCCAGGAAATGTGTGTGCAATATGCAGTGCATATGCAGAAAAAAAATATATAGTCACTGCTTGCAAAAGAGAAAGAAAAGTATTCCAGAGAACTGTTCCCAAACTATCATATTGCCTATAGGCTACTCAAGCCCAGGGGCCTGAGCTTGCCTTTTTCAAAGGAGTGAATATCAGCCCAAGTGAGTGACTCTCATAAAATAGTACTTCTGCCTCTCCGGCGGCCTGAGAGTGGCCGTGTTAACTCTGAGAAAGAGGATACTTTTGCTAAGGAAAAGTTTTGCTATGGGTATGGTTGTAGTCATCAGATAGTAGCAAACCACAATGTTTCATTACGGAGTTTGCAAAAATGAAATAGCAGAGATTTAAATGTCAGCCTTGCTTTGATTGATCAGGATATTGCTGACAGTGAGAGGGGATAGATAAAAGTAGCAGCACTCTGTATCTAGGTTTGAAATGATAACTCTAGAACAAAATAATATTGAAACAGATATTGTGTTTATAAACTTTCTGTTATATTCTACAAACTGTACTGTTAGATGATGATTTGAAATCAGATCTGTTTTCAAGGAAAATATCAGGAAGGTTATTGTTCATGTAGTTTTTTTTGAGGAGTAATACACAAGGTGTTAAAAAGAAAGGTATTTTACATAATCCACAGGCTTTGCTCCTTACCAATTAAAGGAAAAGGGATCATCAGGTGAATTAAACCTTCAGTGACAGCCCCAGTATTTGTGATTTTATGTACCAGTTCTTTGCCAGTCCTAGAATGAAGATTATATAGGTTTCCCATGATCGGGATGGTGCTAGATTTTGCAGTTTGGCTTTTGAATTGGTAGCGTTAAATTCCTAATCCATCCCTGCAATCATGTACTACAGCATTCTCATTAATCATATGAGATATCCTAGGCAACTGGTGCACTTGGTTTTCGAGTTATACCAAAATTTTATCTCTATTTATTATTCCTTCTTTTCCACATAGACATCTTTCACTGCCTGCTTTAATTTCCTCCACAAGCTAAACCTAGAGCAGGTCTTATTAGATCTGTGCACTTCAATAAGCCATAGTTTTCTCTTTATATGATTTTTGTAAGCTTTCTGCTCTCATGTAATATCTTTATAGATTGTAATGAAGACTAGAGCCTTTTTGTTTGCAATAGACTTTCCAGATATTAGGAATTACCAGCCTTTCTCAAAGTTACAGTAAGTTCAGTTGATTTGTCTTTGTCACAAACACCATTTATGCCTCTGTAATTGCTAGAGTTGAACTTTCCTAATACCCTCATCTCCTTCCTGTTGCATATTTTTTGACCCAGATGAGTGGTATTGCTATCTATTTCTATATTAATATACACCAGGATTTCTACATACATTTTTATCTTTCCTTAATAAATTTTATTCCCCGTTACCTGCACAGTTAACCCATATTTCTGTTAATACATGATACTCAATTTCATATCTTACATGAAAAATTCTGTTTCTTCCACTTTCTTTCCCATTCTTCTTGGGTTACAATAAAAGATATTATATTTTTTTCTGAAATCCATTAAGGAAACTTTTCCTGAATTGTGTTTGTCTCATCATGACTCACAAGAACTACTGTTTTTTCTTCCTGAGGCTCAACCTACTATTCTCTGATATGCTTTTATCCTTTGATATAATCCTTCTTATTTTGACATCTCTGTAAATTTAAGAAGTGTTCCTTTCATCCATGCCCAACTCTACCACAGAAGCCTACTAGCCCACCTACTCCAGTGGAGAGTCCATAAGTCTGGAGGAGCTCTTGTTCCAGGAATGCTTCCCAACAATCAGACATCCTTAGACTTTCCTTCCAGCACTTGTCCTTGAGCCATCTGTTCATCTTTGTTTTCTTGTCATGTCTTTTCTCCCCTTCTCTGGGGACTGAAAGACTTCCACTGAATATAATGCACATTGAAACACCATTGCCACCTGGGAGGAAGAAGAAGCCTTCAATGCAATGAGTGTTACACCACTTAAAAATGAAACCATGTTTACAGTGAAGCATATATGCTTCCAACAGCCAAATCTTGATTCCTCCAGTGGCTACTGGGCCAGCTAAATGGGGGCATTTTGGTCTCTTTCCCAGCTGCTTTTCTGTGATCCTATTAGAGAGCAAGGCAGAGGAAAAAAAATGGAAAGGAAAGGGCAGATATAGAACAAGATGCAGATTTTCTGTAATTATTTACAGGCAATGTGCATTTGGTGTTGGAAAAATGTATATCTTGCAGTTCCTGCAAGTAGCATAGTAATGTTCTTCTGTGGCAGGTCTTACAAACAGGAACGTGGAATAAGTTAATAAATATCCTCAGGTAACTCCTGGCCAAAGTAATTTTTGCGGAATTCTTTTCCTTTGATTCAAACACAGCTGGGATTACATGTCCATTATTTAGTTGTATTGCCTTTACAATAGCTAAGACAGAAACTGGAGGAGAGAAAGAGAAGGTGCTTGGAATACTTTCCTATCAGACTCAACGGTCCGGTTCAGGGGTCTAAAAGTTTTTTGAGCTTAACGACTTTTATCTCATTGCATTTAATCCACTTCTACATAGGAAACTGCAGCATTCTGTCCTTATAACTTATCTGATGGAGCATAACATCAGCCTACAGTGACAAAGGGTACTGCAGGCAGCTGTGAAGGTGAGAGCAATTCTGCCTACACCCCACCCAGTCATGACAACCCATCCTAAATCCAAAGGCTGTGTGTGATGATGTTAACAAGATGCTAAGGCTCAGCATTCTAGTCAGCTGCAGCTCAGCATCCTGGTTGCGGGCTTTTGCTCACATTGGAGACCAGGCTAGAGTATAGAGGCTTGTAAAGAGAACAAGCATACTGCCTTGCTTAATTTGCATATTTTAAGTTCTTTAGTCAGAAAAGACAAAAGAAAAACATATAGATATCAGAGGTATTCATCCAACTTCATCTGAAAGAAGTTAAAACAGACTAAAACTTTTCAACCGTGACCAGGTTGACCAGTAAGACAGAAACCTGCAAAATTGTGAACGACAGATGGAGAAATCTTTCGCTTCTTCATAAAGCATCAAGAACAAGATACTCATATTCAGTTCAAAGCAATGTTTCCTCATACAGTCCATAATTAAACTGTGGATTCCACTGCCAAAGAATAGTTTGATGGTCAAAAAACAATGAGAGAAATTCAGGGACAGAAAATATATCAGTAGTTATTAAACATAGATTAGTGGCTTCTCAGTACTGTCTTCCAAATATAACCTCTGCCTCATGAGCTCAGTAAATCTCTCCCACTAAGGGAAGTTCCATTGCTTCCTTATGCCATTAGGTTATTTCTCTAAACTTCTACTTCTGACACTTTTGTAGACAAGATGTTGATCTAGACCAATGTGCCAGCTCTTAAAATACACATTTTCACATGATGTTTTTTATGTTTTGATATGTAAATTTACTAGTTTAGTCTTCTTTATACACTGTTATTCTGCAAATAAGTACAACAAAAGACTAAGAGAGTAAAGGCCTGAACTTGTAAGAGGGTCATGCTTGTATTGCTTTGCACACTACCTTTAAAGCTAACTTATTATTTACATAGAATTCAATTTATAACCTTTTAGTTCTTAAAAAGCGTATGTCTACACAAGAATTGCTGGTGGAAAATAGTCACAAAGAAATACAAAGAAATTCCAGCTTCTGGCCCTGAACTTCATTTATGGTAGTGTGTGATGCCTCTGACATACAGCATCTTCTCTCCTATTTACTGGAAAGACAAAGGTTTCTTTTATCCCATCGTTTCTATAACTGCTTGAAAGGGTGAGGCAGGATCTCTTCATCCATTACTGCTTACAGCATCCGAATTTCTTCCCATCAACCAAAGGCAGAAAAAAGGCTGTTTGTCAAACAGCAGTGTCCTGAGTCACTTGCTCAGGCCTGGAACTGCATATGATTTTGAAGTCATATATACATAAACTTAAGCAGAGACTGTCTACATGCCTAAAAAAATAATTTGAGTATCTCATTAATTAAAGCTTTTTTCCTGCTTTTTTTCCTTTCTTCATGTGCTAGAACCAATAAGTTGACTTGTTCAGGGTGGGATCTTGGAGTGATTTATTTCCAAGTTATACAGTGAGAAGACTGTAGATTTCAGTATTTTGTGAAAAATTCCACATCAAATAAACTAAGAACGCTTCAGACATGCAAAGATTGCAAAAAACACCCACCTCAAAACCTCAAATGCTTGAAGTGGTATTATACAAATCTTTTCCATTGCTGCCATAAATTATTTTTTTTTTCTTAATAGATGGGGTTTTGCACCTATAGAAAGTGATAGTGCCATACTGATAGTTTCTATGTAGCTGAGCCATTTGTCTCTAAAAATGGGTTGCATGTAAACACAGCTGGTAATTTCCTTATTTGAACCCTCTCTCTATTTTACTATTCAATAAATAACCATTTAGTATTAAGTGTACATGGTGCTTAGCGGCCATATACCGAATATTGCGTAATTCAGGTTCAAGGGCCACATGTGTGATGCAGCTGAAGTGCGGTGCTATCACAGCACAAGAGAAATCTAAGCAACTTGACAAAAGCAGGCCATTATTAAGAAGTCGGATGGGGGTTTAATAGCACAGAGCTTCTCTCTGGCTTAATAAATAACTTCAGTTTTATATGCTGCATGACCACATTTGTTTCAGTGCTAGGAAATGTGAACAGTGTTTAGATCTGTGGAACTATGTCAGCTTCACCATATAAATTAGTAAGATCCTAGAGAGTTGTGCACTTCTATAAGTTCTTGAAGAGTATAAAGCCAGAAAATTTGAGCTACCCTAGCCTGAAAAAAAATAAAAGACTTTGCTCTAGCTAGTATTTCAAAAGACAAGCATTTTCTTTGTATTTACTTCTATTCCTGCAGCTATAATGAATTATTTAAGCAATATCAATATAGTACAGATTTTGTGCTTTTATTTTTTTTATTTGTCTATTTTATCACAAGCTACTTACAAGGACAAGCATGCTGAGTCAACACAGGTGTAAATCTCTTCACTTTAACTTTCATCAGTGGAACTAGGCAGACTGACACCCATCACAAAGCTGACCTAATATATTTAGTGCAGAAGAATTTTTTTATTGGGTTATTAATAATGAATTTGTTTATTACTGTTTCTCAAGCAACATGATTGGCAAGGTATGCTTTCCTTTTTTTTTCTTTTTATCCTCTCATTTCTTTTTAATAGCAATAGAAAACCAAGAAATGTTCAGTGCATCTAACCAACCTCTAGTCTACTGCACAGTGCTTGCCATCAAGAAGGACTCTCTAGGTAAACCTAGTACTGTGAAATGTGTTGCAATACAGAAGTCTGAATGACCTGATATAGCCACTTGGCAGAGCATTTCACTACACAGAAGTGTCAGCTTGGTTTCTAAAAGCAGTGATGTTACATCAGTGCTGCCTTCTGCCAGGACTAACTGGGTCAGTAAAGCACCCCACCAAGGCAGCCATGTGGTTTCTAGTCCTACAGGTCATTGTTTTGGAGCTAGGCTGTACCTCCGCATAGGTGTTGCTGTCCCACTTCAAGGACTAGACCCTCAGCTGATGACTTCATGGCTAGGTGAGAGATCTGCATTTGTTAATTATCATTTACCAAATTAACTCTATTTACAGACAAAGATCCCTCCGGCATTTCTAAATATATCCTACACTGCATAAGTTTCAGTAAATTCAATGCTGTCAAATTCCATCACAGAAATGTGATAACTTTTGAAAGAACCTCCACCACGGAACCAAACAATGCAAGGCCACACTGCATTGGTAAACCTGCACTGCACTGGAAACAAAGCGGAGGACAGGTTAGCAAGATCATGTGAGTGGTTGTTTCCAGGTTCTGAGATAATCTGTGAATGACAGTGCTAACTTCTATCAATACTTTCTTAGCATTAGGAGGCAAAATATGTGGACAGGAGACAGGGCACAGGTCCAAAGAGTCACTGTATTCCAGTTAATGCTAGCTGGCATGAAAATCCCTTGAAACCATAACAGACAAACAAATCACAGCTGACAGTCTCATCCCTTATATTGTTTTGTATTGTTTATAAAAATGTATTAAATAAGATTGTATGAATTACAAATTTATACAAATCTATTAGGATGTTAAATGAAAAAATATTCATTTCTGTTAAATCCTTCTTTGAATTAGAGAATGAAGAATCTAAGCCTGGATCAATGTAATATAAAATATGAAGACTTCTAAGTATTGTTACTGAATGAGATACAGTTGTCTGACATACAGTTTATTGTATTTCCATAGCTACCCTTCACTTCCTTGCTGTAATGCACGCAGGGGGTGAATAGCCTGGCAAATAGCCTGGCTTTGGTCATTGCACATGAAATGAATTGTAACTTACGTGCTGGTATTTCCAGGTCTGCTGAGACATCTTTCCTTATGTTATGAGATTTTGGGGGTGGGAACCATGCCACTGTTATCATTGTTGTCTGAGGTCAAAGAAGGCCTTGATTGCTGCTTAGGTCCTGCAGTGTTTATCCTAAACCAAATAACGAACATGAATTCCAGGGTCCTTTGAGGTGTCAATTTTTAAGGTATGTGCTTCTCTCTATGCATACTTTTCCAATAATAATATGACACTCCAAATGATTAATGCAGGAGTCCTAACAGTGGCCAGTAATATCAGCAACTTACTGCAATGTTTCAGGTGGTTTTAACTTCGAGATGATGGAGCAAGAGTTCAGAGGCGGTCAGAAAGGGAATCCTGCCTTCATAAAGGCTAGTTATTCAAGAGCTCAAGCTGGACTGGGTTAGGTTTTTCACAAATGTGTGGTAGGATCCATGACACCTATACTCATTTGAAAAAAAGACTCTGCAGATTTCAATTTAACACAGTGCATGTTTTAAGGAAAGTTATGATAGCAGACTAATCATTTATTAGTGAAGTACCTTTAACTGTAACAAAGAAGGGATAGTAAAAGTGAAAAGGCAGAAAATCCAGGGTGCCTATTAATTCAATGCTCTCTATTTGATGACATTTTCTAAAATGTGGAACAAAGATTAAATTCTAATTATTTGGGACTCAGAGACCAGAAGAAGCTTTTGGCACCTGAAGAGCAGGTTCAGGTCATGTTCATTGTAGGACACCAAAGTGGAAAAGTAGAAATGCCAAATCCTTGTTCTAGTCCAAACGTTAGGAAACTGCTTCTAGTAGCATTGGTATAGGCTACTCTATATTAAGCCTATATTATGTAGACTCTGAGTTGAGATGTAGATTCAGAGGTATCTACATGTTTCATAGTAGTGTTTTGACTGAGTGCTGTTGGTCCTTCAAACTCACATTCAGATGAATTCAAGTTCAGTTATTCTGCAGCTCATACAGCATTAGATTAAAACTAGATTTAGAACAAGATCCCACAGGCAACAAGAAAAAGAGGCTTGTATGCTGCTGCTAAGACTAATACAGTCATAGTTTATTAATGTAGACAGTAATGCATAATGAAACATCATTAATTCTCACATGTAATATTAGTTTCTAATTTGAGGAATTGTGTCCAATTATCTGTAGCTTAGTTATTCAGATTTATAGCTTGGCATATTAGAACAAGAAAGTGCTGAATTCTTCTCCATTACCTGAGAAATTCTAAAAATAAAATACCTATTCCTTATAAAGATAGCCTATATATTTCTCAAGTCTTCTTCTGAATTTATGATTCAGTTCTCCAATGGAGCCACCGAAGAGACATTTGGTAATTTTCACTGCATTCCATATTCCAGATAATTTTTCTTTGTATTGTTTTTATCTGTAAAATGTTATTTTATTTCAGTGACAATCTTAGGGGCTAGTTTTCAGGACAAATTTCTGAAAGGAAGCACTCAGAGGCATGTTCCAACAAAAATTTTCAAGCTTTCTAATTACAAAGGTCACCAAGTATCTATTTAATATCTCAGACCATGACTTCCTATCAAACAAGTAAGGATGTATCACCGTAATGTCAGCCAAGCTAGCACTTCTTATTGCCAAGGGTCATTTTTCAGAAACGTCCATTGGCATTTCATGTATTCTGCTTCCTACCTCAGGGACACCCTGAAGTTCCTCACTGAAATGGCTTAAGAATTGGACTCTTTAAATAAAAAGATAAAAGTCACTCCCCATAGAAAGCACTGCTGATCTCAGCTGCAAAGCTTCCTCAGCCTGCTCAGCAGGGAAGCATGAAGATGTCAGGTAAATATAATCATGCTATTTGTGGAAAGTGTGAAATGAGAAAGAGGGAGGGTAATGAAGCATAGACAGAGCAATTCAGTTTCCCAGCCTATTTAGGTAGATTGTCTTTCTCTAATTGTTTTTCTCCCTGGAGGTACAAACACAGCAAATTTCACTACCATGAAGTTAAGCTTTATTATTGCAGCTTTCAGTTCTTTCACAAAGAAATATGCACTGTATTATAGGAGTGCCTAGTAGCAATGCTATAGTAGAGGATATGTCAGCGGTTGCGCTACAGACTTCTATGTTTCCATGAGATGTAAAAAGTTGGTTTAGGCTAAAATTAGGCATATTGGGAAGGTTTCTTGTTTCATATCAGTTTACAGAAAAGAATTCCTAGGAATATTCTTTGGTAATTGCAGATAATAACAGCCCTTTCAAAAAAATACCTGGAAAAACCCTGACACAATATCATCTACATTACAAAAGACTGGATAGATACAAATTAAATGTATCATTTTGCGAGTGTTTAAGAATTGACCCTGGTGACTTTGGTCCTTATCTTCAGTATGAAATGAATTTCATCTCAGTATAGCAAAAGGTCTAAATTTTAATGGGCTTTGTCCAGCAGAAGCCAAGTGAGCAAAGCATATATTTATCTCATTAACACTTAAATATGTGAACAGCTCTTTGGAAACTGTCAAGACAAGATTGTTCATCACCTTGTAGGACAGAGCTCAAAGGAAAGTAAAATGCAGGCCTATTTTAAAAATCAGGCAGACCCTTAAGGACATAATATTTCTGTGTTTCCCGGCTCTATTTAATAATGAAAATAAGCAAATTTAATGACTAAAGAGTTTATCAAAAGTCTTTAGGCAGGCAAAAAATACTTGAAGAAAGTTTATTCTAAAAATTAAGATCAGTAAGCATGTATTTCTATTTAAATAGTGGCTATGCACTGACATCCCAAAGTTATAGACACACAAATGCAGTCACCAGTAAAACAATAAACTTCAAAGTAAGAGAGAAGAAAGTGAACCCAGAAGGTAGACTGCCAGAAAAAGAAATCAGTGATGAAGTATTAAGACCTAACTGTTACATTGCCTACTTATGACTAGATCTTAGAGTGCTTTCAAAGCCATTTGACAACCTTACCTATATTTCACAGAGAAGCAAAGCAAGGCATATACAGATCAAGAGATGTAGCCAAGGCCATCCACCAGGCCAAAGATAAGTGTCAGGAACCATAGGCCAGCAGCATGGGCTATGGTTCAGCATGACTCCCAGCCCCAGCAGACATGACTGGTTTAGGCACTGATAGTGAAAGGCAGACTGAACACACTACCACCAACTAATCCTCAGCTGCCTCTTCTTAGCCATGAAGTCACTCAATCTTATCTATATTAAACAGGAGTCAAACTGATGCTCACCAGCTGTTTAGCATTTACCACAAAATGCAGAAGCCTGCATGGGTGTGGTTACCATGGCAGAAGTGATATACAGCAACTTGCTGTCCTGTGATAAACTGGCCAGTGGAGCCATTGGTCACCTGGCACCTGGGTTAGAGCCAGTGCTTGCACACCTTCCTGCAGACTCGTGAGGCAGAAGAGGAGGGGAGTGGAGCAGAACTAGAAGTGGGCAGTAGGAGGGAAATGGGCATTTGATGGTCCAGTTCCCAGTGTGACATGTGAAAAATTCATAAATAACGAAAGCATGGCTCCAGTTGCAACAAAATGAAAACTGAAGGACAAAAGATACCATGAGCTGCTGGAGACAAGAGCATGGGCTGAGATGGTTTGCGGAAGGCAGTACAGTTGAATGGTGTATGGTGGCATGGGATGTCACAGCATCTGGAGACAGGCACAAAGAAATAGAGGAAGGGAGCTTGCAGGCTCAGATCCAAATGCTGACAGATGCTGTTCTTTAGGGGACTATGCTACAGGATGTAAAGTACTACAAAACCTGGGCTCTTGGGTGTGCAGCAGAGGGAGTCTCCTGAGTGAGCTGACTCTAAATCTCATGAAAAAAAGAGTAAAAAGACTCTTTAATTAGCTGCAGGTCTTTAATGGTCTAACTATCTATTTGAATTGCATGATGCTAGATCAGAGAATAATTTAGACTATTCTCTCCAAAGATATTTGCTTGAGAGGGAGAAGCACTATTTATTTTCTGAAAAACAACCTCCAACAAAAGTTTTGAGAAATACAGAAAAAAAGCAACAGTATAGGTACACAGGATTCTATGATTCTATGAAAGAGCAAATCAAAAGAGTTTATTTCATGCTCTGAGGGACCATGTCACAAGGACTACATTATTGTCCTGAGATCCACGCTACTGCAAAGTGCCAAAGAGTAAATAGGTTAATGGTGGGTGCCTGGCATTCTGTCCTGCTGGAAAAAGGTATAATGCATTGCCCTAGATATGCTTCCCACTAACGTTTTGCCAATGCTGTATTGCTCTGGCAGATGCGCCACGTGACATTTTAACACAACGATCTTTCTGCTCTTATGAGTATAAAGCACCTGGAAGCATAGGCATAATCCACAAGCAGATTAAAAAAGTAAAAAAAAAAATATATTTTTTTTTAACCGATTTTTCTCAATAATTATCTTGTGGCCCATGAAATACTTTTTCGGTAGCATAATTATGTTCAACAACTATGTTTATAGACTGCTATTAACAGAGTGATGATTTCTACTGTTTCTGATTTTTTATTTTAGCTTTTGCCTTTCACATTCTCTTTCTCTTACAGCATCCGATTCACAACCACAAAAAAATGAGACATTCAGAACTGCATTCACATTGGCAAAAATGCCAGGAAGAAAAGAAACATTCTCAGTCAAGTACTTCTGTGGTCTGGCAGGCTAAAAATATGCAGAGGTTATGCTGCAAATAGTATCATTATTTATGGTTTGTTTTCAGGAAAAAATATTGAACTATTGCAGTAACACCAGGTTTCAGATGGTTATGTGTTAGGTATGCATGTATATGTAAATATGTGTACACACATACAGAGGGAGAAGCAAATTGAATTAAAGAGATCCAGACCCCCCACACCTCCCAGCTATCCAGAAAGCAGTTCAGCAGGTGTATCATCAGGAAATAGTATGTGATAAGATTTTACTTCAGTGCACAGAGGGAACACTCAGTTTACAAAGCCAGTTGTCAATATTTGTCCGCTTGTTTTGATGGCTTTACTTCATTTCCTGCAAGGCAGTGTATACCATAGCCATACAAAATGCATTTTTTATTCTTGTAATTCTACTGCTTCCTGTTCTTCTACAGAGTCAGCAGCACTTTAGTGCAAAGTATTTTTATGACACTACAGCACGTCTGTAGTTACCATAAACTAACACCTTTCTTCAAAGTTAACAAAAGCAACACTTGTGTATAATAGCTGAAAACCGCCAATCTTCTATGCTTTCCTTATCAACATGATAAGAATTTCTTCACAGATAACAGAAGTCCCTCAAGAATTTAATTTGAAATAATCTTACCGGGATACAACTTTCTGAAACATAACTGAGTGTTCAGAGAACTTAATTAGAACCTCATTTTTTTAGGAATTCTATAAATTTTTTAAAAAAAACAAAATACAACCCCCAAATCAATCAATCTTAAAAAGTTATATAAGAAATATCAAACTCAAAGAAATGTATTCCCCAGTGATGTCATGATATGCATACACCAAAAAAAAAAAAAGAGAATGTAATCAGTTAAAGGGTGAGTAATTTGAGACTGCCATGCATTTCAAAAAATAATATACACTTGTTTAATAACCCAGTTGACAAGACACAGAACAAAAAATCAAATTAAAGTGACATTGCTCTAACTCTGCTGAATCTCAAGCCCATGTTAATATAATAACAAGCAATGTATACTTCATTAAAATAACAAGCCAGCACATAGAAGCAAGATTCTGATCTGTACCTGATAGACAGTGTTTTTGTAATCAGGAAGAACAATTGCATGAGGACACTTTTCTCTTAAGTACACAGTAATTTGCAAATCTTTATATGCAGCTCCTGTCAAGCTGCATAGTGCCCATCATGTGCATGCTTTTGGCAGCGAGACATTTAGACTCATGATTAAGAATGTACAGTTTACTACAAGAAATCAGTCATTTGAATCCAGCAGTGATAAGTATTGATTTTGAACCAATGTGATTTCTTTCTGCATTTTTCTTCATTATATCCATTGGAACTGAAAGAAAAATTATGAAAAGGAGGTGATAAATGTTAGAAAGTTCAGTACTTAGCTTTCTTCACTTTTCTACTCTTTTTTCTACTGTTTGTAATTATCTAGAAAAGCAAGCTTATTTTGACCAAAGCCAGTTCTTTGGTGTGGTACTTTTCACCTGCAGGCAAGAATCACAGGATGATAGTGCAGCAAAAAACTAAAACTGTAGATCTCCTTTATAAAAACATTAGTAGAAATAAAAAGATACAATTAGATTTTTAATTCTTCAACAATGGCCTATTGATGGCAACGATTAAATATGTAACAGAGACAATAAAGGAAGTATATGATACCAAATTAGTTATCTGGCTATCGTAGCACATTTTTTGTTGCTACGTTTGCTAGTTAGTGTCCATTTTCGTTTCCTATTGACATATACTTTCCCTCATACTTGCTAGAAAATTTAATTATGTATGGCTTCTCCTACATATTAGTGATTGCTTCACATAAAATTACAGTCCTGGCTGTGCTGAAAGTCACTCCTATATAATACTGGAAGCAAGTTTCTTAAACAAAATTACAAGTACAAGCAGGTAGAAACTCAACAGGGTTCCTATTTTTTTGCAGAGCTGTTTTCAAATTAGTCCTACTATTTAATTATTGAAGGTGAAGGCTTGCATTTGCACAGATTTGATTTGCCACTAGCTTCTTTTCTTTGATAAGAAAGCAGAAAGTTTCCTTCTTCTAACTTCTATATTTGTTGTTATTCAGAACTGCATTTATTATGAGGCTTCACAAAAGCTAATGATAGGATGGCTCCATTTATAAATCTAGTGATGTCAGGAAGGGTCACAAAAGCCCAAGTGGAACTTGCCTTTAGTAATTCAGGACTTTTCATCTTAAATCCATACATTAAAAAAAATGCTGATTAATCTTATTTTCCAAATTAAAACAGAAAAAGAAACCCCACAACACAGCACAAAATTTTCCCTGTACCTTAATTTAACAGATGAAGACAATATGTTTCCTACTTACTTAAAATTCACTGAACTTACTGAAAGAAATATGCAGTTTCAGATAATATAGAATATTGGAGACAGATTAATTCAGACTGATTTCAAATATCATAAAGTTGAAACCCGTAAAATGTATAGAAAACTCAGAAGCAAGAAAAAAATAATACCTGTTAATCTTTCCTCTTATCCAGTATTAATTACTGTTTAGAGTTAGTGCTATTGCTGAGGTGGTTACGCAATTAGTAGTTCAGGAAACTACCGAAGAAAGTCTTGCTGAAAAATAAAGAATTAATGCATTAAATTATTATAAAAATATGTCATCCATTTATAGCTACAATGGTAATGTTATAAAAACTATATGCCAGGATCTGAATACCAACATGGAAGGACTGAGATGCAATCTAAGACTTACACTTCATTTCAAAAATGAACAATAAACATTTTAAAAATCGAGGTCGTGAAAATTCTTCTATAGTTATTTATTCTGAAGAGCAGTTCATATTGCCATGGACATGGTAGGTAGTCTAGAAAGAAAAATAATATTTATTTTCCCCCAAGAGTGGTTCAGAAATGGCTTATCCTGTCAGTGCTATCATCATTCAGTATACCACTGGCATGAGCACATTTCATCTCATATTTTGCTCCTATAGCTTCTCCTACCATGCACTGTTGTCTAATTGATGCCCATTAAGGAAACTCAGCCAACAGACACTGACAATATGTTATCAATATTGGCAGCAGAGAGTGTCCAGATAAATAATACAGATTTAGTTACTAAAATGGATTAATCAGTTTGTTTTCCTTAAATAACAGTTTGCATTCATATATGATGTAGCACAAAGTAGAAGCAGGTGTTGTGACCACAGTTTAGGCCATTGTAGACACTTGCAGAAAAGGTTCATAAACAGGGCTGGCACAGCTTAGAAATTCTGTATAGGAGACAAACACTTTCAGAATAGAGAAAGTTGTTAGAAATATATGTAGCACTGGACAATGGCGCATAGTTTTTTATCGACTCCGTAGGATTTAAGATGTCAAAATGAGTAGTGATTTTACAGAAGCACAGATAAGGCATTGTGAAAGACATTTCAGTATCCATCTCAGGGTACTTTAGCGGAGCATCTAAAATCACAAGTTGTGATTTTGGAATTTAAAGGCGAGCTATATAAATTTACAAGTTCTGTCCTAGGAGCAGGGTACTTTTTCGGGTGCCAACATAAATCATAGAATCATAGACACATCTGGTTGGAAAAGACCTCTGACGTTGTTCAGTCCAACCGTACCTGTCCCCTTACTAACCCACATCCATAAGAAACTCATCTACCTGCATTTTAAACACCTCCAGATACGGTGACTCAACCACCTCACTGGACAGCTGTTCCAATGCCTGACTACCCTTTCAGTGAGGAATTTTTTCTAATGTCCAGTCTAAACTTCCCCTGGCGCAACTTGCAGCCGTTTCCTCTCATCCTCTCGTCTTGTCACCTGTCATTTGGGAGAAAAGACCAACACCCACCTCGCTACAACCCCTTTCAGGCAGTTGTAGACAGTGATGAGGTTTCCCCTCAGCCTCCTCTTCTCTAGGTTAAACAACCCCAGTTCCTTCAGCCGCTCCTCACAGGACTTGTTCTCCAGCCCCTTCCCCAGCCTCGTCGCCCTTCTCTGGATGTGCTCCAACACCTCAATGTCCTTCTTGTACTGAGGGGCCCAGAACTGAACACAGTATGAGGTGTGACCTCACCAGTGATGAGTACAGGGGCACAATCACCTCCCTTGTCCTGCTGGCCACACTGTTTCTGATACAGGCCAAGATGCCATTGGCCCTCTTGGCCACGTGGGCACACTGCTGGCTCATATTCAGCCAGTTGTCAACCAACACTCTGAGGTCCTTCTCCGTCAGGTAGCTCTCCAGCGATTCTTCCCCAAGTCTGATACGCTGCATGGGGTTGTTTTGTCCCAAGTGTAGGATTCCACTCTTGGTCTTGTTGAACCTCATCCCATTGGTCTCAGCCCATCGATCCAGCCTGTCCAGATCCCTCTGCAGAGCCTACCTTCCTTCAAGCAGATCAACACTTACTCCCAGCTTTGTGCCATCTGCAAAATTACTAAGGGTGCACTCAATCTCTTCATCCAGATCACTGATAAATACATTGAACAGGACTGGATCCAGCACTGAGCCCTGGGGAACACAACTTGTGACTGGTTTCTAACTGGATTTGACTCCATTCACCAAAACTCTTTGGGCCTGGCCATCCAGCCAGTGTTTTACCCAGCAGAGGGTGTGCCTGTCCAGGCCAATGGCAGTCAGTTCCTGAAGCAGTATGCTGCGAGAAACAGTGACAACAGTGAAGTCCAAGTACATCATATCCACAGCCTTTTTCTCATCCATTAACTACATAACCTTGTCATGGAAGGAGATCAGGTTGGTCTGGAAGTACCTGCCTTTCATAAATCCATGTTGACTGGGCCTGATCATCTGGCTGTCCTGCGTGTGCTCTGTGATAGCACTCAAGATGATCTGCTCTGTGACCTTCCCCAGTACCAAGGTCAGACTGACAGGCCTGTAGTTTCCTGGATCCTCTCTCCAACCCTTCTTGTAAATGGATGCAACATTTGCCAATCTCCAGCCAAACGGCACTTCCCCAGTCAGCCAAGATCACATTCTGGTTTATAATTAACTATTTTATTTTCATATCCTTAGCCTGTATGTGAACAGCAGTAGCTTTTGAAAGATTTTAAATAGTGACAAGCAAAGTGATTCTACTTGACAGTATTTGAGGTATGACACTTCACATTTCTCAGTTGTCAGGTGAGATTCTGTTTCCTTCAAAGGCTCCAACTTTTTCCTATTATCTGCTTTTAAAAGTACGTGCGATTTGAGCATTATATGAAGAAATCCTTCAAATAGTGCTCAGTGTGTAAAGGCTCCTTGATAAAGTTACTTCATCAGTAATTTTTCATTACTTTTAATCTTTATTCCCTGGGGTCGATGTATTTTTATTTATTTCAAGTAAACCTCTATAAAAACAGTCACAATGACTTCTAGACAAAAAATGCACATCATGAAATATTCAGACCCAAATACAGAAGAGTGACACTATTTTAAATTTTATATAAAGCTTAGACCATTTTTTCCATCACAGTGTTAGGACTGCTATGCAATTGCCCATCAGATGCCGAATGGCAATGAAAACACTACAGTGCAGATGGCACTACAACTCTGGTATATGACTAAGGTCAGTGTCAAAATAAAGCAATATAGTGTTAGCAGTGTTTCTTACTTCACATGTGCAGTATATTTCAAAAGGAGTGTGGTGATCTTTGTTTGAAGTACAGGTACAAATCAGCAGTATACGCCCTTTAGATTATTTTTTTTCCTATGTTGTGCTGCAGGTTCGGCCAACAGAGGAGAAAAAATGCTCTACTTTGTACGGTTTCAAAGAAAAACAACATGAAATTCAATAACTTTAATGAAAGGTTTGGCCTAAGTCCTTGGTTAACCAAGGTATCAAAAAAAATCCGTTTCATCAGTTATGAGTTCAGTAACAATCAAGCTCTGCATTTTGAGTGCCACCTGAACCTGAAAGTCACTGCTCATTGGGCTCTCCGCTGATAGGAGTCCCTTCATAAGAAGTGTTGCAAAAAATACTTGTAAAAAGTATTTCTGTGGCAAGCACGCAAAGTTTGGTTGCTCTGTTTATTTACCAAGTAGTCATTCTTCCTGGTTGAAATATAGAGAATAACACTTCTATAATCAAGGATTTTCATGCCATCTCATTCATAAACTCTTGGTTTTGAAGACAGGCTTGTGCATTTTTGCTGTTTCATAGCAGCATCTGCACCACAGCAGTCACACGATCCATGGGCTGCACTGTGCTGCCCATCTGCAAGCCATCAATTTGCAGAGCTGCACTTGTAAGCCTGCGCTTCTCAATGTCCAACAAACAATCTGCTAGTATCAGGTTTGTTTTTTCTGGTACAGTTTCTTGCAAATTCTTCAAATAAGGGTAATAACCAGTTCTTCTGAAGTTGCATTCATGTCTAGCGAATCTGCATGGGTTTACGACTCTTCCCTCCAACTTACAGTATCTACAGCTACATGAATACATCTGAGGTTAGTCTCACCTCCCTTCCAGTATCTTTATTACTGCCAGTTTCTTCTCCAATCACGAGGACTTGTGACCACAGCTGTATCTAAGTTAACAACACTGTTGCTTTTAGTGCTTCAGGTGACATACTTTTGTTTTCCTTTCTCTTTGTAGTTGTTTACATGGAAGGTGAATATCCAATTATGCTTTAGAGAATTTAAAACTTACTAAGGAAACCTCCAGTCCCTGAAGAGGAAACTGAGGGTAAATAATGGTGGACAATATGTCTTATAAATTTAGTCTTTTCTATTGGTGAATGTGGTAAAGTTTTTTAGGATTTCATTTATTGCATATTTGAAATTAACAGTACTTGATGTGAATGATTCTAGCACTATATTGCAATATAGATAGCTATCAAGCTATTAGCCTTTTGATGTCTGTTCCTTGTGCCTTTAAGTTTTAAGCCCTGAAAAATTCAAACCATCACCCAACTGAAGTCCATGAGATTACTGTTTTCACTGAAACACTAAGAAGAATTTCACTCCTTGGAGTGAAATAACCATTTAGCTTTGCTGAGCATGATATGAATTGCTATGTTTGTCCATATATTCACTTTGCTATTTATTTGATTGTTTTGTAAAGCTTTTTGATACTCCATGGGTAGAAAATGTATCATACAATACTGAAATTAAATTGTCTGTTCTGTTGAAGATGAAACATCCTTGTAAGTGTTTATCCTGCTTCAGACTAAGAACTGTGTAGATAAGCGTGTTTTATAATTACTGAGTTTGACTACTACTGTCAGTTTTATATATTTAATAATATATCAAACATTTAGATCCATGGGGTGCCATATAAAGACAGAAAAATGAAACATAGACTTAATTAACTAGTGGTTTATTTTCTTTACAGGATCTTGCTCCTATCAAATACTGGAATTTGCCCGACAAGTTCAAATGGCACTTTGTTGGAGAAATCAGCATCTGCAAAATGTGCCACTCTGCTTTCAGCTTTGTTTTTGAAAATTCTTATCTATCTCTATAAATGCTATTAGAGATTCAGAAGTTGAGAAAAATGATGAAATTGCAGCTGCCTACAGAATTTAAGGAAAGCTATTAAAAATATGCCCAAGTATCAGCCTTTTTGTTCTTTCTGTTAGTGGTGACACTAGTTCTTGAGTCAGTGACTCTTGTAAGTGACGTTTATGTGTCAGCAGCAGGAAAATAATGTACTTTCTCTACAGATGGTAGCAGAAATACCAATTAGAACTCCAACAACCTCCTTTGAAGTTTATTATCATATACTAATTTAGGGACGTGGAGGTCATACGAAACTTTCTTCAGACTTCTACAGCCATAATTCAAGTCCTGATAAAAGCTATTCTTTTTTTTCTTCCCTGTATCACCAAAAACATCCAGAATGCACCTGCAGAGATAAGACATGGTTTCTCTGTGTTCTAATGGCAGACTGATGGACTGTTATGATATATTATTATACAATAAATTAACATAGGAATTGAACTATATGAACTATGAATTCAAGAGCCGAAAGACCTTACCTCTCTGAATTTAAATTTACTGAGTAGTCCATAAGATTCACTCCGCTTTATGTGTCTATATCACACAGACTACTTTAGGGGCAGGGACAAAAGACACAAATAGAGAAAGCATTATTAGAAAATTGCAATTTAGTTCCTTTCAATAGAGAAAACCAGCTAATAACTAAGTAGCCAATTATTTTATAAAAAAAAAGTATATTCCACACGATTTTGGCCAATATGGTTTGCATATTTTTAATGTTTTTTACTTATTGCCAAGAGCCCTTACAACATCAGTGAAGAGGTTTGACTTGCAGAACTGCCACATTAAATTTATTACTGGCTTCGGTTTCCCCCACCTCATATTTCTAGGGCACAAAACTGTCCACTCCAAATTTTTAACTTTCTCAAGGATTCAACAAAAAATTGACATTATTGTTTAATAGTTATTCTTTTGTCAAAAACTTGAGTGAATTCTCAAGTGACAATTGTCACTAGGAAAAAAGAAATGCCATAAGTCCCTGGGATGTGCAAAACAAACAGGAGTGCTTCACTGGACTCAGAATGCTGAAGATAAGGACGAATAGCTGAAGGTTAGTCATTAATTCAAACAATAAGGAGAGATATAATATTTGTATTCCCCTTACTTTCATCCAAAAATAGTATTTTGTGAAATGATTCTTAAACTCAGTGAGCATTAAAAATAATAATAATAAAATACAGAAATTCACAACCATGGTGGGGTTCAGAAGAAGTGAAAAAAAAGTGGTTCTTGGATAAGACATATTAATAAACTCGTGTTTTGATTTTGCTGTCAGGAAGGAAGAAGGAACACAACATGAACTGAATAACATTTTCAGAAGTTACAAAGAGACATACAGCTCTGATTCTGACTGAAAGTTAATTCAGAAGTCACGGTTAGTACTGAAGTTAATTAAAATAGAACATATAACAGACACAGGAAATGAACATAAGTCTCCTGGCAAAAAAATATAATGTAAGCATCAAATATAATATTCTCCAAAGGCAAGAGTAACCTGCCTTTTAGAAGCACTGAATTTGCTGGAAGAAATTTGCAAGTAACAAGAGATGTCTAGCATAAATATATTTTTCTCATCCACAGGTATTAGAGAAAGCATCCAGGAATCACACAGTCAAATAAACATGGAGAGTATTTCCAAGCAAAGATGGAATGCCAGCTTCATAAGCTCTTTTTCCAGAAGTACTTTCTTAAGTATCCTTTAATGATTAACAATGCATGATACTGCAAGTCAAATTTTGTGTAAATTTCAGACAGAAGAAAGCAGAATTTCTGAAGAGCCCTTAATGGCAGTACCAGCTCTAAGTGAGGCGCACCTGAGCTGGCATTCACTGGCCCAGGGGAATGTAAACAATATATACTTCACTTCCATAATAGCCACTGCAGCGAGAACTAGATTTTTGATCAATGAGATCAGTTCAAGTCACCTATGTCACATCACAGGTATTGGGGAAGTGACTATAAAAGAGCTTGTTGAAAAACAATTGCAATAAATAAAGCAGCAGCCAGCTACCAAAGCCCTCAAACTCTGTGTACCTCAGTTTACCTACCAATAAGGCGGGGTTTAATAACACTGTTCTGCTGTACACAATGAGATCTTGTGAACTAACATGTCTGATGTGGAGGGAAATAATTGATAAATCAATACCTGAAGACTAAGTGCTATTTTTCTGAATGTGTAGAGAGATAATAACTTTCTTTTATACACTAGTGAAATCATAAGGTCATAGGAATAAATTCAGAATGGCATGTGTGTCAGAGAGTCACAGAAGGCTAGATAAGGAGACGTTCAAGTTTAATGTCCTAAAATGCGTTTTTGCATAGCAAAATCTGGTTTAGATGTGTTATATAAAAAATGGAATATATTTATAATTTCCAGATTGTGGAAAGTCTTGGTAAAAACAACTTTACCTGAAAAAAAGTAATAATTTCAAACATCAATTAGTCACATTTTTCAATATAGCTAAGAAAACTCAATAAACTTTGAAGCGCAGTATTAAACTCTTACAACAAGGCTATGGAAAGGAGAAAGCTTGCTTTCTTTGTATTATGTAAAGAAACAGTTAAGCTATCTGTCTTTAATTTGTTACCAATTCTTCAGAAGGATATAAATTTCAAGATCTTTCCTCATTAGTGCACAGAATACTTTCCTTGAAAAACCATGATGACATGGTGCTACAAAGCCACGTGACCACAAGAAGGACTTCAGTGTAAATTCTTCCAGGTATAAAAAGGTGATATGGTTTAGAAAGAAGTGAAACAGCCTCATAAGGAGAGAAGGTACCATTCAGAGATGCAGCATTTTGGCTGGGCATTCTTGTGCAAAACAGCTGCAGATCTGATGTTAAACCCACATACTGGAGTAAAGAAATTTCAGCAAAGCACCACAGGTCTTTGGAGAAAGCTGTAATAGTGGCTTAACATCGAAAGAAAGTGATGTTGACGATGCCCTGTCTCTCAGCCAAAAGGGAAAATTATGAAGATGCCCTTCTACTCATTTGGGAGGATGGCACGGAACAGTAACACTGCAGCAATACCAAAGTGTGTATTACTAACAAGGGAACTAAGAAGTCCTGTTTGATCCTCAGTGTTCATCTGTCATAATAATAAAGCACCTCATATATTCATATATATACTACATTGATTGAATAAGGCACTGTATACCTTTTCTGATATTGACATTTATCCCCATCTTTCTGATTTATAAAATTTCCATTCAACAAAAAAGATGGAAACAGAGAATATATTGATGATGGCATTTGCTTCCTCTTGCCTCTTCTCCAACTCCCCCCAAAATTATCAGCAAACAACTAGTAATAGTTTGCACAACAGAAAAAATAGTATTATTTCAGGTTTATCAGACATAGATAATCTACTTTAAACCATATGATTCAGATAAAGCTCATTTGCAATTTTGCAGGAAGTCTCACTCTGACTTGAACCTAGAAATTGTGTACTTTTGTGTATATTAGAGAGAGATTTATTAGGTTATAGAGGAGAGATTTAGTAACTTTGACCGTATCACAAAAGTAAGTTTTACCATAGTATATTAATGCAACAAGGCTTTTTTTTTTCTTACTTCTTTTTTTTTTAATAGGCTAAGAAGTGTCTAGGAACAAGATGGAGTATGTGAACTGAAAAAAACAAAACCAATATGTAGTACAGAACAAATAAAGGCACTACTACCACAGAACAGATAAGAGAGAGTAAAAAAAGAGACACATAATTTCAAGGCAAATACAAATAGTCCACATAAAAATGTTATAAAAGCAAAAGCAAGAACAAATAACAAAAGAAAACAGTGAAAACAACCGCGCTCTGATCAGAGACTGGAAAAATCAACAAACAAACAAAGCTGGCACAGATTGACAGTGCAGTAAACTTATGTATATTTCTTTGAAATAATTATTTTTGTATCTATAGGAGTACAAAAAAGTCAGAAGGAATGCATAAGAATCAAGAACACAGTAATTGTATATTCGTTTGATTTAAAAAACATTATCAGCAAATGAATGCTTGTCTAAAGAGTAGTTTGTTGACAAGTTTTTAAACAAAATAATGCTTCCCAAATTGCCTGGTAGGCTTTGGTGATGATAATCTGAACAACTTTTTATATTCATTTTAATAATTTGCCAGGACCATGTGAAAGAAATCAAACTACAACTGAAATATACTAATCTGAAAATACTAAAAGAATGGGTCATTACTCTGCAAATAAACCAACAGGGAGAAAACTGTCAGATTCTCTTATTTCCTTTCATCCTCTTCCTCAGTCCAATTCTAGAGAAAAGATAGAATAAAGAAGATCTAAATCAATTATGTGCACGTTTGGTCACTGACATAAGACACCAGTTTGCTTTTCCAAGCAGCTCAAGGGATTCTGTGAAAAATATGAGAAAAGTAATACAACAACAGACTCATAAGTTTGCTAGAAAATTGTTTCCAAAGGAAAAAATCATAAGCAACTAACATTTTTAGTTAATAAAATTATGTTCCATTGGAACTGTGTTGTGGTTCATAGTAAGCACACAAGAGTGGTTGTAAAAGAGATTTACAGAATAGAACTATATCACTTAAAACTCGTTGTTGCTGAAACGCATTCTGGACGCACTACTGATACAGTCAGTAACAGCTGCAGTGGATCTTAGCAATGGGGTTTTTACGTTAACAGGACAAAATAATCTGTATGTTCCAATAACTAACACTTTAAACATTTTTTTTCAGGAAACATTCTTCTCTAGTCATAAAAACAGGAAAAGTGAAGTAAAAATTTATCTCCTATTAATAGGCGCTTGCCATGTAAAGTAATACTTAAATACTTCATAACCCTTAGCAGAGCTTGCTTGAACAACTGAGATACATTAAATTTTCTTTTTTTTGTTGTTTGAATTGAAGTTCAGCAATCGCACAACCAATTTAAGTCAAGCTGTGTAAATTTTTATAACTGTCAAGTCTTTTTTTTTCCTTATGTATTACTAATGAAAATAGGAAATTTATGGCAACTATGAATGATGCTTGGACAAAGCTATTCTTGTATGGACTTAAAATGCAATTTCCCTATATATATTTTTTTCTCCATATAGCAATAATAACCTAGTTGAGTTTTCAGAAACAGCTTTAAAATTTGTGTCTGAAATAATAAATGGTAGTTAAGTGATTTCAGGTACTAAAAATCATCATATATAATGGTGTGCTCCAATATCACTTTCTTCCAATAGATTCTCACTTTCACTTCATCCTAAAAACAGATTAGGTCATTCTAGTACACAATTAAGGAATTTATTTCTAATCTTCTATCCAGAGTGCTACCAAAGATGGTCAAACATAATGTAGTTCAAAGGGTATAGATATTTTCAGAAATATTTGTTGATAGAGTCATATAGAAATAATCCAAAAATATCTATGATCTTCCAAGAAATGTACTAAGAGAGCCAGTTATTCACTATAGTAATTACAGCATCTTATAAACCTAGAGGTCAAAATCACCATTAATAGCAGAATAACAGTAATCATTTAAATTTGAAATTATTCCAGGTGGACTTTTTCCTGTGTTATGCCATATTTCACCAAATTTGAAAGATCAGTTTTCTAATCCAGGTACGTTTATTTAAACTTGCCCATAGAACTTTGGACTTCAAAAGAAAAACTTAGGAAAATCAAAGCCTAAATTCAAGTTTTGAAGTGAAATGGGTAGAGTTGATGCATATTGCCAAGATGAACCTCTATACTACATACCTTATACAGACAGTACATTCCAAAATATTTTTATGGAAGAATTATTAAAATCCACACTAATAGATATATTCAGAGACATAATAAATACACGTTTAACATAAATTTATGTAAAATGATATTGTTGCATGTTTACCAACATCAACATTCCCGCATTTAAAAAGTATATAATTTTTTTAAAATATATGTTTCGTTACCCAAAGTTATGAATATGTACAACTGCAAGAACTGTACTGAACATTCACAGAAACAAATGACATGAGGCAATGTGCACTTCTCTTTTGATAAGCCTTTAGGAGACATATTACCTAAGCGAAGTTATCTTAAAAGAGTTCTCCATTATCATTCTCATTATCCTGATTAAATTCTCTCTCCCAGCTTACTTGGTTCATAGGGGTTTTTTTCAGCCTCTAAAATTGGCTATTCTAAAAGCATATATTTACATTTAAAGTGGTGTGTTTATTTTCTGGGCTTAACTTCATACTCATTTTTTGCTATTACCTAACTGGTGCTCACTGTATCTGTAAAGTAGCTATAGATATATATCTTTCTCTATTTATATTGTACTAAATGATGCTGGCCATACCATTCCTACTGCCCTGATATCACAGGTACCTGCACAGGTCAATAATATGTAAGAAACTAACAGAGCACACATGCACATAGACACACATCGACAAGCGAGAAAACCCCAAAGTGATCTTATTGGTGATGCCCACGAAGCTGAGACAGCATAATCACTCTTAAGATTCAGCTTAGAGTAGTCAGCAATGATTGTGTAAGGGAATGAAGTGTAAGGGAAAGATGGTTAGTTAATTAACTACCACTTCTAAACCAGTAAACTCATATTTGTGGTCCTCAGAAAGTTTGCCAAAAATTTACAAGGATAGCTGTGAGATGCCATTGTATTACCACACTCTCACAGAAAACTGGCAATCAGAGGGAGAATTTCCTGATCCAAATATGAACACCTACTGAATATTTTTACTATGAGAGAAAGTACCATGAACTCCACAAATGGAGAAGCACCGTACTGAAATATTTTGCATGCAAGAGATGTAAGCCAATTTACAGTAAAAACACCTATGCATATTGCAATAACAAAAAAGTGGGGGAGGTATTCAATACCTTCATGAAAAAGAAAACACAAGAATTTAATGATTCAGAGAGTAAATTAAGATTTTTTTTTTAATCAAAATATTTCAATGGATTAGATGGAACTCATCTCACCAGTTCTGTTGCTAAAAGAAGGCTGAAAACTCTAACCTATGACCAAACATTTCTAGAACTTGACTGGGGATGATAGAAGGGAGGAGAAGGAAAGCGTGAGTATGCATTCAATCCCCATCTCCTGCAACAAAGGGACAGAGATATAAATTAAGGTCATCACAGAGATGCAATGGGAAACATTAGAGTTTTAAAAAGATGCTAAAGGTCAATTCATTCAAGAAATTTATGGAAAATTTGATAATACTGGACTACCCCAACCAATCCCTCTTGTTCAGGTCAAATTTCAATTATTGAGAGACCTTTATGTCAGGAGAAAATAATTCCTAGCAGTGGTAGCATATGCCCTGTCAACATAAATCACAAAACCTGGATACAGATGCATCCGTCTGCGCTTTTCAGGTCTGCAGTTAGAAATTTTTGCATGTACCTTATGCTACTTAACACAGCTTAAGGAAAGTCCTTGATCCTCCTGTGTGATCATATTAGCTTTACCCTGGACATTTGACCAAATCTTGTAAAACTCTGTTCTGCAGAATTTGTTACATCTCTCTAATGTAATTATGAAAGCTTTTCTTCAGGTCCATAACTGGACTATTTTTCAGACAATGACATTTAGCCCGCCTTATAATACAATGTGCATAAATCTAAATGACAAGAACTTTTATTGTTTTATTTTCCTATTTCCCCCATGTCCCCCATTTCCTGCACAGTTTTATTTCAAGAAGGAATGGGAAAATATGGATACAGAAAATTCATGCAGAGATTTGGTATGTATAACATCTAAGTAACATGTAATAAAATTAAATTTATAGGAGAAGTACTACAGATAAACACTTCCCCCCCCCCCAATTTATACTTAGTGTTCAATATGCTTTAACCAGAAGCATTAGAAACACATCCCAGAAAATACCAGCTTGTGACAAGTCCTTGATAATCACACCTGGGTAAAAAGCTTGTGCTGTACATGGGAGGGATTGTAAAAAATAGCAAATTACTTTTCTGCATAAAGGAAAGCAGTCTGAACATTGCAGTACATGCCAAAAAAAAAGGCCACCTGACAAACTGAGCAATCACAAGGCTGCTACGTCACTTTTCTTTTAGTCTTTTCTTATACTACAGACAAAAGAGGTCCCATCCCAAGTCTCTTCAGGGGATGATACGGTGACATAGAAATAAACAATGCTGAAGCGGTGGTCTCCTGTCTGTGGTACTTTCACTCTAATGTCAGTTGGTGATGGAATGTGAAGAAGTAGCAATAGGGGAGAACAAAAGCTATAGCCTATGCGACTGACCTTTTGGGTAAGCATTAGACAAGAGTCATCACATTACTTAAGGGAAATACTGGTGGTGTTCTGGTACAAAAATATACAAACAACTTCCACCATAAATGTCAACTAAAGTCACATCTGTCACATCTGTATCTAATTTTACTCCCATTTATAGATAAATTTAATGACTAGTATCAAAGAAAGAAAACACATTCAGGACAAATTTTGCAGCAGAGAAAGGCTACATTAGAGGAAAACAGCAAATTCCCAGTAAAACCATAATTATAATTAAGGAAATACTCAAGACATCACCTATTAAAATCTGAACATCTGTGATGCATAGCAAATTGCAATTGATCATGACAATATGCTGCTTCTCAGCAATAGTCAGAATTTCTGCTTGATATCCATAAAACCTCCAAAAATATTGTCCTGCAATACATGATACTGTAAGGTTTCTCTTTAAAACTTGAAAAAGTTGAAAAGTTAAAAGCTGAAATAATATTTGCAAAAGACACAGAAAAAAAATTGCAGAGCTGCACAGTCCTCTGCAGTCCATATGTTAACACTAAGCAACAGAGACAGTAGAAACTTAGAGGAAATATATGCAATTGCTACAGACATTACCTATCACCCCTTGCAGGTGCAAAATTATATCTTAACATTAACTGGTTAGGACAGTTCAAATAAAAATTCCACGACAACTGTATGCCACAACCTAACTTCAGCTACATAAACCAAAAAGGTCCTGAACAATCTGAATGGGTCCTGAACAATCTGAATGTCAGGCTTGCACATCCCAGTGCAGGCCTAATTCTTTAAATGTTTTACAATGAAGATGCAGTTAGCTTTCTTACCTGCTAAGAAATGCAAACATAGGCTGTCAGTGAAAGCTTATCTTTGATGGGATTTTTCTTCATTAAATAGACTTATTTATGTATGTTTTATGAAAAAAAAAACACATTCCTACAAATAAATCCAGCCCTGAGGAACAGTGCTGGAGGTGTCAGTCCTGTTCAACACGGAGTGTTACAGTCTGCAGGAGAGCAGAACTCCAGGCTACTTCCAGTCTGCTTTGATTTTCTCAGACCCAAGTCTGAAGACTTCAGAAGTTTCTTCCTGACATACCAGGTGATAGCCAAAGGAAGATGCCCATAGTGGGGATGTCTGAAGCATTACCTTTCTTTATAGCAATAAGAAACAACATTCTTGATTTATGTTTGTCCAATATATTTTCTAGTTGGGAAATACAAATACTGTGTAATCAAGATGTCATTGATAATAAGTTCCAGACTGTCTTTTCAAGGTCTGAACTCTGTACTTTATATATGTATACTGGTTAGTTTTTTATTACTACTATGTGACAAAGCACGGAATATTCATAAGGAGTTCTTTATCTGGATGCAGAAAAATAAAATTCTCTTTCAGCTTGACAGGGATAGGGAATTGCAGGGATAGAGAATTGCATAGAAACTGTTTTTTCCGCTGGAGTGATCTGCTGTAGGAGTTAGCCATATGCTTTAAATGTGAATGACATGTCTCTGAATTTAATGTGTCACCTGCTGAGTTCAGGATCTGCTGTCTATCTCTCAATGTGTAAAAAATGAATTGCTTCAAAATGATTTATTGCCTGAAAAATAGAATGTGAAAACAATAGAAACAGTGCTGTAAAGGCATCCTACATTTAATAGCACTGTTTTATGAGTAAATTTTTTCACAAATACAATGAAACATTCGTATTTTGAAACTCTGAGCTTTGATAAAGCTATTGCATAGTCTAGTATCTGGCTCACTGATTCATTAAGTGCTAATGCCATTAAGGATAGGGAGAAATGTAGCGTTAACTCCCTGGGTTCCATTACAGCTTGTATATCCATGCAGAAAGCATAGGTTATAATTTCACTACCAATCTATGAAATTAACCTCTCTGCTTTTATCTTCTATGCCTTTACTTTCTTTTCTGTAAAGTATTTACAGAACCATGTGTAATAAAGAATTTTTATTTTCTTTTTCTACAACTGAGTGTCTTGCTTTAAAAATCTCACCTGTGTAATTTCTAGCAAAGCCTTGAGATATAGGACTGTTTTCAAAATATCATGATTTACCCTTAAAAAAGGATAAAAATATAATAAAGTGATATTATTTTTAATACTTTTAATATTTTAACCTTAGAAAGATTAACATAAGTGATAAATAGTGGAAGTAAAACTCCAAATCATTGAGAATTTTAAGTATAAATATAATTAAGCATATGAATACATAAATAAGTTCTGATACTTCAACAAGATTATTATGCTTCAAAGCAGGCTTAAAAGACATTACATTGCATATTAAATCACACTCAGTGTCTAAAAAAAGGAACTATTCAGCAAACTTCCATAAAGTCTATTTCATGTCCTTTAAAAACAAAGTTTTAAGTGCATTCACGTCATTCAACCTCACTTGCCAAAGCCATACCTAGAGAACAAACAAAAGATACTCAAAACAGTTGATTTTGTTTCTCATCAAGCACCTCAGCATAACACTATCCGTAGTGAAAACAAGTGGTACTCATTATTAAGAGTTTCATGGCTGCCGATATAAACCAGTTTGGTTATTTTTTCCAAGGTCAAGTAGGTTTTTGTTCACCAGGTTGTTAAATGACTCAAGATTATAGCCAACATTTCTACCAGACTTCCAGCCTTTTCCTTCAGGTGCCTGCTGTCACATATTTGGGATTATAATCTCCAAGATCAGTAAAATATGTTTGGGCCTATAAGAAATCCTGTGAACTACACACAAGCAAACAGAAATTATAATAAAATATTGAGTTGTTTGGTATTTTTTTTCTTCTAGTAATTACCAATGCTTACTTTTTATTTTCTTCCAGTAATTACTAATGATGGGGGGAACACAATCTCTTCCTCTGTGTAAGGCTGATTTTGCCTGAAATGGTTTGTTGCTATTCAATTTTAAAGAAACTGAAGTAGTGAATATGAATGACAGTGGTACCTTGCCAAGTCATGGTAGGTTATTTTAAACATTGACAAGATCCAACTCCTTGCCAGCATTTAAATTTATCCACTGCCTTTCAACATCTATTTTTCCCTGTTTTGTGAACATTGCCACAATATTCTACTCACATAAGAACTCTGATATTTTAAAGACTATTAGTTACAGAAACAAGACTAGGAAGTATGGAAGGAGAGGTAAGGATTTTCTTTCTGTGGCATTTATTTCTTTTATAAATACGTGCTGAATTTAAGAAGGAGACAGCTGCTGGGTTTTTTTCTGTTTGTGATATTCATGAAATCAGTGTCTCCTGTGGATAAATAGATATTACTCATGTCCCCAGTGTTAGTTAGGTCTTCAAAGTGCAATTACAATAGCTTTGCAATGCACGGCACATAATGATTGTCAAAGTTTACTCTAGAAGACATCCAATACAGACAAATCTTGGAAAGAAAACAGGCAAACCCAGATCAGACCAGTGGAGAGGTCTGCCTATAGTTCCACGTAAGGTTAATTGAAGGCTTGATGATTCAATGTTAAACTGAAAGTTAACTGGTTTTGCCACACTGTGGGTACTACCCAGAATAGTCTGCCCAGTCACAGACTTCATAACCACGAGAGGTGTGTTCCTTACCAGAAGCATGTGCTTAAATGTTCAGGTGATTTGCAGCCACCTTTGTACACGACATAGAAAAGAAGTACTCAGCATAAATAAGAACAGGTATTGGACAACACATGTTCATTTAACATGCAACTCTTTAATTAACTTCAGTAACAAGCTGATCGTAGCTATACTGGTGGGATTTTTCCCTTCACTTTTATACATTGAAGGAGAAAACTTTCTTCAGTCTCTCTCTATTTGAGATTGTGAAGGAATTCCTTAGCAGAACGGAAACATGAATTTTGCAATGTGGAATGCATTTTTTTTAAATGTACAAAGAAGTATGTTGTCATGTTTGATGAAAGATGAAATGTACTTATGGTTTTATGAATACTATTCTTTTCTTTTTATTATGTGTAAGTCACCATGTTGGTCTGAGAATAAAGAATACAGGTCACTGCAATCTGTTTTGGATGTGCAAATTGTTCTTGCTCAATCTCTTTTCCTCTTCTACTGAAGTACTACAAAGAAGAAACGTTGCAGTGTGGGAACAGAGCTTTCTGTTTCTTGCACCTGGTTTCAGCTGCTGGTGATGTAGACATGCTCAGTGTAAAATGCTAAGCTTAGTATTTAAAGGTAGATTTAACATGTAAAACCCAGGAAAGGTGAAGTTTGGGAATGACTTTCACCTTTTCTCACTCAAAAGTAGAAGGACTGGGAAAAGTACAGGGGATTTATTTCCAAATACTGAGTATAATATACACAGTATTCTATCTCTATCAAAAAAAGAAGGAGGGGTTGGAGGAGGGGCTTGGATCTCCACTGAGCACTCAGCGTGGCACGCACACAGCAGCAGGGGCCATCCCATGCACAGCACTGGCTCCATCACTGTAGAGATCCAGTAACATGACTGGCAGTAGGATCCCTGCCACGGTGGTCAGCGGCAGTGTCTGTACAGGTCATTGCAAAGAGCCGTGAAGTACGCATAGCCAGCTATCGACAGCACTGTTGAAATACAAGACATGTAGTTGTATTCCGTAGGAAGAAAATATTCTCCAGAACTGAACAGGCATATTCTGGGATTGCAAACAGACATGGGATTAGGGAAAGAAAATATTATCTCCTAATATTCAAAAATGGGTACTAGAGCTCAAATAGTTGCTTAGGTATTTTGAAGGCATACAAGTAAAGCAAGGGGTTTCCCAGCTTTGCTTTCTGGAAAAGCTACCAGCTTAATTATTGAGTTTTTCTGACAGGAAGAAGAAAAAAACACATAAAATCACCTCTTGCATCTCCCTGAAAATGGGCTCAACCCCAGTGCCCATCCCACTTTTCCTGTTGGGGGAAGTTGTTTCAGTACAGCCTGACAGGGAGCTGCTAAAGCGACACTGCTCCCTTAGTGGAAGGGAGCCTAGGCAGAGGGCATCCCATGGCTGCTTCAGCCAGGGTGTATCCCGTGGTATCCAAGGAAGGCAAGCAGCACAGCTTGGGAGATGATGACCAGGTCTAACTGAGTGTCCAGATCATAGGGCAACATCACAGTGAAGAGGCAGTTCTGCAGCCAAGATAGAAAGTCAGCACATAGCATAAGTCCTAGCTCAAGGAGTGGACCAACACAAACAAGGCACAGCTCAGGAAGGGATCAACAGACCCAGGTTGCTCCTAAAGAGAGCTCAGGGGAATAAGACGTGGGAGACCCAGGTGAGGTTGATCGGGGCATTAAGATATACAAGGGAACTCAGGGCCTCAAGTCAGGACTTCACTGGGTAGAAAAGCTGTGTGTCCTTAAAGCACTGACCTTGCCAATCTTACACTGATATGATTTGATATGCTGTGCTGTTGTGGGGAAGACCCTGAAAACTATAGAATATGTCAAATTCTTTTCTCACAAGGACTTCTTTTTCTGCAGAACAGGAATGAGAGGTGCTGTACAGACTTGATTTTTGCTACATTGGCTGCAGATAACTTGTTAGTAGTATTTTGGCAAAGGAACACATGTTCCATCAGAGACACAAAATATGACATTCTTACATCTACCCTTCCAATGATGAAGGCTAGACATGGAAAAACATAATAACTTTCTTATTCTACATTTAAATAGAGAATTATGGGGATAGTAAACCATAAGGTACCATGTGAATACATTCACATAGTCCCAGAGGGAAAAAAGATGGACCAAGTTACCATTCTTTGACCAGTGAATAAGGAAATATCAAAGCAGAAATTATTAGAGAAGTCCTAAAATTTAAATAAAATGTAATCTCTTTTCAAGTTCTAGCAATATCAAACATTCACAATAATCTAGTAATTTTTATCTGTTTTTTCAATGAGTAACACATTTCCTGTGTTTCTTTACAGAAGTAAACTGCATTAAAGCTGTATCACTTACATGCTCTCACAAATTAATATGAGATTAAACATATAAACCAATAAACTAAAAAATGAGATATTTATTGATAAATGGAAATAAAAACAATACTTCAGAATTATAAGCTTTTATATGTAGTTTAATAGGCATAAGATTTCTAAGAAATGGTATGAAGTCTAATCATTATAACCATGCCAATGCTGGATTGTACAGGCAAAGGTTGTTTTCAGTGTGCTGTCACGTTAGACATACTTGCCAATATTAAACAGACTGTGACTACGATCTGTACATTTGTCTCTCTCTAGGGCATTTTTAAGAATCTTTTAATTAGCTTTTGTTCCCAAGCAGTGCTTTTATTTTTCTTGATAAGACTTTTGTTTTTCCAAGTTTTATTGAATTCAGTTTAGGTTCCACATTTTCTACAGTCACTACAATAAGAATATGAAGCTTTTAATAGTATATGAAAACTAGCAACGACAAGGATCTTACAGTGTTTTCAAAGCAGGTTAAGAATGAGATAGTGAAATGGCTACTTCCTTTTATTGTTTCAATTTTAGCATTACCTTGTAGAAACTGTCTTTCTTATTAAAAAATTCAAATAATAAAAGTCAATATAAAATGAATGAGAAGTTGAGCCATCATGGCAGAAGTGTACTCCATAACATAGGTGCTAATCTTAACCCAGTTACTCTACTTTTCAGGGTCAAGGTAGAAGGTATTTTTCCAAGACTTGTGTTTATTTATCCTTTGCTGTATTTGCTGCTATTTAGGGGTAAGGATAGATATACTAGGTTAAGATATATTCCACATGCTGCCAAAAGGATATAGATCAAGGTCTGGCCAGAACATAGTTTAGTGCTATTTGCCTCTGAGCCTACTGTGGAAGCTTTGCAAGTTTAGACACCCCTGAGACACAGTCTGCCAGTCTGTACCTATTTTCTTTATTTCTAATAGTAATTTTTTCCAATTGACTCCAATTAGGGCAAAACATTCAGTCACATAGGTTTTAACCTACTGTTTTGTACTAGCAGCCAGATTAAAGTCAGTGATTGAAAATGAACATGATTTTCAACAAATTAAAAGCAAACAAACAATAGTCATTTACATTTACAGATATTAATAGTGGATTTACCAACCAACAATATTCATTATTACCTTATAAAAAAATGGTTTATTAAGTGTCTCACCACCTTTCACAGGAGGGTTTCTCATCCTATTTCACCATAATGACTGAGCCACCAACAGATCTTAAGAATGAGTGTTATCATTATTCACTACAATACTCCACCAAAGCTTCACTAGAAAACAATAAAGAACAAAAACGTATATTTTAAAGACCCTCATTTTCCCCTTAATGCTTGAATTAAGTTGCAGACTCTGGTGTTCTGAGAACTGAGTTGTCCTAAAACAACACTTCTGAAGACCTGCATCATGTCTGGAAATTGGGCTCTGATTAGCCTGTGAGTTTTTTAATAGAGGCTTCTGATTTTCTGCAGCTGTAGGCGCTGCTGGATTTTGCATTCTGGCATGGGGATTCTATCTGTCACCTTAGAGAATGATGAATTGTTATCTGAGTAGCTCCGAGCACATACTTATTTCCTCTTCAATGAGAACAACAGTCAAGATCATTTAGGCATAGGAAAGCCTACAACACAAAAAATCCAAGGAATGCTTTCTTTTTTACTGCTGATTCTAGCTACTAAATTGTAGTTCTTTCACAAGATTATTTGCGTTGCTGCTGTGCTCCAATGAACAGGTACTGCAAAAAGAAAAAAAAGACGGGCCTTCAAACACTCTAACATAATAAATCATTAATTCAAAAAGGGGCATGGTACGTAAAATACTTGTGAAACTTCAGCAGTCTTGAAACTTACAATTTCTTCTCTCCACTTTGAATCTCATTTTAATGAGAACACCTTAAAGGTTATTCCAAAAGAATTCACTGCATACAAGAAACAGTATGAGACCCAGTTAAAAGCTGTTTAAAGTTTTTGTACTGAAAAAAAGTCAATTTATTGCAACTGAGAAGTTGGCAGATCTTGGCTCTCTTGATAGATTTCACGACTTTAAACTTCTGTTTGTCTATATAAAGAGTTTTCAAAAAATGGGCTGAGCCTACATGGCACAGCAGTGCTGTAACAACATCATTTTGTGCATTCAAGCAATAAACAGATAAACATGCCAAAAAACCAAGAGAGTTACATACCTGCCAAAATCTACTTTCAGGGCGCTGCTTCCTTTGCAGAACTGGGTAGTAATTAGGGCTGAGCAAGTAATGTGGACATTTTCTGTTAATATTTATTTGAATTTAAATTTTATTTGAACCCACTCAGGTTGTTGTTGTATCCGTGTAGCTCTCACTGGAGCCAGTGTGTTTTCAATCAAAGGGGAAAGACAAAAAGATTAACTCTCTGTATTTCGCCATACATTAAATGAGACAACCTGGAAAGTAAGTTGTTTTTCAGAGCAACTCCTTGTCCGTAGTACATTAAAAATTTCCTATATTTTTGCTGGTCAGTGATATTCCATTATCAGAGCATTGTTATACCATTGGTATTTCTATCTCAGTATTTAGCAGTTTGTAATCATGTTAGCTACCAGGTTTCTAATTAGAAACTAAACATGCATTCTCACATGGATGCTGTTTTAAACAGCATCAAAAAGGCAAAAAAAGAAATGCAATAAAGGATCATATGTCTGAATTACATCCTCATTTTTAAAAAAAAAAAGTTTGTTGGTAAGCTAATTAGCTTGAGTTCCAATTTGGGAAACAGCATCTCTAAAATTTGGGACCCAAGGGAAAACAGTGCTATGTAGCTATTAAGTCAGTACACAGCAGCTGAGAAACAGAGCCGTTCAGGAGAGTTGCAGGAAGTGGCTTCTGAGTATCTGGGAATCTACAGACTTCACACTGCCAAAACAACACTCCTTTCCCAGTACACATTCATCTTCTTTCCCGCTCCCCTACGCAGCCCAGCAGTTTGTTGGATGCCATACCAAGAGATGCAAGCATCAGAGTCAAAGCACTGTGTCATGCATACTCTTTGCTTTACCTCCCTGAAGGCTGGTAGAGCTCTGAGTACAGTGGGAGGGTGATGAAGCCCAGCCCCTCCGGGGATCACACACTGCTGCTCCCCCTTACCCAAATAACAGCCATGAAGTGGGAAAGACCCCATTTCTTCACAAGAGCACTACACTGCTGGCTAAAAGCCAGGCAGATCTCAGCAGGGCAGGTGTTTCTTTTTTAGGTCAAATCTTTTCAGGCTTTTTAGGCTTTTTTTTTTTTTCCTGCTGGAAAGCTCTCCTGCATACATATTGAGTGCAGCATTTCAAAAGCAGTCTGCTAGAAGAAAATATGCTCTTGACATGAAGAAAACTTTACAGTACCCTTTGATATGTCAAATTACATCAGTGAATATCAACAATATTCTCCAAAAACACAGCATGGTTTTAATGCTTGAAGTTCTTGGCAGAAGTGTGCCAAAGTTGCTATGAACAACTTTCTAAAAAATAAAATAATGAAAAGAAGGAGTTTTGAGGATGTTTTTCCAGGTCTGTCAAGTTTCCTGGCAAATTATCTACGTACATGAGTTGCTAGGTTACTGAAAGGAAAATGTACTCAGCAAACTTAAATCACTCAGTTTTATAAAAGACAAAACAATTATTTTCTTCTAGGAAGGACAGAAAAAGATATTTTTTTTATTTAATTTATCCTCCCAGTGGGATCTAGATTGGTAGGGAAGGTGAGCCGTATAGATACATTGAATTATCCCAATATTAAGCCCAGGCAGATTGCCATGATTTGATGAGTTTCTCTTAGAGAGCCTATCTGTAAAAATGGTATCGTGCTATCTACTATTCAGTGCCAGGGTTTGTGTCAACACTGATTCATCCCTGGTGCTGGACAACATACTTAAATATCAAGTTCCTCATGACCACTTTCTCAATGATTTTTTATGTGTTACTTGACTGGTTGTCACCAAATGATCCCTTATGTGGTCATTCTATTTATTATGATATGATAGACAAGACGAAAAGAAGAAGAATGACATCTTTGTTCAATATTTCCTCTTCAACCGCAATGGTCAATACCTCTATCAAAAGACAGTCGTGGCAGAGACAAGTCAATTGAGCTATTTTAAAACTTCTGACAACACCTACTTAGTTTAAGATTAAAGGGAGTCTGTGCTCCTCAGATTTTCTAGGCTATCTTTTCTTCAAAATGAATGCATTTGCACGGGAAAGATTAATGGATCATGTTTTGTCACATAAGAAAAAAACTCTCACAGTACAAAAGTATGGAGCTCATCAAGCAACAGTAAAATTTAATTAGTATCTGAGATGTCTAAATGTAGGACATCAATTCATATTTAAAAAAACCAAGTCCCCTAAAAGACAACAACTAGCAAGCAATTACCAAAATGCGTATGACTTTCAAAGCAGTGAATTAGAAGTCTGTTTCAATCTCATGTGCTGACCTGCTTTGCAGACAAAGTTCATTAACTATACATGGCTATACGTTGGAAAAAAACAAAGTGTATCTGCTGCAGACAAGTCACAGTGCAATAGATTTTAAAGCCCATCCTCCCGTATGATACTGACCTGATAATAATCTGCCCTTCAGTCTTTCTACGCATATGAAGAGAATGAAAATCACTAAGAAACTGAAAGAGATTTTATTTTTTTAATGCACTCGACAACAGTGTATATGAATATCTAGTATGCAAAACAGCACTGTAAGCATAATCTGGGTCAAAACATATTTCTACAGCTCAACTGAGAATACAGAGACTATGCTCATTTACTCTACTTGTGAACCAGGTCTACAAAATACATCAATCTATGGCTGTTTCAAACCTTGTCAAAAAACAAAAATTCAACTTGCAGATTTTCTCCTTTTCTTTATTATGTGGGGAAGTCTTGTTAACCTTTTGTGAACTCAAGATTGTTGGTTTCTCTCTTTTTACTAATTTTATTTGTTATGATACTTCCTGATTTATTTCATTCAACAAATGGGAGTTCAAAAAGGCCTCAACATAGGCTGTTTCATCAGTATTTCTGGCCTAAATGTAATTAGGAATTGATAGGATCTTGCCACAAATTCAATTTCAGCTCACTCCATTTGCTATCTCAGCACTGAGGACCTCCCAATTCTGTTGTGTTTCTCTGCATGCCACAGAAGACACCAAAGAGGCCCAAGAGGGAGAACTTCATCGGGGAGTACTCTATGCTGCCTTTCACCAAAAGACACTGAAGATTGATGCAGATGATTACAAGACTGAATCTGATGAGCCAAGAGTTTCCCGGGCTGTTTATCTAATTCCACATTTGTGATTTTTCTACACTTTCTCCTTTGTTGCCATGTATGTCTGGCAGTTAAATACATAGCACTCTGTGAAATGTGTTTTGAGGTATATTCCTTAAAAAAACTACAACATAGAGAAGAAAATTGCTACTTAGAACCAATAATCACATTTCAACTACCATAAGCCCTGATACTGACCCTTATTTATTATGAGACGCATGTTGAAGCTAAACAGAGCTTTACATTTCTTAAACAATGCTGAAATCATGCATTATCTTTTCTCATACCTTTCATTCATATTTCCATGTCTGGATATTTCTAGGAATTGAGCTTCTACGGTTTGGTTTGCTAAGAATGGCATCATGGCCTAGTTAACAGTCCCAGAATTGTGCTTTAAAATATAGCACAGAATATATTTGTGTCTGCTACAGTGACTTACTAGAGTTGGATTATGTCTCTAATGGCTCTTGCTACAAAGAATACTTTTTGGATCTGTTTCAGAAAGCGGTCTGCTAGTGTTTCAACAGGTAGTTAAACGAACAATTTGTTTGACCACTAGAGAGATTCATAAAATTAATGAATTACTAAAAAAATTTCTCTTCTAGGCAGCAGTACCCGTACTGTCATCTCATAAAGAGAAGGCTGATTCTTCCTGTTACTTTTCTGCAATTAGTTTCTTGTTTCTGGTACAGTATAAATAGAACAAATTTATTCTACATCTTCCTTACAATGTGTCAGGTAAACATGCAAAACCACTTTTCTCCGATGTCCAGGGACTTATTAGACATCCGCATGACACATAACTTCAGTTAAAGAAATACCTTGCTTAAAGCAACTCTCTTAAAATCTACCTCCATTGTGTTTGCAAGGTACTGAGTGGGTTTAGGAATGTTTTATTGTAGGAAAGTAATATTTAAGTATATATATTTATATAATGTAGATACAGGGGAAGAGACTGCTTATAAAAGTGTTAGCAGGGAGTTACAGTGTTTGAAATAACATGTATTAATAGTTCAAGTTAACTATGATATATTCTCTGGTTACTATTTAATGCACGGAAAGGTCAAAAATCCTTCTCATGTGAAACCTTTTGCAACCTACATCAAAACTCAGAAAGAAGGATCAAGCATCTGAAAAAAGCCTGAAGAGATGTTAGCTGAGGCTTTAACAAAGACCTGCCTTCTGTTTTTATTGTCCTGTAAATCATGTTTGTCACAGTGTGGCCTTTTACTTGGCAGGATAAACAATGATCTTCAACATTACTAGCAAGGGGGTTTTATCTATATACAATTACATTTTTATTTATATACGAGCACTGATTGTGCCCCTGTACTCAGAACTGGTGAGGCTGCACCTCAAGTACTGTGTTCAGTTTTGGCCCCTCAGTACAAAAGGGACTTTGAGGTGCTGGAGCATGTCCAGAGAAGGGCAATGAAGCTGGTGAAGGGACTGGAGAAAGAGCCTTATGAGAAATGGCTGAGGGAGCTGGGGTTTTTAACCTGGAGAAAAGGAGGCTGAGAGGAGATCTCATCACTGTCTACAAATACCTGAAAGTAGATTGTGGCGAGGTGAGTGCTGGTCTCTTCTCCCAAGTGACAGGTGACAGGATGAGAGGAAATGGCCATAAATTGTGCCAGGGGATGTTTAGACTGGACATCAGGAAAAATTTCTTCACTGAAAGGGTTGTCAGGCACTGGCACAGCTGCCCAGGGAAGTGGCTGAGTCACCATCCCCGGAGGTGTTTAAAAGGTGAGTAGATGAGTGTTGCGGTGAGCCAGAATCAGAGTCATACACCCATGGGGTTATCGAATCTGTTCCAACTTTATTGTCGTTAATTAGCTACTTATATAGTACTTTAACAGTCGTGTTAGTTTGTGATTGGTTACATAGTGCCAGCGCGTTAATCAATGATTGGCTATATGGATATAGTACTGCCTATTACAGCTTGATTGACTAACTAGAGTTGCTGTGCGCTGCTGTGCATGTAGTCTTTTCTCTTGTCTAATTTTGGCGTCGCTCTGTCTCGCTCTGTCTCACTTCAAGGCCTCAAGTTCCTCAGGTTCCATCCTCCGCATCCAGCTGATATCTTAGCAAATGTCCACCTCCCCAAACTTGTTTATCAGTGAGGCCCCTATGTTTCGACACATCATCTCCAGTACTTTCCCATGGCCTTGGTCTCTTAAAAAACTCTCCACAATTCCCCCTTTTTCTTTAACAACAGGGTACGCCCCATGTAACATAGATTGCGTTGTTTTTTCAATCATGCGCTGCAAACAACTACAGAAGCACGGTAAAAGGAGCATAATACAGAAAAACATAAGCAAGATTATCAAACCTGTTTTTATCAAGCTAGTTAACCAAGGACCAAACCCTAGAGACTTGAGCCAATCTTCCAATCCAAAACCTGAGTTAACCTGTAGGTGGCCAGTGAGGTCATGTAACTCCTGTAGATGGGCAGTTATAGATTTGGGGTGATCAGAGAGATTCATAGAACACATGCCATCGAATTCTTTGCAGCCATGACCGTTGGCTAACAGTAAAAAATCTATAGCTGCACGATTTTGAAGTGTGGCATGCCTGACCAAGTCAACATCTAGGAGTAAATCTGATATTGCTCGAGAGGTTGCATTGGTTTGTTTTGCCAGCCAGCACCCGAGGTTGCGTAGCTGCCTAAGAGCACCAGCTACGGCAACATTTGGAGTAAAGAAGGATCCAAATATGATTTGTTCAACGGACCAAAAATTAACATTGTCCTTACAATCCTGTGTAAATCGACGGCGTAGGGAACGAATTGACCGATCTCGTGAATTTCGGGAGATGTTAAGAATCATGCTATCATTGGGAGTTAGTAAGGTTAACCTACCAATGGTACAGGGACCTCCTCTAAGATGGGATGGGATTCCGGGCCATGCACGATCTCCGCATATAAGAAAGTATCCCGGTGGGAGAGTAATCGGATTGTTTGAAGATTTGGAAAGGTTTGCAGAGGTGTAACTACACCACAAACTAGCATTGCGATAATATGGTATAGTAGCACTGACCGTTGTGTAATGACTGTGGATCGATTGACTTGAGGAGTGGTTAAAGTAAATACAGGCATCTGCTGTCAGAGAACCTAAAATCTCCAATTCTTGTGGTTCCAAATCTGCAATAGGGCGGTGAGGCATCCATGAATCCCAGGAATCTGCGGTAAGTTTTAAATCAGAATTATTACAGGTCAGTGTGCTTGCTGGACACGGCCAATCAACATCAGGTACTCCTACAAGGCACATTGAAAAAGGATTAGAAGGGGTTGCCAACGAAAGACAAATAGCTTTTTGTCTTGTAAGACTGGCCAAAGTCACCCATACATTTTGTTTAGATTGTAGTGGAAAGAAAGCAAAACCTACTTCTATCTTCCAAAGCAAAATCAATGCCTGTAACATTTCCTGTAACACTTCTTATAATAATTCTTACAATAATGCTTCAGTATATGCGATTCTACTGATCTACTAGCAACTTTAACCCAGAAGGTCAGTTTCGCCCGTTGCTCGGCTAAAAACAACTGTTCAGGCGATTTGTACAACTGCAGAGCTTCTTCTGGGGAGTCAATATCAAAACCATTAAACTCAGCTAAGAAATGCAAAGCAAATGTCCCTTGTCTATTAATATGATAATCACAAGTGGGATAAAACCAAGATTGTAAATCCTTTCTCCTACAATGCACTACTTGAGTACAATATGCACAATAAAGATCTATAAAAGAATTGCAATTAAAAGCACAGATAGGACAGGGACTCACAGTTGGTCCCTGTTCTATCAGATCTCTCAAACCATTTAAAACAGAGTTGCCCTGTTCGTACAACTCTAGTATTTTCCCATGCCCAGCTTCAGCTAGAAATTCTTCTACAGATGAGTTTCTCACAGACATGGTTTAGTAAGGGGACAGGTATGGTTGGACTTGATGATCTCAGAGGTCTTTTCCAACCAGATGATTCTATAATTCTATGATCTCTGATTATTAACATCTAAAATCGTCATGTGCTGTGTCACATTATTCCACATAATGCACACATAAAACAAAAAAATAGACAGTGTGTGGTAACTTCACAAGGGCTTCCAAAGGTAAGTGGCATTACTAAAATGAACTAAAATGCAGTTACTCTCTCTATAAATGTATTTGGTAATGTCTATATAAATGAAGAGAAACTGTAACAATCCATGAAAGCTTTAAGTTGATAGAGAAAACAGACAAAATGGGAGACTGGATGCTATATAATGGGCAAAAGAAAAAAACCCGAAGTGATGATTTAACAGCTGTTTTATGTAAGCATGATGGAGCAAGCTGCACTTACTGCAGATGGCCGTGATGGACCTTAGGCCTTTCTATAGAGGCCTGTCTTTTCTTGTCTATCTTCTCCTCTTTTTTATTGGAAAGACATGCTTTAATTTTAAAATTTAGACTTAAATAGTTCAGCTCTCCCAAATAGCAGGTACAAACTGCACCACTGGATAAAAAGCAACAACACATACAAGCAAGCAGCAAGCTGACAACCATATTATGCAAAAGAACAAAATATTTCAAAACCAAATCCAATTGGCAGAAAGGTCTGTAGCTGCACTGTTTGAACTCTGGTGTCATTCACTGTGTATGAAGTGTGCATATTCTAAATTTAAGAATCAGATTTGTCAATTCATGTTCCTATATGACACCCAGAGTAAGACATGCACAAGTTTCTAGCAGACAATGCCAAACAGAACAAACCCAGCAGGTATTTAGTCAAGTAGTTCAGCTGAATCTCAGTCTCCCCTCTGTACAGCTGGGACTGCACTGGCACGTGACCCTCTCCGTTAGCAAACTGCAGACAATATTTCCCTGCACAACTTTAGCTTGCTCTAACTAGCACTTCCCTTGAGGGGTCCCAAGCCCTGATTTGCAGTTACACTTGTTTCCATGGCCCATCGCAGCATGGAGCTTGCATGAAACCACTTGGTGTTGCAGGCTGAGAGTTCACTAGACTCAGACTACTGCTTCTGAGTTGGCTTCAGTGTCTGAAAACATTCTCATGACTCTTAAGCTTCCATTAATGTGTAGCCCAAGGGCTTATTCTGTGGCACTGTGAAATTTCCACAAAGTCAAGGAAACAAAAAAAAAAAAGAACTCCCAAAAAATTAGCCTAGTGTTTATTTGATTATACTGCAATAGGATGATTAGATCTGTCATTGTGTTTTCTCCTAAATACTGATCATTTTGTAAAAATAGTTCCTATGTCTTTGTTACACACTTAAGCAAGAAGGGGAAGTAGCACAAGGAGATTCATGTGACTCACTTCAATTCTGACAGGGTCTCAGTAATTCTCCCTCAAATTAAAAAATAAAAGTGTACTAAGCTTCTCCATCTCTGCTTCAACACAGATGCCTAATGCTTCCCAAGTGAGAGCTTTCCTATGACAGCTTGCTAGCATCCATAACATGACGTGATTTCCCTTCAAACACAAATGAGTTGCCAGAAGTTTTGATAAATAAGATTTATTTCGACATCTCAAAATTTCTTGAATGGGATTTCTAGTCTACATGTGAAACATCTTGTAGATCAAACATCAGCAAAGCAAAATAGGCGGGAAAGTAAAAAGAAAATAATCAATAACTCTCTTTGGTAAACCCATGCTTTATCATCCTACGGTACTTATCTGAAGCTTAGTCTCTTCAGAAATCTAATACTTTGCACATTACCCATCCTCTTTATTCTGAAACATAGCCAGGGCATTAAAAGCCTACTGAGACAATGTTTAACTTCAGCCCAGAACAGGCAAACATACACTGCACAAGAAGGATGATCTCATTACTGAAGAGCTATAGGTCATTTCATCGTCATCAACTTATTTCAGTAGTGCCCATTTAAGCAGAAATGTGTTCACTCTTTTGCTTCCTCTCATCACTTATTTCTGATATATTGCACGTCACTTGATGCTGGATTTTTTTCTTTTCTTTTAAGATAATTTCAAAACACCTGCCAAGAAGGTTCCTGCACCTCAATTAATTCAAGTTCAGTTGATAACTATATTGAAGCCCAGATAGTCTAAGAATATTGCTTAATCATGCATATACTTTGTTTTTTGACCTCTGCTCAGGAATAAAGTCTTGCTCTTCAGAGAACTCCCATAGATTTAGACCAATGATTTAAGTAGGTCTGGGTTAGGCCCAAGATGAATGCAAACAGCAGTGAACTGAATAGAGGGGGCAGAGAGGAATGTAGGAAAATATACCATTATAGATGGCATATGTGGGGCACATGAAATCAAACAACCTAAAAACAAAGTCAGAGGTCAATTCATCAGAAAAAATGATCCACATGTGGTATTAACAACTTGTGGAGCAAGAAAAGGGAACATTCTGCTCCATTTATTTCGAACAATTCTCTCTAATAGTTAAAACTACTCCAATAGTATAAAGTTGTCATTGATTTGTGATCTAAATTCATCTCTAAGTGCCCAAAACACCACTTATTCATATCTTCCATTCCTCAGGGCCCACAGCTCAGCTCACAATTTCTTTGCTTGCACAGGACATCCTGAGCACACGGAGCGGGTTACCAGATAGATGTCTACTATGGCAACTACACGAGGTACAGTGCTGTGGTGAAGTGAGAAGTGATCACCAGCTGATTTGAATAAACCTGTAGCAAAAAATATGAAGACAGAAAACTGTTAGCACTGTCATGTAACATTTATTAATCTATCATATATGTAATCTATTTCTTATTCCAACAGATAAAGTTTTTGGATTATTTAATTTTGAAGGGAAGTGACTTATCAGTGAATAAATCCTTCATCCTCCTTTTACTGGTTTCAGTCCCAGCTGCTATCACACATGAACCCTGGAAGCTTTTCTGTGCCTACAGCAGAATACTATCTTAAATTAGATATCAAGAGATTATGGAATTATAGCTTTTGAGAATCAAGGTTAAATTGTTTTGGTTTTTTTTCTAAAGCTAAGCATATCTAAGGCAAAAAAAAAATGCACTCACAACATTCAGAAACAACATCCCTGAAAACAGCAGGAGTTCCTGAGTTTAAGCAGTGCTATTGTCCTTGCTTCCTGTAACTTTAGCCTAAGATGATGGCAAGAAATTTTACATATAGCCAGCAGTGATATTATATTACTAAACTCAAAAAAAACTGGCAAGTATGAGTAAGTCCATTCAAGGCAATGTTAGCAACTTCTGCCAAAGCACACAAGCAGTCCAGGAAGTGTCCCTAGGGCTAAAGAAGGTGGAAAAAGCTTTTGATGATTACCCAGTCTTTGATGTTAAGCCACGCAGAACTGGATGTAAGTGTTCTCCTCTTTAGCATTCCCCAGGAGAAGTGTATTTCCTACTAGATTTCAATAGTTCCTGAGACCATCCTGTGTGGCATTTTCTCGAATAAAAATTAAAATGAAAACAATAACAATGTCAGTAATAAGCGAGCACTGAAGACAAAATCCAGAAACCTGTACACACGCTGGGGAATGTGTTGTTTACAGAGCAATTTCTTTGGAAAATGAAAATCCATGTAAACCTTTGTCAAGTGAAGTATAATCACAATGTGGATCAGAGGGGAGATGTGATTGTCTTAGGTAGTCAGTCCTACCCAGGGCTGAGGTAGAGGCAGTGTATAAAATCATGATAATATACTGATGAGCCAGACTGAAGCATGTTTAGACTCTCTCCTGAGAGCGTGGCAGAGAATATGCCCTCCCATTCTGTCATGAGGTTCAGAAAGGATTCTCTAAACTCCTTCTCAGAGAGAAAAATGGATGCAGCTGGACCCAGTCTTAGTCTCAGGCTTGATAAATAATTTAAGCCTAAAGGTACTGTGTATAATAACAATTTTTAAGGTTTGCCTGTCAGAGTCCTCCCAAAGATTTTCACTGAAACTATTTTGCAAAAAAGCTAAAATGATAAGTAATTCATTTAACCAAGAAATACAAAGATTTGGAATAGCTGCTGCTAAGTTCACTTACTACAATTGCCAGTTTTACTTCAGTAACTTCTGACAAAGCTGGAGATGTAAGTCACACTAATGGGCATCGGTGTTTGTGGAGGAGGGACAGATTCAAGCCTGTAATTGGAAACAAACCTTTCCTCAAAAATAGATTCTGAGTGCCAGATTTATAGTCTTTGTTATTCTTAGTGAGGGGAGACTAAGTTAATTAATCAGGTGCCAAGTGGCTCTAGGCAAAGTTTATTGTTTCATCACCAACAGGGACCCATCGACTTAGCACACCCCTCTAGACAATGGAGTGTGATACACAAATAGGAGACCAAGAGAGGGGCAGTGGTCTTATCTGATTTTATTGTGATTTTATTGCAACAGTCTCTAGCTGTGAAACTCCGTATCACCCCAAAAGCCACCATTGCGATCAAGTGCTGGACCACAATATTTGGCTCATCCACCTTGCAAGATAAGCATGTTATTCTAGCCTTGCTACTTCCCATTGTTGGCACCAAAATTCTGAATATGTCTGATATTCCACAGATGGCCAGTGCTGTGCCAGGTGGAAGAACAACAGCCTGACCTAAGAGAAAAATTTGGTACATGCCCAAGCCACATGGTACATGATGTTCACTTATTTATGAACCATACTCACAAAGTAAAACCAGGCTTTATTTGCTCCAGTCTCCTCAAAGCACCTTGTTCATGCTGTGTTCTTTTACTCTATTGAGTAATCCTGAAAAAGGCCTAATGTGCAAACTGTGAACACTTACAAGAACACTTACAAGGGTTCTAAGGAAATGTTGAAGTCTGATAAATCTTGGCCAAGGTAAGGAAGGAACTGAATAATTTGGTCATAACAATTTATTTTGTACATGCTTGTTACCTTCATACATTTGCCTCAGAGAAAAAACCCAACCAACCAAAAATAAAAAAAAAACGGCTTTCATTAAGGATTTATAAGTCCTGGCTCCACTTAAAATCCTAGCAAAATTTTCTGAGACTGGAATTTCATCCAATGAATCTGAAGGATAATACTTTGCAAAAAGTATTTCCATTTTCTTACAAATGTATGTTTTTCTTCATAAGTAAATAACATAATGTTGTATGGAAAAAAAAAACAACCCACAAAAAAAACCCCACCCTGACTCATGTTTTTAAGTCTGAACTGTGGATTATTGATGTCAAAGACAAATTACGTTTTTTCAGGTTTAGATGATAACTATAATGCTGTAGGGTAATGGTGAATTTCCTTCTGTTTGAATCAGATTGGATATGAAATAAAAGCTAGTTTTGAAACAGTCAGTGCAATAAGGAGATGATCTAGTAAAAAACATCTCACTCTTCAGATCAGTTTTTTCTACTGATAAAATTTTATTACAGACTTACCTGTTATATTTAGGAAGTACAGCCTTGTTTTCGGAGAGATATCTTCTAGACCTGCTTACAACACCAGAGGCTGTGACTTGTTCTTGTGTCTGAAAACCCAGCTTTGATAAAAGGAAAAATAGAGGTAAGCAAATGTGTCAGATCCTACACAATCTACATTTTCAGAGGACAAAAAGACAAGTTTAAATACAGTTGACCATTTTTAGTCTCAGAATCTGTGACAATAAGTCACTTACTGCACTTCAACAGCTTGCTTTTTTCACCTATTGCCTAAGTGTTTGATTTCTCACTGCAGTGCAGTTGGGGAAGTTCCTAACGGCAGTGTGCAATTTAACAGTTACTATACTATAACTGAGGATTAATTTAGGACATAATGTCTTCTCTAGATCATACACAAGTCTGTTGGCCACATTTCAAGCTGATTTGCTATAGAAAAGATGGTTACAGGGCTATATTTTAAAACAAGTAAGACTGTGTAACCTTGTGTTAGACTGAAAAGATATGAGATCATGTGACAGTTCTCCCAAATAGCACTCTTCCAAAGCCCAGCGTTACCCTAAATAAATAAATCCAAATCCACAGACAAACAGGTCAACAGTGAAATTTTCCAGGATTTTTCAGAGCTAAAAATAAGTTTGATCATCAAATATATTCTTACTCACTCCCTCTCTCAGGCTACTGTAACTATTGCATTGAATATTACAGACAGGTTATCATGCTTTTCACTGGAGGGGTAGCATTGGTAAAGCTATTTGATTTCCAAAACCACACAAAAATTCTTCTTAATATCAAGTGGTTGGAATGACTAGGCCAGGTGCCAGACTGGGAGCTTCAGAGATTTATGTCTTTCTCTTGCCCACAGATAGCAAGAGATTATGCAGCCAACCCCTTGTAATGACCCACTCATTTGTCTCACCACTTGTGGCCAAGAGGTTTTTTCCAAGAGGGAGAACATAGTTCATACTCAATTCGCAATTGACAGTGGCCCTCTCAGATGTTCTGATGAACAAGAGCACTTGTGATTGTGGCACTTGGTTAAAAGCAATTCAGCAATAAGAACAAAGCTGACAGCACTAATGTATTTCGTACAAGCCAGCCCAAAGCCTATCTTCAACTTCTGCCATACCGGGCCAGATTTAAACAGGCAACAAAGCAACAAATGCCCACACTTTAAAAAGCTTAAGTCATCTCAGCTTTATACTGAGGAACTTCTTTTTATTTGTCTGCAACTCTTTATTTTCGATAAAGGGGAGCTACAGGTTCTGAAATACCGTTCTCCTTCTTGATGTATTTTCTGCTTTCTGACAGCACAATACCTCTAAGGCAGCTCAAAACGGAAAAGAATGAAGTAAATGGCTTAGGTACTACTTTTTTTTTTTTTTAGATTTTTAATCTTGTCATGACATCAGGGGTTCTAATAATCATATGCCAGATGCAAAATACTTAGGCCTATACTGGATATAAGCTGGGGGATAATTGCAGTGATGACAACCCAAAGCACTTCAACTGTAACAAAAATGTGGACATACCAACCGAGGGAGGGCTGAATCTATTGCTACATTGAATATTATTCTTGCATATTGATATGACCTAAGGAATTCACCTTCAGCTATCAGCACAAGATCTACATAGTTAGAAGAGGTTTAGTCAGCAAAACTAATAATTACTGTATTTGTGCTAGGTAAAAGACGCCATAAAGGAACTTGAGAACTCAAGTAAAGCGATTATCAGGTGAAAGGAAAAAAAAAATCAATCTTTCCTCTACTATAAAAACCAAAATAACACTAGCAGAATCAATTGGCAGTAGCAGAATCAGACAAGGTCTTCTATAATGTTTGTCTTCATTCTCAAGATTGCACATGTAGCGCCTGCAAAACAGCTTGACGTTTCAAGAAAATTAACTCATTTTGTTTCATTCAGGAAAGCTGCTTTTCCTAAGGCTCTACTGAATCTTTTCTCTCTCCCTTTCTTCTGCTCCCTCATCTAGGTAGCCACTAGTTCCCAGGTTTATTCTCTGCTGCATGCATGAAATCCCCTACCCTTACTCTAAAACTAATCATGAACAGCAAGTTCCTTCTAGCAATCTCCCAGTCCATTAAGGTCATTCCTGATGTCATTAAGATAGTGTTTCTTTATTACTGCCACCAAAGCATCAGTGCTGATAAAGGCAGACCCAAAGGAGGCAGAAAGGGATTCCTCCCTTTCATATTAGCAGTGATTGGCAAGGGAACAGAATTAGACTCAGGGCACAGCTACCTGGACTGGAACACTCCAAACAGGAAAAGAGGTTTTTTTCTCTCCTAGCCCCAGCGCTGCCTGAACCTCAACAGGGTAATTAATAAGGAAAAAAAAGCCCTGAAAAAAAAAACAACCACCAATGCCAAAAGTTTTCCTCTTCAAAATAAAGAAAATGAACAGGAAACATTAGTAACTTTATCTGTGCAAAGAAATACAGTCTGATCACTCAAATATAGATCAGATAACTCTCCCAACTGATTCCAATGAAAAAGTACTCAGGAGTTTCCAGTTAATTGCTGCCAGCCAGCCAGAAAGCACAGCTTCTGTAGTGTTAATTTTTTGTTCAAAGAGAAAATTACACTTCCAAGGAAGATATTTCTTGTGTCTTTCGCACTGTTATTGGAAATGTCTTGCTACACAAGGTTAAAAAAAATGACATTTTGCACTGCAGAGACAGATCAGACAAGTGAAAAGAATTGTGGGAGAAGAGGCAAGTGAAAAAGCTTTCTCCTTATCTTGATATAAAAACATAAAATGCAATTGAATCCTTAATCATGTCATTTTGAAAAACAAAATCAAACTGGGAGAGGGGAATCTTTAAGAGGTGCAAATATTTTTTTCTCATAAAAGAGGTTATGTAATTTCCTTGGACAGAAAAACAATACAGAACACTAAACTTTGAAATATAGCTATGACCTGCAAACACCACTACTGTTGTCTACGGTGTCATTAGCTCATGACACTAATATTCACATTACCCCTTTGCAGAAGAAATGTGAAAGCTGGATAACATGAGTGTGGATGAGATACAAGGTCCATGGTGGCTGAAGGTATGTGTAGAGCTGGATCAAAGATGTAGTTGGAATTAGCACACAACACAGCTGAGTTCTCAGTGTGCAGCAAATACAGGTGCCTCATAGTTGCAGTTAATTCAACAAATGGTCAGCAAGGACCTTTTTTCTAAAAAAAAAGGCCTGATCAAAAATGGAAGTGCAAACCAGGGAAGAAAAATCTTAATCGTTCTGGGATTGTTACAAAATCAGCTACTGAAAACAACAGTCTGCTTTTATGGCAACACATTTTAAGTACTCAGATCCTCTAACTGCCTCAGCAAGAAAATAATTCCTCTGGTAGAGCTAAACAAAATAATTTCTATTTTTTCTTTAATTAGAACAATACATTACACTGTTATGGTGCTTTATTTTGTCCATAAAATGACTTGCAAAATTAGCTAATTCAAAAGTTATTGTCACACAGCTAACACCTTCAACAAAGTGGCTGGGTTGTGTTAAAGGGATAATCTCTTAGCCATGCTAGCACTTGTATCCCCAAGCATATCCTCACTTATAATCAATGTATGCAGTACAATATCATTTAAAACGTGTATATACCCAGGCACAGTATTGAAAATATATATTATATAATAGCTATCTATTTCATAACTGCTTTACTTTACCCCGACCCAGTGACAAATACATACTTTTTACAAGAACCCATTCTCCTTAATCAACAAATTCAGAATAGGCAAGTTGTTTTGCCAGATGTGCTCCTTACCTTGCAATCATATATATGTTTCATACAAAGAGTAACTTTGTGATAAATAGCATGTAACTGCACATGTAGGCAAACAACATTTACATCAATTATCTGTTTGCATAAATTAAGCCTGTGGAAAGGGTTCATGCATGGTGTACTTATAATTAAGCTCAAGCTGCACCCCAAGTCTCTAATCTCCAGGGCAAACAAAGGAGCATCCAAACACTGTACCTGTAAAATTACTCTGGAACTTGATGGAAAGGTTCTGTATTCCCCTCCCATCAATTTCTGTTGCCATTATCTTCACCCCGAGAAGCTAGACACAGATTTGGCAGGTGGCCAAGGGTACTGGGTATGTAAAAGATCATGTAGAGTCACTATGGCTGTGAATGGATAGTGGTAGTCCTCCGTAGTTCTCAAATTAGGAGGCTGGATCTCAAATTAGGAGGCTGGATCTGAAGAACTGAGAGATAAGTAAAAAAAACAGCATCTTCTATGAAAGCTTTATTGATATTTCTGATCACAATCTCCTTAAACATGGTTAAAATAAAAAAAAATTGTTAAAAGAATGAATAAGTAGAGTCTTCTCTGTCTTTTTCCTCCCACTTCTCTTCTGTTGCCCCTAGTTATAATTTTCAGGAAGGAGAAAACTTTCTTCGATGAAAACTGCCATTGGTCTAACTAGTCAAAATGAAGGAAGAAGGATGGAGAGCACCTGTATTAGTAATGGACACTTAACTCCCGATGTCAGTTCTGTCCAACTAGCAGATGGTCTTTGCTTCAACATAGTTGCTGCAGATTTACTTTAGAGCTAGAGACAAAAAGTGAGCTCAAATAATGGACACCAAGTAAAAAGTTTGTTCCACTTTCAGCATTGTATCTTAGCTGCTACACTGAAATGAATGTTCCGATCTCTGCAATCATTGAAAGCCATCACACAGTATCAGTCTGGACACAAAAAAGGTTCCACAATTTCTCCTTCTCTTTACTCAGATCGAGTCAGTCTTTCCATTCAAAGTCAGATTTTTTTCATGTTGAACAATAAAATTTCAACATATCTAGGACCCCCACACATCTACACTTCATTAATAAACAACAGAAGCAGAGAAAAAAACCCTCTTCATTTTCAAGAAATAAATCTTTGAAATAAATTGAAATAATTTTAAGTTTGGAAGAGACAAGTATTAACCAAAAAAATTAAATATTTGAACATTCATGGTGTTGGAAGAAGTTCACTTTGTGCATTTCTGTTGCATGTTTCATTCAATGAAGCATTATGGTTAACTAAAAGTAGGCCCAAGAAATATCACCCATCAATAAACAATCACAGACAATAAAAAGCTTCAGAGCAAATCTCTTATTTCTCATGTACCATTCTCACATGCAGATCCAGATTCAGATAGTGCAATGAAATTCTACAGCATTTTTTTCAGTGTCCTGCATTTACTGCTAATAGCATTAAAAAGGGATATTTGGATTTTAATTATGACATTTTAGATTTTCAACAAAGCATTTTCATAAACACATTTAATTATGAAGTCATTGTAAACCTGCAAGTTGTAAGTTGAGAATTAAACACATAAGAAGTGTTTCCTTATGCAATTTGACAAGTCTCCTTTCTCAAAGATTTTGAATCAGTTCTAATGCTGAAATCAGGCATAGCAGCTTTTACCCTTGCTATCTCTAGGCCTATAGCACTCAAGGCATCATATAATACCCAGTAAAAAGTGTTAGCTTTGGCCAGACTGTTATGTCTATATGCATACTTTACAAGATGCTGAAGTGGATCTTACCAGTTAGCAAAGCAAGAGTCCTGGAGGCTCAATATTACTGTGAATGTATTTGCAAATGTTTAAGGATGCAAGGCTCAAAGAGGAATCCTTAAGAATTGAAGACAGATGTTCTCCTACCTAAAAGCTAACAGAGACCAAATTACTGACAGATTATATCCTTGAAAGCCATAGTAAATAAGTGACAACTGTTTACCAGAAGTGCAGCAACCAGAAGAAATATGTTAACCAGTTTGCAAATCAGCCCATCTTAAAAGTACTATCTATTCTTGTGAATAAACACTTTTCAGTGGAGCTAACACTACTGAACACCTAATTTCTACACTGAAACATTCCTAAGATGCTTTTGGAAATCTACACATTTGTTTGAAAAGGCCACTCTGTAAAGCAGAGTAGTGAGGCAAACAGTGAGCCTGCAGTTTGTGAAAAGCAGGTGAACAAAGAAGTGCTTTTTCACACACTCAGGTGCCTTCCATAACGAAGTTTCTTAAGAAGAAAAGTCAAATGAAATTTCAGTTTAATTTTGTATAAACAGAATATGTCTAGGATTTGGCTTTGTATGAGAAGTGTCTTTTGGAGAGGAAAAAAGTTCTCACTTAGCTGCTTATTAGTTGTGAGGAGATCTGAAAAGGTCAGAATCTCAGCCACAATTATTGGCTGTCTGGCCAAGCGTGTTGATGCTGCAGGCTGCATTGTGGTCCTAGATAGAGATAAAGCCAGTTACCAAGCTCATTCAGACATCAAAAAAAAATCTATCCAGGGCAACAAAGCCCTCAGCATGATCTCATTTACTCAGTCTGCCTTTGTTTCTAATATGTGTTTGATGTTTTTTACAATATTCAAAGGAGCACCATAATCATGAGAAAATAATATCCCGTAGCCTTTCTTATCCTCATGCTGACATTTTAAAGAAGACATTGATAATATGACATTATAATTACAGAACCATTAGACCCAGATCTCCAGTTGTTACTTGGTTTCTGGTCAGGAAAACAGAGCAGTTTCTAAGGTCTGAAACATAACGAGTTCAATTCAGCACTTTTTTTTACATTTTTTTTTATTTTTAATAAAATATGCGGAAGACCAAAACAAGAAAAACAAAAGGTTGTATTACAAAAGACTGGCATAAAACTTGGTTCCTGTCTCCAGGAATATACATTAAAACATATGCAAAAGCATAAGCATGTCACTCAGTTTTTCAAGAATTTTTGGTGTTTATTTGACTCACCTGGAAACAATAACATGAGGGGAAACTTGGTATAAAACAATGTTTTCTTTTTGCTCATCCTTTCCATGTATCCCTTCTGCCAAAAGAACAGGTGCTGCTGCTCTCCCAGGTGTAGCTGAAAAGCTGAACTTTGCAGAAATAGTGCTTCTCAGAAAGGAGCGCCTGAGCCTCAATGGCTGTCTGGCCATTTGGAAGCCCTCCAAAACCAGGGATATGAATATGGATAATTTTAAAGTATAAAAAAGTAAAAAACATATGCTAGTGTAGCCTGTGGTGAAACCCAAATGTATGCTTTAGTTATAACAATAATGCATCTGGGTGTAGGAGCTGCACTTGTGCACACACTCTGGTTCATGCTCTATGTTATGCTCAGAAGTATTTATTACTGGATAGGAACATTTTTGTTAATGCTTAAGATATATTTTCATAATATAATATGTTTTCATGAGATATCTTCTGTACATAGCGTGAGAAAGTCAATAGACCACAGAGTGGTCATAGACTCATAGAATCAACTGGTTGAAAAAGACCTTCGAGAGCATCAAGTCCAACCATACCTGTCCACTACTAAACTATATCCCTGAGAAACTTGTCTATCCATCTTTTAAATGCCTCCAGGGATGGTGCCTAAACCACCTCCCTGGGCAGTCTGTGTGGGACCATGAGTAGCTGGATTACAATAATTCACTGGACAAGAGTTCAAGAGCCTCATTCAACCCAGGTGAAGAAGCTGTCACAAAGATATCTGCAATGGAAGCCCCCATGACAATCTAGACCGTCAATGTCCAACCTGTTAATGGCATCCCCTATTACTATAAACCTTTGCAGATGATTCCAATAAATTAGTTTCTTTAACTAACAGTCTGTGCTTGGGTAGAGAAAAGAAACAAGCTCAGCCAGGGTATGACCAGACAGTGTATGATATGGAATAACAGGAGTTTTCCTAGTAGTAGTAGCAAGGTTGTTCAGCAATTTGAGCTTTAGCTCAAGACTTAGGAGACCGGGTCAATTCCCTGCTCCAGCTATTTCCTTCCTGTAAGCTTTTTGGAAATGTTGAAGATAATAAACCTTTAAGTACCTTTAGTACTGGACCTTTAGTTTTTCTCTAACCCAATTCTTCATTTGTACATTGAATATTATAGTACTTCTTACGGCGGAAGGGGGTGAAAGGCAAGCACACTGAAGATGGTTGGGTTGTCAGGTGCTGCAGTGGTCAGGGCCGTGTAAATATCTGCCTCATAATATTGTTAATATGGTGCCCAGATTTATGAATAGAACAAATTCCTCCACCTCTTAGTACTTCATTTCACCTTTAAAACTTGGACAACATTTTTATAGTCCCTTTCCAAAGCATACTAAAGTAGCATGCATTAATCCCTGTGGGAATAAAGCCAAATGTGGCAATAAAGATAAGTGCGAGTAGAAATGGGAATACTTGCTCCCTGTGCCCATCCATCCACCCCACCCCCACACCAGGCTGAGCACAAGGCAGTTCCTCTTTAAAAGCAAAGTCAGTGGTAATGCAACGTGCACAGGTGCAGCACACTTCTCATCAAAAAGGAATGCAGCAAGGAGTTCTGTCACTCAAGCTCCACCTAAAATTCTGCCTCAAAAGTGCAAGTTATTATCAAAATGAAGACAAAGGGGAAAGTTGTGGGAGGATAACATCATCAAAACTTTTGGGATCAACTAACATGTTGGACCCAATTTCCTCTCTCACCGAAAGTGGGACACCATTTGGGTTAAGACCTTTTTGTTACACATGCTAAAAAAAATATATCTTAAAATCAAGTTAATTATTAGTATCTTTCTACACTTGGACCCTAACTACATATTTCTTACCTGCATATCACTCCTGTCTGTGGTTGGGTGCTTGACTTTCAATATATTTTCACAAACAGTATCTTATCCCCAGCCACCACTGAACCCTTATTTAGTCATAGACTGTTATGACAAATTATTTTTAATAAAATCATCGTGTTTATACATATACAAGTCTCAGGAACCCTACTAATTATTAAGGGGAATTTAAAGGGAGTCTCTCATTTACACTCAGCAAGTTAGAAAAGATTGTCTTTGCGAGATTGTTGATAAGAGCCCAAGTATAGCAGTTTTGAACAAGCTGGGCAATATTAATTTTTCTTGCATGATTGCTCAGTGTTTCCCACACTGAACAGCATAATTTCATTTCTACAAGATTGTTGGAGAAAGGGGTTAAACGCAAGTAAAGCAGTGAAGAGCAAGCTGGATAATACTTTCACTGTGTGATTGCTCAATTTTTACCATGACCTGACAATCTGAGCAGTTTACTTCCCTTCTTGCGAGATTTTTGGAGAAAGGGTTAAGCAGATTGGTAAAATTACCCTCTGAAGTCTCTTGTATTTTAACTTAAATAGTGACAATCCCAAAAGGTGATGAGAAAAATGATGAGCAGCTTCTGAAAGCTTATAAATAAGCTTATAAATAAGTGATAGTTTTACTGTGAATGGAGACTGTAGAAAGCCAGGAGAAAAAACGCCCATACTAAAATCCAAAGGAATTAATGGACTTATGTTTTATGTTCCTTGATATCATGCAGACAAAGAAATAAGGCAGTTTAAGAAAAAAAATGCCATAAGGTTTAAGCTACTCAGAATAGGATTGAGATCTTCTGCGCATGAAGAGCAAAATAACTTTAGGAACCTGGGGAAATCCTGGCCATATCTTCTTTGTGGGTTTAGGTATCTGAAATATTTTAATCACAAATTTTAGCTCTTCAGTTGCTCTTGAATCAAACTCTATGTTCTTCAATACTTCTGCAGATATTTAAGTATCTTTACACTTCGACTTCTACAATCCAAGACTTTCAAAAGTATTTAGAAACTGCAGAGAAATAATCACAGAATTTTCAAGTGCTTGTAAGAAGATAAATATTAAATCCTATTTGAATCTGCATTTACATTCTAGTCAATGCCTAACCACATACTTGCATAACTCAGTGGTGTAAAAATCAGATCTTCTGCCACTTAGGTGTATTAGAACATTTTACCCAAATCATAATGCTATGATTTATTTTGTGCCTCCCTTATTAGTAACAGATGAGCAACTGTTGAGAGAATTTCACACAATATGAGTCATCTGGAAGTACTTTGCTATCACTTTTACTAGAGCTTAAATAATTGAAGCTTATTACTTTTGACTTATCATTTATTTGTGTAACAGTGGTAATGCAAGGCTACACATTATCCAAAATGAAATACTTATCTAAAAAAGGAAAATTAAACCCCACATTTTTTTTTATATTTTGGTTTAAGTCACAGTGGTTGATCTACTTTATTATAGAAGACTGTATGTTTTATCTGCTACATTAGGTAGAACTTCCACTAACCCATCACATCTTCGATTGAAACTGAGCTGAATTCTGTGCCCAAATGTAAAAATCCTTTTTTAAAAAAATGATGTAAAGTAATAGCTATTAGTCTTGATACATCTGATGCATCACTCTGCCAGCAGTTTTCTGTTAATAGATGATCTTAAAGAGACAATATAAAATGTTAAATAGATGAGAAAAGCTTGGTACGCTGTACAAAAGAAATTGCTGATTTGGGAACTTAATTCCCTCCATACTGGAAGGACAGTAGAAAGATTATTGGTGCTACTAAATCAGACTCCGTGTTAATGACTTGTGTGAGACCAATGTGAGGGTCAAGCCTATAATTTCTGCAAATTTAAAATTCTTTTCAACTAGATACATCTTTACAGAGAGTGAGGCGTCTATTCCATTATCAAGCTGCTGTAAGATGCTTATGGTCAACGTGTTGGGCAAGCAAAATTATTCGTATCAAGAAAAAAAAAGGACATGAGATTTAAGAGAAAATGCATAGCTGAGAGATTCATTCATGGATTGTTTTTATGACACATTTATCACATTCATTTCCTACTTAATCAGTGAAAACATGTACTACTGATCAGCAGCTATGTTCAGAATGGCTGGAAGAACCACCTATGAAGTCCTTTGCTGAAAGATATTCTATGTCAAAGTAAGGAAACTATGAGGTATCATCATTATAATTGAAATTTTTCAATCCAACTATACTTATTGCAAAATTAAAGACCAAGATCAGGAAGAAAAAATAAAAATACTTATTATTTAAATGCACAGATTATTAGTTAAATGCACAGATCACTCTGTAGTAAGGTAATGTTACATTGCTGATTTGCAAATAAATGTGGAAATTAATTCATTTTCTTATGGACAAACCTCACTGATTCTGCACCTTGGAGACAAGAATCATTACCTGTTTTCTCAGTATTGACTCATAAAACCAATGTCTGAGAAGTATCACTTTTTCTGCTATCATGATACAGTTTTTCTTTTTTATATAATGCATGCATGGGTCCAAATAGACGTTTTTAACATCACCTCAGGATTGCAAATAAGCTTAAACCAATATATTTTTCGGAACATTCCCAAATGTCTCGTTATTAATACTCTTTCTATGCATATTTGACTTTGTGAAGTGAAATCACATCTTCCCGGAATCCATCCAGGATGTTTGCCAAGGACTGTGCACACATCAAGGACAGCATGTCTCAAAAGAAGTGCATTTGGAAGCTAAGAGCCCTTAGAAACAATGTTTATATTCTAAGTGAATTAAAGCTTCTCTTAAGCCAAAAATCTGCCCATGGACTTACCCCATCAGTCACTGATGCACAAGTTAAAAAAGTCAAGATGAGAGGTATTTATGACGAAAGGTATTTATGTCTGGAATTCATATCAATTTTCATGCAACATATGGCATTTTCTGCTATACAAAGCCAAAATGACAAAATTCAGCAACATATATATTATAAATCAACACAAATAATAAATCATATCCAAAATTGTGTTGAGAATGGATACAAGGATATTTTCTAGTCTTGGACCTTGCCATACATCAGGAATTTCCATTTGGCTAAAAATTGCCCAGTAATATTTATGTTCTTTTTCAGACTTTCCCAAAAGAAACTTACATAGTCTTTCTTTTTCTCTGTATAAACATAAGCACAGAATCAAAGAATATGAAGACAGAAGATACCAAGCAGTTTATACATTCATGTACATTTCATTCATGTTAGGTTGATCATTCCTTGGTGTATGGGTCCAGTGCAGTTTTAAAACTCGAATAACATGTATATAATAATTTTTAATGAGTATTATGAGATATAATTAAGGAGTAAGCTTAAAACATAAGCAATAGCACACTGAAATTGCAATGCAGGTCCAAAATCGTCACTTACACATTTAATATCCACCGTCACACATAGTAATATTTTCATAGGAAGGTGAAAAGTTTGGACTGTTTCATTCATGTGTTGTATTTCCCATGATAATAACAAGATATTCCTGAAATTATTAATATATTCTGTTCTGAAAAAAATTACTCTTTCTCTGTTTTATGAGAAACTTCCTTTTTACTCATTTTTCCTGTTACTTCCCAAGAATAAAACCCCATTTCCTGTCTCTGAAAGATGAGACCATGCTGCCCACATTTGAATCCATCCCTCCAAGGAGTTTATGACTTTCATGTCGGAGGTGGAGATAATTACACTAGGTTTAGAGATAAAACGCTAAATAGAAAAAGGGAATCGTAAGCATTCTAATAGCACTTATGCAATTAAAATACCCTCCTATTCAGCTGCAATAATATAAGCAATTGCACTCAGATTCTGGGGTTTAGGAAATGCTCATCAGAACATTTTCTCTTTTGTTTTTCGGAGCATACTCCCTCACTTAAACTATTAATTTTCTGCCTATTTCCAGAGAGCAGTTAAATATCAGCTATAGCTTTCAATTTCCTCATTGCAATGCATGGCTGTATTTATAGGACAGCTAAAGAGGTATCTGAGCTGAAGACACAGATGTGGGGAAAAAAAAACAAACAAAAAAACCCAAGAGAAGACAGAGATGTTCTATGTAAATTGATTCTGCTTGTCCGTATCTTACACAAACAAACTATAATAATGTAAGGAAAAATATATCTAGGGAAATACTTCTCTCCTGGAGAGCTGTTCGAGCATAAAGGACTGCTCTTTCTTCCCCTCTTCATTCTTTCCCCAGACTCAAACTGCCTATTAAAGTAATAGAGATATAAAATAAACTGATTGAGTTTGAACATTTTTGTGTGTGTGTGTATGTTCAAGGCTGTGGACTGTAGAGTGCACACCACTGTGATGCTGCATGGAATCTGCTGCCGTACAGAAGAGTGCAGCCTGCTTCCCTCCTCCATGTTTCTCCAACATGGTATTTTGTTCAAGAGAGAGATTGTCAAATTCTGACAGTGGAAAAGGCATTATCACAAAAAGAAACAATTAAATTGCAATGATTACCACAAAATCATAGTTTTGAAAAGTGAGACAACGAAATGTGCAGGGAAAAATTATTTGAATCAATGCAACGGGTTTCAAAATTTAATAAACTGGCAACTCTTTGAACAGTTGAGCCATTATACTAATTCCTTTTTTAGTAGCTTGCGCATCCAGATTACTCAGCAGCCCCTGCTGCCTTTAATTTTGGCAGTAATGCTAAATCATTCACGTATTTCTCACTTTAAGAGGCTTACATTTTGTCTCAGCCACGATTACACTCTATCATACTGTATCATACGTTTCTGTTGTTGCTTCCCTCTTAACAATGTGAGGATGCTGCTATTTAGCTAGTTCCTAATAAGAAGTAAACCTCCTAAACCTTTTTTATTCCCTGCTTGAAAATTTACATGATACTATTATGTAGTAGTTCTGTAACACAGTTTTTAAACCTATTTTAATGCAAATTGGGGCTATTACGCAATACATAGGCATGTTCAACTTAAATAATACTGTTCAGATGAGAGATTTGATTGTTGCATTCATTATCTACCTCTCATTGCTAGGCTTGCATATGTTTTCATTTGAAAACAAAAAAAAGTGAAAATATCGCTTTTAATTATGTTAATGGCTTATATTATCCTTAATAATGTCTTTGTGGTGAGAAATCATAAAGTATTGACGTATGAATCTGACTTTGGAAGTGGCACTTCTTTCTTTAGCTCTCTAGAAATGTCACCTTTACTTACTAAAACAAACAGTATATGAAAATGTAATAACTGTAGTGCACCGTTTACTTTGGATGTTTCACTGTGTTTGGTCATTTACCTGTTCTTATATGCGACTGCATTTGCTTCTTCACATTCAGAAGCATGACACTGACCTCACTGAAATTTTCAACGACATTTAGAAAAACGATAAACATGGTTTTCAATGGAATAACAAACACCTTGGGAAAAAAATTATATCTAACAAAACTGACATGTAGGTCCTCAGCCACTTGATAGTGTCTCTTTAACAAATAATCTTTCTGATAGAGTGTATCATAACTGTATAATTACTCCAGTTAATGGATAAATGGTCCTTATTAAGATTCAGGATTTCTAGCATGAAAGCTACCTAAATAGAAACACAAAGTCCAGGCTCATTGACTTTGACACACGACATTCATTATGATTTTAGCTCTCCTGCAAGGTTCTCTCACAGTGTTGATTTCTGGAGGGTTGAATCAAACACCTCCAGATCAGTAAAAGAATTGAAATGGTCATGCAGCTATTCGTTTCACATTCAAAAATAATTTTTTAGAGACCTAAACATTCCCTGTACTTGCAATTAATCTGAGGTGATGTTACTTGAGAAAATAAGTTCTGCCCAAGGATGATTAATACGCACAGCCTTGTATCTCCACAGTTTATAGTTCTGTGTGAGTTTTACAGTGCAGTGTGAGTTGAGATTCAGCATGCAATTTTTACCTACAAACTTCTGCTGTTACAGAATTCTGGTTAACTCCTTATAAAACCAAGTGGTAAAAAAAATCCCTTTATAAACCCTTCTGGAACATTTCTGTAAAGGACATCTCATTATATCAAGCCAACTTGCCAGCAGCATAGATGTTGTTGAGCCTTTAATAAAGTGCCTCCTACATTGCTATAGCTGTGCAATATCTAATTAGAATGGAAGCCAATATATGTAGCCTTATAAATAAAATAAAGTCTTGCAGTAGAGACCTGCTGTCTTTGCACATAATCAGAGTGATCATCTACACAGCAGATGGCTACTTAGCCAGTTGGCTAAGGTTTACATTACATTTACATTTGTAAAATGGTTGAGTTTGTCAAAATCCTTTGAAATAACTGATTTTCCGTGATATACAGTGCCCAATAACATAACTTTAAAGACAATTTATTGACCAATTGAAAAGATTAAGAAGGAATCAAACTGGCAAATTAAGGGGCTGTTGTAATAACATCCTTTTATCTGTTTCCATTTAATATTCCTTGATTTTTACTATCCTGAACAAAATAATGGCTCCTCCCTGAGCATAAACCTTAAATGCACTGTTGCTCTGGGTAATCTTCCAGATATTTAACAGCTTTTTAGGCATATGGACAATGCATATACAGTTTGAAAACAGCTTTTATCCAGATACATATGAATTTTCAGGGCAATAAAAGGGAAATGTGTTGAGATGTTAAAGGCAAGCATCTGGCAATCCCAGTAAATAGGCAATTGCTTATTTGTAAATAATACTGGAAGTTATCTTTAAATAATAACAGTAAAAAAATAACACTAAGAATAGATTCATGCACTTATGTTCTCTTTATGTATAAGCTCACACAATGTATGGGAAGACTGTGGATATATACGTCATTAACTGGTATCAGCACTATAGTTAAAAGGGACTTGTCTAATTCCCAGAATTACCATACGTCATTAGGAAATTAATTTGTACAAGAATGAATCAGAAACCTGATAATTCTTTTATGAATTACAGCTAATAAAATTTAATAATTTAAGACAATTAACACTCAGTTTCAGGGTAATCTTAGCAACAACAACATTGAAGTTTCAGTCTTCTGATGTGGCTAAAACAAAGAAGTGTTATTTATACAACATATAATTTTTCAGAGTGAAGGTCATTATTACTTCTTTTTATTCATTGTAAATTTAAGTTATTTATTCACCGTACCCTAAAGGATAAATTCGGTGCGACCGGCGGCAGGAACGGTTGGTCGCCGGCAGGGCGACTCTGAAGCCCAGAAGCGGCAACTGTCACGTGGGCCGACCGCGTGGTAGGGGGGGCGGTCCTGGGAGAAGCCGCGGGGCATTTAAACATCTCCGTGGGAGCGCCAGCGACCGGAGCGCGGCGGACAGGGTCACAGGATAGGCAGTTTGCGCGGCAGTTCGGGCAAGCAGGCACTCTCTGGCAGGTGGGTGCCTTTTCCCACTGCCCTGCTGCAATGGTGATCAGGCGTGGTAAAGCCTCTGCCACCAGGAGTGTAGGCATCCAAACTGAGCCACTATTACGGGACGCAGCTGCCCAGAATCGGGACTGCAGGGAGTGTCTCAGCTTGCTTTGTGGTTCCTGAGGACCATACAAAAAATGCCTGTCTGAGGTGTGAACAGATTCAAGATCTGCTCCTTATGGTTGCAGATCTTAAGGACCAGGTTGAGAGGTTGAGGAATATTCGTGAAAGTGAAAGGGAGATAGACTGGTAGAGTAGAACCCTCTCTCCTCCCAGTAATCCTCCCCAGGAGGCTGAGGAATGCCATATTCCTCATCAACAGGATAAGGGGAGTGACCTGGTTGGTGAGGAGGACTGGGAGCAGGTCTGCTCTCGTGGGGGTTATAGACCTCCCTTTCAAATGCCACCTTTCCAGCTGCCCCTACAAAACAGGTTTGGGGTACTGGAATTTGATGCTCAGGTAGAGGATAGTATTACAGAGAACTCACCTGAGGAGGCTGTTAACCTCACATTGCCCATCACACAGGTCAGGACTTCAAGTAAGAAGAAGAAAAGGAGGGTCATTGTAGTGGGAGATTCCCTTCTGAAAGGGACGGAGGGCCCTATTTGTAAGATGGACCCGACTCATAGGGAAGTCTGCTGCCTTCCCCAAGCCCAGATACACGACATCACCAAGAGACTCCCGGACCTAATTAAACCCTCTGATTATTACCTGCTTCTGGTGGTCCAGGCTGGTGGTAACGAGCTAACAAAAAGAGGGTCAAGGGTAGTTAAAAAGGAATTCCAGGAGCTGGGACGGTCAATAGATAGGGCAGGAGCACAGGTAGTGTTCTGCTTGGTTCCTCCGGTGGCAATGAGCTAATAAAAAGAGGGTCAAGGGTAGTTAAAAAGGAATTCCATGAGCTGGGACAGTCGATAGATAGGGCAGGAGCACAGGTGGTGTTCTGCTTGGTTCCTCCGGTGGCAGGGATGTATACAGATAGGAACAAGAGAATATATGCAGTTAATAAATGGCTTAGGGGCTGGTGCTGGCAGAGGAATTTTGGGTTCTATGATCATGGGGAAACCTTTACGGCACTTGGCCTGCTTGACCCAGATGGGTTTCGTCTGACTCCGAAGGGTAAGAGGATTCTAGCTCAGGAGCTGGCAGGACTTGTTGAGAGGGCTTTAAACTAGGCATGAAGGGAGAGGAGGGAGTTACTAGGCTCACCAAAGATGTTCCTGTGAAGGATGAGCCATCTCAAAGGGTGTCGTCAGTAACCCAACTGAAGTGCACGTACACAAAATCACGCAGTATGGGAAACAAACAGGAGGAGCTAGAATTCCTGGTCCAGCGGGAGAGCTATGATATAGTTGCTATCACGGAAACGTGGTGGAACAAGTCTCATAACTGGAGTGCTGCCATGGAAGGCTACAGGCTCTTCAGGAGAGACAGGCGTGAGAGGAGGGGTGGAGGGGTGGCCCTCTACACTAGGGAAACCCTGGATGCTGTGAAGTCGAGATCGGTGATGACCAGGTTGAGTGCCTGGGTCAGAGGGGCAGTCAGGTCTGACCTCCTGGTTGGAGTATGTTACAGACTGCCTGAACAGGAGGATGAGATGGATCTTCTATTGTTTAAACAGCTGGAGGCTGCCTCTGGATCGGCTGCCCTTGTTCTCTTAGGAGACTTTAACCTTCCAGATATTTGCTGGGAACTTAACACTGCAGAGAGGAGGCAGTCCAGGAGGTTATTAGACTGTATTGAGGACTGCTTTCTGTCACAGCTGGTGAGTGAGCCCACCAGGGGTGAGGCTCTTCTTGACCTGCTGTTTACAAACAAAGGAGGGCTGGTGGGTGGTGTTGTTGTCGGAGGCTGTCTGGGGTGTACTGATCATGAGATAATTGAGTTCTCTCTAAACAATGTAACAAGAAAAGGCAGGAACAGGCCATCGATGCTGGACTTTCGGCGGGCAGATTTTGGATTATTTAAGGAACTGGTCAGGAAAGTACCCTGGGAAATAGTTCTTAGTGGCAAGGGGGTCCAGGAAGGCTGGATACACTTCAAGAATGAAATCTTGAAGGCGCAGGAGCGGGCTCTCCCCATGCGTTGTAAGAAGAGTCGTAGGGGCAGACGGCCGGCCTGGATGAGTAAGGAGCTTCTGAAGGAACTAAGTAAGAAAAAGAGGATGTATCGCCGTTGGAAAGAAGGGGACGTAAGCCAGGTCATGTTCAAAGATGTTGTTAAGTCGTGTAGGAGGAAAATCAGGGAAGCAAAAGCCCAGCTGGAGCTCAAATTGGCCACTTCTGTTAAGGATAATAAGAAGAGTTTTTATAAATATATCAATGGTAGAAAGAAGGGCAGCAGCGACCTCCACTCCTTGTTGGATGTGGAGGGAAATATAGTAACCAAAGATGCAGAGAAGGCTGAGGTACTTAATGCCTTCTTTGCCTCAGTTTTTAACAGCAAGGATGTCAGCTTGCTTGACAGTTGGCCCTCTGAAGTGGTTGATGGGGGCAGGGTGAAATATGGCCCTCCTGCAATCCATGAGGAGGAAGTTAGAGACCTGCTGAGCCGCTTGGACCCTCATAAGTCTATGGAGCTGGATGGGATCCATCCTAGGGTGTTGAGAGAGCTGGCGGATGAGCTTGCTAAGCCGCTCTCCATCATCTTTCAGCAGTCCTGGCTCACTGGAGAGGTCCCGGAAGACTGGAAGTTGGCCAATGTGACTCCCATCCACAAGAAGGGCTGTAAGGATGATCCAGGTAATTACAGACCTGTCAGCCTGACCTCGGTCCCAGGGAAAATCATGGAGCAGATAATCCTGGGTGAAATCATGTGGCACCTGCAGAACGGCCAAGAGATCAGGCCCAGCCAGCATGGGTTTAGGAGAGGTAGGTCCTGCCTGACCAACCTGATCTCCTTTTATGACGACGTGACTTGGCTGGTGGACGAGAGGAAGGCTGTGGATGTGGTATACCTGTACTTTAGCAAGGCCTTTGACACTGTCTCCCATAGTAGACTCCTAGGGAAGTTGGCAGCCCATGGCTTAGATGGGAGCACTCTGTGCTGGGTTAGGAATTGGCTGGATGGCCGAGCCCAGAGAGTGGTGGTGAATGGTGTCTCATCCAGTTGGCAGCCGGTCACCAGTGGTGTACCCCAGGGATTGGTGTTGGGTCCCGTCCTGTTTAATATCTTTATTGACGATCTGGATGAGGGGATTGAGTCCATCATCAGCAAGTTTGCAGATGATACCAAGCTGGGAGGAAGGGTTGATCTGCTAGAGCGTAGGATGGCCCTACAGAGGGACCTGGACAGACTGGAGAGATGGGCTGATTCTAATGGGATGATGTTTAATAAGTCCAAATGTCGGGTACTTCATTTTGGACACAACAATCCCATGCAGAGCTACAGACTGGGAACAGAGTGGCTGGAGAGTAGTCGGGCAGAAAAGGACCTGGGGTACTGGTTGACAGGAAGCTCAACATGAGCCAGCAGTCTGCCCAGGTGGCCAAGAAGGCCAATGGCATTCTGGCCTGCATCAGGAATAGTGTAGTGAGCAGGACCAGAGAAGTTATTGTCCCCCTGTACTCGGCACTGGTCAGGCCTCATCTTGAATATTGTGTACAGTTCTGGGCCCCCCAGTTTGGGAAAGATGTTAGGATACTGGAATGTGTTCAGAGGAGGGCAACGAAGATGGTGAGGGGGCTGGAGCACAAGCCCTGTGAGGAGCGACTGAGGGAGTTGGGGCTGTTTAGTCTAAAGAGGAGGAGGCTCAGGGGAGACCTCATTGCTCTCTACAACTACCTAAAAGGAGGTTGTAGTCGGGCAGGGGTTGGTCTCTTCTCTCAGGTGAGCAGTGACAGAACTAGAGGGCATGGACTCAAGCTTCGTCAGGGAAAGTTTAGGCTTGATGTTAGGAAAAAGTTCTTCACTGAAAGGGTGATTGGCCATTGGAATGCGCTGCCCAGGGAGGTGGTGGAGTCGCAGACCCTGGAGGTGTTTAAGGGGAGAATGGATGAGGCACTGAGTGCCATGGTTTAGGTGGTGGTTGCTGTTAGTGTGGGTGTTGGTGTTATTGTTGGGTTATAGGTTGGACTCGATGATCTCAGAGGTCCTTTCCAACCTTATGATACTGTGATACACTGTGATACTGTGATAAATACTCAACTCCTAATCATCCTGCGAAGAACAGCCTCTTCTAAAGTGATTGTCTGCTCTTATCCTTCCCTAGTGGGACTGGAACCAAAATTGATCTCCACTGCTGTCTACTCTTAGAAAGGCTGGATGTCAACCTCCACACCTTCACAGCTCAGGAGAACGTTGTTCTCTCTTTGGGTATCTCATTTAGGATTAAGTTCACGCAGTGCTTTCAGTTCAGCATCACATCTAAGTGAAACCCAGGACAACACAGAAAAAAACCTTCCAAGCTATAAGTAATATATCTTCTAGTTGTCTCCCTTCTGAACAAGATGGGCATACATATAGGTATAATTCTTTGGCCTGAAAGTACAGTGTATATCTTAAATTGCTTTCTAGTGCCATATTGTGGCAAATGTGCAGCATAAAAGACTGTGATTTCTTTCTAGGAAGGTCCTGGAGTTGTGTGCAGCAGTGCACTGTGCTGTAGGTACTTGTCAGATGCTGAGGTAAGCTATGTGGATGCACAGCATGTAGATTATACACCGTGCCATGCTTTAGATTGGCCTTGGCCTGTGCTCCACTGAGTAGCACAGACACAGTTTTTGACAATACAAGGCACTGCTGATTGATCCCCTGAAAGGAGTGCTTTCTTGTACAAATAACTATTTTTTGAGAAAATAACTGCAAAGCCAGGCCATTCGTTTCAAATCTATGATTTCTGAATAGCTACTCACTGAACCTTATTATTGCATCCAGGGCAGAGAAGAGGGAGCAGGCAGTGTATGTACACTGGCAAAAATGAAGGAGGCAGGTGAGAGAATCAGAAGAATAGGAAATTCAGAGATGTAAGAAACTAAGTATTTTTGGATATATGATTGCACAGGTATATGCTTAGGTATGCAAATTAGAGGGGCAAAAACGAGGAGCATTTTAAAGCACAGGAGAAAGTGAAAAACTACCCTAGCAAAATGCACACTCTGTCATACAGTCAAAATGTCTAGTGTGCACTGATAGTTTTGTACAGGGATAACAAAATTAAAATGTGTTGTTGAATCCATGATGCTAAAAAGTTGATGAAAGATTGATAATTCTTATTTCAAATTACTGAAATTACCAGTAGTCACACTATGTTTGATATTTCATGTTATTTTGTGCTTAGGGATGCTGTTTTTAACCTAGGAAGAATCAAAGATACTTCACCCAATAAAACATGCTAAAGCAAAATGTGAGATGAATGTACATGTTTATGTTTTGGAGCAAAATACACTACTGAGGTGTTGTAAGTGTCCTTAAACGTGCATTATGACCCCAAAAATAACCATTAAGACTAAGCTCAGCAGCACTCCAAACAGATTAAGTTACAAATGTGCTGTAAAAGTTCTGAGATTACTTGACACTATAACAAATCCTTCAAATGAGGAAGAATGAAGGATTTGTGACACTTCAAAAATGAATGATGCAACTCTTCATCAGTGGAACTGTACAGAAGGAACTTTTGCATATTATTTTTTGACTACATTGTATGTTTCCTTACATCATTTTTCATCATTCTTTTTCTTTCAATAGACATCTTTACCACTTGATGATACTACCATTTCTGGTACTTCTGATAAATTAGAATGAAGAAGAACATCCCACTTGCCTGCAATGGAACAGGAATGTTCATAATTTTTAAGGCAAATAAAGTTTAAACAAAATTAAAATTTTTGTCTCTCAAATCTCAGATTACTTTATTTTAATTGAACTTGGTATTTTCTTTCTTTAAGTTCTAAAACACTTGAACAACTTCCTTTATCTGCCTACCAGCCTAAAACAAGCATTTGTTTTAGACTTCAAACTAGGTCAGGAACTGCCAAAACCATTTGATAAGATTAACGTTTTTAGTAATTTCAGCTTGAATAGTTTTTAGCTGCTGGAGATCCTTCCTTGCTGAGAGCTACTGCACAGGCAGCCTGTACTTTCAGTTCCTGTGTGAAGGGCTGCTGGGCACGGTGCTATAGTGTGAGTCCCTGCCATCCTTGCTTAGGACAGGATGAAAACAACTCAGAGAGCTGTTACAGAGGTGCTGCTCAGTGAGGTTCTCATGGGGAGAGAAGAGTTTCCATGTTGAAGAGGAGCCCCTTCCTCATAGTACCTCCAGCTAGTAGCACATGGGGAAAGCACTGGGAATTCTAAAGGAGAACCTAATCAAGCCTCTCCCCTCCCTCAAATTATTTTTTCCATATACATCTACTTTACATCAAACTTGCTTCTAAATCACCTTTACATGTTTTCTCCTTGGCCATTTCTAAAGGGATTCCTTGCCTCTGAGAGTCTCAGTGGAGATCAAACTATAAATCATCACAACTATTACAGGTTAATCTTCATTTGACATCTTTCCTCAATTCTGGGCTATTTTTTAAAGTAAAAACCTTCACATATTGCTGGATAAAAGGAATATTTGTAAAGGTTCACTATAGGCAGTTCTTTGTCCATCAAAGAAAGTGGCTATCTGTGATTTCTTTTTTCTATACAATCTTCATTTTGGAAGATTTTAATGTATCAAGTTGAGATTAACTCAAAATATTTTTAAATCTAAAAGTCTATCATAATTCTTGACTGCAGACAGTGAATTACAACAATTAATAGGATAGCCACTTCTCCTGTTTCACAGATTAGTGATTAAATATTTTCAGTGTTTAAGATTTTTACTATAGTTGTACCCACATGAGCAAACACCTGAGGAAATAGTGCCTCATAGTATCTTAAGAACAATTACTTGCTATGTGTGAATGACATTTTTGTGATGGCTCTTCCATTAAACCAGCCTTTTGTCACACTAATGCCCTGGTATTTTTTAAAGATCTTGACTTAATTACAGTATGTCACTGCAAAAGAAAATCTTTGATGTTTTTAAATGCCAGAGGAACAAATGCATAGTTCTGATGATAGTAAGAGGATTCAAAACTTATTTCTCCTTTTAAGGCCTTGTGCTGTCCATAAGACACATGAGTGTAATTCAAAAATCCTGTAACAAAATTGGAATCTTTCATCTCCTTTAAAGGTGGCTTATTTAATATTTTGAGATATTCTCATTGTCTAAGACATTATTACAGTGTGCATGTGTACATGTACTACACAATTTCCCAGAATTCAGGAAAATACTCTGCCTTTAAAGTATTGTAGTTTCCTGAAGATATTATCTCCAACCCTACAACCTACAAGACTTTCATCCTGACAAGGATTTGATTAAACAAATATAATTTGGAGCATTTAAAATTGTATGTGCATCAGCAAAACTTGATTGTCTGCTTTTTTTTTTATTTTTCTTGATATTTCTGGCAGAAGGCATGGTAATTTTCATGATTATTCTAGCATGCAATCATATACACGCAATTTTGAAAGTCATGTGACAAATGTCTAATAATCTGATCCTTATATATGGAAAACAGGAGTCAAAACCATTTTTACATTTGTAGAATATTGAATTTTGAATGACATGGTGAAATGTGACTATGAATTAATTTGATTTCTTTTTATCTTTTCACCGCGTTTGCATTCAACAACTTACAAAAGTCTTAAGAGAACAAAGAGTGGGTAGAGGACAGTTTTTATGCAGCTTAGAAATAAGATCTCTCTTTTTTCTTGACTATTTCATGTGGATGTATGTGATTCAGATTTTTAATGTGAGGTCCTGCTTGTCTGTCTTGGTATTGTATGTCTATGACCTCGAGCCATTAAGACATATCCTATAACTACTGAGCATTGGAAAGATATGAGAACCCATTAGAAGGAAACAAAATATATACTGTTGTAATTGACCGAAATGTGATACTCTTGCCACATTAAAAAAAAAAAAAAAAAAGCAAAAAAATTAAAATCAGAGACAGAAATTATAAGAATGTTGGGGGCGTGGAGGAGAAGATTACCTGCGATTGATACTGCACCATTAGCACATCCTTAACTCTGTTCCAAGTTATTCACAAGAAGCATCAACCATGTTAAATAACTGCAAAAAAATTATTTAAAGCAAGGCAAGAGCCAGGTTGACTTTCCTTCAGGAACACTAGTGTATTATTTTCTATAGGTTCCTACTGCAACTAGCACTTTGTTTTGTACCTTGAATATTCTGGCTGAGTGACTTGAGGGCAATTTAAAGTTTCAAGACCGAAACGTTAACATACACTTTTGGTTTTGATTAATGTCTCTAAGTTAGATTAGACAATTTGCTAAGCTAGCATAGGACAGTTGAAATCAACACATTTCACAAGGTACAGTTCAATGAGTAGTAGAGCAGAGGAGAGAGAAATCAGGATAATTTCCAAGATTTCTATCAGTTTACAGAGCTATCTATGATTAAACAACATGAAAATCAATGCAAATTTCTAGGTTGAACAATGGCATTTTTTCAAGTCTGGGGTATATTTTTGCTAAAGGCTGAAAAATTGGAAGTAGAAGACAAGAACCTTTTTTAACAAATAGGTTCAGTTTCAGCTTCTTTAACACTTCTGGTTCTCTAAAAATAAGATAAGTTGAAATGTCTTTTTCCTTCCTTTATAAACACATCACTAAACAGTCAAACTAGACAATTTTCCTCTGAATAGACAACAATATTGAAAGCAATTAATAGTTCAATTTACAGATGGTTTCAGATATTCCTTATTCTGCATTAGAGAAAATGCAGATACGGTGATGATGTGATGTTTAAGAGTTGAATGTACAGAGCTTTAGAGGAATCTCTTTTTTTGGTGTATAATCTCCACATAAATGCTGCAATGTTTAAGCTGTAATTACAAAATGTACATTGCTGTTGCAATCATAAACATTATTTATTATCCTGACCATCTGACTATCTTTCATCATCACACTTAGCATACTCCACATACCTTCTTCATATCCACACTTGTTACAATAAATAAGAACCTGCTTTGAGAAAAGGAGTACAGTTCAGTTAATCCTACTCACAGCCTGCAACATTCCCTGCTACCTGAGTAAGAAAGGAGAGCTCTCTTTAGTCTTGTGTGGGTTAAGGAAAGTAAAATTTAGTTATCATTTAGAAATGCCAATTCCTGTCATATACCGATTCCCAGCAAGTAGTTTATTGAGACTGATGACTCTAGAAATCTTGATTGAGTTCTTATCCACCAGAAAGGAATGTGATGGTATATGTGTTATACAAAGGAAAGCTTATAACTGTTTCCACTCTTTCAACTAAATTTGCGTTTTGAATAATTTACAATAAAGCTCGAAATTAGTCAATGGGAACACAACAGCAAATCAGAACCTATTTTAGATAGGACTTTTATTGGAAGAAATTCCTGAAGACTGCAGTTAATAAGAAGTTAAAAATAAACAACAGAAATCTGCAAGTAAACAAACAGAAGTCATCCACACAGATGTCATCTAGCTGATAAAACTTTTACAATCCCTTAAAGAATATTTTTAACACCTTCCCTTCCTAGTGGTTTTTTTTTTTTTTGGTTGGTTTCCTTCTAGGATGCAGGGAGTAAATAATGGCTGATTTTTTAAAGCTTCCTCATTGTCAGACAGTCCTATCAATGGACTGCAAAGTGGGCAGAAGTGAGTTAAAATTGAGCTGTTAGCATAACGCTATCTTTCACTTTTACTAAGACTAGTTTTACCCAGACATCTAGGTACCTGAGGTATTTGTGAAGGAAACACAGATACTCTGCAAATCTCGAGTAAAGATGTTTGCTTTTTTTACCTTAACGCTTTGTCTTTCTATGCTGCTTGGGACACAAAGACTGATCTAAGGAACTTCTATTTGAAATATGGGGTTTCCACTTTTTGCAGGCATAAGGGGGCGTGCAGGAAAAAAATGTACTTCTTTGAGATGACAAAGCAGATGCTGACATACAGAATATGATTAGTCAGAAAATCAAAGACAAAATTTTGCAAGAATCTTAGGTTATCTGTAAGGGTCCTCCTTTCTATGATTCTTTACAACTAAAAAAGTGAAATTATCCTACAAATGTTTTTTGTTAAACTAAGAGTTCCAACAAAAAATAATTATTTTTTAAAGATGAAGTGCTCTTAATAAATTTTAAAAGAAACCATGAAATTACTCTACAGACAACCTCAGAAAAAAAAACTTTAAAACCAGAGACATTAACCATGACAGAGCCAAGCAATCCCACCAGCTTAAAGACAGATGAACACCAGACTGCAGTGCTAAATGAAACACTGACCCATGGTAAGACAAAAAGAGAAAGATTTTCCTACTGTGACTCACACAGTATCACAGTATCACAGTATCACAAGGTTGGAAAGGACCTCTGAGATCATCAAGTCCAACCTATAACCTAACACTAACACCAACCATCATCTAGACCATGGCACTCAGTGCCTCATCCAGTCTCCCTTTAAACACCTCCAGGGTAGGTGACTCCACCACCTTCCTGGGCAGCCCATTCCAATGGCCAATCACCCTTTCAGTGAAGAATTTTTTCCTCACATCAAGTCTAAACTTTCCCTGACGAAGCTTAAGTCCATGCCCTCTGGTTCTGCCACTGGTCACCTGAGAGAAGAGACCAACCCCTGCCCGACTACAACCTCCTTTTAGGTAGTTGTAGAGAGCAATGAGGTCTCCCCTGAGCCTCCTCTTCTCCAGGCTAAACAGCCCCAATTCCCTCAGTCGCTCCTCATAGGGCTTGTGCTCCAGCCCCCTCACCATCTTCGTTGCCCTCCTCTGAACACATTCCAGTATCCTAACATCTTTCCCATACTGAGGGGCCCAGAACTGGACACAATATTCAAGGTGAGGCCTGACCAGTGCCGAGTACAGGGGGACGATAACTTCTCTGGTCCTGCTTACTACACTATTCCTGATGCAGGCCAGGATTCCATTTGCCTTCTTGGCCACCTGGGCACACTGCTGGCTCATGTTGAGCTTCCTGTCAACCAGCACTCCCAGGTCCTTTTCTACCTGACTACTCTCTAGCCACTCTGTCCCCAGTCTGTAGCTCTGCATGGGATTGTTGTGTCCAAAATGAAGTACCCGACATTTGGACTTATTAAACATCATCCCATTAGAATCAGCCCAGCTCTCCAATCTGTCCAGGTCCCTCTGCAGGGCCATCCTACCCTCTAGCAGATCAACTCTTCCTCCCAGCTTGGTATCATCTGCAAATTTGCTGATGATGGACTCAATCCCCTCATCCAAATCGTCAATAAAGATATTAAACAGGACGGGACCCAATACCGAGCCCTGGGGGACACCACTGGTGACCGGCCGCCAACTGGATGAAACACCATTTACCATCACTCTTTGGGCTCGGCCATCCAGCCAATTCCTAACCCAGCACAAAGTGCTCCCATCTAAGCCACGGGCTGCCAGTTTCCCTAGGAGTCTACTGTGGGGGACCGTGTCAAAGGCCTTACTGAAATCCAAGTATACCACATCCACAGCCTTCCTCTCATCCACCAGGCGAGTCACATGATCGTAAAAGGAGATCAGGTTGGTCAGGCAGGACCTACCCCTCCTAAATCCATGCTGGCTGGGCCTGATTTCTTGACCGTTCTGCAGGTGGTGCATGATTTCACCCAGGATTATCTTCTCCATGATTTTACCTGGGACCGAGGTCAGGCTGACAGGTCTGTAATTACCTGGATCATCCTTACGGCCCTTCTTGTGGATGGGCGTCACATTGGCCAACTTCCAGTCTTCCGGGACCTCTCCAGTGAGCCAGGACTGCTGAAAGATGATGGAGAGCGGCTTAGCAAGCTCATCCGCCAGCTCTCTCAGCACCCTAGGATGGATCCCATCCGGCCCCATAGACTTATGAGGGTCCAAGCGGCTCAGCAGGTCTCTAACCTCCTCCTCATGGATTGCAGGAGGGCCATATTGCACCCTGCCCCCATCAACCACTTCAGAGGGCCAACTGTCAAGCGAGCTGACATCCTTGTTGTTAAAAACTGAAGCAAAGAAGGCATTAAGTACCTCAGCCTTCTCTGCATCTCTGGTTACTATATTTCCCTCCACATCCAACAAGGAGTGGAGGTCGCTGCCGCCCTTCTTTCTGCCATTGATATATTTATAAAAACTCTTCTTATTGTCCTTAACAGAAGTGGCCAATTTGAGCTCCAGCTGGGCTTTTGCTTCCCTGATTTTTCTCCTACACGACTTAACAACATCCTTGAACATGACCTGACATACCTCCCCTTCCTTCCAACGATGATACATCCTCTTTTTCTTACTTAGTTCCTTCAGAAGTTCCCTACTCATCCAGGGCGGTCGTCTGCCCCTACGACTCTTCTTACAACACACAGGGACAGCCCGCTCCTGCGCCTGCAAAACCTCATTCTTGAAGTATATCCAAGCTTCCTGGACCCCCTTGCCACTAAGAGCTATTTCCCAGGGTACTTTCCTGACCAGTTCCTTAAATAATCCAAAATCTGCCCGCCGGAAGTCCAGCATTGATGTTCTGTTCCTGGCTTTTCCTATTACATTGTTCAGAGAGAATTCAATTATTTCATGATCACTAGACCCTAGACATCCTCCGACAACAACATCACTCACCAACCCATCTTTGTTTGTAAACAGCAAGTCAAGTAGAGCCTCACCCCTGGTGGGCTCACTCACCAGCTGTGACAAAAAGCAGTCCTCAATACACTCTAAAAACCTCCTGGACTGCCTCCTCTCAGCAGTATTAAGTTTCCAGCAGATATCTGGAAAGTTAAAGTCTCCTAAAAGAATAAGGGCAGCCGATCTAGAGGCAGCCTCCAGCTGTTTAAACAACAGAAGATCCAAATCCTCCTCCTGGTCAGGCGGTCTGTAGCACACTCCAACCAGTTTTACACGTCCTCTAGATCCACAGGCTGCACTAAATGGTTCAAGCCAAATGGATAGCCATGGCCATAAGCTATCAAGTATAGAAGACTGCAACAATGCATTTCTCAGAAACCCACTTATCTGAAACAGATAACACAAAACCCGCTCTATTTATTTGAACTGCAGAATGTGAGGTGTTTAATATTGCTTATCTTAACTTAAGGCCCATTAATCCACAGTTTTATATGTCAATACATATACTACAATTCCACTCTCAAGTGTCCTCATTCACACATGGTCTCTGGCAAAAACAAACCTCATCCTTCCAAAAAAGAGCGAATATGAACCAAGTTACCTCTTACACCTAACATCTGCTCATCCCTTCCAACTTGATATATCATTGTAATTACATTACAAATAATAATAACGCAATAATATTGTCATTCCTGATTCAATTACATCCAAGTGAGCCAAGCAGGAGCAACTCATCATTCCTCTTCATTCCAAGCTTTCAAACCATCCATTTACAATTTCTGCCTTTGTGCTTGTCCTTGTAGAAGTCTCTGAGCATATTCTTCTAAAGATAAGAATTGGTTGTTGGGAATCTGATATGGGTGTTAATGACTGGAAGACATAACATAATGCTGGAAAGTGTTAATGCTGTCTCATTAACCAAGTGACCTCCCAACATTGTGGGCTTCGCCCAGCTGAAGTCACTGATGACTGGAGATAACGGATTAGTAAATATCCCAAAGGCATTTGTCTACAGCTTCCTGGGTTACACCCTTTCAAACTTTTCCAGAGTGATTTATTGCACAGCTTCAAAAGGGACTTGACAAGCTCTTAATCAAGTCGTCCTGTTTGACAACAGAAACATCAGTGTCAGTGCCAAGAAATACCACCATTCTCCCCTGTACTCTTTCTAACCTATATTCTTAATTTTTTCTGGAACTTCATATGGGCATGTAATAACAGGTCTGAAGAAAATTACTGCCTGAAGATGCCAAAAAAAAACCCGTTACTTTGACTTAGAATTGTTGGATCAAAACCTATTTGCCACTTGGGTTCCTCCTTGAAAACTTATCTGACAAAGGTAAGCTATGTACTCTTCTGTTCTCCCCACATATACAAATAAACATAAATACAAGTTTGAGAGTAACAGAAAATAAAACCAAGATATTCATGGAATTTTAACAGTATTAGGTGAAAAGGCTTGTCTAGAAATCTTTGCCACACTTAGAACACCATAAACAGCAAGGTCTTTTCACGTGCACTATGGATCTGCTTTTATTCCAATACTGTAAAATCTATCTGAGTCCAAGCAGAGACTATTTCCTCATTAAGAACAACCGTGATCACTGTTCAGAAATTCGTCCCAAAATGTTCCTAGAATTTTTAATCCTCATTTTAAATAGGCAAACACATGCTATGATTCAGAAAGACCTCTGTATCTTACAGAATGTCCACATCAGAAAAGTAAATCATAAATTGCCTTTAGCTAGTGAGAATCAACACACTTGGTATGAAATACGCATAGCTATGCCTGATTGCACCATTCAGGTGCAGTGTTTGTTGACATTGAGACCTCATACTACTAACTCCATAAACAAACACTTGCACTGAATCAAAACAGAAGGACAACATGCTCTAGTATGGTTAAGTTTGGATCTACTAATGAGTGTAATATCTTGCAAAGAGGATCTTGGTATTTGCAGATTCATACAATGTTATTATTTATTATTTCATGTATATACATACATTTATAAGCACTGTGGTAATATCTGTGTTTGCTTATGAAAACTTGCTTTTGTTAAATACAATGAGATGGAAAGAGAGAGAACCAGTTCAGTTATAAAGTAAACTGGTCTGCACTTTAGAAAGCCCTTGAAAATTTCAAAACCTAGGACCTATGCTTCAAGGACGTATCACTAACTACTGAAGCAGAATGAAGCATTCTCATTGTGAGGGAAAATTTCATGGTAAAAATAGCCTGTGAGTAAGTCACAAAAGATTAGCAGCATAATTAGTCTTTGACAATTATCAAGGACAATTCAGAATCACTTTAGAGGCTGGCTATTTGTTCTTAAATACACTATGCAGAGGTATAGGATGACCTATAATGTACAGCTTTTGTTTCCCTTACATTGTAACAGAACTCACCTGTATGCTGAGCTGTTAGAAAGCTTGGGCAAATACAGTATGTTATATTTACAATCAGAATCGTGAAGCTTGGTGTCCATCACCACAAGCTAGAAGGTTTAACTATAATGCACTTCTAATATTCACATGCTTTCATATCATCCCCTTCCTGTGATAACATCATCTTGGCTCTGTTGGCAGAGCTTGTTACCTTCCTTACCAAACCCAACATCAAAGATCTCTGAATGTGTTATATATGTTAAAAAATTACTGCAGGCGAATCACACAAACTGCACTGAAACCTGAAGGTTAAACTATAGCTGACTTTGCAGGACTTCCAGACACTTAAAGCAGAGACATTACTTCAGAAGTTACATGTTATTCCACCTGGGAATAACAAAGTAATAGTAGATGCTTGCCAGTACTTTAGCCAGGTATTCTAGTTGAGATCATACACTGTAAATTAGGTGCCCTTTTTTTCTGAAAGTTATGGAAAGTCTTCTATGCCTTCCAGAACCAGGACCTAAATAATGATGAAAATTCACGAATACACACAACACAAAGGATCCTTCCTGTCAAGGATGTTCCAGAGTCTACTCTGGCCTTTCTGGGTTACTCATATCTTTCTCTGAAAGAAATGATAATGCACAGGCACAGCATTTCAGTTGGTAAGATCAAGAAGGATGAATCTGTCTTCCCTTGGACTTTACTTTGAGAAAACTGTAGGACTGTTTGCTGAGGAATTGGATGCAAAAAATGTCCTTTTCTCAAAAAAAAAACAACCTATTGACTTATTGGAAAGAATGTAGCCACTTTGCTGCAACACATTCCTTGTGTCCCGGCACTCCACTGGAAAAGGGCAATGCTTCATGCCCATTGTCCCCCATTTTCTCCTTAGAAATCATGCCTTAAACTGTGTGTCCCCACAGCCTCAAATCCAGTGCATGTATTCTCAGAGATGTTCCCCCAAAGACTTTGCTGTGGCACTGTTTCCTACAGATGGGAAACAGGCCTTGTTCACTTGCCTAAAAAGAGGGCTGGGCAGTAGTTTCTGGTGGTCTGCCGATTCTTAGCTGCTGTGTCCCAGTACAACTGAGCTCCTGATAGTTTCGCTGAGGACCTACTTTAAGCAGACCAGGTTCTAGCAGCGTAAGGCTGTCTCTCACCCCTCTGTCTTTGAACTGTATGACATGCAGAACTATGAGAACCTGGGTCACGAATTTTATACCATGGCACACCAGAGGGACTTATTTCACCCGTTTGCTCTCAGTAGCAGCCTGATGTAACTTGGCATGCAAAAATACGTGCAATGTCACACTGGCCAGGAAAGTAACACATATCACCCTTGGGTGAATCTGAAAGCCAGTGCTTTTCTCATTAAATGCATTGGGCAACATTTGCCCCTCATTTGTATCAGCAAAACTTCAACTCTTCACAAGAGTTATTTTTAGATGTGGGAGTTCAGGTAAGAAGATAAACTGAGATTTGCGATAATTTTTTTCAGTTTATCAGGATAAAAGTTTTCTTTGGAAACTGAGAATTCTAATCATACTCATAAACTATGATGATCTGCAAGGCTCATATTTAACTTAAATGATTTTTATGCAGTGCAAATTAGTTACAGATTGAGGAGATTAAAAATCAGTGGTTTGAGTTGTTGTGTCTGTGTTTTTCCTGTTGGGTTGATGGCTGCTGGTTTTCACAGCCTTACAACCTATACTTTGTTACATCAAGTACTTTTATGAGCCTGGACAGCAGCTCATATATATTCGGATTTTTATAATGCATAAAGCTTGCAAGGCTCCATTGCTGCTACTAATAAGCAGCTTCATAGAATAAACGGACACAGCTGAAGCTGAAATTATGTCCTCTCTCAGAAATTATCAAGCGTTATACATCATAATTCCCTTTAATAAGAAATAAGTTTAACAAATTGAGGGTAACCACCAATACTTGTACAATGCTTTTCAAATCTTTTTTTATATTAAATCTTATAAATTTTATACGATAAAATTATATGTAAAAAAATAACTGAGAGAACACCTCTGGCTATAGAAAACATTCAGTTTTGAAAGCATATTGAGATATTTTATTATGGTCACTATTAAACTTGTCAAATCTTCTACTTTCTAATAGGATACCATTTTATACAATTTCAGGTCCTGAGAAGATGTGCTGAGTCATTTCTTTTGCCTTTGGTCAGTACTCCATGAATAAGCTCCAAGAGAAGCCTGAAGCTTTCTTCCCAAGTCTGCACTACCAGCATGCTGGGAAAGCTTTTAATCTGTATTTGCGTACACCAAAATCTGATGGCTTCTCCTGTCATATGCAGATGCTTGTGTAATATAATTTTAATATATAAATTTATACACCACAAAGGACTGTTCAATTTCATTCTTGCTTCTTTAGCTTTTGCTAGCAATGGAGTTGCTTTCAGAATCACAAGGAGCATAAATGGCCATAGAAGGTAGATAAAATAGGTCAAATAACCACCATTTCCTTTTGAAAGGTCTTATAGTGAAAAAATAAGGTTCCTGATGTCAGCATTTACTAGGAGTCAAGAGAAATTTAACTAGGGACTGGGGAACAGCAGCACAAGATCTACAGCTGATGTTAAAAAAAGTGTCTATATTGAAGGCTGTCTTTTTCTCTTGCACAGGAAAATGCTTTTCAGAACTCCCGAGAATACAGTGGCTTGGATTTTGTGATTTTGGTTTAATTTATTTATTTTTAACAGTAAATAGAATAGGATTAAAGCATGATAAAAATGGAGTACTTATCAAGCACAGAGCTTCCATCCAATCCATGCACCATGCATGGCATCACAGTCATCATGAGATTCTTACTTTCAAATTCAAATAGCTTTGGCACTACTTTCTTTATCAGGATGTGATGAAAAACTCAGAGAAAGACTGCTGAAGTATCACCTTCTTACTTTTCTTTAGCCATCAAAAATGTAACTTCCATTTCTTTTCTTCACATGTAGTTGCCTTCTTGTTGTATTTCCCTCTGATACATCATTCCCTTCTGATTAGGCTATTTACACATTTTAGCTGCTATCTACTTAACCTCTCATAAGAAAGCTCCAAAGCAATTTCTTCTTCACAGCTTTATCCCCCCCTCATTCAAGAAAGAACACACCACCGAGCGCTTGACCACTTTCATCCAAAGGGGACAGTTCAATTGAGAGTGTGGACTGATGGCGTTCAATATCAGTGTTTCCTCTGCCGAGTTCAGGATTACTCTAACAGTCCACATCTCCTCTCAATAAAAAGCATTCCTAAAAATATTGATACTACTTCTCATCTAGTCCACTTGAGTTTTTTGTTATTTGAAAAGCTGAAGTAAAGGAAAGAAATGTCAGTTTAGTGCCAAAAGATGAAGTAAAGCTGAGATTTCTTAATTCTGTACTTCATAGGGAACATGAAAAAATATTTTCTGTTAGGAGTTTCTATCAGTCAGGAGCTTTCTTTTCATGTGTGATCTTCCTCAGATATCCAAACATAGAAAAAATATTTTTTGTCCAATTTGCATTTACTGTTATCAAAAGACACAAAAATATAGAGTTAGAAAATTTGGTCCTGTAAGCCTGATGATACCTTCTCAAAGAAAACATATTTTATACAGAGGCAGGAACTTAATTCTTCCTAAACCAAGGAAAAAGTAGCACTATGATCTGTTCAGGCACTTGCAGTGTCAGGAACACTACTGGCAGAACGGTGCAATCTATTGTCTTGTCCAATAAGGGTAAAGGAGATAAAAATTCTTTAATCCTTCCCAGTTAGAAAGGTGGTGAAAAAAAAAACACCAAAGGTCTGTAAGCACAAAACAATGTGTTGGTAATATGCACTCCTACTACTTAATCACATTGGCAAAACATATGGCCTCAAACACAAACACAATGATAAAAATGTGTGGCTCCAAACGCAATACCAAACACAATTCTATAATACATGTGTAAAATATGCAGCATCAAACACAATACTATGATAGACCATACTGATGCAAGAGGTAAGAACAAATCATTGGATGTGGGAGATGATAAAGCTGGTACTGTTGCTGAACTCATCGCACTACTAAAACTGTGGTTTTGGTACATCTTGAGTGTGAGGCCCCAACTCTTAAGGGCACCATGGAACATGCACTTGTGGGAAGTCAAGAGAAGAATCTAGAGTTAGTCTTAAGCAAGAAAGGCTAAGAAATATAACATGGAAAATACATTTTGACCTTTACATTTTATATGATTTTTGCCTGGTTTAGATTTTAGTTTCACATAGTTGCAGACATAAAAATACCATAAACCACAAAATCCCCAGAAGCACAGAACATTCAGAAGATTCCATTCTGAAATGCTTAGACTCAGATTTTGCCCAGAGATTATATGAGCAAATTTAAAATCAATGCAGAAACATGAAGAATTAAAACCAAAAAACAACCAAAACCAAACCACAAACCAAGCTGTATGACCAAAGTGAATGACTCCCTATGAGGTAGGAGCTTGCAAATGAAATACTAAATATTTCTAAATCACTGTAATTTTCTAGATGCAAAGAATTCTCCTACTATTTTCATTAATGAAGCATTTCAGAAAGTAGGTGTTCAAGTTGCTATGGTTAAAATGCAATTTCATATTGATGATTATGTGTTTTGCCTGTTCCTGTGTCAGGGGTTAGAGGGAGTCATGTTTATATTTGGTGTTGCAATTTTTATAGAGCACTTTATTACAAAGAAAATGGCATTACTGTGATTGGAACAAAAACATCTGATTTTTTTTTTAAGATGATTTTCATCTTTTAACAACACAAACAGAAATAAATTTTCAGTCTATCCAGCTGCCACACAGAAGCCATCACACACAAATTAATATCTTCCTGATAGCTATCTGTAAAATACCTGTAGAATAAATATCACATTCATTCCCATAAGTGTACTGAAGGATCTTCTCAGAAGAAAGAAGAAAAACTGGGGAAAAATAACATTATCTCAAAAGGCAATGAAGTAGCCATAGTTAGAAGACTACTGTTAAGGCCACAGTTTTCACAGTTGCTTCACTTGTACCTTCTTTTCAGATTCATACCATACTCGTTGGATGATAAAACACTATTTAGATGCTAAAAACTTTATGTATTTCACCACTAAATCAAGTCAATACAACTGGTCAAAAAATGAAGTCTGTTAATATAAAAAGTATTTAAAGGAATATGATAGTTTTACTGACTTTTTTGAGGCAAATATGTCATAATATATGCTACTGGCAATACAATAAACATATAATTTTGACATTGCCATTTATATGATTTATGTTGCAAAATTCACCTTTAGGTATTGATTGTAATGTGATGTTTACTATTTTACATTCCAGTAGAATTTGTTTGTAAATGTCTGTGGAGAATTTTTTTTTCCCATAATGATAAATCCTCCAGCTTACCTCAAGATGTTGGTTGTATATTTGAAGGTTAAGAACCCGAATCTTTACTCACAACTGAAAATTCTCCTCAAAGTTCTAACTTTTCATAAGGCATCAGTGTACATAGAAGGAGTAGCACTTCGGTGCTAGTTACAAAAAACTAGCTTTATAGAGTGTAATAACAGAATGTAAATATTTGTGCCAGAGGTCATGACTCATACCCTGTTCACAAATGCTTTTAAACTTAATGGCTTGGATAAACACAATAATAGCCTGGTTATGGTGACTTTCCAACATTGCTTCTGTGTCTGGATGTCGATTTAGTACATTCTCCTTTCTAACATTCTAGCAATATCTTTACAGAATTACACATGTTAACAGAAAGGATGTCTAGCCAGATTCTATCAAAAAAAAGATTTGAAAGATATGTTCACATAATTCCACCAAATGGCTGAAAGCCACAATATCTTTTGCTATGAGTAGAGAATCATGACTTATATCTGATGCAGAGCACATTGTCTTATATAAAACATACAGATATGTATGTGTACATGTATAGCACAAATTCAACACATACAATTTTCAGCCCAAGTAGTTTCTTACAATAAAACCAGAAGCAATTACTTTTTTGCCCTTTTCCCAATTGACAAACATTCACCCTATCTGAGAAACCTACCTCAAGGAACAAAAAACGTTTGATTTTTCAAAATCAGAATTTCCAAACTGCAGCTCCTTGGTGAGGCTGGCTGACAACCACCATGGTTTATGAGGCAGGTAACAGGAGTGACCATGGGAACAAAAATCGGAACAATTCCCACCACGACCACCATCACTGTACTCTCTAGGTGCAAACTTACAAAATAGTCTAAAGAAGAAAATTTTACCCAATCCACTGCCCTTATCACAAAATATACTTGTACATACGCCTCCACCACTCAAACTTTCACCCTGTATTGAGTACTATGAGTTACGTCTGTGTTTCATAAGTGTTTCATAGGCCGCAAATGCCACGACTCTCAAATTTTAGAGGAAAACGAAGCACTCTCCATCAAAGCATCAGTTACATATATGCAATGGTTACTGAGTACAGCAATTTTTTCCTCTTTAGTTATGGGTCACTTCATTTCACTTTAGAGATAGTTCCCAATCTACTACCCACTATCTAAATTGCCACGGATCAGGTTGCCTTAACTTAAAAAAATCTTAGACAGTGAAAACACATGTGAGGGATAAACTGAATGTCAGTGGTTAAATTAATAAATTATAAAATAAAATTAGAGATAACTGTAAATCTTTTTATATATTCCCCCAACTTCAGCAGCAGATGTTGAGCTGGAAGATAAAGTTCTGTGTTCAGCACAAAGTAAATGAAAACCCTACTGGTTCTTAGGTCCCACAACATCCGTTCTGTCAAGATTTCTGCCACTAGTTCTTCAGCGGTGCCCCACTATACATTAAAGTGTTATTATTACCTCAGTTGTGACACCAACCTGAAGTATAAAACTGACCTTTAAAAGAACAGTCATACATGTGACACATTTTAAAATTTAATAAAAATTTAAAAGGCATTTTTATATATTCATAATATTGAAGATGCAAAAGTGATTTTTAAATATGGCAAAAGCTTTACTTCCAATTGAAAATAAAGTAATTAAAATATATTTCTGTTATATCTGACATACTGCATATACCATTACAAAATATACTGACTATATGCATAATTAATTTCAGTACTTGAAAGCGTAATGGATACTCTCAAAACATTATTGTAAATGCACTTATTCTCCATTGCACCTAATGTAACGGTACATGTACAGTTATTGTCTATGAAGCTTGGGGCAAACACAAGCATCACAGATGCATATATGTAGTCTCCAATTATCTTTGCAATATACACCATTAGATTTAAAAACTGTCTTTAAAATAATATTTACTCCATGATATGCAACCAGTGTGATTACTTGTCTAAGCATGGCCGGAGAAAAGGAGAGCTGCAGGATCACACTTTTCCCATTCTAACTTAATTTTCCACCTTTATGATCATGAGCTGCTGTAAGAATAAATTTATTTTAAAAAAGGATCTGGATTGTCTAATTCCAGCCCCAGAAATCGTTTTAGAAATAATCACCTCAAAGCAAAACTTTGAAATGAACTGTAGCTGTGAAATAACAATATTTGGTATTTAATTGACCCATAGAAATAAGATTTTTTTAAAGCTGATTTAATAAAAAGCTGTTTTCAAAGGACCATGCAAAGCAGTTGGATTCTGGGAAGGAATTGAGTGTCTGCAGATAGCAGGGTGATGGCTTGCCTCATTAACAAAATGTGAGCAGCAGGAGGAAACTAATGAATAGGCATCCTAGAACTGACATAGCAAATATATTCCATCAGGTGTGCGCATTCACACACTCTCAAAATGAAAAAAAAACTTATCATAATCTCACTATACTGACAAGTTGTGGGAGTCTACAATGGGATCCCTCTAATAACAAAGTAAATGGTGATTGCATGATAACTTTGAGCAACCCTGGTTTAGTGGAAACTGTCCCTTCTTATGGCAGGGCAGTTGGAAATAGATGATTTTTAAGACACCTTCCAACAAAAATCAATCTATGATTCTATGATTTGAAAGCTGTGGAAAGACCTCTGAATGCAAGGCAACTTTCCCCAACAGGTAGTCCAGATTTGATGATGTGCTTCTTCTCAGGCTTAGCTTTCACAAAAAGTATGTTCCAGTACACTGATATCCCGTGCAGCATAGAAGACATTTTGCTATTTTCCTATGAGCATTCATGGCACTTGATGAAATGTGACAATATCATGCAAAGAAAATGCAGCAAATTTAGATCCCAGTTCAATGGAGTAGTCAGGTATCCAACCTCAAAGATTTCACTGGTCTCTACCTTATTTTACCAGAGAAACTTACTGTCATGATTGAATATCTCTGACTCAACTACATACTCAGCCTTAATGATGGTTGTATATCACAGTTCTTTATTATGGATTATAAAGACCCATAAAAGTTTTATTTAATTAGCTCTCACAACACATAAGACCTAGATATATGGATCACGTCACATGCTTTTAAAAGGGAGTAGAGAAGTTCTGAATAACAAAGTATTAATGTTCAGCTGTGTCAGAATGCCCAAAGAGCACTATAAAGAAAGACAAAAATACTTCGGAAGGTTTCACTAAGCACTACCAATGAGGATAGATGCAAAATAAGCGATATCCTTCCTTTATAACATGCCTTAAGGCTCATATTTAGCATTAAATATTTGTGCAAAAAGTGTCACATTAACCTTTTTCTTGATGCACTATTACCTTCTTGAAGGCTTATCATCTACCGCACCGGCCAAACTTCATCCCCACAGCTTATGAGATCCCAAGGGTTCGTTTATCATTCAAGTTAGTATATTGTGATCCAGTCTGGTAAATTAACAGCAGGTTTTCTTAGCTACAACATTACATTCCTGAAAGTCAATTTGTTCCAACAGTTCGCTTGACTTTTCTCCGCTACAAGCTGAATGTAGTAGGAGAAGACCTTTCAATCTCTTGGTGGAACGAAAAGCCATTAGAAGTCACTCTGCAAGTGCCAGCTTACGCAAGAGCACATGTGCTTTCACACCAGAAGATTGAAGTCTGTTCCAGGAGGCTCCTTGCTCTTGGAATTGGCTTCACCAGACAAATGCTGAAGACATAAACATGTAATTGGTGCTTTTTGTGTGACTGAATCTTTACAGTTTTTTCACTGCTTCCTCATTAATCTCTTATGAGAGCAGTATAAATTTTAGTGGCATCTGAAGAGAATTTTAGTGGTATCTGAGTGGTGTAAGAATGTCAGAGCAGTTTTTGTTCTTAGAATGAATGGGTTTATCTGAGAGACTTGAAATAAGCCAATTAATATTTGGTTTTGCTATGAAAAAGAAGCTACTTAAAAGGAACTATCTACTTAAACATAGTAAAGAAAGATGATAAACATTGAGTGAGGGGGCTAATAATTTTTTGGGGTATGTACATTCTTTTCTGGAGGCATCTTTTAAAAAATAGGCTACTATATTATCCATTAATTTAAATTTATTTTTCTTTCATTACTGATTACTGCCGTTTCAGCCCTTGGTACCAGCCCCTTTTTCACCCATATTGTCATCCACTTTGGTCAGAAGATGCTTCATGTTACTAAAAATGTGTTCAACAGCTGATAAAGATTTTCTACTTATAGTGATGAAGACTGCAAATTTACTGAAAAGATGATTCCCCAAATCTCCATATCTCCATTCCTGCGATAAAATCCAAACAACATGATGCACTGAAATCCCTACGGATTCCTCATGACTGACTGAAAGTCTTATTATCATAAGATTCTTCAGGATCATTTGGAAAGAAGCTACTATCTAAATATAACTGTACTATCATTATTTCAATGGGCAATCACTGAAGTAAACAGCAACATTTCTATCAATATGAAGAGCTCCACTGCAGGCAGGTGCACATATATTTGCATGTATCGAGAGCACCATGCTCTGGCACACTGTTTTGTTTCAATGGAAATATAGAAATGGAGGATTAGCAGCATGCAATTTTCAAATGCTTTGAATTATGTTATGTCTTAAGCAAATACAAAGGCACTTCTGTTCTTGCTGCAGACTGAAGAAATAAAAATAAGCTACTTCTGAGTTAACTATATTCAAAGAAAAAACCTAAAATGGTCCAGTAACCTGAAAACATTTTTCTGTTGAGATACGGCTATGCTCAAAACAGAAGTATGTTTATTGAAATCCTTGGGAATATCTGACAGTTGAATGTAAGCTTAAACACAATAGTTTATCAAGTTGAGATTTCTACAAGAACATATTTTCTCTTAAAAAAATTAAGGAATAATGGAGAAGAGATACAGTAGGTTTCTAGCAGTTGGAAAACTCGGAAAACAGTAGCTTGTTACAGTTTACATGTTGTAGCTGATTGGTATAAGTATTTCAAAAGCCAAACAGATAGGCATGCAAGAAAACAGCTCTGGTAAAAAGCAAACAAACAAACAAATAAATAGTCACATGCAGGAGAAAGTTTGTGAAGGCAGAAAATCATCAGAAATGTCTCCAAAACTTCTCCACTGTAACATCAGTAAAATACTCAAATCCCAGGAAAGTAACTAGGTTGTAAGACCTGATTTTACAAAGCAGATGGTCCTATTCTAATTTCCTTATAGGTGTAAAGTCAGTTTGACTTTGGGAATCTGTACTTGTGCTCCAGTTGCTGCATTTTCCAAGATGTGACTTTCTTTGCTGAACAATGACATCAGTTCAGTCCAATATGATAGGAGCTCAGTTGATTCTGCCTACCAAGCCAAGGCATCAGCACACAACTAAGAAACTGAATGCCATATGGACAGAAAAATATTTTGTCTGTGTTCACTTGCATCAATGCCACTGGAAAGCATATGCAAGACTGTTTATACTGTGGAAGCACGGAGAAACATCCTTTCTACATCCCTGGGCAAAGCATCTCTGTCACCACGGAACGTAAGAATGTAACTATAAAAAAAATCCATGTTGAGCTCTGAGCTACAATATACTATTAAGTATGTAAGCAGGTTTAATTTTATCAGGTAAATGAGTTAAAGGGATGTTATTATAAACAGCTTTCCGAACAGAAGTTCTGTAGCATGTGTGTCTTCAGGAACCTGGGAACTCTGTTTTCTGAAGTAATGCATAAGAAAGGCAAGAGAGGATGAGAAGGAAGAAGCTCAGAATGATACCCAGCCTTGACATTCATAAACCATACAAAGCTTACATTTCTAGAGCAAACAGGAACTCTGTTATGTCAGGATATTTTTGTTTTCCTACAGTCTCAAAGCAAGTGTCAGGAATGTAACAGAGAATTACTTTCCTTATGGTTATTCCTGCTGATAGGTGAAACTGGACTAGATCATAAATTCCAAATATGCAATGAAGCTCCTAATTTATTTGCATTTATGTTCAGCCCTTAGGGGACTTCACTGATACCAAATGCTATAAAACACACCATCATTGTCTCTAAAAAAAATTCCTGCCTTGCATTCAGTGATAAAAGACCATCATCCCCTAATTACATATATAATTTCCCAAACGAAACCTAGCAGATTCTAGCTGTAGAACATAGATTATATTATTTTCATATTAACGAGTACATAATTTAAAAAAAAAATATAACCACGTGGGTATTAATCTTTCCTCATGAATAGAGCCAAGGGAAAAGGTGTGGAGATGTAGATTCTGAATTTGTACAAAGGATTAACAGAAAAATTCAACAATATGGACTGAATTCTATTAAAATATGAAGAAAATTTATCAGCATGTTGATATTAAGAAGCAAGACACAAACTTGTTCAGAAGAGTAAATATAATACATCTGTTTAAAATAAAAAGCTGTTCCCTTTGTTTGAAATTTTTTGAGGTAATTTTCACAGTCTTCTATAAAAAAAGGAAATATTTCATGAAAAAAATTTGTTTGCACCAAAATCTGGTTTAATACAGTTAATATTCCTTCTGTTAATTTTTTGATGTGATATATATTTTATCCCTCAATGTGGTGAATTTGTCAAGGAAAGGCAATAGAAATAATCACATTAAAATGAAGAATTTTACTTTTAAAATGAAAAAAAAAGGCTCTGAAATTTTTTATTATAGGAAATGACAAATACCATTTTTCTGTTCCAGTCTAGAACACGTTTTTAATGCTAGAATTCTTGATAAAAAAGGAAATTCTTTTCTCAATTTGTATTAGTTGAAAACTTGGCTGGTACAATGGAATTTTCCTGAGCTCACTCAGCACAAACAGGTGTCATTGCTTGTGCCAGATAGAAATCTTCTCGTTCTTCAGTGCCACCTTGCTGGCTTCATTCTATAGTTATGAAGTATTGTGACTGAACTAGAATGATGCTTTCCTGACAAAGTCGTCTTAAAATTCTATACAGCTACCAAAGAAAAGACTTTCCTAGTTGAAATCATCATTAGGAAAAAAACCTCGCCTTTTTGAAAAGATTAATAGCATCAAATCCTTGAAAAAATGGCTGCATTACATTCTGCTGAGAGATTTGTGTTGATTATATGCTATGGTATCTTGCCCGGGTACTTGAGGAAGGAAAGCTGTGTGCGACTGTTATCATATGCAATGTGTGTTTTGTTCTGGGACAGCTGCAAGTTCTTTATGTCTGATCTGCTGCACCTCTTGATGAGATTAATCCTTGACTAAATAACACACTGAAGATAATGACTCATTTTTTTTGCCTTTCTTATGCCAGTAAATAAATAAAACCCACCAATCGTAACAGAAGCCCTGAACCTAACTACAATAATCTGAAAGGCAAAGCATCAATTGATTTGAGCAGGGCAGGATCAGCTCTCAGTATAGCCAACCCGTGCAATCCCAGAAAGGACACTAAAGGGAACACCTGCATAGAGTTTATTGTATCTTATCTCTGATAGTGATTTAGCCTCATTTTTCATGGTCATTCAGGCCTTGGAAAAAAAAAAATTGTATATCCAGATGGAATTAAGAAAAAAACAACAAAAAACATCATGCCTAATATTTTCATTACTGTTTTGATTAGAAGATGTGTTAAGACACATAAGACATATTCCTTTTGAGACAATTACATGTTTCATCTTACTATATATTAAAATAGTACATAGTAGATTAAAACTATTATAGCTACTAATACTCTTAAATGCACTATGCAAATTCTCTTTTAGCTAGAAACTATTTTATAGAACTGGAAGCCAGGAAAGATGAGTTTAGTTTAACAATAAAGAAAACAACTTTTAAATTATTTTTGTATGTGGCATGTAGCACAATATATGTTCTATTCTTAGTTCAGATGTCAATTTTTTAATCAAGGCCAAGACAGATGCAGTAAAGAATTGTCCTATCAAGCAATAATTTTTCGAGATAGCATGAGAAGGAAGCTTAACATTGAAATCCTGATTACTCTTAATTAATTATATAAATAATAAATACAGCTATGTCTTGTTAGCCACACAAGATTGCTGCTCATCCTCAGTGCTTGACTTTCAAGGCATTTTAAACCAAGCACTTTTGGACTGCCCATCTGGAGCACGCATGCGGTCAGGTAAAGATATTTACTTGTTTCTAAAGGCCAACAAATACAATACACTTCTTTTTGCATTGTCATGATTATTTTAGGTAGACATATCACATTGATTTTAAGTGCCTGGAGACCCTTATTCAGAGGCTACTAGGTAGGAAATTGTTTTTGAGACTTACTGAATGCCAGTCATGTCTTTTAGAAGTCATTAAGCCGTTGGCAACAGATGGATTGGTCTCAGATCTTGTGCTACTATCTGAAAAAAAAACCAACCAACTTTGAGAGGCTTAAATAAAGATAATGGCACCACTCATCTCACTCATAAGCTAGAAGTGAGCCATTTGCATTTATCTCATTAATACTTGTTTATGTGAAGAGCTATTGACATGAATTTTTTATGTGGATTATTAGCTCCGGCATATGAAAAACTTCACCTGAAAATCTGTGTATTGCCTTAGCTGTGATAAAAGCATTTTACCTCTCAGTGGGTAAACAGTTTAGTCAAGCACAGAAAAGTTATATCACACTTCCAAGAGGTGGTCATGCTCCTTGTGCTGGCTACTGCTGCCTCAAAAATCCACGCTGCAATTTATTTAGCGAATTTCCGTGACTAAGTATGGAGAAAACTAGCCAATAAAAGTGAAGAGTTTTTCTTAGGTAAAATTTAATTATGGTAAGTTTTATTTTCTTCCTTTAAGTCACTCAGTTTTATGAACTTCTATTTCCAGAAACTTATCCTGAATATTTTGGATTCATAATTAATTTTGTTTCTACATTGACATAATGATTTTTTGTTAAGTACCTGTTTAATGTGTGGAAACTCACTCTGCAGAAGCACTGTCATTCTTAAATGAAGGCAGCAGAACATTTCTGATACGCCCTGGACATTCACAGGCTGACTTGGAGCCCAGCAACAGGGCATCTGCTCAAGGGTAACATTAGTGTTAGTCAGGCAAGTAGCTCAGAACAAGAAAGTAATAAAATGAGTGACTGAACCTTCAGAGAATTTCCAACACACGTTCTACTTTTTGAAACATTTCAGAAAGCTAATTTGCTAAAGCTAAAGGAGCTTGCTAGTAATTCTAACTGAATGAATGGGGAGGAGTTGGCTAATATTTAGTACCAAGAAGTATTTGTCCAAGCTCAGACAGAAAACACAAACTTTCAAATTGTATCTTGGTGGACAAGAAAAGTTGAGACTTCATTCTGAAAAAAACAAAACCTCCCAATCTTTGAACTCTTCCCATCTTCAGAGGTGAAATATTAAAGCAAAGCACCGATGGTATGTGATTTTCACAAAAATTCTTTCAACTCTCTCAATGACATAAAGAGAATTTAGTGAATGAAAATCTCTTCAGCTTTCATTCACATCTTTGACCTATTCCTGAAAGAAGGGATGCCACACTGGATGTCTTTCTTAAGAAGGCAACAACTAATGAGACAACTGAAAAGTTCTTCTCAGTCTCTGATAAGCATTATGCACACCCATCGCATGTGATGTGCTCAGCTTCACTGAAGAGGGCTTCCAAATATGTACAGGGCAATAGGTAAAAGAGATGGATGAGTGCCAGCCAATGCAGGGCTGGCTGAAGACCATCCTTTGGCTGCAGGTAAATGTGAATCAGCACAAACTAGCTTCCTGTTCTAGAAAATGCTGTTATCTGTTGCACTTTGCAGCAGCAATTGCAGCAGGCTGCTGTTTCTCAAGAGATCACAGCCCAAGCTGACAACCCTTCCTCCACTCCAAAAGGGAAGATGCCTTTCAGTTGTCTATCTTGACAACACCCCTGATGCTTTTAGCTGGTGTTGCTTTTAAGTACAGATGCCGTCTTGAACTAGCACAGATAATGGGTTCAGCTCCAGGTCAACAGAATTATTTCTTTTCTGATAAAAGTCTGGTACTCCTGCATCTGAGGTTTATGTATGCCAGAATGTCTTCTGATAGATGTTTCAGGGATTGTGTAGAAAAAAAGTAGCATGATTTGCATCAGGGATGCCTCAGTAGTGTCACTCTGTTCCTAGATGAGGTCTATGTGCGTCTCAGTTCTCTGTTTAGCATAGAGGTTGCTCTCTTACTTCGTCAAAATGTAAGTTTACTGAGTATTTACAGTTGTGCTGGTTCACAAACACGCGAGAGTAAAGAGCCATGTACTGTTTGCCACTGTCAGTGCTGCATTAAAGTCTTCTACTATCGATCCAGTTTTCTTACAGTGTGCATCATTGATGGTTTGGTCTCTGGCTGCCACACACCAGCACTTGTATCCAACCTCAGTGTGCCTGCAGCTCCTCACACAGCAGAAAACTGACTACTGCATTTTCATGAAAGAGCTATGCATCTGTTGGCTAGGACTAGCTACACCATGAGAAGCTGAGCAGGAGGTAGCCAGGTAGAAGGTAATGCCTTTTACACAGGTAAATGACTCATGTCAAAAGTGCACTTTTGACTCCTACTTTCGCCTAATCTGAAAAAGACTCTGCAAAAGCCTACAAAGGAAAGGTTTTGAACTAAGATAACAAAAACATGGAAAGCAGTAGTAATGGGAAGATTAACTCTCTACTGGAATTCCTGCATGCTTGTTTCTCTCATGAGCTAACTTTTTTTCAGCATGTTTTGTCCATGATTGTTTTCTATATAGCTTTATAGGACTCAATGTCATGACCACTCTGGGACAGTTTTCTGTACCTACCCAGATGACAAATCAATGCTTCCAGCTCTGCCGTGGAAAGGGTCCAAAACCCAGGTGGCTGCCTACCTGTCCTGTCAGGGGGCAGCCTGGCATGGTGAGAGTTGCTTATGAATTGAATACAGGATGGGTCATTGCCTAATATCTCCCCAGTTTATGTAGCCAAACAAGGTCCAGCAGACGTGAATGGACAGAGTATTTTCCTCCATTTGTGAAGAGAGATGAACAACTATGTTCTCTCCAGTGCTGAAAACAATGAAGCTCAACCTCTGAATAGCTGATATTTCTGGACAGTATCCTGTGATTGTAGAGACTCAAGAAAAGTAATTGCATGTACTGTTGCACTAAAGGAGGATAATTTAAACACTTCTTCCTCCCGAAGTACCATTAATTCCTCAACCTGGAATAGTCACCTGACTTTTGTGATCCTTTTCAGAGCAATTATATGCTTCTAGCAAAGCCTCATTTCTCTGTTACTAGGGTTTATTTTGCAGAATTTCTACAATAGTTCCTTTATTGAATAAGCTTCTAGAAGTAAACCTGCTTCTTTTTCCCTTAATAAAATGACCGATACAAAGAACATGCTTGTGAGGAACCATCTGTGGTGATCTGCTTGTACAACTAATTCAGCTCTCAGCTCTAATTCCAATTTTGAGGCTGAGATGTTGGCACTTGAAGTAGACCCACTGCAGAAGAGGAGATATTTTCTTTTTTTTTCTTTCTTTACTTATATAAACTGTGTATTCTAGCCCATTTGGAAAACCGAGGCCTTGTGCTTGTCTCTTAAAACAGCAAAGGCATAAGCCAAAACAACAAGGGCACAGGCCAGCCACACAGGAAAACTCCTGTGCTGGGAGATGAGGACAGAAGCTCAAGAGTAATTATTTTCTGTTTCATCCATCAAAGATGTAATATACTCTCCTGCTGGGTCATACATGGACATTACATGAACAGGTGCTGTATCAGCAATCAAACCCTGAAAAGCTAAAACACAGCTGCAGCTGACTGAGTTAAGCCAAGCAGAAAACAACATGGTCACACCAAGAAATAAACATACCTGAAAAAATTTTTTCCAGAAACAACGAAACCAAAGAGAAAAAGCCAAAATTAAACCAGATATTTGAAATTAAACTAATTTGTAAAAATGAGGTAAAGCAAACTGATCCAATCACTTCTCATTCTAGCTAGACAGATGTTCAACAAATATAATGATATTTAATCACAATACTGCACTTGAAAACTTCAGTACTTTTTAATAAGAAATGGACTATATCAGCCTTGGCCTCTCAAATTCTCTTCATTAGAAACTGCACTACTTGAATACTAGTTTTCCTGATTATTTCAGGCGATCAGTCTGAGCTTTACATCTTGATCTGTGGCCACTGGATTGTACAAGACAACTTTTCCGGATGCAGAATAAGAACCTGTATGTAGCCTTGCAAATGGAAGGCTTATAATCCAGCTCTTAATAACCTTACATCAGGCTTTTAAACCAACTCTCCAGGTTCACCCTTTTCTGAATTGGCTACTGTTATTGATTTGCAAACTTGTTTAATATTATTTTGAAACTGAAATAAATGAGGTAGTTAGTTCAATAAATATAGCAATTTCAAGCCACAATAACATTGTAAATAAGAAAAAAATAATCTAGTTATGTGTGTGCCTGTGGAAGAAGGTACGTGAAGAGCTTTGACATATGGAAATAGATCAAAAGACAAACCCCTCTACTATTAGCTCATCATGCAAAGAGAGACTTAAAGAATCAGACTGTAAATTATTGACTGAAGAAGCACTGCATGATTTACATCAGATCTGATCAGATTCAGTAATTCATGTTTTGCATGTTATACTCTTCATACCTATCATTGTTTACCATATTTGTATAGGATAATATTTATAAGTCATATTTAATTTATGATCAAGTATACATATAAGAACATTAGTGTAACGTTTGTATCTTTTCCACCCCATTCTTGTTCAGCTGGTTATTTCTACCTAAATGTAATATCTTGCACTTATTGAAATAACCTGTTTTTTTTAGATCATGTCTCCAATTTGTAAAGATTATTTTGGAAATATATCTCTGGGAATATTTTGACAGATTTCTACGATGGTGTCAGCTGCACCTATGGGAAACGTACTTTATTTCATTAGTCATGCCATTAAGAAAAATATTGAATAGCACTGGTATCTTCACCCTCTTATAGTCTAGATGTTCTAGGCAACTACAGATACTTGCCTTTTTGCCTTTTTGTTTTATGAAGCTCAGTGGATTTAACATCTACATTGTTTCTAATCTGTTCTTTCCTAACTGAAGATCCTGGTGTTGAAATACTAGATCAAAAATGAACAGGAAGATACTCTTCTGTCTCCAGCAGTCAGTGGAGATACTCCCACTAACTGAGGGAGCTTTTCTTGGGGTTTACCTACCCATAAGCCTACTCACAATCACTGGATATATGCATACATATACACAAACACAAATGCAGACCATGCCAAAGGATAGAGAATTATTGTTCCTTTTAATTCTGCAGTTATCCCCCCATGCTCATCTGGCACAGATAAATGCATGAATGCATGTGTTGAGATTTCATGTTAGTTGTGTAATTTCAAACACTTTTAATAATCAAGAAAATGTAGCTTACCTAATTAATGTAAAGGAGGTAACTGTCATTCATGATTCCAAAACATTATCCTCTCCATGATGCACTTCAGTAATTTTTGTGGTCTGAGTAATTTCTTGAATTTTCATAGAGATAATAAACCTGTCACACACTTCAAACATGAAATACTAATCTGGCATTGGACTTCAGTTTGGTTATTGTGCTTCCATTTATTGCTGGATATGCAGTAGGGGTCTGATTTATATATCTTCTCAGTGTCGAAAATTTTTCTTTCTTTTGAGATGGAGTTTTGAAACGTATTAAAATTAACGTGTTAAAATTTTTTTAGAATTTCACCATTACAAAAAAAAAACAAACTAAAAATTGAAACATATGTGCCTACTAAGGTGCCAGGATTTCTTAGAGTTATTCTTTCATGCAGGTAACAATGGCAGAGCAGATTAGTGAAGAAAACGTACATTAAGGAATTGCATAAATATTCAGTCTTAAGCACCCTGATTACTTGACCTCATCCTGACAATCGGGTCTGATGAACTGAGGGCAAGACTACTAATCAATGCAGTGCTCTTCTAAGTTTCTGCACTGTGTTCCTAGTCCCTGGATATCTGAGGAGGAAACATACTAGCAGGTCTTCACTCAGTTTTTATTAAATGCTTTCATTTTTAATTTTTAATACATTTTTAACATAAAAATCAGATGGATAGATAATAGGAAGTGCAGAAACTTGCTGACAGTTTCTTTCTTTCACAGTACCAGCTGGGTTTCTTCACACCAAAGACCCTTCTAGAATCAGGTGAATTTCTTCTTCTTTATTTCTATCAGCTATAAAAAAGACAGAGGGTCCTAAAACAGTTCTTGACTATATATGCAATATTAGCTTCCAGGATTTTCTTGCAAGTTGAAAGGTTAAAAAATGGGTAGGAGGTATTTTGTCAAGAAGCACAAGTGAATAAGTTTCAGGAAACATTGCTAGGTCATTAAAATGAGGTTCAAGGTTGGGGGGAGGCTTTGGAAAGAATTCATTTATATTATAACATCAGGTAGCCATATTTCTGAGAAAACAGAATACAATTAAAAACAAGAATCAATAATGGAACTCATACTGCTTTTCTTTCCCCTGTATTGATTTACAGCCACATTTTTCTTCATGCATCCATACAACTTTAGTAACATGAAATTTTACTGGTAAAGAAGTGAAAGTTTATAATGAGTTGCTTTCCAAAGAATATTACACTTACGTTTCTGGAAGCATTCAAGGCCAGGTTTTATGGGGTCCTGAGCAGCCTCGTCCTGTGGGAGGTGTCCCTGCCCGTGGCAGGATGGTTGGAACAAGATGATCTTTAAGGTTCCTTCCAAAACAAACAATTTTATGATTCTATTATTCTATGAATAACATAAGTGAAAAGGTAGCAATTTAAAAAAAAAAAAAAAAGTAGGCAAAGAGAAAACCTAGCACCTAGAAGCTTATAAGTATGATTCACAAAGAAACCATGAGACTTATGAAGTGGTGCAAGTTCTTCAGAACGATCAAACAAGTACAGAAAATGGCAATGCAGAGAACCAGTCAGATATTTAATAAAAGCCATTGACAACTTCTAAGGTTGTAAATTTGAATTGAAAACTTCATGAGTGTATGGGTTTTTATGTCATAGACAGACCTTTAAAACTCCTCTCACAATATTTAGCAAAGGTGTCTAGTTATATTCTTTCCTTTAATGGAATATATGCAGCCATCAAAATTGCTTCTTTTATACTCCAAACAGCCTCTTTCCCAGTGGCATCACACCATACTGCCCCTTCACAGCATGGAGGCTTCTTGCTAGGGTCTTATGTCAGGAGAGGTGGAATCAACACTCCTGACTTGCAAATTTATTCCCATCTTCATGGCAGATGTTCTATACCACTTCAGAAAATGGCATAATCTTCCTTTACTTCTGCTTTTGCCATATGTGAAAAAGGGTGGGTGGGGAGGGAAAATGATAGCCACTTTTGCTGTTAAAACACTTAGAATGTTACACATGAGAAGTATCATATCCACAGTAAGTAATTGCAATAAAGAAAGAATTACTATGAATTTTTAAGCACTTGAAGTGCTCTGGGAAAATTTTGCCCCTGATTTTTTGATGCTATTCATACTTGGATGGTTAGTCTTAGGTTCATCAAAAAGAGTTTCCTCATGTGTACAAATTTAAAGGACTGTTTTATAGACTATAAAAATATGTACTCAATTACTTCAAATAACACTTGGGGAACTGCATGTAAATGGCGCATAAATTGCTCAATGAATCAAGCCACTTTCAATATCAGGAACCTGGAGCAACCAACATCAACAACACATGCACACTGTTAAGAAGGGAAAGCTTATTACCACAGAGCAATTTTCATCTGTGCTGTAAATAAAACAGAGACTTTAAACAAAGCCACTTCAAACATGCATCTGCAGCAATTCTATTATTAAAACTGGTAGAGGCTCAGGGCTAATCAATGTACTTTGCTTCAATATTGTTTTGATTTGCATTACAGTATATTTGTACAGTGTATAGATTTATAAAACAGCTTATTCTCCACTTTAGATGTTCCCAACAGGCTTATGTAAGCCCTACATATCATAAGCTGTAAATCAAGGGTTTGACATCGCAGAGCTCTAGTAAATTGCCTTCATGAAGTTGGAATTCTCCTCTCGCCATCTGCCAAGATGTGTATTCTCATCATCAAGACCTTTAAAACACGTTTGTACAATGTGTTATATTTATTATGATGCTTTAAAAAACCCTGTAAGTTGATTGGGGGTTTACTGGGTTTTGTCTTTTTGGCTTTTACCTTTTGACTGATCAAAATTTAGATTTGTACTGAAAATCAGTGTAGATCCTTTCAGTTATTTCAGTAATAAATTCACAATTGCAGGCTCAGTAATGTACTAATAAAGCCTGACTGTTTGGGTGGGTTTTACACTGAAGCCATTTTAAAAATTCTCTTAATTTACATTGAAGATGTTAAGATATTAAATCCCAAACCTGGTTCCCACGGTCCAACCAATATAAAAGAGAGAAATATAAGTTCCTGTTAGTCCTTACTTCAGTGTACTTACATTACTCTATCAGTGCATATGGGAAATGTTTCTTGGGGCAGAGAGCAAACTGCTGAGGAAGGGCTACTAAGAGTCTATGTGGTTTGGCCCTCTCTTAACTCCACCCACACTTGTCCTGGGCAGCGTCAGCTAGTAGCTCCTGCTATGTGGAAAAGGGAGAGCTGATCCTCACGTCAGGCATCCTATCGCTTCTCTACAGCTGTGAAGCACTGCAGATAATGAGGTCCTAATAGTGCTTTAGCATATGATCTTATTCCTGCTTTACCTTTTACAAGCACCTTGTACAAGCACCTTGTACCTGTGGACAAAACGTTTTTCAGATACTCATTAGTCAAAGCTCCCCTGAGCAAGATCAGTGAAAGAGACAGACAAAATTTAAATACTTGTCCTTCGTCACCAAGCTGTTTAATGGCTGTGCAAGGGGCACACATTTTATGACATGCTTGTAGGATAATTTGTTGATACTTCAATCTGGAAGGCAGAGTAAAGGAGAGATCTACACTGCTTTGAGACAGGGGCTATTGATTTTATGTTCACTACTGCATTATGAGACTACATTAGAGGCAAATAAACCCAGGATTTGAATATAAAAAGGAAATACAATTCAGTTTGTATAGAATACAATAAATATTAGTTCTGCAAACCAACATCATTATAAACCATGTCAATCACTCCACATAGAGCAAGAGGTCCCTAAATACTATTTTGACTTCTTCAGTCTTTGAGATTGATAGTTGCTTCTGAAGGCAAATGAATAAAAAATATGCTTTCTACTGTGTACTTTAAATCATCAGTGGAGACTTTACAATGAGTATCTGACTTGACCTACTGCTTCTAATAATGACGTTCAAAATAATTCAAGTTTTGATTGGGAAGGAAAAGTATATATTACCTAAATATTCTCTCAACCTCTGCTTCAAAAATATCTCAATACCTTGCACTTGAAAATAAATGGATATAGAGTCTGCCAATTATCACAGTATCACAGTATCACAGTATCATAAGGTTGGAAAGGACCTCTGAGATCATCAAGTCCAACCTATAACCTAACACTAACACCAACCATCATCTAGACCATGGCACTCAGTGCCTCATCCAGTCTCCCTTTAAACACCTCCAGGGTAGGTGACTCCACCACCTCCCTGGGCAGCCCATTCCAATGGCCAATCACCCTTTCAGTGAAGAATCACCCTTTCAGTGAAGAAAAAAAATATGGAACGCTTCACGAATTTGCGTGTCATGTTATGTCAGCAAATGGTGCTTTATATCAGATTTTTTGGCTGCCTTTTCATGCTCTGTTTATGCATCGAACAAATTCCTCATGCCATAAGAAAAGATAACATTTTGTCCTCCTTTAAATTTCTCCTTGTGGCTAATTCCTTTCATGACGCGTATTTAAAACAAGAGTAAGTAAGCAACTTGGATACTGTTCTCATGATGCTGCTCAGGACCTCCTGAATATACCTTACACTGTCTCTCAACAGCTTTAAATTCATCTGCTGTCCACCAGTTACTTAGTTCATTGTTTAGGCCAGACTAGTATTTATTTGTTGTGACACAAAATTTTTGTGAATTGTGTGATACTATTCTGTGAATGGTATCATAAATACTGATAGCTGGAGTTGTAGCAGAAGTAGCAGAAATAAGAATCATAATCATTCTATCTAATGCAAACATAATCTCCCCTTTTACAGACAGGCTACTGAAGCATAAAGATGGAATAACTTTCACAGTTGTCTAATGGCAGAGACACAGTTAGGAATCCAAGCATTCACTTACAAAAGCTTTTCAAACAGTTTTGAAGACTTGGTGGATGTTCTAACTGTTAACGTCAATACACCAGATCACTGTACTCCTTGAGAGAAAAAGTGAATCACATTTTTTTTCATTAACCAAAACCAGCTTTGTCACAACAGGTGGAAGGACCTAAGTCTTCAGAGACTGAAAAACAGCATGCAGACAGAGACCAAAGAAGATACAGCACACACTGGGCAACAGAGAGCATCCACCACTACAGATGCTGCAGAGTGCAGGCTTGTGGGTGTGTGCTGTCGAGTTATGATGCAACCACGGCACAGAGGACTGTGAGATACTACAGAGAAGGGACAACATTGAAGTATATTTCATCTGAACTCCAAATATTTCAAATAAGCATGCAAATCAGATCAGCAGTTTTTATGGGCAATGTCTCAGATCTCTGCTCATTTGAGCAGTACGCCAGAGAAGCAGTTTTGTATAAAATATTTGCTCATGGTTTCACCAATACTTCCTGACAGTATTAAGAATTGAATGCAGACCTCTAGACTTCTCAGTCTGCACATTAACCAGCAATGTGCTTCCTTGGCTATCTCACATATAATACAGTATGGAGAATTCAAGCAGACCATATCATCAGTTAAATGAGGCCAAATCCTGTTCTTTTGTTTAGTTTGGAATACTGAAAATAATTCAGTGACATTTCCATGCCCCGTGTATGAAATCCTGCTAATCCAAAGCTCAGCTACAAAACTTTGGACCTCGTAAGGTCTAATATGTGGCTTTTAGGGTCAGGGCTTCAGTAGATGACCTCTGTAAACCCTATGCTGTGGTAAATTTTACCTTCAAGATAATCTTTTGTAATAGCCTCATAGAAGATACAATTTATCTCATTATATCCATTGGTCCCTATTTATGATAGATTAATTTAACTATTAATTTTCAAATAAAATAATTATTTTTTACCTTCAAGACAAACATTTTCTGCTGCATCTAATGATATTAGAGAACACTGACCAATGATATACAGTCCAGAAGCTGTTCTCATTTTAAAGCCTCACATTTCCCAAAACAACAAAAGACTGTGGTGTTATTGCATGGCTTACATGCAGAAATTCAAGCTTTCTGACAATCTGAAAGCTTAAATTGCTCCTCTGGTCTAAGTAGACAGCAGTGCTATCTTTATCAAGCTGTTGGATGCTTCATCCTATTGCTTGAGTCACTGGAAAAATAGCTTGAGGCTAGACAGGTATATTACTCTTTAGAAACAGATGGTGATGCACATAGGAGATTTGAGAAACACACATTTTCAACACAGCAACTGATCTCTTTAATATGAGCTGCCCAATTTATTATGGTTTATTAAAAGCTTCCATTATTACCCTCTGTTGACCCACCATTAAAATTATAGTGTTTGGAAATAGATATCAACAAAAAAAGGAGTTTTATTTTCTAGGAAGAAACATCAACAGAAAAGAACAATACATTATGTTTTGTGCAGCAGGTATTTAGGTAGAAACAAATTCAGAAAAATATAGTTCAAGATTAGCATTTGCTAAGGATTTTTTTTTTATCACCAGTACCTGAAACACAGAGTTTTCAGAAGAAGATGCAGTAACAATATTATTTTTTCTATTAACAGCTTGAGGACCTGTGCCAGAGGGGGAAAGAAAAAACATGCATTATTGTTGCAACTGTTATCTACTATTTCATCATCCAGCTATCTATATGCACTTTTCTCATGATGATAGCTGAACAGATAGCTTACAAAAGACATATCAATATTTCTTTCCAACCAAACTTTTTTAAAATAAATAAATGAACATGATATGTCAGTGTACCCTAGCACAACATTTGGTATTGTAATCACAACATTTCTAAAGCCAGTTCTGAAGTTTGAAATAAGCATCCAGTGGCTAAAACTCCTCTTTCAGGTTTGTTTAGAATTACTATACTTCATCTTCAAAACAACCAGAATATCTAGGGGGCACAAGAGAGAGCAAAGTAAACCTATTCCAGTACATTTATATTTCAGTTTTCGCTTTGCATTTTGGATTTCTATATTCACATTTTTATATTTGGTGAGAAGTTTGGAGAGAAAGGAAAGGAAAGGAAATGACTACTGATTTCCTCCTTAAAATTGCCAAGATAAGGAACCATAATGGCATGAAAAGTTCTATCCATTATATTGCTTAAAAAAAAGTCATTTAGATTGTAAAACTGGCAAACAAATAAGCTGGTAACTACCTTTCAAACCCAGCTTCCCAGCATAACCCCTTGTCACAACTAAAAATCAGGACTGTCCTACAACTCTATTATTACTCCAAGTTAGTAAACTTAGCACTGTAAGTTGTAGGGTGGGGGGAGTACCACAGTAAAATTTGTAGTATGTTCAGCACTGTTTTATAGTAACAATTAATTCAGAATTTTGGTAGCAACTATTTAGTAGAATCTGCAACATTTCTGTCTCTCAGCAATTCCTTTTACGAATTGGACACTGGCTTTTGTTAAGACAAAATACACTGTAGCATTCTCCTGCTTAGAACAGTTAATGTAATTGCCAACACTAATCCCAGTTAGGAGCTAAGTATTTACTATCATTTTTCTTTTTGTGTCTATATTTTTCTAGAACTTGTAGTTTGTAGCATTGGCCATTTTTACAAATAATGAAAGAAAGAGTAAGATACTAAATACATAGTAGCATACAATAGCTTTTTCCACACTCTTTGTCAAACACAGAATTAAAACAAGTAAAGGGAATGTGTATGAAAGCTATGAAAATAGAAGCGATGACAGCATTTTATTACTTAGATAGCCACAGAAGGTGACATGCCCCAATGAATTTTCAAGAAGTGGAAATCTAAGGGGAAGAAATACACCAATGTTGTTAGAGTTTCTCTTTTCCAACTAATTGAGGATGTACTTACTTGCTTATAGCTTTTCCAGAACCTATCAGGTACTATCTGTTCTTCAGAAAAGAGGAGATACACAACATTATGTATTACAACTACGAACAGACTGACTCATCTTTTCCTTTATAAAATATGGGTGATATCATTCCTCCAGTTGCTCAGCATGAGGGAGGTCAGTTGGTGATAATCCTTGCCAAATGGGTCCAGCAAGGACAGATGAAGAGTGGAGTTTTCACATGATCATAATCTTCTTTCCTCTGAGCTTGTGGATTCTATTTCAGATGAACACAGCATGGCCCAGAGCTTCATATAATTTCAGGGGATATATCTAAGCCAGGAGGAAATGGAGCCAGGCCACTCTTCGTGGCATTGTTCCATGGCAAACTGGTAGATAATCTATCCGAAAATCCATAGAAGTGCTGACTGGAAATGCATTACCTCCAGTTTCTTGGCTTTGCTCACATTAATGTGTGTTCATTGTGAGCAGGCACAATGAGGGAGTAAACAATTTAAGCCAGGCCACTGATGCTACCATGGCTCCTGACTAATTTTTTTTTGCCAGGGAAGAAATAAGACCAACCACAGCATGAATTGCCCAGAATTCTCTGATTTTGTCCTGAAACTTGCAAGGCGGTGATGAAGATTCCTTGCAGATCCTTATGTCAGAAATGCATATGGACATGCTTTAGTGCTCCTGCCTACGTTCAAGGATTTGTAGCAAATGTTTTTCTCCCTTCCTGTTAGCATGAAAGTGGTTAGATGCATCATGATGCACAAAAGGGAGTGGGCAAGAATCATTAGATAATACTTACTTGTAGCACATAAATTTAGAAAACTGGGGAATAATTTTATCAAGGAGTTGCAAAAAGTAATAGCCTAACTACCTGCTTATCTTTTTGGTTTTTTTTAATTTTTGTTTGAATGCTCGACTAAGTTTCTGGAATAGAAGCACCCCAGACAGACAAATCATTACAGGCACTTGTGCAAACCAATTTCAGGGAAGTGCTTTCCATTGATCTAACAGTCTTCACATCAAAGTCTTAAAATTGATTGATTTTTTTTCAAAGTGCAGTTGTACTCCTGATCCACAAGCCACTCATGCCTTTTCAATAGCCAGTTACAACTAAGCTACATTTATTGGGAAATTTCCATGTTCAAGCTAAGCATAGAGTAACGGGTGCGACAATAGGAAGAAGCAGGAATAATAAAGGATAAATAATCTGTAAGTACACTTTATTTAAAATGTACAGTGGCTGAAGGCCATTTGATTTCATTGTTCCCATTCAGCTAGAGCAGGGGTGTCAGACTCCTGGCTCCCACTGTTCTGCTCCTGCAGCGTAACGCAAGTCACACGTTGCATACGTGACCAGCGCTGACATAGCACAGGTGCCAGGAGCTTGGTGCTGCCACCAGGGAGAAACAAGGTTCTGGGCTGGATAAAACAAGGTGAAGGGACAGATTCAGCCCATGGGCTGTGAGTTTGACACTCCCAAGCTAGAGGATAATTGAATAGGTATCATCTTGTAAGCATAGGAAGAATGCATATTTATTCTCCTTTCTAATCAAATAATAGCATTCAGATTAATTTTAGGCTACTTTCATTGTTCAGTAATAGTCTGCACAAATAAGCAGACAATTAAATCATCTGTGGAAGGAAATCGTCAACTAGAACAGTCCTAGAGGGTGTGAAATCTATAGGAATGTTCCCCAAGGACATTTGATTAGTCAAGTGGCATTTCATGCCTTACAGAAGATTTTCAAACATTCCAGTATAGGAGTGGCTATAAAACACTTCCCTACAGTTACGTGGGGTAGGATTTTTTCTTCTTTTCTTTAGAATAGCAAAAAAACCTTCCTAGTGTGGGAAGCTGGCATTTCAATAGAGCATGAGAAAAATATATCACATCCATGAAAGGAGTGGCACTTTTTATATCCAGGTATCCGTTTACTGCATGCAGCTGAAAATACTGCGCCATGATAATGCCGCTTCTATTTACACTGAGCAGTACCTTGCTTCACAAAGTTTCCTATCAAAATTAATCTAGTGTCTTACATATAAGAAACAGATTATGGAAATGAAAGACTTGATCATCAAATGTAGTACTCCACAATGATGAAGGACTGGGCAATAAGTGTTTTGTTCAGCCAGGTCTGAAGAACAACTGCTTTTTGTCCTGCAGTGTAGAAATTATTTTTCACCACTCCATGGGAAACTTATGAAAACAATAGAGAACAAGACCATAGGCCTCATAAAACAATATTTGAGGTTCCTGAAATAGCAGGGAACTTGTTATACAAAACTCCAAAATGATCCTAGGAGAAGACTGGTCCTCATATTACAGTCAAAAAATAACAAGGACACTAGCAGGAATCCCTGCCAGATTCACTTGAGGGAAGAAAACACCGCTTGACCTCAAATATGAAGACAAACGTAATCCTAAGCAAGTGAGCAAAACTAAGGCATTTTGCCATGTGATAATCATGGAAAAGGATCTGGGTTTGTGGAAAAGTTTTAATTGATACAAGCCAAAATCCACAGTACATATATATACAAATCAGAACCACAGTTTTACAAATGGATTGATGATTTCAGCTAAACTGAATTGTACTCACATTCTTGCAGGAACGCGTTGTTCTATTTCAATTGTAATATAACCTGAACAGGAGAGAAAAATCCTGGGGAAACAAACAAGGTGATGGTCACATAGGATATATAACTCCATGCTATTACATATCTGTCTCTCTCAACTTTCAAATTTAATACCAATTTTTAACCAAATAACTTGCATTACGTTAATAAAGGGATAAAGCCTCTCTGCAGCAGCAGTAACGGAAAAACTTGCCTCCCTCTAGTTTCACAGTAGACATTTTGTAAATATATTCTTTTCTGACTTTTCTCCTATCTTCTCTCACTCTTACTCCTCAGACTGTCACACATAAGTCAGTTCTAGGCTTATGCGTCTCACTGTCCATTTGAATTAATTCTTTCGAATGATCTTATGAGTTGACTGATGAAGAGGGAATGGATTCTACTTCACACTGAGTCAGCTCAAGGTAAAACCAACATAAGTAAATGGAAGGATATTGATAGTTCTGGGAAAGTCTTCAGATCCAACTCTAACTTTCACATAGTAAGTACAGTTTTGATTTCAGAACACAAGCTCTTCTAGAATTTTCCCTTCAGTTCATCAGAGGATTAAAACCAATGTTGTTAACTTTTTTTCCCAGCAACCTATGAGTCTCCGCATTGGGTTCGTAATAATCACAATTCTATGGGCATGCTAGGCAAGCATAAAGGTTGTCGGGTTTCTTCATGGTGGGCTTCTTGTCCTACTTTCTCCAAGTCCTTCTCCCTTTGTAGTCATACCAAAATCATACCTGTCTCAGCCAAAGGTTTTGTGCCAAAAATATCAGGGAGAGTTTTTTGCTATTCATAAAGGTTTTGTCTAACCCTCACACAGAGATCTGCATTCCATGCATACTTCCCTGTGTACAATCTCCTCTCATATACAGAATCATATTAAATCCATGAGAGGACATTACTACTGAAAGGTCAAGTTTCATAAGAGACACTTTCTCCTGGAAATGCCATGATATTCTTTTTTTTATTATTTGTTTTATTATTATTATTATTCTTTTACTGTCAATAAACTGAATGCAGCTGCACTGAAACACTGATACTAAACTTTGCGTATTTCATAACCACGTGTATTTAAAAAGAACACCTAACAATGCAACTTAAATTCTTACTCATTATAGAAGTCAAAAGTTCTCATCCAATGCTTGATGGTTGGCTTTTTGCTTTGTTCCATCAACTGGGAGTAATATTATTCCCAGAAATTTTTAGCCACAAGACTTATCCATTTGACTTCTCTCCAAAATTTCTCAGGGTTTATGACAAATTTTCTCTTGCCATATAGTGCCATTTTCTATGACAAGATGAATTACTTTGCACAGGTTGAAGCAACCACAGATTCTAACATTTAAAGCTACTGTTATGAACTCCTGGAAAATTCTGTTTTATCTGTTTCTTCAAAACTCAGCAATATCATACTTCGAAGACTAATAAAAAAGCCTATTTATTTGTGCAATCAGGATTTAATGAGTATATTTTGGTATACTCATTTCTCTATAAAGCGAGAGAATTGAGGTCCATTCAGTTGCTGTAACTCTTGCTGTAGGTTAAGTTCTCATCGGGTACTGTGACAATCAGATATAGAGTTTCATAAATGGGAATTTTCTTTGTTTTAAGTCCCACTGCCTCCAGTCTTGGAAATATCGTATCCAGAGTGGCTGGATGTTCAACATTGCCTCTGCCTCTTCTGGAAATATTGTCAATTCTTTCTTTGAATTTCCAGGTGGTGACATTTCATATGGCAAGACATTATATTTCAAACAGGTGTTTCAGGGAAGTAAATGTTTTCCTGTCTTCCTCCAGTCTCATGCACTGACAAGGCTTACACCTTGCTGCCTTTCACTTAATTTTGACCCTAAACTGGATGGTGAGATTCATCACAGGTACCATAGATATTTTTGTCTGTTTTAACTAAATGCAGAAAAAGTGTAGCTTGTTCAGGAAATTGCATAGGTGACATAATAACCTCAACTCTCGATCTTTATTCAGGGAGCACAGAGAACTGCTCCTGTTGGCTGAACCTCAACCTGAACACAAACTATAACACTTGTCGCTTTCATCACTTCTTTTTAAAGACAGTGGGTATATCCAAGGTTTTTTCAGAGGATTGGCTTTTCACTAGGGTGTAATATGAGAAGTTAATTTCTAATTCTAGTAACCCTTTGTTTATGCACACAAATCGCAGGCGTGTTTTGTTTAATTTTTTGAGAATGTAGACAGCAAACAGAAGCAGCCAACTGTCACAGCAATTTGTACAGCAACATCTGGGTTCTGCTTTGGGAGTTTCTGGATCTTCTGAGCACAGGGTCTAGGATCATCAGAGAACTCCTGGGAACTCTCTGAGAAACCTGAGAGTGCCTCCTACTGCCATATGTGGACAAGGTAAGGGGAACGACAGCAGTGGACACAAGGAAGCTCTAGCAGCTTCTAGCAGGAGGATAAAGGACCCTTTTAGTTCATGCTAGGGAAAGGCTCGTATAAAAGCCAGGACTAGAGCAGAGCAGTTGGTGCATAATAACAGGAAATACATATATTACCTATAAAAGAGCTGATGTATTTTCCCATTTATGTGTGTGTGTGTGTTTTGGGGACTCCTGGATTTGGGATGGAATTTGATAACTGCCCTTGCTTTTTCAGACTATGGCTATTATAATATTGGACCACTTTAAGTTTACAAGTAAACACAGAATAAATTCCTCTGCTTCAAAAGTACCGTTCCTGAGCTTGATTACTTTGAGCTGGCTTTGCCTTCTCAGGATTCGTTCTACATGCAAATCTTGTAAGTTATTCACTGATGCTTCCACTAGAGCTGCTAATTCTGTTGCTTTGGGGCAGATTAAGTTACTTTCTGTCAGTAATAATCTCCAAATGTTCCTATCACAACACCACAAGCCAATCTACCCTCCACTTCCAAGCATCCGTGCTAGAAACCTATGTGCCATAAGTCTGACTGGTCATCTCATCTGTAGAAAAAGCATCCCAGTCTAATCCTGCAAAACCCGTCATCCGCATCAGATGTTCCTATTTTTCAATCATGTTCTCAATCTTTTTTGTACTTACAGTTTTCCAGTCAACATTATTTTATAAAAAAACAATATGAAGGAAGGAATCATTTAGTGTTTTCCTTACCTTTGACAGCTTTAGAAAGCAAACCTAAACATTCCTTCGTATTATTTGACCAATTTTAGCTAAAATACAACAAACAAATAAATTATATGCTTGTCTGTAATATTTTTGTACCTCAGCTTCTATGAAATAGTATCTTTAAAAAATAGCTGCATTTGGAACAGTAAGGGTGGCATGCTGTACATACACACACTGCTTCTTTTTAAAGGCTGGACGTTCTCCCCTCGGTCTCTTTTTCTTTGGCTATAGGTTAAATTAAAACCCACTAACGCTGAAGGCAAATGGCCTTTTGTGCTAAGTCATTCAATTACAGTAATTGTATTCTACTTCCCCAAATTCCCCTTTCAAAGGCAAAGGAAAATTCTACTTTTTCTTTTGTTTACTGTTCTAAACTTCAGGGCTTTGTAAACCTTATCCTGCAACCAGCTGTCTTTCACGTCTAGAATAACTCAAACTTACAAAGCCAGCTAGTAGGGTTCTTGGATCTTCTGGGAAGAACACTGATAATGCTGCATAAGCCGTTATCAGATAAGCATTTCCCAGTGACATGATTGCCTTTCCTCCATCCTCCTTAGACATGCAATTTATACAACAGGTGACATAATGATCTTTGGCATACCATAAAGTGTATGCCATATACATACTACAATGTGATAACACTGGATAGAAAGCTGACTACTTACTTCCTTAGAAAGGCATCTCCTGAGTCTTATGATATAGACCTCTGTGTGTTATATTTATGAGACACAAAAGGAAGGAAATGTCATAACTTTCTCTATGCAGTTTACTTTTTAGCTACATGACACTTACTCCTGAACGAGACTTCTTTTCAGCTCTGATATTTACAGAATCAACTTTTTCCATCCTTTTTTATCTTCACAAGTGCTTCATTCTCTGTTGACACTTAATGATCAATAGAACTTCAACACTGAAAAAAAATAGTATTAAACTATATATGCTTCAAAAACACCTCTCTTTCCTCTCAAGAAGATATATTTCCAATTTACAAGCAGTGCACAGAAACAGGAGCTGTGTTTCTGATCTGCACAAACTATACTTGATTTCAGAACCCATGCTCAGAAAGGCCACGCAGACAAGTATGACACTATTCTAAAACACCACCAGCAGGCTGCCTGGACTATTTTATTTCCTTAAAGTTCAAGAGATCTGAAAATATTTGCTAAAGATTACAGGTACACCAGAGCTTCAGGGAATGTTCTTCATAGTGAAATCGCCATACATTGAAGGATACTGTTAAATGCCTTCCACACCATTTGTCATTAACATATTATTCAGAACACGTGCATGCAGAGATTAGTTCAACAAACTGTAGTTACCTCACAGCTTCAACTATCTTACTTTCATGCTGCTCAGTAATCCATCAATGGTGGGATTACTCATAATATGCATAATATTCCAAACTTTAGAGTGCTGCCAATGACTGCAGTTTTGGAAATAAAAATTGCCAAAATGTTTTCTCTTTTCAACATAAATGAGGCCTTTCCCTAAAAAATCACATTGGCCCGTGACCAAAGCTGGGCAATAATCAGCACTGAAGCAGTGACAAGTTTGAATGCCATTGCTTGACAAGACAGCCAGACTGAAAATCAATCATATTTGCCAGTGATTCTCATCTTCCAGTGGCACAGAGAACCTGCTTCTAGATATGAAACATAGAATGAAAAATTAAAAACTAGTTGCTATCTCACTAGAGTATTTCATGTACATATAATAATACATTTTTAAATCCAAAATAACTTGTGTCTTTCCGTGTCTCCCTGCTGCCTCAAAAGCTGGCTTACTGCAATAAGGGAAATAATACATTTTAAAAATAAAGAAGGAAAAGGAGAATATATGAGTGGGTATGAGGAATTTCATGCTACTTTTGTCAAATAACACACAAAACTTAATACAAATAGCCCAACTCATACCTGTAGATCTTTGACATTACACCAATAAGTCTATAAGAGCTTGTGGAGGCAGAATTATAACTATATGAATGGTAGTCTGCTAGAGAAAATACCAATTTCATTTTAAGTTCTTCAAGCTGGCATTTGACGGACGAAAAACCCAATTCTTTTGTCTCTCAAAAGTATTATTTAAAACATAGATATATAGTTCATTCTGTGAAGTTGAATTGAGATTAAGTATCCGTCAAACGCAGAATAAATCAGAGCTTAAGCGAGGCAATGGCATTGTTATTATTAATAATAATAATTTTAAGGGACATAGGTTTTAGTGCAGAAGAATAAGAACATATTTTTCTGAAAAACTTTAATACTTCTGTGGAAATCCACAAAGAAAGCAGTAATCTTGAGCAAACTAATAAATACTGCTAAGTAATAGGAGATTCAAATTGGATATTTCAGTTTTTAGGTATTGGGTTTTGCTGAAAATAACCCTGAAATTCACAGCAGAAATCTATGAAAGTAGGAAGCTTCATTTTCTCTAGTTATTCGGATGTGGCAAGTCCTGACAGTTCTGCAAAAGGTGTTATTTTAAAGGACCGTAGGCCTTTGTTGCTACAAGGGAAAACAGAATAAGAACCTTCACACTGAAGTGAGTGATGAGCAAGAGGATGGTGCGCATTGTGCTTATGAGTGGAATGAACAGGAACAACTTTCTCCTGTATTTTCCATTTATTTTTCATTATGCTTGACATTTATTAGACATTATAACTTTTCAACTGCCTACTGCAGTGAGAGGTAGGAGATTAGACTTCACTGTGTTATATTATAGAAACATAGAAAAAAAGAAAATGCATGAGAATTGGAATGGCCTGGCAGTGGTTTCAAGGTTGAAATGGTGTTCTAGATGATGCTGTCAAGCAAAATACATATTGTGTACATATGTGTACATATCACACAAGTTCCATACATAGTGAAAAAAATGCTATGCCTTCCTTATTCTTTTGCTGTGCTGTAGCGTCAAATGCTAGAGTGGAAATAGGACACCACCTGTGCTTGATGTTCCCAGCATGTTTAATGGTAGAGCTATTCCCAAGAGTTCATATTTCCCTGGGAGTCCAAAGTAGGATACTGTCAGACATAGTTTAGGGTCAATTCCATTAGTGTTACAGCTTGGTCAGAATGTAAGTAGAAGAAAAAAATTGGCTTCTGGTTGATGAATCACGTGTTAAAAAACATCACATGGAAAGTAGGCATTTTAAACCTTCTGATTTTAAAGAGTCCCCTACCTACATACATTCCTTTATGTTAATACAACAGACAGAAGTATGTTGGATTACGTTTCACCCATTAACAGAATCGTTGAAATTATAATGTTTTATTCTTATATCATTCCTGAATATACGTTAAAGTTAGTCTGTACTTAATTCACCTTGATGTAACCATTTAGTGTTGCAACTCTTGGTCAAGATACCACAAGGTAGAGCTCATTTTTAAATCATCAGTGTCTGAGGATTCATTTGTCAAAGACAAATAAGCAGTAAGTATTACTACTGCAAATATAAGCTAGCAATCAGAACTCTTATCCATTGTGTTAAATTTTATTTAGTGACACATGGGACTTGTATTTCATTTCAGGTACGCAGGACTGCAGTGCTAGCAACCTCTGACTTGTGCACAACTTTTCTAAAGAAAGCAAAATAAAAAAAAGCTTTGCCATGAGTTTAACTTTTGTTCTAGGATGAAGACAGCATTGAGGCAGCTATGTTTTCATGGGCTATTCTAAACTGGCAATTTGGGCCAGTTTTCTATTTGCGTGGTGTCACCAGGGCAACTCAAGGCAGTCTGATGCATTAGTAGGATCTGAGCCTCCAAATGGCAAATCCTCCTCTGTTTGTGAGAGCCAATTTTCTTGGATGATTTCCTCTGGTATTATTCCTTTCCTCTTTTTCAGTTTGTTTGAAGAGTGCCAAAGCGATGATCTCAACGTATTATAAGCCCTTCAGATAACAGTTTCAGGATTATGAAGAACAGTTGAACGACTTGCAGAGAAGCCAAGTGTGTCTTGTCTGGTGCTAGATCAACTATTCAGGAATATTCCCCCCCCCCCCCCCCCCACACACACACCCTGCCCCAGTGCTAAATGTTGAAATGATTCAAACATTTCACATATGGCAGTATCAGCTTAAATCCTCCCTTCTGTTTAGCCAGCTTCCATTTGCACCCCTAGACCATTGTTCATACACTATCAACCATACAGGGAAGAAACCCTTACAAACCTACTTTTTCTTAGTTCCCTTCACACTTATTCTAGAGCTTCTTACCAGTATTGCAGCAATCATTCTGATAAAAGGGAATCTGTTCTTCTCTATATCAACATAAATCAGAAGAAGGTTCCTCCCACTTCTGTGTGCATGGGAAAAATAAATACTGTCATGTTACGGCACTCCATTAGATCATACTTCAGTGTTTCCGCAGAGATCAGGACACACTGGCATTCAATAAATGGACAAACAGGAAAAAAGATTATATGAGTACTGCACCTCTGCTGGGAAGGATTTGGCCCTGCACTAACTCATTGGCAAAAAGGATGATGAAAGGGTAACACTTAGAAATTGTAGACAAATGACAGACTATTTAAAGATTCTATTGTCTATCACAGTAACAAGGAAATTCAACAGAACAACCGATGACAGAAAAAAAACCCCTAGTGGTAGCCAAGTTTTAATGGAGTGAAAAGAGAAGATTGAACTATCATAGAAAGGTGAAAAATGTTTACATCAATACACACTTGCTTTACATAGATATAAGTGACCAAATAATATTCTTGTCACTGAACACATAGGCATATTTATGTGAGAAGCTGAATGGCTGCACATTCTGATGTAGAATTTGAAAAAAAAAAAAAGCTTTCATCTGAGTTTAAGCTAAAGAAAAAGGTAGGAATTATGAGTGTGATGTGTGCTGAAGAAGCAATTGACCATTTAAAGAAACCTTCCCCCTTCTCTATATCCCCTATACCTTTCTTCATGTATTGTATTTCTCACATACGAAGGTGATACCTTTCTGTGATTGGACTCGTGTTCAGTCTTGGCCCTGGCATTCATGTAACTCCTGTATGTAACTCTTATTACGGTAAGACTGCTAGGCTCTTCACTTGAACAGCTCTGTCGCTACCAGTTGAGGAGGGAAAAACTGTAGGACAGGAGAAGACATCCTGTATACTCTGCAGTTTCTGCAATTGCTAACACCGGAGGGCCTCATTTCAAAGGAGACTGTAGTTCCAGGTTTGTATCAGAAAGCTGGATGCACTGAAAGCAAGTTCAGATAAGTGCTCGCCAGCTTTTCTGTCCCCCTGGTATACTGACAAATTTTAAAGTCAATGTGCATCTGACTGGACTCTCAGGTGAAGCAATAGCAATTTACACCAATGGATGGTCTGGCCCTGCTGTAGCCTTTCCATTTTTTTTAAATAATGCAGCAAGAATCTTAACACTGCAGAATCAACAGCACCAAGAGGTGAGGAAGGAAAAGCAAGCTAATAGATCCATGGGAGGCCATAACTGTGCTGAAGAAAGTCTGAAGTGATCCTTTAATTTTGGACTTTCCATGCTATATTCAGCAAGTAGGGATGACATCAATAGCTGATGATATAGGTGCTGGGTGATGATGATGTGGAAAAGTGATTTAGCACACACATTCCCCTTACCAGACCTGGCATTCAGTACTGAAAAGCCTTGCTGACCAGGACAACGGGGAAACTGCACAGTTTCCATGTCAGCTGAAATAACAAAGTCGACGATTTTGTGACTTCTTTTATCCTTCATTACTTCCTTAATGTTTGAAATTACTTTGCAATCTCAAGAAGCTTGATATTGTGCACTGGTGAGATACTCAGTGCAGAAAAGGTGATTTTCCATTAAGTATTACAATTAACAGGTTGACCAGTTCATTGATTCATTAATTCAAAATGAACACATTCTTTTATTCCTTTTTTTTTCTTTTTGGTTGCACATGGTTCATTTCAGACATATTCCCTTCTGCTTTTAGCAACGTAAGCAAATTAACATGAGAGAGACCCAAAATCTATGAAAATACATCCTCTGAGCGTCTGTTAAGTAGATTTTATTATGCCATATAAATAAGGATCAGACCTAGATCAGGTCAAGTGCTGTGAAGAACATGCTAAACATAACAATTTGCAACAATCACTGATCTCTGTTGTCTGCATTTTTAAGAAATAAAGTAATAGCAATTTGCAATTTTTTATGGAAGAGAACAGTGTTAGCATTTGGAAAATACATTGTATTCTAAGTATTCTAAGCACATCCATTAAAGAGACACAAGCCTGGAAACCTTTCAAAAAAACCAGAATTTCCTGCTTATCTACATTAGCCTTTGCCTTCTTGCCTTGGCAGGGAGGAAGGGGATCAGAATAGATTAGAGTAGCTAGATAGACAGATAGCCTGACCAACCAACAAAACCATCTCTAGTCCCCTTCTGTTGAACAGTTGGCAGTCTACTGTTGTCAGGAGTCTACTTAATGTTGAGCAGTGAAACAACACACACAATGCATTACAGAGAAAACTGCATAACATCAGTGGAGAAGGCAAAAATCTTGGCTTCACTGGCATTATCATTCTGTCAGTTTATACAAATTATGGCTTTTGTTAAGTGTTACTCGTACTAGAAAGGAAAAAGACAAAGATTAACTAGGCAGAGTAATTTTAAAAAGAAAGAAGGTTTTCTACAGGACTTCATAAAATGGTAGGCCATTTCTAAAGTCCTTACACATCAGTCTCATGTCTAAAATTGGATCACTGGCACTGCTAAACATTAACAAATTGAATTTGTTTCTTTGTATTATGACTAAATGTATGATTATTTTACAGCACAGGCACCTATCCTCTAGGATTCTGGCCAAGTCAGAGATTCCTTTTTTTTTCCTTCTAATGCTAAGGTGAATTTCCAGCTAGGAGCAAAAATGAGAGACTATGACCATATATAGTTCTAGGAAAAGGGCAACAGAGGATGAGTCTCTCAAAGACTGGTCTTCAACCAGGTTACATTTAGAGCTTCAGTTATGGTCTCAGTCTAACAAAAAAGACTGTAGTAAATGTCTTGACAACAAGAGAGGAAAAAAACCCAAACCAAAATAAACCAAACAACATTGAAATGGCCCACTAGGTATAAGGAATAGGAATGACAGGCAGGAAGAGTTGCATGACTGTAAGAAATTGTTCAATGAAGTACATTAAGGGACAAAAATCTTCTCCTGTAACTTCAGATGTCATTACACAAAAACACCTGTGAAAGAACAAGAGAATTGCAGCTTTTGTAAGCAGTCAAGGGTTACCAAAGTGAGAAAGGAAAAGAAAGTTATCTACTTGCATCAAGCAAGATCCTCTGTACAGAGCATATCTGTAGCTTCACCTTGCATACAACCTGAACACCTAATATTGTCCAAGACCTCTTCAGTGAATAAATGGAAAAGAAAACTTGAATTGAATTGAGCTTGCTATTTTACATTTACACTAGAGAAGGTATAGGTCTATTACATACAGACACATCAGGAAGATGAAAAAAGAGCTTCTTAAGTTAAAAGCAAATTCTGCAACTTCTCTACTAGGATCAAATTTTATATTAAAATACTGCCTTAATTGCAACTGTTTGTTAATTAGGACTTCATTACTGAGAGGATATTTTGTGTAATTAATGATTTTGTTTTATTTTTGAAAATAAATTCTATAAACTTTATTCAGACAATAATATTTAACGACATTTCAATTCCATTTTACTTAAATAATAAACCCACAAGGGTTAGTTGTTCATTGCAGAGATGAAGTTCCTCCTGAATCACTCAAATCAGCAGTTTGCCAAGTATTATTTGCAATTACCTAAATTGTTTTTTGTCAGGATGTTTTTCTAAGGAGACATTCATTCTGGTGAAGACTTCCCTAGAAAATGAAGAGTCTAGCCAAATGAACAGCATCTTTACAAAAAGTGTTAAACTACAGTACTGAAAAGAACATAAAGATCTGCTAGCACAGATCCACAACTAGAAAAAGAAGCTGTCTGAAAGTCCTAACACGTCACCAAATCAGCGCTTCTTTTATGACAGCTTTGGAGAGAGACACAAATAAATCAGATTTGTCATAACTCTAAATACCATTTGAAATGTCAGCTGGGATTTCGAACTCAGTGTACCACGGCAATGTGTCTGTAAGCCTTGACTGCACTTCACAAGACGTCTGCTGTTTTCAGAGAACAAGAAGCCATTTTCTGTTGGAGGAATTCTTCAATTTTTTCCAATCATCTTTCCTCTATCTGTTCACATCAGATAAGATGCTCATTCTGTTCAGTATGAATGTACTTTCTTTTTAATAAACACACTGCTGAGTATGCGTAAGTTGTTCTGTCAGAAGCTGTTTTAAATGATGCTGACTTTTTACCCATTCGGTTTTCAAAAACACGGGTGACAGCACAGAGCAGTCATATTGCCTGTACTAGCAGGCATCTCATTTACTTTTCGTGTTTCAAAATTTCCCCTTTGCCTTAGAAAAGGTCTCTATTCTTCAAAAGCTCTCTGTTGAACTGTAAGTGGTCATACATTTAAAAGAAAGCGATAAGAGATGGGATAGAAACTCACAGCAGCATCTTTATAGCCTTTTTGTTTTCAGTCATGAAAAACCAAATGCTTAATCTGAAATAGATTTTTAAAATCTAATAGAAAAGCCACCAGCAGAAAGCAAGAGTATAAAGCACATTGGACTGTGTTGGTTCAGAACACAGTAGCCGCACATTACCTGACTTAACCTGTACCATTACTCTCCTGAAATCATTCACTCATAGGAAAACCTGTCCACATCCTCTGTTACCATTAATCCTCAGACGTATATCACAGAAGTCAGGGACTACTCTAAATTCATAAGCCACCAGTAACCAAGAGGGTGAGGGAAGCACTGGTTATACGTAATTTTCCATCTACTGTATGAAGATAGCACAGAGGGTGAAGAAAGTTCTTTCTTGATTATGTCATGAAGATCCCCCTCAGGGTTAGTCTGCCTTTACACAGTTATGCTAGATTTAGTAAACTCAATTCAATGGAGAATCTAAATGTGAATTGTTACCCAAGATTATTCTATCTTGTCTTTGATGGCTGGGACAGTTTAGGACATTACACGGTAATAAACTAAATTCTTGCTAGTTTAGAGGCATCCTGAAGTCATATTCAGGTATCAAGGCCTTGTTTCAGTTAGAATCACTACAGAATTGATTATTCTTTTTTGATCTGCTTTCAATTCTATGTATATGTATTTTGAAAGTACACTTTTTTTTCAAGCCATCCAAGCCATCAATATATTTGTGTTGTCTTTGGAAAACTTTTTACCAAGCCTTAGGAAAAATCTAGTTTGTAGAAGAGATAAGCTATTACATAAAGAAACCACCTCCACAAAACAACTCCCAAAGAAACAAAGGCTACCATGGCTGAAATTAAAAATTGTCAATGTCCTCCTCACCCTTAGAGACCAGAAATATTATTTCCCTGAAAAATCTCACTGCAGCACAGGAATATACGGTGCAATCAATAAATACCCACTCATGTAATCGTCTTAACATTTTCAGATACATTTTCATAATAATGTAAGTCTATGAATTCCTTTTTGAAAGAAGGCTTTATTCTTTATACTGAAATAAGTAAGGAAAGAATTCTTACCTCATTTTTTCAGTCTTATAACTCTTATAACAAAGGCAATATTAAAAGGGCTTTTTCTCTGATAATCTTTGGAGAAAGTCATCATTCATTAACCAGTGTCATATATATTGTAACATAGAAAATTATTCCCTATTCTGGATTAAAACTCCATTGTGCATGTTGCAAACAACATTGAACAAAAAGGACGTGCTATCTATGCAGTGGTAGACACAAAGAAAGAAGGCAGTTGGGCAGAAATGTACTGTCAAAACACCCTGCACTCATGAACCAGACTCCACGTAGTTCCAGGAAGCATCCTGAGTAATTCAGAAACATTTAAACCTCTCTGCTTCTACAGGCATTTAACTGCAGAGGGTAAGAATTCCTGCAGAAAGTGATCATTACACAATACCAGGAATGGAAAAGCATCATTTGCATAGCTTTGTCTTTCCCTTAGTATCCTATTCCACGTTTGTCTCGTAAATATTTTATTATTTTATTAATTCTAAAAATTACAAAATGTATCCATTGTTTTTTTATTTTTTATAATGGCTCTGTCTCTATGCATGCACCAAAAAGCAACATAGCTATGTAACAGAGTACAACAGACGATTGCCCTTTATATTGAGTATACACTGAGGATGAGATGCAACCATGTCTTAGCTACCAGGACTGTATCCAACCAAGAAAGAGAGGTTAGACCAACAGTTACATGAGGAATTCAGCTCTGAAAACATAGAACTTTGGAAACTCTGCCTAAACTTCAAGGGCAGAGCTCTCAGGCCTGTGTTGTCTGCAGCCATCACATTCAGGGGCAGCCAGGCTTGCAACTTCCACAGTCATGTGTCTGTGAAATGTTTTTTTTTTTAAAGCCACTAGGAGTCTAGGTGTGATTTACAGATGGTGAAATACACTGTTATGGTGCAATTTCCCCATATAAGGGTCACTCTATCAGCTTCACCAGCTGAGTGTTTACTGGAAGTAGGAGAGTTAGAGAAGTTAGGGCAGCCAGGACTGACTTCCTTCTTAAAGAAAGTTCATCTTATCATTTGTTTCATACTAACATAACACTAGTGATTTTTTGCTCTGACTTACATTTGGATAAAGAACTGATTTATATCCAGTAAAGTCCAAGGAATCTTAGGAATATTTTTAATGTAAATTGATATCAGAAGAAGAGTTTTTGTTTATAAATAGCATCTTATATTGATTATTTTTTTAGCAGTGAGTCAATAGGACAGGAAAAATGTCCTTTTCCGTAAAATGAATGTCTTTCTCTTAACTACTTAGTACCTTGATACATTCTTAGAGTATTTCTGTTGAGTGTATAAATCATTTGGCTTCATGAGCAGTATGTCAAAGGCTGTTTTTCGTCCTGCAATATCAGGTTACTTTTTATTTCCATTAAGATGCATTCTCCTCAGTCTATACAAACAGTATTTCCCCTCCTCTCTAATTTCAAAATGGAGTTCTCAGAAAAGAATAGGACAGAAATACCTTACACTTCAAACCTTACCCATTTTTGAAAATGTTCTAAAAGCATGAGTAGGAATTCAGCATTGCAGATGTATTGTTTTTCCTAAAAACATTTGAAATATTTCCTCAGAAACATCACAAATTTTTTGGATCCACAAACGCACTGTTACAGAGAAACTGGATAAATTGTTCTCAGTTCCACCTATTCAAAACTATCCAATTATTTTTTTTTCTAAAATAGCTAACTAAACTGTATTGAAAGCTTACTCAGTAGCCTTTGCCAGTAAGTAAATTTTCTTAAAAGTATTGCTCTAGAAGTGAACTTAGGAAACTACAACTACGAGGGACCTTTTATATCATCCAGTCCAACTCCCTGCTGCTGCAAGGGCACCATTTCAAGTATTATCACTATAACAAATTTTCCCAGTACAATTTTAATTCTGGTTTGCCACCATCTTCTGCTGAAGAGCTGATAGAAGCTCTCATCATCTTCTAAACCAAGGTTCACATCTACCAGAAGCTGTGTGAACTGATGAGCTTATGAAGTGCCAGAATATCCTTTCATTACTTTTCAGCCTCTTTTCCATGTTCTCTGAAAGATGCTTCAATTCCTGAATTTCCTTACCCAGATGTCATGTATTCCCATTCAATTCAATTCACTGATCTCTTTCTGAGGAAACAGAGTGCTTTAGCAAGGTTCAATACATACAGAAACATTCATTCAAATAGTTGCCTCTCATAGTATCTAATTTTTATTTCTGTCAGTCCATCTTAACACTGACATAGTATTTTTTTCATATTTTTCCTATATTCCTTGTCCAACACACGGAAAATATTTATCTCAAACACCTCTCCCTGCTTTAAAATACCTACAGCAACAGACCCATACTTCTCTGTCTATCTTTCACTGCAATTGAAATAGATATATTTGCTTCCGGTTCCTTAGATGTTTCTCCAACCTTGGAGCTGAACCTTCAAGCTGAAACTACTACACTGCATGCCTGCTCATGTGTGCCCCATTCTTAGTTGATGTTTTAATTAATTTTTTCTTTTTATTGAACTCAGTATTAGAAAGGAAATAGCTGGTAAATATATAACCAAAACGAGTACAGAAAGAGGAATGGAGCAATAGGGATACATGGAAAGGTCTGGTGGGAAAAAGACTCTTGTCTTATCAAGAGAGGAAGGTCACTCTAATGGAGAGGGACAAAGGAGACTGTGGAGACAAGGCAGTCAGGCCTTTGGCTGGGCTGTAGAAATGAGTATCTGGATGAGTGAGATAGCAGAAATGCTTAATCTTGTTCCAGTTTATAACTCACAGAGTTTCAAATTGAACCCGAGAACCCAGTGCCCTATTCTCAGCAAAAGGCTATTAAGTTCCCTAGGAAGCATATGGATCCATGAGTGACTGGATATGGATGAACCCTCAGCCCTTGCCCCATCTGCATGTGACAGATCAATGAATGGAGCTGACTTCTGTACAACCGCACTAAAAGCAAAAAGGGGTACAAGCACAGAACTGATGCAAAGGAAGCAGAAATGGGGTTGCAGTTGGAACAGTGAATGAGCTGGCGGCTCTGTTTCACAGGCTGTGGGGTTTGGATCTATATATAAAACCATATTAAACCCCAAGTAAACTCTGAGTTATGAGCCTATAATTCCACCTCGCTAGGGTTCTACCAGCATATAAAACACTATGGTAGTTCGTGTCACCTAACTGCAGTGAAATCAGACATCCATAATTCACCGTTACCAGATGGTTTCCCACAATCAGAAATTTTGAAATAAGTTAGTAATGTCATTAACTGAAACCCCCAGCTATTGCTATTTCAAAAAGAAGATTGAACTTCTGATTTTTAAAACCAAAACCAAAAATTAAAAATATAACACAGGAATACTGTGTTTGACTCATATTTTGTTTTTTTTTCCTCACCTAGGCAAATGTTAGCCAATGTTGATTTTTGTTGCTTCATTATTTGCTTCATTCATTAATGCAGACAGTAACATAGCCATATGTCTAATTTAATATAAAAAAAGATAGAGTTGAAGGTGAAGCTACTCATAAAATAGATCTATATATAGATACATAGTCTGTACTGCTTCATTTAGAGGTTATAATATTGAATTACTTGTAGGCAAAGCCCCGTGCTAATCATAAAGTACACTAAGCATGATAAAAATAATATTAACTTCTATTGAAACCAGACATTAAGGTCTCTAAAAGAACATGAGAAATTACTACTGCCTAAGTGCTTTGTAACACTGTAACATTACCAACAACATAACCAGAGACAATGCATGACCATTTGGTACCAGAGCTAAGCTTTTTATACATGCATACATGTACATAAATAATATATAACTGCAAAGAGTTAAAGTAAAACTCGTAGCATAACTACATGAAAGGGTATGGGAAAACATGTGTAAGCTATAAAATCTGCAAAGTAAGAGTAAGATGCGGTATTGGCAGGAAAGACATATTTTGGAGCCGGAACAGGAACTGTCTCTTGTTAGTTTCAAGGAGGGGACTGAAGAGCATAAAAGAACAATGATGAGCATTTAAAAACATGGAAGGAAGAGGTCACTCCTTGGCATTAGCTCCCCTTATCAGAGTCCTGGAGTCTGGTCCTTTGGCCTTAGCAACTGAGGCCAGCATGGACCACCATCATCAGCACTAATGACACAGAATCCGCTCCAAGGGACTTTATGCGAACAACTAATGTGAGGTATGATCATTAAGAACCATCTGTTTGGATACTTAGTGGTAATGATTGATAATGAGTAAGAGCTAACCATTAACACAAAGAGTATCGCTAACGAACACCGGGCAAGCAAAGGGGTGCTCTAAAGTTTGCGATCAGCCTGATTCATCCATCTTCCAAATGCGCCTGTGACAGAGACTCCCTGACATAGGGATATACCCCCGGTCAGTCGCAATGCCCTTGTGACACTCAAAAAATTCTCCGAGTATTTTGATTCCTCAGGTTTGTGCTTTCTTTAGGCAAATATATAAAAGCACACCTTTTCATCTTCCAATAATACAGTGACAGATAAGCATTAGAGTCTCCCACTGCAGGAGGGCAATGTATCTACAGTTAACTGCAACAACCACTGTTACTGTGTATCCATAACGATAATTGCAATTATTTTCATTGGTTTTCTAGGCTCATGCTCAATGTTAACTGCATGGTGAAAATGGTCAGAAACAGACTCTCTAACTCATAAACTGGTTAAGAGATACCTAAATGCATACCCCAAATTCCTAAGTTATTACCAATGTACAGTTATAAAAAAAAATTCCAATAATTTTAATCTATTAGTTCAATAGAAAAACATATTACCACTACAGATGATATCTTTTTGGAGTTTATCAACAGTTTCAACATTTCATAGGCAGAGCTAGTGTGTAATAAAAAAATTTAGATACATAGTGTGTTGAAAGTACATAACCTGAAGTTTTCTGAGCTTTATACTATCTTGGCACTATATCCTTTATGACAGTTGTGTAAAAGGACTGATGAGAAATCACCGTGGAGTTCGGAAAGCATTCCAAAAACATCTGCTTTCTAGCAGAGTTCCACTGAGGTTCAGCAGCATACTTTGCTCATTATTATAATTACCCATGAAACTACAAATTTTTGAACTATGAGTTTGGTTATGTGGTTAAACCAATTAATGGTCTGGGGGATTTTTTTGCCCATTTGTGTGCTTTTTTTTTAAAAACAACTTCCCTCGCCTACTGATCTTATGATTAAGGTGACAGGGAGTTCATTTTGAAGATGAACCCAGAGAAATGAGTAATTAGGTGTGTTCTAAAAAAAAAATCACAAAAAAGAAACTGCATATGGTACTTCAGTATTTCTCACCTTGGAAAGATGATAGAGGATTTTTTTGTTCATGTTTCCACCTATAGTAGCCAACAGAGATTAATCTTTTATCAAAGGCCAGTGTTTATTTTCTGTCTATGAGGATTTGCTTTCCCTTTGTGGGAAGTCATATCTTATCTCAGAAGGCAAGCTTGTAGCCTTCCACAATGCTCAGTAGAGCAAAACAGTTTACACAACTTTTGCTGGTTTTACGGAAAAGCCTTTCTGGTGGGAAGAAGATCAAGTGACAAATGCTTTAAAGGCAAGGTCCAGCTCTAACAGTCCCTTTACCTGCGAAGGGCATCATACCATTACAAGTGAATTTTGTCCTTCTCCAATGCAAGCATTTAAATGACCTATGCAAAGCTCAAATTGGTTTACTGTACGTTTTTTCCCACTAGTTTTACCAGAAAACATTCCCATGTGAGAAAAAAGGGATATGAATTCACAATTCCATCTACTTGTAGATTCAAAGAGCTTATTAAATATGACAATTTTTTACCAATTAATGTGAATTTTTGTCATGTGAGAATTATTTGCAAAATAAGGAGCCTGATATTGAGATATTTTATTTATTTATTTTTATTCTGTGTTCAGATTCTGTGCAAGAGGTCTTCTCTAACTGTGATTATTCAAGTTATATCACATCATTATTTGCAGTAATTCCTAACTTAATCCTAATGTAGGCAAAACTCCCATAGATTTCACCAGATTTGCTTAAACAAATGACACTAAATTTGGAGTAGGATGAGTACAACTAATCAAAATGACAGTATCTGTTGGACCTCAGAGAACAAAATACGTAAGGATAAACAAGCTTCTACAATGATGAAGTATGTAATACAGGATACAATAAAATTTTTATGCACCTTGTAGATTCATTCCTCTAACAAGCTTGTTTCAGGAGGATCCTGATTCATCTAAATACTTAAATATTCATTTAACTTTAAGTGCATAGGAGAATACTCTTGAAATTAGCTAGCCTTTCTCAATTAAGCAGGAGCGTAAGAACCTTATTGAATTAGATTGTACGTGTCTTAAGAGATGCTGATGTAACTACAGTTTTACAAGCACAAGCTTTGTAGTTTGCTTTTTTTCTTGTACTTTTTTTTTTTTAAGGATCTTATCTGATTGAGATAAATTTTCTGGAATTAGCAGAAATTGTGACACCCGTGGTATTGCTTCTGCACATTTTTCACATTCATTATGTTCGATTTGAATAAATTTTGCAGTTAATGTTACATTTCCTTTTATTTATGTGACCCAGTTTCTACAATAGCCAGGCTTCTCTTCACCTTGCATCTGCTATCTGCACATGAGGGACGGAAAGGGTGGAAAAGGCTCCAAAGTGAAGATACAGACACTAAAGCATAAAGAAACTAAATTGTTCTCACTTGAAATCAGGAAGGATATAAGCAAGCTAAAGGTGAGTAATGAGGGAAGACTGACATACGAAAAAAACCATATGCTTTAGGATGACACTTCTAAGAAAGAAATGCAAAAGTTCTTCATACCTAAACTAAAATAGGTCAGAAATTGGAAATAAAGTGGAGTGACACTTAGGAAGAAATAGGCAAAGAATCAACATGGAAGTAAACACAACTGCACAAATGCTGGAAGGCTAAAAAGAAAGCCCAACTCTCTCAGCCTGTCCTCATAACAGAGGGGCTCCAGCCCTGTGATCATCTTTGTAGCCTGCTCTGGACCTGTTCCAACAGCTCCTTATCCTTCTTATTTTGGTGATTCCAGAACTGGACACAGTACTCTAGGTGGGGCTCACAGGAGCAGAGTAGAGGGGGAGAACCACCTCCTTCTACGTGTTGGCAATGCTTCTTTTGATGCAGTTGGCCTTCTGGGCTGTAAGCACACATTGCTGGCTCATGTCGAACTTCTCATCCCAACCAGCACTCCCAAGGTTTTCTCAGCAGGGCTGCTCTCAATCAAGTCATCCCTCAGCCTGTATCAAAACCACGAATTGCCCGACCCAGGTGGAGGACCATGCACTTGGCCTTGATGAACCTCATGAGGTTCACACAGGCCCACTTCTCCAACTTGTCCAGGTCCCTCTGGATGACATCCATCCTTCTGGCATGACAACTGCCCCACTCAACTGGGTGTCATCTGCAAACTTGCTGAGAGTGTGCTTGTTCTTGCTATCTATGTCGTTAATGAAAATACTGAACAACACTGGTCCCAGTATATACCCCTGAGGGACACCACTTGTCACAGATCTCCATCTGACAACGAGACATTGACCACTACTCTCTGACTGTGACCATCCAACCAGTTCCTTAGCCACCAAACAGTCCACCCATCAAATCTATATCTCTCCAATTTAGAGATAAAAATGTTAGGGGGGGGAACATGTAAAAGGTTTTACAGAAGTCCAGATAGATTACATACATTGCTTTTCCCCTGTCCACTGATGTGGTCACCCTAATGAACAGGAGAAGTATTTCAAAATCATTATTTATTCCATAATTCACTGTCAATAATATTTGTTGATTTGTATATCAGCAACCATTTATTCACTAATAGACGATTTTATTATTGGATAAGATGCAGAATTTATTGTCCCTACAGTGAACAAAGAAAATATCAGCAGATATCTTTCCTAATACAAATGCCAAACAAACTAGAAAATAAAGGACATTTCATAGTGTGATAATTTAAAGTTTTCTCAAAGGTATTTTAATTAATAAGTGAACTGCAGTTATAAATACATCCATTGCATTAAAAAATGAGCACTCCAATAATTTCTTTTCAGTTAGCAAAATTTACTTCAGCTGTAATTTATGACATATCCTTACAGTTCAGAATCTCTCTACTAAACCTCTTTCATCTTGCACTTTTCAGGGATTTGATGAATTTCATTTTCAAATGAGTGTAAAATATTTTTTATTTTCATTAATATCACCCTAGTAAGACTAAATTGGCAATCACTTTGATTCTAACAAAAGCTATAAATATCTCCTCACCTTCTCTTCTACATTTTATTTTCTATACCATCAGACTGACGTTGCAGCAGCAGACTAGGCTTATACACTTGGCTGCTTCCCTTCTTCCCGAGCTCAGTAGCAGCTGATTTACTCAGTTGTTTAAATAGACCAGCAGGCTGAGCTACTGCTGGTGTTCAATTGCCAGCTTCACCTGTTCCACATATTGTTGCCAAATTCAAGGGGGTTTTTATCTCATCTTCTTTTTTAAATAACACAATGGCAGAATATTGAGCTTGCACATAGTGCCAGATTAAGTGACAATACACATTTTGGAGGACAGGCTTTGCATTGTTGAGAAACTAAAAAAAATGCATTGGGAAAAAACAGAATTCAGTTCGAACAGGACCATTTAAATATTTCATCGGGCAGAAATTATGAGCTGAGAGGGACAAGCAATGAAGTAGCAGTATAGTGGGGTACAAGTTAAACCTAAATCAACACTGTCACACCATAGCGTGAGACAAACATCATTAATGGATGTGTGAACGCAAACAGCTGCAAGAGACTTCAAATGACTTATTGTGCCATCCAACACCAGCAGGGCCGAACTTTAGGTGCTGTGCTTCGCTTTGGGAAAGCTTTACAAGAAAGATACACATGCATGGAAGGCAGCCTAGGGAAGGGCAAACAAAGTGCCTGGGCACACAAGGAAGAGATGAAAGAACTGGCTTTTAGTCCAGAAAAGCAAAATCTGAAAGGAAGAATGGTAATAGACTGTGAAGGAGTAGTGCAAAAAACCCAGACAGGAATGGATTTTTCTTGATATCTGTGAGAGACACAACAGGGTGCAAAAACAGGCTTAAAATACAGGAAAGAAGATATACTTACATTTCCAGGAAAGCTTTCTATAGACAAGGAAAATGAACTAATAGAATAGCTGATATGAAAATCATACAAAGTCTCTAATATCACATATATTAAATAAAATATAGGACAAGCATCCGTCAGCTTCTGAAAAGCATCTGACCTTATTCTGAGGCAGAGACAGTAAACGAGATGACTTCTCAAGATTCAGTTCTCTTTTGTGTACATAAATGGTTTTATTGGCTAGTCTCCACATAACATTTTTTTCATAGATTCAGATACACCAGTTCAAAAAAGGACAGAGAATTGCAGTTTCTTGACCTTGTAGTTGGGTGGAAGCCTTGAAAAAAATCTAAAGAAATTCCTAGACTCTTTCTAGTTGTGCTCACAGCACTTCTCTAAAAGCATTTGGGCCATAAGAAATAGCAAAAGTTCATCAAATTAAGCTTTATCACTTATAATCAACTTTAAACTGCATTTTCCATGTCACAGGGGTCCTTAGTTGCTTGCCCTAGCCAGAATCATAATCCCTCTGTACATTCCAGGTAGTGGGTCAAATGTTTACAAATTCCCCTACTTGCTAATATTTCTACAGTATCTTATCTCCTAAAGTGTTTCACAATGCTATGCTGACATCCTGCTGAAACAGATTCAGCTCTGAGCAGAAAAGGCAAATGCCAATGAAAAGTCAGCATGCTGCATCCCGTAGGAAAGAACAGAAAAGGGATTTGGGCAATGATAAGGTAAAAAAGGGACTGTGAATCTATGACATGCCAAATGGAGGCACATGCTCATTCGGAGGTTACAATTCAGAACAAAATGCTTACTTCTAAATGGATTCCTTGAATATATTGTTCCCCAAACCATGATTATGCACTGTACAAATATATCCCATTTGAGTTCTCCTTGAACACTAATGCATAACATTAGGAAAGCAAACTGCATATTCTAAATGTCAGGAAAAGTTTAATAAAGCCTGAAGAAAGATATGAATGTGTCTATCTTTCTTTTACTTGGAGCTGTATTTCGTAGTTATCAATGATGATGTTCATTACTGAAACACAGTGCAATGATTGAAGTACCTAATTCAAACTGTGTGCATTAAGTCAAAAAATAAATGCAGTCATAATTCTATAGGCAGACTCCCTGTGCGAATCTCTTAATAAATGTAAATTATCAGCTGAGGGTCTGGTCCAGACTTGCTATATCTTCCTCCCAATTTAAAAGAAAATGTCATGAGTTGTATGTAAGAGATACTGATGCTTCTTTTTTTTTAATTAAGCACAGCAGGACTTTTAATTTTTTATGGCACTGCCTAAAAGGACTTCACAGATAACCTAGTCAAAGACCCCAGATTGCTCATAGAGGACCTAAAGATGGAAAGAATCATTATGAGTCCAAGACTGGTACTAAACACGACGCCAATGATTGGCGACACTCACAAAAGAAAATTGATCCTGTCTGTAGCACACATGAGAAGCGAATAGAGATGCTTAGTAAATAAAAATGCTAATGAAAAAATTGCATCTAGAGAATGCCTGATGAGTTCATGAATTCTCATCTTGTATTAACTATCATTTAATAGTTCGGTTAGGGTAAGCTCATTTCAAAGGTGTCAGAAATTGTTCTCTCTGCGTCAAAGTAGGCAAGGTTAAGTAGTGTCCAGTCCCAATGATTGCCCATCTAATACTCTTTAGGTAATTTCATGGTGAAACAATAGCCTGCTTGCACAAAACATACTTCTTGCTTCACTGACCTGTTTATTTACCCAGATTAAGTTCCTGTGAGTGCATCTTGTCAGAAGAGTATCTGGGCTCACAGGCCCATCAATCAATCAATCCAAAGGGACAGTAACGCATATTCTGAGGTTCAGCAGAGAAGATTTTGTGAAGAAGCTGTAGGCCTCTGAAATAGTTAGTGATGTAAATAAATTCACTGTGGTATCTCTGTGTGTTGCTATGAATAAGTTAAAGGGACACTGTCAAGGTTGTTTGGTTAAGAAATTGTTAGACATGAAATTTAAAACAAATAAAGCCCACACATGACTTACTGCATAACCCAGTAAAAATACCTGAGCCAGCTATTGTTTGGTGCTTGCTACTTTTGTTGGGTTTGAGGTTTTTTTTATATTTTAGTTTGTTTTTAAATCCATGACCCTGAGAGACGTTGATTTTCCAAACGAATACATTACAAGAATCAGGAAATGAAGATAACTAAGGGCTTTTTTTTTGTTTTTTACTGAAGTTCAATAATAGATGTTGGAAACCAGCTCAAATTGAAGCACTCCTCTGGAAAAAAAAAGATCAGAGTTCAATCAGAACGTATAAACCAATGTTGTGAGTTTAAGATCTGTTAACCATTCTGTTAAAGCTGTTTCACTTCTGTTTTGACTCAGAGAATTTAAATGAACTATGCTATATTCAGTAACCAAAGACTTTATAAATTGAAGAGGAAATCTTCCATCCCTTGCACAGATACCGCAAAGGATACAGAAAACAGTATCTCAAGAGATGTTTATGTTTTTCTTTTAAAAGTCAAATATGCGGCCACTGTGTTTCTACTTGCATATCCAGCAGTGGGAAATGTCTTTTTAAGGAAGCACTAGAGTATCATTAAACAGCAGAAAATAAAATTATATCTCTCTATATATATTTTGACAAACCTACAATAGGACCACTCTGGTTTTTGTCTGTGTTCCATCACAAGCAAAACCCAACCTTATGGAAAACTGATTGACTCCCCTTTAATATATACTCCTCTGGTTTGTGTTACATTTTATTTTGTTTTCCACAGTGGGGCTTTCAATGTCAACTTAGTCTTCTGTGTTAATTGATTCCAACAACATATGTTTTTCCTTCTTTTACCTATCTAAAAATGTTACTTTTATTATCTAAAATCAGAAAAAAATATTTGCATCAGAGTTGACTAAAAAATTGCATATAGGCTATGCTTCATGCATTTACATACCTCACACTGAGTTTGCTTTTCATTGTCTGGCTTGGTATTTTTTCAATGTTTAGAACAGTACAGTTTAGTGGAAATTCTTCATAGTAGGAGTAGGCTATCTTGTTCATAAACTGAAATATGCACTGCTGTAACCTTTATCTAGGTTACATATTCATTATTAAGTAGTATGTTTTTAAAATGATAATAAAAAAGATCCATATAACTTTGTGGTGTTGTTTCACAACAGGAAGATTACTGGATTTCTACTGCTCTGCAGGATAAGATTGGGACAATTTTTGTTTTGACCAAAATAAACATCAGCATCTATGGTCTCACATCTAATATTTAAAGTTTGATTCTATAAATATTGATGGTATATAATACATTTGAAAACTGCTCCTGTAAACATCAGAAGAGTTTTTGAGTGAGTGTTAATGAAAAGATACTGTTAAAAATATTTAAAAGATGGAAGAAAAAGGGAGAATTGTGCGGTTGAAAGGTGGTATAAAATCCAATTTCTTAAACTACTTATGAAAAAATTACAAGGCAGACATAACATTTTGAGCAAAATAAATGTGTCAGAAGACAAAACAGAGAATGTTCCAAGGTTTCAAAAGGAACTAGGGAACTGAAACACTTATATAAGTGTTCATAATCAGGAGACTGAAGTCATGAAAGTCTTGATTGAAAATTTGGACATGTGGAAAGAAAGCAAGTAATTCTAAACCCTACTCACTCTGCACAGACAAGTTTGTGGAGGCCTCAGAATAATTTAATCCCTGTTATCAGTACTGGAAACAGGGAGCATGATAGGGATAACTGGAGAGCTCTTTTCCTATATACGATCATAGAATGCTTTGGGTTGGAAGGGTCTTTAAAAGTCATCTAGTTCCAACTCCCAGCCATGGACAGGGACACATTCTGCTAGAGCAGGTTGCTAAAAGCCTCATTCAAACCTGGCCTTGAACATCTCCAGGGTGGGGCCTCCATGGCTTCTCTGGACAGCCTCTTCCAGTGCCTCACTGCTCTGACAGAAAAAAAAATTATTCCTAATGTGTAATCTATATTTACCCTCTTTCAGCTTAAAACCATTCCCCCTCATCCTATCATTACAATCTCTGATAAAGAGCCCCTTCCCAGCTTTCCCGTATAGGAAAGGTTGCTATAAGGTCTGCCCGGAACGTTCTCTTCTTTAGACTGAACAGCCCCAACTCTCTCAAACTCTCCTGGTACTGGAGGTGCTCCAGCCCTCTGATTATCTTCATAATTCTCCTCTCGACTCAGAATAATAGGTCCATGCCTTTCCTGTGCTGAGGACTCCAGAACCAAACGTAGGATTCCAGGTAAGGTCTCACGAGAGCGGAGTAAAGGGGGAGAATCCCCTCCCTCTACCTGTTGGCAACACTTCTTTTGATGCAGCCCGGTATACGGTTGGCTTTCTGGGCTGCAAGTGCACACTGGTGGCTCATGTTGAACTTCTCTTTGACCAGTATCCCCAAGTCCTTCTCTTCAGGGATATTTTCAATCCATTCTCCCTCCTAACCTGTATTTTTACCCAGACTCAAGTGTAGGACCTTGCTCTTGGCCTTGCTGGATTTCATGAGGCTCGCACAGGCCCATCAATCAAGCCCTTCAAGGTCTCTCTGGGTGGCATTCCTTCCCTCCATTGTATTGATCCTGCCACACAGCTTAGAGTCATCAGCAAACTTGCTAATGGTGCCCTCAATCCCACTGTCTACGTTTGCAACAAAAATGTTAAACAATACTGGTCCCAATATCGACCCTTGAGAAACATCACGTCTCCAGTCTCTACTTGGACAATGAGTAATTGACTGCAACTCTTTTAGTCCAATCATCCACCCAATTCTTTATCCACCGGGTGGTCCCTCCGTCAAATTCATGTCTCTCCAATTTAGAGACCACAATGTCACGTGGGACAGTGTCAAATGTTTTGCACGCTTCCAGGAAGATGATGTCAGTTACTCTTTCCTTATCCACCAGTGCTGTAACTCCATCGTAGAACGCTGCCAAATTTTTCAGGCAAGATTTACCCACAGTGAAACCATGTTAGTTATCACCAATCATCTCCTTATTTTTTCATTTGCCTCAGCAGAGTTTCCAGGGGGATCTCCTCCGTGATCTTGCTGGGTACAGAGGCAAGACTGACAGGCCTGTAGTTCCCTGGATCTTCTTTTTTTTTTTCCTTTGTTAAAAATCGGAGTTATATTTCCCCTTTTCCAGTCAGTAGGAACCTCACTGAACTACTATGACTTCTCAAATATGGTGGATAGAGGCTTAGCAACTTCTTCCACCAATTCCCTCAGGACCTGCAGACGCATCTCATCAGGTCCCATGGACTTGTGCACCTTCAGGTTCCTTAGATGGTCTCACCCTTGATTCTCTCCTACAGTGAGTGGTCCTTTGGTCCCTCCATCCCTGCCTTTGCCTTCTAACTTGAGCAGTGTGGCTTGAGTCCTTGCCAGGGAAGACAGGTACAACAGTTGTTGAGTACCTCAGCTTCTTCCATATTCTAGGCAAGCAGGTCTCCCACTTTTTTCCAGAGAGAAGCCACATTCTCCCTAGCTTTCCTTTTATCACTGACAGAAGCTTTTCTTGTTGTCCTTGACATTCTAGGACAGATTTAATTCTATCAGGACTTTATTTTTCCTAATCTGATCCCTGGCTGCTCAAACAATTTCTCTGCATTCCATCCAGGTTACCTGTCCTTGCTTCCACCCTCTGTAGGCTTCTTTTTTTTGTGTTTGAGATTGTCCAGGAGTTCCTTGTTCATCCATGTAGGCTTTCTGGAATTTTTGCCTGACTTCCTTTTTGTTGGGATGCATCGCTCCTGAGTTTGGAGGAGGTGATCCTTGAACATTAATTAGCTTTCTTAGACCCTTCTCCCCTCCTTAGGGCCTTATCCCATGATACCCGAGCAAGCAGATCCCTGAAGAGGCCACACTCTGCTCTATCATTCAACCCGCTTCATTGAGCCCATGCCTGAAGTCTCAGAGAAGAAGAGTTTAAACAAAAGTTGCACATGGTTGATGCACCTTCCTCCAACAGTGTCAGGATATTATATAAATATGAATACAGCAGAGTGGTGTGCCTGGAGCTTGGAAGATGTGGACAGGTTTCATTCCACTTTCCTAGAAGGACTATACTACACCTGTGTAGAGAACTCCATCATCTAGCTCTGAGGTGTGATTCCAAGCCAAGATGAAACTTGAGAAACTGAGCTTCCCATGGCTTATCCTAAAAATCAGTAGAGAATGGCAAAACACAAAGGCAGGAAAGCAATACAAGCAGACACATCAAACTCTTAAGGATCTGCTTTCTGTAGTGGAAGTTGGCAGTTTTGTGATGTTGGCAGTGGTGTCCTAATTTGGCAGAAAACTTCCATGTTTAGATGATTAATTCTTTGCTGCCTTCCAGAACTGCTATTATGGAAGGAATACATTTTAAGCTGAGACAAAGCACACATTTAAACACGTTGCAGAAGATAAGCTAGAAGAAATACAAAGAGGTTGCATTATTTGCCAGGTCTGACTTAAATAAGGGTTTTTTTAAATAGAACATGTAACAGATTCAGCTGAGGAACTACGCGCAGATTGATACCTTTCAGAGAGGACTAAGCTCTACCTATATTCCTTAATTATTTCATCATACAGTTGCAGTCAGTCAACCCATATGTATGTGAAAACTAATTTGTGCGCTTATATGAAACATATATTTTTTATTATCCAGTAAACTTACTGTAATCCCCTTATAGTTAATGGTATTGATATCTGTAGGAGAAATGACTCATTCTTCCAAAAGGTTCAAGATCTCTCACTCCTTTAATCTATTTGTGGAGTCAAGATGGGGTTTTTAAAATAAAAACTATTTTGTTTGAAATCAAACTGACACACTTTAAAAGTAATTTCTTTTTCTTTCTTTTTTTTTTCAGCAAAACAATTTCAAGACTTTTATTTCTTTCCCCTTAATTTTCAATTTGACTACAGAAAAAAAAAAACAAAAACCACAAAATCATAAAGATCTAGCTCTGGCTACTTACCTGAAAAAAATAACAGCTGTATTCTTAGTTTATAAGACTTTTAGAATTTTCTTTGTTCTGTTCTCAATTTGTCTTTCCCACACCAACATCAAACAAATATGATAACCTTAGGTGCTACCTCAGCATTTTCCTTTCCTCATACTTAGTTCCTTCTTTATGGAAGAAAAGTCAAACCATCCCTCTTTTAAAATTAGGTTCAAATAGGTGGCCTACATCAAGTAGGTGAACAGTTCTACATTTATTTTTACGGGCTTCTAGAAACTGATGCTTTTTTGATAGGACTCATCTCACCTTGTGTTACAAAATGCTGCACATCTATCAAGTCTCAGTTAGTTTTCCCTATTGCCTCCAGAGTCACTCTAGACAGCAACTCATCCCATCTGCAATCCATTCAAGTTGGGTTCTCTTTCTAGTGACTGGAGTTAATAGAGTATGGTACTGTCCATCGCTTGGATATTATACCCAGTTTTCAGACTGTTAAGCGGAGTTTATTAAAATAATCAGCTTTAAAGATTTAGAAGGATATGAGCTCTTTGTTATAATTAAGTTACATTGGCTGAGGGCCTGAATGCTGCAGAGCATGGAGGATGTAACATTAGAGACCATGAAAATTAAGAATGTAAAATGGTGCATGTCAGTAATACAGAGTCAAAATACAAAACCCACAAGAAAAGGAAGGATAAAGCCGTTACTTCTTGACATAGCCCAGTCAGTTCAGAAACAGGATTAGGCTTTACTATCTTTATATTATCATGAATGTGGTCATGAAAAATGGAATAATTATTAATTATATTCTCAAGCCACAAAAGCAAGAGTGGAACAAAATGCACAAATTTACTCAGCCTGAAAGGTTTTAAAACTTGAAAGGTTTTAAAAAATAAAGTTAATTTGAAAAAGTTATTTAGTCTCCTTATTTGGTGATATTTTTCCTTTCTATTTTGTAACTCAGGCCTGAAACTGCTGTAACAACTTAGATCCAAAATGCTTTTTAAGCTGCAGTTTTCACCAAGATGTATTAGCAACCTTAGAATATATTCCTGTTGAGATTGGGAGGTAGAGGCTACTTATCAAGACAGATTTGCTAGATTTACTTTACTTTTTTTGCAGGCAGTTTGTACTATCTCAAATGAGCATTCTAAGTTTTTCTTCAGAGTGAACCAGGTCATTAAACTGTGACTCCCGCTGTGCTCACATTTAAGCATCTATATGACTTCACTCACATGGGTAACCCTCTTGACCTCTCTTTGGGATCAGGCATCACAACTGTATTAGGTTTTGCCTGTCATCAGTATGAGGAATAAAATCAAATAGTCTAGTTATGAGCTATAAAGTATATTGCAAAACTTTCAATAAAGAAACTCCAACTTTTATATATAAAATTAATAGAACACAGTTTTGTCAAGATTTTTTCTGGGTTAGCATCAGATCTGAGAGAAGCCTGAAATCTTTCCAAGTGAGAATCTTTTTTTTGACAGCCCATTAATTTAGCCCTGCTCTCTATGTCATATTGCTTTCCTTTCTGATCAATTCTGAATCACTGTGAAACTGACATTTCAGAGTTACACGGGAAGGTTTTCAGGGGCACCATACTAAAAGAAAGATTATAAAAGGGATAAGAGGAGGTGTTACCATCTGATGTTGCAGGGCTTACAGTCAAGTTAAATTTACTTATCAATTCCCATCCTATCATCTTTCATTAGTCAGTTCAGTGCAGGGTCTGAACACCTCATGGGCTACTTGTCACAGGGATGAAAAGAAAGATAAGAAATGATGTAAAACTATTTCCCCTGACAGCACAGACACAGATGGAGACTTCATTCTGACCATATTGTCTGTTTTAGTGCCATCCCTAAAGCCATTAACTATCATAATGATGGCGCTCAAGTTATTTATTTCTTCATCATTTCTTGATGCCTTATGCAGCATTACATCAGTGTGCTAATTCCTACGACAAGCCTTTGTGTTTGTCCTTGAAAGTGGCAGCCACATGCAAAATGCTGGATATAAGGTATTCACTTATTAGCAGAAGTACAAATGCGTGTTAAAAAACAAATTCTGTACAGTAACTGATCTAACATGAAATACAAACATGTACATTCATTTGTTGCACATCTCTGCACTCTTTTATCAGGGTTTGAGGATTTTTTTTTTAACCTTTCTGGCATTTTAGTGATGATTAAAACCAGCAGATAACAGTTGCTGTTACTGATTTGCTACAATCAATTTCACTTCAAATGCTCTTGTGAAAACTATCATACTTACTGACTTACAGGAAAAATGAAAAACTACTGTTCTCAAAACTATAAATTAATGAAAACCAAAACAAATAGATGGTAGACTGACAAAACTAAGAAATGTCCTTTCTGCATTTTTCCTCTACATTCCTTCTCAGACAAAGTAGAGCTCTCTAATTGCAGAACCACAATAAGAAGCTCCCTAATTCAAGATTTGTAAAAAAAAAATAAAATTATTAAGAAATTATGTAACATTGGAGATTACAGTAAACTAACAACAAGCTGTGAGCAATATATGAACAGGCCATGACTACTGTGAACTACTATATACATATTTAGCAAAATTAGCTGAAAGCCACTGCAATACTTCACAATGAAGCAAGTGGTTTTCGAAATAGACCAAATTAAAAAAAAATGTGCATTTAATAACGTACTCTAAATAGCTGATTTATGAGAACAAAATTATCTGCTCTGTGCCAAGGAGTTTCCCACTCCATCAGGTACCCTGATGGTTGAGAAAGAGAAAAGCAAGATTGAATTATTAGAGTAATGCATTTTGTATCCCTTACACTTCTATTGCAGGTGGAGTTATGTTAGTTTTCACGTCGGGCTAAGTTCAGCCCTTCAGTGCCATTCTCAAAACTCGCCATTTCCAATGGGACTGCGTGCATATCTGCCTCTGCAGGGTAGAGTTTATCCATTAGATCCGTGATAGCATTTTAGAATGTGTTTACATACATGCAGCAAATTATGAAAGAGAAGCATCCTAAAGAGTTGTGAAATCCACCTCACTGTTTGTCTGATTTAATTTACTCAGAAACTAGCTTAAATTATCAGTCCCTCTAGTTAGCCTACCCGTGACTCATGGAGATTCCCTTCTGCTGAGTTTGACCTCCCCAATGAGAGCACATATTCACACTTGTGCTACTCATAGTGCTGCTTGTCCATACAGTGTAACCAGCATCACAGTTGTGATGTAATTGCAATGGTAGCTTTGAGGTACTGTTCTGCAGAAATTAATAGAGACATTTAGTCCCAGTAATTATTGTGATGTTTATAATTTGCTGCAAAGTAACTCAGGTAACAGGATCTTAACTAGAACAAGCTCCATGGTGAACGCATAACACGAATATGAGCATGTGCTAGACTAACAGTTACTTGCAAGTGGTAAAGCCAGTTGCCATCCTCAGTGTCATGTAGTTTAACAGAATAGTTTGCCAATGCTGTTTGAATTCTATTACTAAAAAAATGGAAACATTTAAATACTAAACATATCAAGTCAAAAGGCCTCATTCAGTCAGGTAGTTATTGACTTAAACTTCAAGTTACGGAAACGCTGTGTAGTAGCTGGACAAAAGTATGTGTGACAGGCCAACTAACTGTGTGTGTATGTGCACGTATACTTATAAGAGTTCACATACATAAGCATGCACACGTACTGACACACAGAGCCCCTCTCTCTAGTCTGTGCAAACAGTCCCCAGCACAGGGACAATGCAGAAATTTCAAATAACCACTTAAAATAACTATATCACTCACACAAAGAATTATTAGGCATTCTTACATCCTTTAAAGAGGAAAAACGTTCTTCTTTTGGGAAAACTGAAGGCAAGAGGCTATGGCTGAAGTTCCTATTTTCACATATTTTTTAAAAAGCATTTAAAGTCTGTGACATTGTACCAATGATCACAGCTCACAGACCTCCCAAATGCAGACTATAACCCTCTCTTTGCATTTACCTTTATGCACAATTTTATCATTTTGAACTCTGACATCCATCACCATTTTAGAGATAAAAACACTACTAAAATAAAGACTTCCACTGGGAAGTTGAGAGCACTTCACTTGCCTTCCAAAGGCCACATATAACAACATTAAACATATGAAAATGGGATGCATTATGTACTAGGAGTCTGCTTCATGCAACGAATAATAAAACAACTACTAAAACCCACAGTATATTTGTATATTTGCATATACATAATTCTTTAAGGGAAATGTTCAGTAAACTAAAACTCTAGTGATTTATGGGGACAAGGTGCATTTCTTATGCCTTGTGGAACATTCGTGTCTATCAGATTATAGTTTCTTTGTGGTGCTTTTCATTTGCTTTCACCTAATTCTGGAAGAGTATAGGGCAGACTCTTTGGAAAGCAATAAAATGCGAAGACCACACTTCTCCAGTGTGCATAACAAACCTAAACAAACATGCTAAGCATTGGTTACCTCTAGACTTGGTGCATATGTTGAATCCCAGCCACCAGCCTACTGGCGATAAGATACATCATTTGCACAGTTGCAGACATTGCTACTTCTTACATTCTTTTCTCTTTTATTGAAGCAGAGTGAATGACAAGTAGGTCTGCCAGAGAACAGTAGCTTTTGATTTCATGTCACATGGAAGTCCTTCAGTGCAGAAGTCTGGCACTGACAGGAACATTGAATGTGTTTAGTGCCCAGACTCTTTTCCCCTGTTCTTAAAATATAAAACAAACTAGAATTTCTTTGCTTATAAAAAGAAATGTGAGCTTGTAGAGCACAGGCTCTGGAAAGCTCATACATTTTCTGTCACTAGCTTCACCCCTCAGCAGCGAAGTATGGAACAGGTTTTTATAAAGATTAGAATGTAAGTGGGTGTACACCTGTATAGCCAAGCGTATTATTGACAGCTTTCATTTCTGCTCCACTGGTGCACAAAAATGTGTGGCGTCAAAACACCAGTCCAATTTAGTTGACAGGCAATAGCTATATGCCTTTTCAAAGCAGATGTTTAGAAAAGAACTTCACGATAAATGAAAAGCTCCTACCTGCTCTACCTCTGTTCAATTAGATGACTGCTTTCACTGCAAATTTTCCTGACATTCAGGATTTATATGGATTTTACAGCTCTATGTGTGTATATATCCTGGTGCTACGTGAAGAAACTTATTCCACTTCACTGTCAGAAAGAAGACCAGATTTCCAAATGTAGACAGTAAGCGCTGAGCCACAGCAGTCTCTGCTCATGTCAAGGCCACCTCAGTGCTTGCCTCTACCTTTTCCTTCAGGTATGTTTCTACTGCTGCTGAAGCTATCCTTTCAAGAAGATGCAGTAGGCATCAGTCAGGCTTCATTATATTTTCCTTATATAATCTTGTAATCTATAATATTATACCACAATTGTAAGAGTTATAAACAGCAGTTCTCCCCTCAGTCTTCTGCTACTGTCTTCACCCTATGATCTCAGACCTTTGCTAGCACTTCTTCTTGTAAGGATCATTATTTAGGGGCGGTTGTAATTACATCACCTGTGTACACATGCACCTCTCATTTACATCATTTGCACATCATAATAAGCAATCTATACAAAAACATGACAAGTGAGCATCTTACTAACCACACACAACTTCTCCACAGGTATTGATCTCTATGTGCTACTCTGTACATCCCTGTGCTTTTGTCAAAATTAAGCAATTTGGCATCAAGAAGTGTCCAGAACTCTACAGCTCTGAAATCTATATACATAGAAGCCAGTTTTGATAGAGGAAACTAAGTAACAAAGAAAGGTTAAATTTGGTTTTGATTATACTCTATCAACTTTTAAAGTGTTTCTTGGAAGAAGTCATGTGTTGCTTAGACTTTTAGTTACGGCAACACATTTTTCTTTGTTTCAGTGACATAACTCAAAATTGCATTGACAGCTGAGAATTTGAAAACCTTTAGGATTTTTTTAAAACTTTAGAACTTTTCTGCTCCTATTTCACTATTTTTTAACCACTGAACTGACACTGCAAAATTTAATGCAACTGTAATATTTTTTTTCTTATCACAACTTAGCTGCAGAAGTTAACATGGAAAGGGAAACCCCATCACGTGAAAGAATCTTGAAGTACAGAGCTCATCCTCTCCTCAGCAATGGCCGCTGGTTCAAATCCCATTCAGGGATGGGATTCTAGTTAAATCCTTTATTTAAAGTCTCATTCAGGCCAACAACAACAAAGCCATCCTTATCTCGTAGCTGAAATTTCTCCAACATTCAAGAAAACTGAGACTAAACATTTTGTTACCTTCTGTATCAGAGCACAAACTTTAAGAAGTAGAGGACCTTTCAAGCAATACCAATAATGTTACTCTAATATTAGAAGAAAGAAAACAGGTAGGAAAAATGCTTTTCTGACATAGAGGACATGTCTTTTCCTGGTATGCTCTTAGGGCAACACAGAGAAGATGAACCATATACCTGTTTTGGGAATTTATTCAGGAATGCTGTTCCCAAGGCAGGGTGGCAGGTGTCTACACACAGGCACAAAACTAGCTGTCTGTCCTGACACCTTGTACAAGGAGACATAATTTTATATTCTTGCCTTATTTCTCAAGTCACAGAGAAAGAATGTTTGTTACTGGTCTGGTCTTTTGGAAAAAAAAAATATCGAAAGAGTGATTCAGGATCCAACAGAAAATAAACCTGGCAAATCCTTCTGTTTCTACACAGAGCCTTAGGAGATTTGCCCTTCAGTTTCCGAACAGAGTACTAAATTGTGTTTTCACACTTTCTTTCCAGTATTGTCCTCATCTCACTGATGTGAATAGTGCCACTGAATTGTGTCCTCGATGTGGTAGAAACGAATTGCAAAATATAACTGTTGAAATATGTTGTTATTCACATGTATTCACACATTTTTAAAAGAAAAAATTGTGTCTTTGTGTCTTAAAAAAAAAAAAGAAAATGAAAGACAATTCCCAGTGGAGGTTTGAAGCATGCTTAATAAGCTAATCTAGTAGATAACAACTTTCAAAAAAAATTGTCATTTAAATGTTCTAAAATAGTTTCTGCTCTCAAAGACGACCAGTATCTGGGGACTTTTTATCTTGTTTCTGCCTCCAGATGTAGCTCATCCTGGTTGCTGAAAATGAGGATAGATGTGAATAAATCAGTGTTTCCACTTACTTCATGTCTGAAATTACGGACGGATCCCAATATTTTCCCCACCCCCGCTTATTTTATTTGTGGTTTTGGGAGGGTGGGGGGTGGCTAAAGAACCTAAGGGACCTCAGATCCTCTTTAAGTAAAAATGGAAAATGCTAAATTCTGCCAGGGTTCTCACAACATATGCGACAAGCAAACTCTCCCCATTGTTTGACACTTAAATAATTTCATGCTAACTCTGTTTCCCTGCATACACACACAGACACCACCTGTGTGGTTGCACATATGCACCCACACAACCATGGAGTGGTAGCATGGACATTCATGTCTGATTTGAAGACAGTTTCCCATCAAGTTAGCATATGGTGATAGCACGCTGAGTGACAACTGGATGATTGGATTCTGGGACAAACTCAAACTTGCAGCCTTGAGAATAGCAAAGTAAGAGGGTTTTAGGGAGGTGATGCCCCTATCGTTGGGAAGACAGCTGCCTGGTGCAAAAGCATCTCCCAGAAGACTAGAATTGGCAGTGGTTAGTGTGCTGTTCTTGACTGAAGAGAACGGCACACTGCAGAACAGATGACTGAACATGAAATAAGGAGCGGGGAAAACATGAAGGGAAGGAAGGAAAACAAAAATCTGTATTTCACTCCTCTGCAGGATATGTAAGAAAATCAGGTGATTGCTATGGAAGAAGGTGGACACACTTTCATACCATACGTAATTCTGTCTAGAGCGCTACGTTCTGCTATGTCTTTCTCTCCTTAAATAATATAGTCCTCACCTATTTCCTTTTGCTCAGCTTGTTGGAGTGCTGTATAGGTCTGATATGAAATTCCTTTTGATTGCTGTTTTCCAGTGTGTGACTCTAGATGTGGGAAAGTGACTGGAAAGATCAAAACACTCAATGTACTAGCATTTGTCTAAGCTTGCTTGTCCTTCATGCTCTGACCCTGCCAGAATTTGCATTCAGCTTCACTTACTAAACACATGATAATTTTAATAGAGGTAAAAAAGGCAGTCCCCTGTCTCACAAATTTTGTTGCTAGTCTCTTCGCCTTCCATCACCTCCCTTACATTTTCTCTGCTGTCTTTTCCTTGTTCTTGCTGGAGACATTCTTATAGCAGGCATCTTAACATACTAAGTCCTCATTCTCAGACTTCTTTTAGTGTTGTGTAGCCAAACTAAATAGAATAGGCCCATAAAAATGTAACTGCCCACTTCTCTCTTGTAGGTCACATCAAAGAAGGACATATTTGGAAAGTATGATCTTTTCTTCTTTCTGGAATAACGATATTTAATTTTCATTTTTTTTTAAAAATGCATTTCCTTCTTTTGTGTAATACTTCATCACTTAAACAAAACAAGGTATTAGCATAAATTAAATCACATTCTGAGGAAAAAATCCTTTCTATTAACACAGTATTCAAAAAAAAAAATTATTCTTGCAACAATAACTTATTTCAATATCTGTCGTTTGAAAACAATATGCCACAGTGACCTAATGCTCTCTAGAAAAAGCATCTGCTCTGAAAACTAACTGCATGCTTTAATGTCCCACTCCATACTACATATGCCAGCAAACATAGTTTAAGTGAATTACATAAATCTCCAAGAATGATGGAGAAATGTATAGCAGTACTTGTATTTTATATAATCTTCTATATAATCCTATTTTATATAGCATCATTTTAAAAACAATGTTACATATGTTTTATTAGCTAGAAGAAAGAAACAGATGGGAGGTTAAGACCTAGATTTAATATTCAAATATATAAAAAGTGTTGTCTTCCTTTCAGAGAGTTATAAATGTTCATTTATCTTAATTTTTAGTGTTTCTGTGGTAAGATAGGGAATGTAAAAACCTGCTACAACACCTCCAGCATCCTACTGACCTTTTTTTTATCTCCACTTATCCCGTGACTATTTGTGTATAAGTATATGGGAGCTCCAGAAAGGCTCCAATGCTCAGCATGTCTTCCATGTTTTTGGTAGGTGCCCTTTGGTTCTTCTGGAGCAAAGAACACAGCTCTAAGTGATGCAGACCTGTTTTTGTTGCAACATAGTGCAAAGAGCACAATTTAAAAATATGTACCTATAAAGAATTTAACAGCACAGGGTTTTTTTGTTAATGCCTTATTTTCTACCTAAGGTGAAAGAGTTACTGCTATCATTGGTTTAGCTAACAGAGCTAGTATCAGATATATACTGAGCAAATGGTTTAATCATTAGAACAGATGCTTCTGAGCTCGCAGCCACAGATTTAAACCCCAACTGGGAATTCACTATTAGCCCTATCATTAGCATAAATTGATTGCTTTGATTGGCTAATCACTTAATTAGGAAAGAGATTCTTAACACAGAACCATTTTGAAATAGTTTCTGTAACTACAGGATTTTCATAGGCACATTCTGTTTAGACTTTAAACTCTACTTGTTACTTGCCATCCATGTGGTTATCAAAAATCTTGTATTATCACGAATATACCACAGAGCATATTGACTTTCTTTTAATTTTCAAAACTTGTAAAATAAGAAGAGTAGATAAAGGATGAATTTTTGCTCAACTTTCTACACCAATTGCCTCAAATTCTCCAATGTCATTTGGTAACACAATTTGGAGCCTATTACAAAGCAAAGTTTCACTGTCAGCTTTACTGCCCTAAAAGTCACAAGCTAAGATTCACCTTGAATCACACAAATGTAGTTCTTGGAAGCCAAGTAAGAGACCCTGTGTTGCCTCATGGAGCAACTAAACTATCATCTTCATTCCTCACAAGGACTGCCCTAACAGTGACACAAAAGGAGCAGCTGAGTATTCTATAGTTAAAGATAATAGAGGACACAATATGTTATGCTGAAAAGACATGAATAAGATATAAGGAAATTGTTTCAAAGGCCAGCCAAGCAAACCTCATAAAGAAGCCCATAGGGTCTGCAGCTTTCCCTCTCCGATGAGCCAGATTAACCGCCTCACTGTGTGGCATAACAAAGTAACTAGTTTAAAACAGCACTTCAAGAGCTTTTTAAAAGCAAGAATTAAGTGAGTCTGTCTCATTTAATTTCATTTCATGTAAGCAAGCCTCTGAACTGCATTCCTTTGCTCTAACACTGAGCTTGAAGCCTTGCTGGCTGATTAATACTGAGCTGTTTGAAGTATACTCTTTTCTTATCTAGTGCTGTGCAGGCCTCACTACAGCCTGGAGAGACCCATTGGTAAGTCAGAGCTTGGGGAGATTTTTGTCTGCTGTTCACAGAGGGGGATGGAGGCCAGATAAGCCTCATGTTATAAAAAAGAAAACAAAATGAAAACCTGTTGCCAATCCTGAAAAACTTGTTTGTCTGGAAACCAGAGGGAAAACACCACCCTGCAATGGTGACTTGCTCTTTCTGTCTACACAGGTAGGTGTTAATGCAGTAATGTCCTCTCAAATGAAAATAATCAGGCACTATTATGAAAAAAATATATTTCTCTGAAAAAATGCCCTTTTTAATTGTATTTGAACTTCTGACATAATGTAGATGTACATAATAATTGTTAAAAGAAGACAAAGAATGATTTGGTTTGCCTCTCAAAGGGTAGGCATGTAGATTTGTCTTCCTAGACAATGGACTATTTTAACTTCACAAGGTGTTCACAGTGAAGTTCATACGGTCTCTGATCTTTTCAAATCTACAAATATTACTGATCCCAAGACAATAACCTTTGAAGTACTTTCATGAAAGCAAAAATATGTACACTGTTGTACATCAGTGATTATTTCTGTTGACACGTGATGGAGTGAGAAACTTCTCATTGGAAGCACTACTTGAAGGTATCTGCATTTTCTTTGCTGTGAGAAAGTTGTGTAAATATCTGATGTTGATAGCGTTACATACTGCTTCATTCCAAAAAGATATTCAAAGCAGATTTTTGTTGGACCCAAAAAAATGAAAACAATACATAAGCAGGATTTGTCTTTATTTACTATGACAGTTTTCTGCATTCACCAATCAAAAAGTACAGCTCCCTCATCAACAGCATCCACAGAGATCAAGAGGCAAAAATACTAAAATTGAAGATATTTCCTTGTAGCTTTCAGGCGAACTTAAAAGAAGGCTGTGAGCAGGTGAAAGAATTCTGAAGTGACACAGTCACTGTGGCTGAAGTATGTTTGTCAGTTCTGTTCTGTTATTTGAAAAGACAGTGAAGCATTAATGGGCATAAGAAAAAAACAAAACACAAACTCTCTGAGCTAGAAAATGAAAATTAAAAAAAACAGAAAAAAAAGTCTTCTTTTGAAATACACAGCATCAGGAAAGTTCCACCTCAAAAATACTTGTGGCATGGAAAAGAAAAGAACTTTTCACTTCCTTGTTAGCAAACCTCAACTGTGCTTCAGGAAAGCAATACAGTGTTTTTCTGACCAGAATAACATCAAGTGATCTTAATTGTATTAAGGCCAAGAATATCTAAGAACACAGAAGACGGTTTGCATGAAGAAAGGCTATCTTTTATTAGATCAGCTAGTAGGGTTAGAAAAAAAGAGGGAGTGGGGAAGGAAGTGGAAGCAGACCCAACAAACAAACTGTCCCTAAATACATAGAGAAATTTTGAGGACATGTTCCTTATATTTGATCATTTTTCCTCCTCCTTTCTCAACTACTCTGCCCCAGAATTTTGCCTGGGTTTATACAAAATGTTGTTCCTCATTACAAGCTCTATGTTTCTAGATAGCCTTTACTGCAGAACACCATCTGACCACCACAGGTCAGAAAATGACCCAATTTAGAGAAGAAGTGTGATCCAATGTCCATGTATTGAGAGAGTTGAATCTCTCACTTTAGAAAAGTCACGCCTTTGGACTAGGTTCTAGCTAATTACATACTGTGAATATTTCATTATAAAAAATGATCTGACTGCAAAAAGCAGAAAACATTTTAAGATGCAAACCATCTTAGCATCAGTAATATTGTTACTAAATGTGAATTTGAAAATATATCTAATGAAGCATTATGAAAATCTCTCTTCAATATCTTTAGATGGTTTGCTGTTCATTTTTCCCTTTCTTCACTGATTTAGTCTCCATTAAGTAATTTCATACTTCTAGTATCACACTGCTGCTGCTTCTCATCACCTCCTGTTCTCCTGTTCTTCTCTTCATCCCCTCCGAAAACAACATATACTGCATTTTAATGTACAACACTGCTTCACTACAGATATTGAAGATTGTTAGGCCATGATTTTACCAGAAAAATATTTTTTGATCATGAAGGATATTGACTGAAATGGATTTGCTCTGTCTTTGTATCCTGCAGAGCAACCCCATTCTTTACGGCACTTAAGGGAACATAAGTGGATTTTCTTCCATCTCTATTCACTGCCAACATTCAAAAGTGAAATTTGTCAGTGTAAACAGGACTATAACTGTAAAAAATATGTATAGGTCAACACAAATGCCAGTACAGTATTTTACTATGAAGTAGATTTTAAACAATGCTTAAAAGGCTCAAGAAACTTTATCTGCTAACTACAAGCTCCGTCGGTGAGGCCAGTGCAATCTCACTAGCTCTCTTCTCTCATGGGTCAGTTCTATCAACATGCTACTCTGTGACTGGAAACATTCCTTAAATATGTTTGAATCAAATAAATGGATGAGTAATCTCCTTACTTACAGTACTTTTAAAAAGCTTAGTTCTTAGGGCTATTGAGAGATCTTTCAGATATAATTTCAACAGTATATATCACAACGGCAATCCACATGTGAAACCTAATGCAAATGTTCATAGTCTTTGATTGATCTTTGACAATTTCCTAAACATCAGTTACGTATGTCAAATAGATATTCACTACCATACAGTGTCATGCTCAGCATATAAACAGGAAGCTGGCCATGGATCAGAGCTTACTGCCCGGGGATCACTGCTCAAGGATGTGTGATCAGTCATTGGCCAGTGAGCAATTTGTTGTGCTTCCCTGGTTTGTATATATTATTATTATTGCTATCATCTTTATCCTTACCCTCTCTCCCTTTGTTGTCCTAATAAACTGTCTTTATCTTAGCCCATGAGTTTTACTTTACGTCCTGATTCTTCTGTACATCCCACCACCAGGGGCAGGCAGGGAGCGATTGAGCAGCTGCATAATACTTCGCTTCTAGATGGGGCTAACTATGACAGTAAGCAGAGAGATAAATGAGCACAGAAGCAAAATACAGATCAGAGACTGAGCTAGATCTCACACTGACATCAAAGTGGTGGAAGCAATATTCAAAAGCACCAGTTTACCTTTCTGTGACTAAGGAGTTCAATGGTGTACATTCTCAGAGAAGAATAGACTTGGTTATCCATACTGTGCATGAAAAACTGCTGCTGAAAATTCTCTGAAAATCAAATTACTTTATTAGGCTGATGTTTTCTTATTCATTTTTCACTGATTTATGGTATCAGAATGCACAGTACCACTTCAGATACCAGAAAGAGGGGGGGAAAAAAAAGCAAATACCTTTGGAGATTTCTATAAGTTTGGGGCTGAATTCAAAAGAAGATTTAGATGCAAAGTGCTAACTGCCACATCATCTACTTTCAGGCTAGTCCATGTGGTATAACCTACATTCCCTGTGAGACACCTGAATTTCACGTACCAGTCTGCATAGGCTGAATCTGCAATTGCCTGGCTAATGAGGACTGCTGTAGAATGATGATCATGTAATATTTTGTCTCTTTTTTATATTGAAGAATCCTTAAGGATGCTTAAATCCTTCAGGCTTGAAAGACATATCCTCTCATATCCTCCAGTGTCTTCCAAAATTCTCATAATCCCTCATCTCCTTAAAAATTAAAGACAAAATAATACTGTCTTTAGGAACAATTTACCAGCAATAATGTGGGTGCTCCTTTGCTTCCCCCCCCCCCCATCCACTGGCCCACCTTTTTACATTGAAGCTGCTCCACTCTACAGAAAATAATTTATGATTGACTGTGCCAAAAAATCATAGAATCATAGAACCACCTAGTTGGAAAAGACCTCTGAGATCATCAAGTCCAACAGTACCTGTCCCCTTAATAAATCATGTCCCAAAGAAACTCATCTACGCTAAGAAACTCATCTACGGATGCGAAAGGAAGCAAACTGAGCAGCACTGTGAAGAGCTCTGATCAGAGCACTCACGTAGACCTGTTTCTGTATTTCATCAAATTACCACTTACTGCAATATTCAAGAGATCAGAGACCTCTTCCATATGAGAGTCTTCAAGTGATGCAGGTTGGAAAAGCATCTAAACCTAAGAGCCAGACAGAAGTGCTACAGCTGAGTCCTAGTAACACAGACTCCTGGATATCCACACCCAATATTCTAAAACCAAATCTAATATATTTCTAAATATGTTATGGATTCCCAGCTTTTATTCTAAGAAAGGCTGTTTCTCAGCTAGTCATACTGAATGTAGGGCATTCTACACTTCAAAACTGGGGCTTTCCTTATTAGTGGCCTGCAGCCCTTTAATGATCCTCAAGATGGAAGACACTCCAAGATTCAAAATATTGCTATCTATCTACTTTGTGTGTCATGGACGGTATAGAGGCAAAGCTTTCCCTATTACCCACCCTGACCCTCAATTTTTTCCTCATGGGCCTACAAGACTCTCTGCTATAAACTGAATCATATTAAGAAAAATAAAAAAAACCTAACATAAATATCTGCTCAGACATCAGCATTTTCCATTTGTTTGTTGAGCTTGTCCAAGTAATTTTCCCCTCCTTTCTTTTGATTTGAAGAACAACCACTGTGATTGTCTGGTCTCCATACATAATCTCTGTAACCTCTTGACGTACATTGGCTTTAGAAAAAAACTGCAAGTGTTGAAAAATTAGGAGTCTTAAAGAAATTTATGGTACAACTAATAACTATCAAGAATAAAAATGTTGCTATTCTAGTCTGTAATATACATCAGAAAATTCCTGTAAGAATCTCAGTTAATACTGGTTATTGGCTTGTTGAAAATTTGAAAGGACAGTAATGTCTGATCCACTTCATCCACTGTGGTTGTGCTTTCTGCTTCCATATGTCAGTCATTAGTTCCATTTCACTTCCAGCCGGGATGGGGCAATGCAAGCTAATCTATGTCATCATATGATGTGCTTCAAAATGACAGTTCTCTTTGATGAGAAGCTGATCAAAATTGCAACCACAAAGAAGGGAGAGAAAGGAAGGACACCTAAAGCCAGTGGATTTCTCAGAACTTTGGCAAGGTGCCCACTGTTAGCAAAACCAGCACCAACAGGCACAAAAAACAGCTGACAACAGCTAAACCAGACCTGGGCTCCACAGGAAACAGTCACTAAAAGCCATGGTGGCTTACAAGAGCCTCCAGTGGGATTTTCTAGACAAAAGACTCAAACAGCTTGCAATGTTCTCATTATCTGCAAAACAAAATGTGTTAATAAGTATACCAAAGTGCTCCCTGTTTCTGAAGTCTGTATGCAGCAGACCTTTCTTCTTTTCATCACTGAAAGTTGGAAAAATATTATCTTCAACATGCAGGAAAGATAGGCTGGGCACAAGGGGCAGTATAATACATAGAACACATCAGCCAAACTAATTTTCATTCTCTATTGATTTCTTACAAGAAAATACTTCTATAAATCCATATTTATGTTATCAAATATGGAGCCTTAAGTGAACTGCATATTGCACTAAAATTAAATATAAATAAGTCTCATGATTCGTCTTTATGGACTTACTGTAGAGTCAACAGTTTCTTGTAACTAGAGTCCTACTAGAATATTAAACCACAATATTTCATGTGAAAGCAAATAGGTATGATCTGTATGTGTATTGCCCAAAAAAATATTAGAGGGAGAGGTTACTCATTGTGAAGAAAGTTATGAAATAATACAGATTTTTCAATTACTTTCAGGCTTGATCCAAAGGCTACTCATCTCTCTGGTAATTTTTTCTGATTTTGAGGATCCTGGCATGAATAGGTCACATTCAAAGCTGGCATTTTAACCTCTTTACTTCAGTGCAAAGTAAGTTATCCAAGTATGATATATGAAGGTTACTCATATATATTATCATTATCAGAAGTATCATCATTACTATGAAATACACTACAATAAGTCTGTAATCTGAGCACAAAATCTGTTACAAATCTGTATTAGTACTTACCTCAGTGCTCTTTAGCTTGCTTATATGATGTGACAGATAAAAGAGAGAAAACCAATGCACTTTCTCCCTATTCTTGTATAGGTAAAAATGACTAGCTGGACATGAGTTCCCCCTAAAACATCAGAAGTTGAAGATTGTGTCATTTGTTGGTGGAAAGATCATTTCACTAACATTTGGAATCATGTCTCGTGATCTGACATATGGCTTAACATCAAAATGATTTGAGCATATTCATGTAGCAATTTTTTTCCCCCAGACTAATATAAAGACTAATGATGTGGGCCCAGCTGATGCCACCCCCCTGTACTCATTAGAGAGACCCTGGAAAAATAAACAGGCAAATTATTTTCTAGAAAGCCTTCTCTGGATATGGAAATTTCCAAATCTAGAAATGCTTGCCATCCTCCTCTCTCTCTTTATCTTTCTCTTTAGGGATATGCAAGGCTCAATGAATGTTGCGGATCTAATAAAGAAAGGAATAAAAACTGTATAATGCTACACACCTTGCTATCTATCTTGGTGTTCAAAAAACAAAAATGTCAGCTTCCTGGATTAATGCAAGACATGGATGTTTCAAATTATCTACAGTTCATGTTACACAGCTCAGATATACAGGTTCTCTTACTACTTTGTCAACAGTTTCAGTATCTGTCCCAAAGCACTCTGAACAGGAAGCTTTATGAAAATACCATTGGATATGTTCCTGGAAACATGAAGTCTCAAAAGCAGAACAGTAAAAATAAAATAGGAGAGAGGATGTGAGTTCAAAGGTGGAGGGCATATCATGGGGGCTGGGTGAAAATAAGGAACCTGGTACGAAAAACAATCACAGTGAAGGGCTGTCAACATGGCACAGGAGCGCCCATGCTCCAATGTCTGACCCCAGGAGCGTGACCCTTCACTGAGTCATAGCTACATTGGCACAGAGCTCAGTCAACCTGCACACGGTGGCAGTTCACTCCTTCATACCTACATTGCTACCTAGAAAATGTACTGGCTTGACATTTCTGAGGTTTCTTAGCTCGAAGTAGCTTCTGTGGGCTCATTTTATCACTTGCTGGCCACTCCATCTTTTGTAATAGTTCATGATAACAAAATAGAAAGGTAGTGCTGCTGCACTGCCCTCCACTTGGGTTTATGACTTCTGGAATTCTCCTAATGGGATTTAATTGTTGATATATTTTGAAAGTAGTCATTCTGCATCCATCTACTGATAATTGCATAAGATCCAAAGACAGCTAATGGGCAACAACAATGCCAGTTTTTTTCCATTAGTTTTCTTCTAAAAACCTGTCTTTATTTAATGAGTAATACTATTGATTCCTTCTGACATCATTTGCTTAAAACCAAAAACAAGCTATATATAAGCTAGCAGCTTGTCCTTCAGTTAATATGAAGAATTTATTTTATGGGTAATGCTTTCTATAGTATGACTTCATTCACCCACCAACATACCTGTCTAGGCAAGGCAGAAAAGACAATGTTTCAGTCTATCTGGGAAAGTAAACACTGATTATGTCAGTTTGTAAAATCTACTAGTTTGTGGGTTTTACTTGCACGTAATGCTTCCCTCTCCCCGTTGCTAGAAATCAGTTTGGCTGGATTTGCTAAGGTGTTTATCCATTGTAATAAAGATACATTTTTTTAGCAAGAAGCTCCAAACCACAAACACTTCACCACAGGAACACACAGGATAAAGTTGAAGTAGTTACACTGGAAAAAAAGTGAGTTTTACTTGACAGAAGAAAAGGGAAATTAATTCTTAGTGAGCTTCTGGACCAAGATGTAGTGTATATCTCCCATTCCTTACTATTCATCATAATTGTCCCTTGGGACAGTTCAAATTACAGAAGCAACCATTAGATCTCTGTGACTTTCAGAGAAGCTTATTCTTTCAAGTTACATGGACCAGAATCTGTTATTTACACACCCAAATATGAGAGCTGGTCCCTAAACATATAAAGTAATAAAAATTATTAAATATACATACTTGCAGGCAGGATTTTCCAGGAGACATCACAGGATAGTTGACAGGTAGACTCAATTGAATGGTTAAACATGGTAACATGGTTAAAAATTCATATTTACAAGGAAGTGTTTGTGTGTGTGAACACATAATATACACAATCTCACAATTTTTTTTTCTTCCTTTTAAATAAACAGTAAACAATGAAAAAACATAATTACCTTCTTACTTATACTGAAAACCCTAAAATTTTCATAAATTTAAGAAGATAAGCTCAAAACTCCAAGGAACTTTCATAAGCTGTCCATTTCCTAGGCATTTCAATTCACAAAGTGAGAAGCAGGGTTTCAAGCAGAGCTTGGGAGTGCAGCCCACACTAGGAAAACTTTCTGTCTGAACAGCAAGATGTTGGCTGATGTCATTGCAAGATCATTCTCAGTAATCTTTGAAAGATCATGGCAACTGGGATAGATACTTGTGGACTGCAGAAAAAAAAATGTCACTCCTATCTCCAAAACTATCTCCAGAGGACACAAATAAAAACCAGCTTCACCTGGGAAAGTGAAGAAAAATAAGCACTCATGGAATCATTTCCAGACACACGAAGGACAAGAAAGGCATCAGGAGTAGTCAGCATGGCTTCACCAGTGGGTGAAGCTGGTCCCTAAATAAATAAACTAATAAAAATTAATTAAATGAACATGCTTGCATGCAGTATTTTGAAGGAGATGTCACAGGCTGGCTGACATGTAGCCTCAGTGAATTTACAGATGACGCAAAACTGTGAGAATGTGCTGGGACATCCTGCCATCCAGAGTGACCTAAACTGACTGCTTGAAAGGAACCTTAGGAAGATCAACAAGGATGGAGCATATTTCCTATGAGGAAAACCTGAGATTTCTGGGACTGTTCAGACTGGCGGAGAGAAAGCTCAGGAAGATTCAGAAGGACCTCAGAAGGTCCTTTTTCCCCCAAACCATCCTATGATTCTATCATCTCATCCACGTATATGTATACCTGAACGAAGGGTGCAAAGAGGGTGGAGCCAGGCTCTATTCAGTGGTGGCTGGTGATGAGACCAGAGGCAATGGGCGCAAACTGAAATTCAAGAGCCTTCCTTTGAATATCAGGGAACACGTCTTCACTGTGAGACTGAGCACTGGCAGAGGTTGCCCAGGGACGTGGTGAGGTCTCCCACCTTGGAGATAATCAAAAGTCATCTGGACATGGTCCTGGGCAAGCATCTCTAGAGCTAGTCCAACCTCTTGAGTGGAAGATTGGACAAGATGACCTCCAGAGGTCCCTTCCAACATCAACCATTCAGTGATTCTGTAGTAGGGTAATAATTACTCTCACTTTTCCTTCAGCTGGTGCAAATTATGTACCTGTATAAAAGTGCCAGTAAAAGAAGTCAAGGCAAGCAATACTCCATTCCTAACAAGATGACTCCTCTTAGCAGACCATAATATCCAATGTTTTTTATCTTTTTTTCTCATCTTCTGTTTCCTGTTATTTTTATTCTTTCATAAAATCAGTAGGAAAACATGATTCATGCAACAACAGATGGTGACAATACCCTCTGTCTGCACAGGAATCTAGGTGATATCAGTAGTCATTCATCTCAGCTTAACAGAATATGTTTAGTGCTTCAGCAGAGTAGGGATGAGGATCTATTCCACATAAATTATTGACTTTATATAAGTCACAGCTATATACCTAATATATAAACCAAAGATAACCATAACCCAGAGACAAGATTTTCTAAAATGAGTAGTCATTTTCCATATCCATCTTGACAAAATTTAAATAAGGGTTTTTTAAAAAAACAGAACTAATCCCATTATTTTTTAATAATCTGTCTCTGTCCCTCTCCCTAACTGATTTACACAGATCCATTCAAAGCAACCCAGGCGATGTTCTTCAATTGTGTGTGTTTGTTGAGGTTTTTTTATTGTTGTTTTTTTTTTGGCTAGTGTGGGATTTATTTTTTTACACAAAAAAGAATTCCGTCTACCTGGACTATACCATGCAAATACTTTCATTAATGGAATATAAGCCTATTCTGTTTCTTTAACTTTTGTTTTATTAATTTAATGTTCTGAGGTTTTGTGTTCTTAATACATTTTAATAATTTTTTTTATCTTGTCACATTTTGAAAAAAAAGAATAAATCTTCAGCTTGCACTTGCTTATCTGAGGTTGTGATTTGGTATACACATGCTAGGGAAACTGATACTTACAAATGGAATTTGGGACCAATTTAGGCAATTAAAACATTTCTTTCTGGGTTAGTCACTTAAGTAGATTTCAGAATTCCGCAGATTTGAAAGGCCGATGGAAACTCAATTTATTATAAAATTTGACCATGACTGAACTGAGCAGCTGCATTCCTGGCTTCAAAGTACAATTTCTGTTGTGAAGGCAAGCTTTTAGAATAATTGTCTTCTTTTTACAAACTGGTAGAAATACAATTAATTTTGTATAAAATAGTCTTTTTCCAATCCGTTTCTCTTTACATGTGATAAATGTACAGTTAATATTGTCCTCCAAGGGTGCTGCTCAGCACTGGGGAGTATTCACTTAAAATGAACAGTGTGTCACCTGATCAGTCCAAAAAAATTGCAGTGCCTCGTGACGCTACACTTTCAAGACCTTGTCATTTGTTCTTTTCTTTGTGTAGTATGATGCTGTGTCCAGGCACAGCACTTTTTTCAAGCTAGTTCAAAAATCTTATAGTCAGATTTTTTTTTTTTTTTATTTTATTTGATTGCAAGGTTTGGCTCTTTGAGATACTCTTTTGAGACCGTATACTCTGATCTTTGTTAGACTTTAACCTGACGGACCAGCTCTACAGACAAATTCTGATTCCTCCATTGTGAACAGCAAAAGCTGTGGCACTTCATGGTATCTACATGCTTCTCTTCAGTCAGTTTGCATATGCACTAGTTTTATGTTTAACCTTCTTTCATCAGGTCTTGTACTAAGTTGTGTGAGTGGGAAAAAAGCTCTTAGAGGCTTGTTATATAATGACTTTCTCTGGATTTTTCAGAATTAAAGAAGCAAATAGCAGAGTGTTTCTGAACAATTTTTTTTTAAATAAATGCAAACATACATATAAAAATGTCCAAGTAGTATATTAATAATTGGATGTCCAAATTTCAGAAACAGATAAAAGAGTCTGATCAAATGTGAATCCATTTCCTCTGGTGATAAACTTTTGCTATACATAGATAAATGAAGTTATGACATGTCCTGCAAACCGACATTTTCCAATAGCTTGAAAGCTTAATTGATAGTGATATATGTTAATTAAAGTACTGAAAATTACTAGTAAGACTAGCTCACGCAAATTTTGCTCTTTGAAGGTATTTGTGTGATACCTTTATTGGTTAAGAACACAGAGAATTCCTGTTACTGGTATTTGGGTTTTTTGGGTATAAGCAGATAGAAAGAAGCAGCCATAATACATACATTGCTATGGTTCTTTTTCTTCTTAAAAGCTTACGTCTTTTGCCTATTATTTTGAAGAATTTAATTTGATTCTTTAAGAGGCTTACGTCTGAACGGTCTCAGTTTTATTAGATCCCAGTAGTTTGCAATATTGATCTTCTAAGTAAATACTAAGTGATTCAAATGGAAGCTTTCCAAAATCTAACTCACAACTATCTTTTATTTCTTAAAGATAAGCTTTTATCTTAGATTTTCAGTAGATTGAAAAGAGCAGCCTGTCTTTTATTATGCCCCTTATCTGGTGACCAGTGAAAGTCTAAATCTAATGAGCTAATCCTCTGCACAATGGTGCAGAGCTGATGTGAGTTGGTTATGGCAAAACTCATTCCATGTCCTCTGGATTCATCTTTCCACTGATGGAAATGCTCAGCATCTTGGTGGAGAAAGAAACTATTTGATGAAAATGAGACTTGGCTTTATTTTTTACTTAAATGTGTATTGGTGATGATTTTACTGTTGGTCCAAAGTGAAACAGTTCCAAAAAGGTGGATATGTATTTTTTTTTTAATTTTACATTTTCATTATTAGGAAGGATTTACACCCTTCATTTTAAGATATTGTTTACAACATATCTGGCTTTAGCCGTAATTTTAAGCAGTTCAGTTCTAGACAGATTTACAAGGGAAACATAGATTTGGTTGTGTATTCAGACATTGAGAAGTCTGGTTACTCATGTGTAATAGCAGACACGTTTCTTGTGCCCTCTTCAACACAGACTTTAATTCATTGATTAAGAAACTTTCACATTAGGTACGTTAATCTACAAGAGTGAGGTTGCTTGATGTAGAAAGCTATGACTGGCTCCAAGACCCCTGAGGACTAGCTGGAGAGTAGCAGGGGATGCTACAGTAATATTTTCAAACCTGAATAAGTAGGTACTAAGCTCTGCATGTTTTCCCAGCTCGGAGTTCTGCATGATGCTTTGTTGCATGACATGTAGAAATTCTCTTGTTGCAATAGGAAAAGGGACATAAGTATGTTTTAAAATTTAAATTCTTGTTGGTTACTTTGGAAGGAAAAAAAGGAAGTAAGCCCTAAATATACAATTATTAGTCACTGGATGTCTTGAATTTTTGCCCACTGTGTACAGATGGAAGGTATTTCTTCCTGTGTCTCATTTGGAACTGCTTCATTAGCAACTAAATAATTTGCTTTTTATGTGTTTACTAGTGAAAATAGTACTGTGCTCTTTAAGCTGTCCCTAACTGTAACAGGCTAATGATATAATCATAGTGGATTGATGGAATATAAAATGAGAAAAGTTTTGCTAGAATAAAGTGCTCTTATCTATCTCTCTGCTCTTTGAATGTAATAGTGTGATAAATGTAATTCTCTGAAAGTGTCACATTAAGGAGGATAAATAATAATCCAGGAAAAATATCTCACTTCTGATTATTGAAGTGATTTGTAATGCCTGTATTGATCTCTATCCCAAAAAGCATAACAGATAATTTCTTCTGTATTCCTACAAAATCAATGCTAACAATTTTCAGAGAGGAGTTCAAATCAGATGGGAAATTTTTGTATGCTTTGACATGACTTTTGTTTTCTAGGTATTTTTATTTACATCAACCTTGGAAAGATTAAAAAAATGGATGGTCTGTGTCACAGATAGTCTTTTATCCCTATTACAAGCCATATATTATTTTTTTTTCTCCTTACACTCTTCTTTTCCCTCCATTGTTTAAGGATGCCTTCACACGCATCTAGAAATGAGGTTTGAAAGCTTTTGGTAAACATCATGAGTGGGAGTGGCATACTTCTTGAAAGTGATGAGTATGCTTTGCTCTATCCTAAGTACACTGGACTCTAAAATACCTTTTTTTTTTTTATAGGAAAGCTTCATGTTATCTAGGATGATGAAGAACTGAAGAGAATCATATAAAATGATTTAAAATACATAAGGCCCTTTCTTACCACAAAAGTTTTGACTACTGGCCCGTGTGAAAATCTTGGGTTCTAAGTTCATGGAAGCTGGAATTACTTCATTTCATAATTTCATCTCTGTGCTGCAGAGGCAGAAGAGGCTGATGTTGTCAGGACAACTGGTACAATATGCTATACTCTAAAATCACGTTTATTGCACATACTTGTGATTTGCAGAAGAAAAAGAGTCAAATGTGTGCCTTTACACATTTAGACCTGTACAGGTTTTGACCATCTGTATGAGCAAAATGCAGATACTTGCCTCTCAGATCACAACTGTTGAAACTCCTCTAATTACAGTAGTCTACTGCTAAACCACCTTAAGCACATACACCTTTTTTTTTTAATGTGATGTGTTTGATTATTAATACCTCCAGTATACTGCCATAAAGAAGATACACTGACTCTCCACAGTCATCTCCATTTTTGTAGAATACAAAAAAAAAAACAAAGGAAGGATAAAGTATTTGAATACTTTCAAAATATTCTGAAAGATAGCAGCTCTTTAAATGTTTATATTCTATCCAAAGATGCTTTCAAGGTAATAAACTTCTTGTATGCTCTTAGAAGAATTTAAGTAATTCCTGAAATATGTTTCTGAGAAATAGTTCTTCCCCATTTCGTAATTTGAGGAGGAGGTAAACCCCCTAATTTCTTGAAGTTTGATGGTGTTCATCTCAGAATGCAGTAAAATTCTTCCCTATCATTTTTTAGTTACCTCTGAGATGATAAAAGTTTTCTTGGTATTGAAAATCCATTTTCCTTAGTTTTAATTCCCTTTTTAGTGCCATTTTATTGTCTTAAGTTATTCAGAATACTTCTGTCTTTATTCCAGAAATTTTTACATTCAAAACCTTTATGGAGAAAAAAAAAATACTTTCACTGTTTCCTTGTTACTTCTGTTCCCCCTGTGTTTAAACAGTCACTTTATGTGTCTGGGCTTATTCTTCATTCTAGTATTTGATATTCTGTTATTCATTTTCTTTAGTACATCCTTTGTACATTGATAATTAAGACCTATATAGGTAAAAACATCACTCAGCTTTTCCAAGAGGTTTGTGTGGTGTCTCATAGTTTTTTTATTCTCTTAGGTTTTATTTAACCTAATAAAACCGTATTTTTTTAGTCGTTTGCCCTTAAAATCATATTTTAAGCTGATCTCAGCTTAATGTTCTGGGAATTGCAAATTCATTCACATTTCAAGCTCTGTTCAAGACTAGATTCCCAAGGCTATGAAATTTTGTTGCATGTCAGAGCTCCAGTTTATATTATATTGTATTTAATCAAGATTCCAACTAACATGTTTTCTTGAGGTTTTTAAGTCTGGATGTTAACAAGAAAAAAAAAATCTTTTGTCCTAAAACTTTGGTGGTACTAAGCTCCAGAATATCAGTGTTCTGCACAATTTGTATTATGCATATGTACCAAACTTTCGAAATTCTTTATCAGAGAGCAATAATTAGGTATTAGCTGAGTTATAACATTACTGTCAATTTAATGTATGCCTTAATAGATATATTTTGAAAATTGCTCCAAATACTGAATTACTCAGATTTTTTTCAACCAATAAATGTAGAGATAGCATACATATTTTTGCATTTAAAGAGTATTATCACAGTAGAACACTGTGATTATTTTAAAACTGAAATTCAAATTATGTTGACAGTTCAGCATTCACGAAAAAAATGAAGATTGCTGTCTTAAGTAAAACAATAAAAGCAAACCTGTGAAATTTCAGCTTTCAAAGGTCTTTGTGTGTGGAAGAGTACTGGATAAGTGAAGGAATTTAAAATAGAACCTTAGTAGAAATAGTTTTTTACAGTTACTGAAGAGCTGTTTTCCTTCATTTTCACTTAAAAATGTATTTTTGAACTCAAGTTTCCAGTCACTTAGATGAGATGTATCACTACGAGAAGTTGTTGAAGTTAGTCAGGTTACCTCAAATTATGTGTTCTGCAATCGATACATGTCCTACAGGTGATGCACGCACCAGCCTGAGTACAAGCCAGGCTCTTTCTGTGGGCTCTTTGCAAATGCTTGTTCTCATTTGCAATAATTTCTGGTGCTATAAAAGTGCAGTTTGGATAGCAGTGTGAGGAGGGCTTGGTCAATGAGGGGCAGAAAACCAGAAAAGATATAGCACTGATTTATTTCCTTCTAGGAAGTGTTCCTCTCCAAAAACATTTTTCTCGTGTAGGTTGTAAGTCTTAGGAAGTTTGTTTTGCCATTTCTTAGTCTTTGATTGTATAAACTGACCCACGCATCATACTACTCAAATGTCTGTTAGTTGATGGAAGAAAAAGAGCACAGTATATGTACATTTATCCTTTGTATCAATCAATCGTCAATGCAAACAGAATATATGGATGTAAAATGCAAACTCTTAACTTAAAATGAATTACCTAAGTTCTCATCTGAACATCTGATTTCTGTAGGTGGTGAGAATGTAGAAACATGTCCTCTCTTCCTTCTCAGAAGGCTTTTTAATTAAAAGCAACTTTGGATTTACGTGTCAGTGCTGTGATAAGATGTTATGGTAGGTTGAGACAAGTCTTACCATTGATGTTCTGAATTCTCTTCGTGTAGCACACCTCGGTATTCAGTTTCTGTTCCACCTTATCCTTAGAACCATAGCACTTTTTTTTTTTTTTTTTTTTTTTTTTTTTTACAGGAGAAGTAGCAAGTTCCCGATTCAAAGTTAGATTGTACACCATTTCAGGAATGTACTTGAGAATTTTTTTTGTGATTGTTCCTCAGCACAAGCTGTTCTTTCTAACAGGAGTGCTAGATAACAAATGTCAACATTTAAGAGGATAAAAAAGCTAGAGATTGGAAAAAAGCAATTATAGTAGTAGTTCAGAGTGAGTTTCCTTTGATGTGAATAATGCTGTCGCAATTTTCCACAGCTCATCTCCCACTTAGGTTAAAGCCAACAAATAACAGATAAGCAAGTGATAAAGAGCATTGTGTTTGGTTTCAGATGATCTACATTCAATCTACGAAAGCATTAGAAAGATGGTATTTTCCTCTCTCATAAGGTTATTCTAAGTGTAGATCATTATACACCATAAGGTATTCAGGTGCTAGAGTGTGAGGTTGCTGCAAATGTACTTTCTGTAGCCTCTGTAATATCCTTCTACTTCCTCCTCAGTTCTCTACACTTTGAGAAATGCTGCTGTTGAACTTTACAATAGAATACAAATAATAGTACTGGAAAATTGACGGTATTTTTCAGTAATTTTGACTTTCATTAATGAGAAAAATAATGTGGTTCTTGGTTCTATTGATAGTCTGTATGCCCCAATAACATATGCAAAAATAGTTGGGTTTATGTTGCTAAGATATACGGGCATTCCGGTAGTTCTGATGAAAAACTACAAATGCCCATGAAATAAGTCTGTTCTGCCTCTTTCCTAATATATACCAGCCATCAGGTGTGAAAGTGTGATAAAGGGTAAGGAAAAAAAATATTATTGCATTCGTCAGTAATGATGTGTCTGATCTTGAGAGGCTGTGCAGATGGATATGCAGATGTGAAGACAGAAGATTATCTTTCCATATCTGGATTAATCTCCAGAGTAACAAGTAATTTCCGACAGGGGTTAGAAGTTGCCCCATGCCTGTCCCTTGAACGCCATTTCTTATAGAAGAATAAAACCACTAGCCAGTTCCTTGATATGCTGCACGCACAATGAGATCTGTGTTAGTCTCATTCTGACTTAGAAAATATGAGTAAATATAAATTTTTCTCAAGCATTTCTCACTGCGAATTGACTATTTCTGTACATGATGAACTGCTCAGGCAGGAAATGTCTGGTTTAGTTAACAATTCCCATTGAAACTCCCTGAACCTTGCTAACTAACTTGATGTGTTGTGGATTTTTTTTAATGAAAACAAAGTAGTTAAATATTTGCCATGTTGTTTAAAGTACCTTCCTTCAGGGATCTTTTTGCACAAACAGTTTTTGCTGAAACCTCCAAACAGATTATTTTCATGCTAATGTATATTGCACACATTTATGAAACATACAGAAATTAATATTACTCTCCTTATATACACTGTGGGGAAAGACAATTCTTATTCCAATGAATGATCTACTATTAGTTACCATTTCAGTGACATTGCAGAAAGCAGTGATTCATATTATAGTTGCTTTAGGCTTCTCATTTTTTTTTTTAAAGTAGTAAGACAGACCTGTGCCACTTGAATGAAGCAGAAAGTTCTTAATTTGAATCCTTCCATTATGATATGGAATAAAGTTGTTTTATTGCACATTTCCATCATGACTGGTATTCAGTATATTATTACTATATTTAATTCTAATTTTCTGCGTAGAAGTATTTGCCTTGAATTTACAGTTGCCTGAATACACAAGGTAAATATATCATGAAGTAGTTTATTATTATTATGACTATTTACTAGGTACTTTATTTAAATTTGACCTACATGCTATTAAAAATAAAAACAAAATAAAGTTATGCCTGTCTTCCTTTCATTTTCCTATGTAGCTGAAAAGAAATGTTGGTCTCTCTGAAGATTCTAGGTGCCCCATACAATAGAAGATTGATTCCCTTAACTCTGAACTAATTATGATTTAATTCTCTAATTAATTGGATCAACTGTCTTCTATGAATGTTGAAACAAAACCATATGAAAAATGACCTAATTTTGAAAGTCAAGTCTCTTAGGTAGATCTGAATAATGCTGATATTTTTGAGGTGCATTTGAGGAACTATGTTATAGTGTGGCAGAAAGAACTTGTTAAGATTGGATTTGCAAAGTTAAGAGTATAAGTAATTTTCCATGCAGTGTACGAGCTCTATGGAAGCCTCCATTACAGTACCACAGTATCACAGCATCATAAGGTTGGAAAGGACCTCTGAGATCAAGTCCAACCTATAACCCAACACTAACACCATCATCTAAACCATGGCACTCAGTGCTTCATCCAGTCTCCCCTTAAACACCTCCAGGGTCTGCGACTCCACCACCTCCCTGGGAAGCACATTCCAATGGCCAATCACCCTTTCAGTGAAGAACTATTTCTTAACATCAAGCCTAAACTTTCCCTGACGAAGCTTAAGTCCATGCCCTCTAGTTCTTTCACTGGTCACCTGAGAGAAGAGACCAATCCCTGCCCGACTACAACCTCCTTTTAGGTAGTTGTAGAGAGCAATGAGGTCTCCCCTGAGCCTCCTCTTCTTTAGACTAAACAGCCCCAACTCCCTCAGTCACTCCTCATAGGGCTTATGCTCCAGCCCCCTCACCATCTTCGTTGCCCTCTTTGGCAGGTAATAGGCTTTGTGGTGCCATGATCGCCCCTGACACCAATAGGGGTAACAATGAGTGGGTGAGTGAATGGGTGAGTGGATGAAGTAAAGCACAACTTTTCTTTCCACAGACAGACATTGGTAACCTAGAGCAAGGAAAGTGCTTTGGAACATTGTTTATCACTGCTACACCAAAGCAAAGCAGGGCTGGCATTTACAGAATCCACAGTACTATTGAACCTCTTTTTAAAGGGAAGGAAATAACCGGTTTTGTCTAACATATGCATCATGATGTGTTAGTCCCAAAGGTGCACCGCGTTGCTCAATATATCCCTCATCCTCCAAAAACTGAGACCACTCCTAGGAAATATTTGGCAGATGAATGGGGCAGTATGCACTTTGGTTTTATAAACAAATGCAAAATATTTTCATTGTTTGTATTTATGGACTCTTCGGTGCCTAAATACTTCCAGGTCCTTCTGCCAGCCTGATCAGATTTCAGCCCAGTGGACTAGGCTGGACAAAGACTAGAATCTGACAGCCAAGCCACATGTTCCTCTTTGTTCAAATGTTCACTAATTCTTTAATTGTGACAACAATTTCTGAAATCTCTGCAAAACATGCTAGGGGAGGAGTTGCATGGGATTGCATTTTTTACCTGTCTTGTCTCTCCCTGGGCACAAAAGAAAACCACAACTTGTCACTGAATTTTGCTAATAGTGATTCTCATTTTGTTGTGCAAATACAGATCCCTTCTCCAATTATTAAAAGAATAAAAGACAAATTTATTTCTTAGTAGTCCATTGTGTAGACTGGGTGATGCAGAGACTAATTTCCCTTTTTCTTTTAGAGCCTACCAGGTTCTACAGAACCCAGATAACATTCATATTTTGTGAACACAAAAGATAAATCCCAGACTTTATTACACTCTTCCAGTTGTAACAGTCTTAAAGACAAAAAAAATGTACAAAGAAAATAGCAGAAACTAATTCTAAGTTCACAGAATTACTGCTTTCATTCTCTTCATTCGCTCTTACTGTGTCTAGCTTACTCTCTTTCTAAAGCTTTCCCACTTCCCCTTATAAGGATAGCAGTAGGAATGAAGACTTGTAGGGATAAAAAAAGCATCCCTGTTGAAACTATTATTAACACAACACAAGGAACATTGAGCCAATTGTAGCATCTGAGTAGAATTCGTCTTTGTTTACCTACAAATTAAACTGTCACAAAAAGCATAACAAATTAGCAAAACCAAGATGAAGATGTCTTAGTTCTTTTAGGTTGGAAGACTTTTGTCTGAAACCACAGAAATAAAAATTAAAAACAAACAGTAGAAATACATTTAATCAAAAAAGCTTCAAGTCTGGAGAAATAAACCACAAAATTTATCTATATTAAGTTTCATGGCATCAGTTCATGTTTCATTTTACAACACTCTCCACAAATTACTGGACTGGAGCCGAATACAGCATGGAAATACAGCAAACATAAGCTTTGGTAATACACAGATTTCGCAGTGGGATATGGTGCTGCCTCAATGTGATTACCATTTCTCAATAAATTGACAACTCCACAATGTTGGAGAAACACAATTGAATTATCCAGATCAAATGTAGATTCTCCCAGTTATTTTGTTAGTCATAGGGAAAAAAAAATTATGTCTGCAGGTTCCCTTTCTTCTTCCAACTCTTACCCCCTCACCTGCTGCCTTCATTCTTCTTTCTTCCTTCATTCTTCCACACTGACTAATGTAAGAAAGATGATCAAAAGAGACTTTAACATCATAGAAGGTGTGAAAACCTAAGCTTTGGAACAGGAGTGAGCACAGAAACAAGGCCAAGTCATTAATTCTTAAATAGAGGAAGGGAAGGGGAATACCTCGACATATAAAAAGCACAGGAACAAAAAAATGTTTCTATATCTTATTGTACCAAAGAGAAAGTCTCCACTGATCAGTTTTATGTGAGTTCTGGAGGCATTTCAAACTGAAAAAAATGATGCATTGTATAACATGTTCTTCTTTAGCTTTTTTTCCTCCCTTGAAAAGTCACAGCACTAAAATAATCTACAAAATTAACCTACTAGAGTGCATCCAGGTAGCACATGCCTTCAGTGATGGGCTTTCAACAGCCAGAGAGAACTCAAGAACAAAGCACCTTGGCAAAGTCTCTGGACAGTGTGACACAACTTTGTGAGATCCAGTCCTATGCACATTGGTAGAGAAACCGAATGTACTTGTCTGACAGGCTGGCCAGCACAGAGGCTGTCATTGTACAGGTGTGATACACCTCACTTTGGTAGCTAGTATAGCTTTTTTGACAGGATGTAAAGAACAAAACGATATATTCCTGATGCTGTGGTTTGACATTTGAGATTTTCTTTTCAAATCCCCTAACTTCTAAGAATATTAGCAGCAGAGAATATGTTCTTCAAGAAACAATCACCAAATAAGCTTAATGTTCAAGTACAGCCTCAAAAGTCGTATTGGGATTAGCTCCCTACTGATTCATGTTTTTCCCTAGAAATCCTTTACCAACTCAGTATAAAACAGAACTGGACAAGACAACGCAAATACAGATTCTGCATGTACTTAGTCCTAGTTATTTCCTGAAATGGGAGTTCTCTGAGATAAGTTTCTCATGTGCTCGTTCTAGTCCTGTGCCCCAAGTGTCAAGCACAGGCTGATCTATCATGCAATTTCATTCGCAATAGGTTATTACGTGTTAAATCAGGATGTTAAAACAGACAACAGGTATTTCATTAATTTGAATTAATGCTTCTTTGTCCACAAGGTAATTATTAAAACCAAAGCAAAACAAACAAACAAATAAAAAATTTTGAAGAAAATGCACCAGGGCTTTGCAGTTAATGACAACATCGAAAACGGCACTGAAAGAGAAGCATTTTACTCAAAATAAAGTGAGGGCTTAGAAAAATTATCTCAGTGAAGGCTAAATGGCAATTTAAGGAAACAAGCTTGCTAGGTCTAATTTAAATAGATTCTATAAATATTCTTTGGTATCTTGAAACTGTTCATAGCAAACCTAATGCATCTGTTCTGTCTTTGTGCAGTTACCTAGGCTACATTTCTTGACACCACTGTTCTGTAATAACCTCCATCTGCTCTGCTGTGTCTGTCATTTCTTTTGCTGTAACATATTGTGACAGAGGATTCATTTAGCTAAACTTATCTTGGCAACTTGTACTTCATTAAAGAAAATCCTGCAAGCATCAGTTAAAGCTTTGTTATCTGGCCATGCATAGCTAAGCTTCATAAATCATTCTTTCACTTTACATTTTGCAGCTTCTGGAAAGGTAACATTATTGAATTCAGATCACTGGAATAGAGCAGTACTAAAATGTTTATTGACCGGCTTTTAGGCACTTAGATCTGCTTTGAATGCAGACAGTGATATCAGCTACAGCTTTTGAATTTAAAAAGGATGTCACTAATATGTTTTATACATTGCTATAAATACTGTTTGATGGCAGGCCACTTTAGCAAGCTGCTGCTAATCTAGCAGAAACAAAATATTATTAGCATACATTCCCTCCTTCTTTGCCCCTTTTTTTTTTTAAATTATAGCATCTGCAAATAAAATGTTATACATTCATAGATCTAAGAGCCCAATCACAGCTCCATAGTTCAGACTGTATCTGACAAAGAAGACGGCAATGTGCAAAGGGACCCGAAATCAACCTTTATATTTCCATCAGATCAGCCTGGCTTTGCACCAGCACAGCACTTGGTGCAAGTCACAGCAGCTGTGGAAGTGTCACTCACTAGTACAGTTGTTCCTGCTTCATAACAAAAGTGACATTTCTACCTCCATCTAGACTCCCATGTAGGAATCACATGAAAGCCAGCAATATTTATACTGCAGATAATATTACTTCATGATAAGAATCATTTATTATTAGGCTGAAAATAATGATGAGCCCATTTACAGATGGACAGAAAGAGCTATTCTCTTTTGCATCAGATTCAGAATAGTCCCATGCTGTGCCAGCAGATGAGTCATTTAAAGAGTGTGTTGCTATAATACCATAGGAGGAAAGGTAGAGGGAAGACTTTATTTGCCTGACAAACAAAACTTAATCAACACAGAATGACATAAATTCAGATAAGATTTAACCAATAGTTTTGAATAGATATTTCTTATAGGAAAACAATATCCAAACTGTTCATTTTGACAATGTCAAAGGATATTGGTTTAAGGAGCTGTAATAATTCATATGAGTCTGGGAACCTCAGAGACTAGTAGGGTGCTGTTGGTCAGGATTCAGGACTCTTCTCTGATTCACAACAATGATTTGAGCTGACATCTCACAAGTCGAGTGTACCACTGGGCTCCAGTGAATTTGGAGATAGTTTATCTAAACTAAGCATTTTGTAGCCCAGACAGACAAAAAAGGACATGAAGCCCACCTAATCAGTGAGCAACCTCGATTTAATTACCTTTCATAATTTATAAAAATGCAGTGGTTTAAGCTGGACAGATTATCAGTTCCTTGGAAGTTAGGGAATCTCCAATGACAAGGAAAGGATCTGTGTGGGCAGCTAGTTGGATTTTAATGCAACGGAATAATGTCATAAGCCCTGAATTATCCGAAGACCACAACTGAGAAGTCCCTTGCAATAGTCATGTTTTGCCTTAAATTGCCCCAAAATTGAACTAACTTTTGAATGGATTAAGCCTGAAATGGATAGTTTCAATTCACTAAATTTACAAACTAATTAGTTTTAAGTTAGTCTGAAGAACAATGTCATAGTTTTCCAATCACAATTCCCAATTTACCTGTTGAGTAAAGTAAGCCTTGATTATTCACATTGGCCCGTTAACCACCCAAAATAAAGAGAAGCAATTTTGAATAAGGTATCACCACTGCTCAGGACCTATACTCAGAAAACATGCAGCTATATAGGATATTATTTCCCTCTTGTTCCAGGCTCTATGAAATAGGCCCAGTATCTAATACGAATGCTAATGAAATGTTATATCATGCTTGGTCTCCTTTCATTCCCACACCAGCCTAGTGGAATCTGTTGCCTGTTAGTGGTTCTTTTTGGCGGAATCATGATGAGAGGGAAGAACGAAATACTGCAAGGACAAGGTCATCAGCTTGAAAAAGCTGACTTTTATGCAGATGGTCACGTATTCCCTATGGATCCTGGATACAGTCAGAGTCAGATCTTGGTGACTTCAACTCTCTCATGAGATTTTGAGTTTAAAATACAAATTATTCTCCTAGCCTGAAAATTACTAGTTGTATTGAAAATGTTTATACACACAGATGGAAAAAGTTTTCCTAACCTTAGAATTTGCCTAATATTTATATAATGTAAACTTACTTACAGCTGAGAAATCTGTTACCATTTCAGATAGCGATTTTGTAGTCAAATGATACTTCATTTTAATGAATTAGAGCACAAAAAATCCATTATAACTAAGGAGGTTTTTCTGGAGGCCTGCAGATTTTTTTGCTTGTAAAAGATTTACTCTGCATCAACTACAATTAAATCCAATCTGAAAGGTAGGTAAAATGAAAACATTATTTTTATTATCAAGCAAACCATTTTCTGCTGAAGATTTAAAGGCAATTGCTTGTGACTGCTTAATTATGATCCTCACAGGTGTAAGGGAATAAAAAAAAGCCAATGGACATGCTATCTCACAGAAGGGAGAACATGAGTGTTAAAAAAATAGTCTTCAGCGATAACTCAATGAAAAAAGAGGAAACAGAGCATTGCATTTAGCCAGCAATAACATGCCTCTAATTCAGACCTTGCATGTCGTTAAAGTAACTCTAACTGTTTATATGACTTTTAATTAGCAGATTCCAAGCCTTTCAGAAATCATAAGACCAATTTGAAGGGAGATGTAATAATTTCCTTAAGACTACCTCATCAAATTCAAAGAGAAGTACTGGCGTCCTACAGTTGGGGTCAACAGTCAGACATATTAGCAAACATTTGTCCGTGAATAAAAACATCCTAAGAGTCTGAGTAGCTGAAGAACTGATGAATTCACGTGCCTTCTTCATTTTCACAGCCTGAGAGCTATCATCCATCAAAAGTCTTCTCTCACACCTTATCTGCACGACTTGGACATACAACTTTTGCAAACAGAGAAAGTGGGAAGTTAACGAACAGAAATAGACTTGTTTTGAAGGTTTCTTCTTACAGCTCAATATACATTCTCTCAATGAACCTCAAGGTTGATTTGTAGCTCCTACAAACCAAATTATAGGAGTTAATGTACTATCTTTTCTATAGAATGATAATGTGTGAGGCTTATGTAATCTTTCTAAAAGACTTTTGATCCTTGGGTGAAGGAATATATAAGGGTAAAGCATTACTATCTCTAATTGCAGAAGAGTTCATATCGCACTATTTTTAAAAGAATATAAAATAGAGCTTGACGGTTTTCTTTAATTATACTAGTCTAAATGCATTTTGTACAAAAATCTTCCCCTAACAAAAATATACAGATATGCTGAAATTAATACGGATCCTGGTAGCTAAGCAATTCAGAGCACCACACAATAATTTTTTTTTCTGTAAAGCACACAGAGTTAAGACAGTACCTCTAAAGGCATGTATAGTTATCTTACACTCTTCAAATGTATATATTATAAGCAAACTGATATATTCCCTTTTATTAAAAACTGTCTCCTTTCTCATTTTCAATTGCTTATACTTTACCAAATTGTGTACTCCATAATTTTACATACAAAAATTAATTTTTCTTTATTTTAAAAGCTTCAGCCAGAACAGCTTAAGCATTTTCAAAAATGTTATAGAAAAAAACTGCTTCCCCTCCCCGTTCAACATTTTGTTGACCTTTTGTCAAAGAAATTTGAATACTTCTGACATTTTAAAATAGGAATTAGAAAGCTGACAGTGGAATGAAATCTCCCAGGGATGCACTTTTACACATCCCTGAGAAATTCTGTGAAATTACACCAAGCAGTAAAACTCTAGGAGGAAAAACAAAACAACAAAAAAAAACCACCAGATTTTTGCACATGCTTAGTATACATTTGGTGCATCTTTCATACAGAAGACTCTTAAGAGTCCTGCCTAAGCAAGACCTTCCTTACAAGTCAAGTGGGAAGCAGTGAATATTGTTCTCTCCTTTATTTTCAATGCTCTGTTGGCTAAATTCAGGTAACAGAAAAGTGAGAGCTACTGGAGAGATACTGAAGTCTAGAGACAAAGAGTGAGACCAGAGTTCAAAAGTGAACAGAGGTGCTAAGAAAGGATGTCACACACAGGATCTGGAAGGATAGAGCACAGTGACACAAACTAGAACTGGAAAGAGAAGAAACAAGAAAAGTTGAAAACTCAGGAATGAACAAGAATAAGTAAGGAAAGTAGAGGAGTGGAAATAGCACCAGTTATATAAGAAAGTTGGTGATAAAATCAGGGGTGGATGAACAAGAACAGGACTGGAATGAAAATATTTCTGTGTGAAGCAAAAACAATTGTATCCTACTTTTCTTGTTAAGATGCATAAAAGATGTACCTTGTTGGGGCCATATGAAGGCATCCTAGTAAAACTGTATTAGAATAAAAAGGAGCAAAGCTGAACTCCTGAGACCTGAGGCTGTGTATGATTTTCTTCCAAATAGGTAGGATTACAAAGCAGTTAACAAAACTTGCAGTAGTTTCTCAATGAGTTTAAGGTATCTAACATAAGATTATGTGAAAAAATGAACAAATCCTACACTTGGATGAAAAGAATTATTCTGAATGCTTAGGGTTCAGGATTCTGTCAGCCAGAGATAAGAAGTCTCCAAATTTGTTGGCTTTTATTTCCACAATTTTACAGCAAGACCTCTGAATTCAAAATGATTATCCATGGCTCTCCGTAATGATGAGTTTTCCTGTCTCAGAAACTATTAATGCGAAAAGACTGCCTTGTTATACTAGTATTCTTAACCCACCACCACCAAAAAAAAAATTATCCTCAAACAAAACCAAAACACATACAACACACAAACAAACAAACAAAAACCCACAAACCACAAAACCTGTGGATAATGTTTGCTTTCCTTAAACCTCTAAGTGCTAATTGAAATTCAGGTTCAGTAATATATGGACCTAGAAGTCTTAATGCATGTTACTCAAGCATACAAGTTATCTTACGTGTTCTGCCATGAGGAAGCAAAACAGGAACCCCCAAAAGTGGTCAATCACAGAAAGGAGTATCTGATGGACTTTCTGAGAGCGTGGTAAATGTTGCGTTTTAGTAGATACGCTAGTGCTTCTTTCTGATCACACTGAAGTTAGGCCACATTTTAAAACCACTGCAAACTTTCTTAGCCCTCATCTGCAGGGCTTTTGTCTGCACCTCATTTATAAGGAGTATACACATTTATTAATCCATGGTAATAATTCTCTGATTTTTAATATGTCAAAAAAATTTCTTTCAAATATGACTATACAACACCAACTGACCTTAGGGTTTGAAACTTTCACAGGCATAGTAAAAATTTCCATTCTAGTAATGAATCAGAATGTCTTCATATCCTAATGTGTCAAATCCACAAATCAGTTTGCAATAGGCTAGAAAAATCATTAAAAACTATGAGCAAAAGACATCTCAAAAAATCCATTTTGTTAGCCACATAAAAACTATTAAACACACCCATTTTCTTTCTGCCAAGAGTACAAAATACTGTGAGTTGGAAAAAGTGTCACACACAAGCCATTACTTTCAACAGGGATTATTCTAGTGTTAAACATCAATGTTTCTGAGAACACTGATTTCACTTTGTATGATAAAACCCTCTCTGTCATTATATAATTTTTTTTAAGCCACTGTTAAGTTTTTATAAAGAAACAGATTACCCATAACGTGTCTTTTTACTCATTTGTTGAGCACAAGCAGTTAGTTATAAACATATTGTCGTTACCACAAAGAATTTAATCAAGATCTGTAATCAGACGATCATGCAAAGTATGGCAATTCTGAATTAAAAGGAACAACAAAAAAAAGAAAACTGCTACTTCCCTGTCCTGTCCCCTCCTTGAAAGCAGGTAGGTGGAGATGCTACCTGCTAAAATTCTGATCAAGGAGACCCAAATTCTGAGATACTAATACAATAAATAGCTAATGTCATGGGAGAAGAACAGATGGAGGCAGGTCTGGCAAAAAGAAATACAATTAAGTAGTTAGTGATAAGCAGTAGTATTTTAGAATAGGAACTGTCTGGGTATCATTAAGCAAGCACGCACTGACCTGTGTGAAGTATGACCCATTTCACATGAGATGCAAGTATGGTTGGTTGAAACAAACACAGCACAGAAAGTTTGTGTTGAATTCTGCTCTCTTGACATTTACTGTTATCAAAGAGCAGCAAAAATTTGCCCTGCCTTGGAAAAAACTTTCCATAAAAGCATTCCATAGCAGTAACAAAACCCTAAACAAACAGGACAACTGGCTTCCTTTCAAAACCACATAATGCACACATAGTTTGAGGAACAAATATCTCATAAGCCTTCTCCAAGTATGGAGAACTCAGTGCCTTTTCTATCACAGTTCCCAAAGGGACAAGAAAATGTCTTCCTTTGTCTGTTGGTACCTAATCACTTCACAGTCCTTACTCCACCAGTACTTTTCTCCTTATAAACTTAATTTTAACGTGGTTGGAGGAGCAGGAATTAAATTACTATTTATTCTAATTCTGAAACAGTCTTCACTTCTGACCATAACAAGAACATATGAATAAATATCAGTGTTATGCCCTAAGACAAATACTATCTTATCGGTATACGAGATTCCTTGTGTTCTTTTAGTTACTCATCAGAACAAAACTTCTCTTGACTGCCTTTTTTTTTCTTCATTATGTTATTTTCCCCTTTGATGCTTTATTACCTGCCTTAAATGCATGCATCTACACGCCTGCATGGAACATACCATCTTCTGCATCTTCCATGGAAAAGGGTTAAAAGCATTTAATGGTCTGGGTTAATAATAGTCAAGTTACTGAGTCAGTAAAGTGATGAATTGGGAAAAATCGTTAACTGTATAGAGTGCTTGATCTGCTCTTTCAAAGGCAAAAGCTAAAAATGTCTTCCCTTTAAAACACCAAGCAACCTTGAGTTATCTATGCTTATGGAAATGTTTGATTGACACCTGTCTGATGGGTCAATACGATGAGTAAGTTATTGACTATTCTCAAACCTGTAAAAATATATGGAAAAGACACTACATCAGTACGTTGATAAATAAGACCAGAATTTTCAGGAAACGTCTTTAATTTATACTCAGGGGAACTTAATGGCCTGCCTTCCAATAGATTTTTCTGAAAATCCCAGATCTACAAGGGTAACTTTTTGTCCACATCTATGCTTTAACACACCTCTTAGCAGTGAGATCCACATTACCAAAACTGAAATCACAAAAAAAGAATCAAGGGAATTTTTCACTTGAAAACATTTGCAGACAATGTTTTCTCACTTAAACATAGGCCCCACTGTGAGCATGGGGGAAGGGACCAGCAAAGAAGGGAAAATGCAACTGTGACCTATGGCACGTTAGACGGGATGTGGGCTCTAGTACGCGGAAGGGTTCAGCTGAGAGCCATCTCTGGGAAGAGCAGCAGATGTAGCAAAATGCCATGACTATAAACAGCATCATTTCTTTTCTGGAAATCAAAGCTGTGTTATCTCTCATCTTCACTTATAAAATACACTTAGTTTTTGTCTCTGAGTATTCCCATTAATAAAGCAAAAATTATAAATATGTCACTCCAAAATTACATTTTCTGCTTCTTATATCTATATCTAAAATGTTCCCCCCTATGAAAGGTAAAAAATCAACTCATTTTGGTGCTCAAATATTCCTCATATGGTGAAAAGCTGAGATGATAAATAAAATGTTAATATACTAACAGGCTCGGTCCACACTGCAATATGAAATACACTAAATGATGTCTTTGTAGCTTTGAACTAGGAAAGCACTTGAGCACAGAACCGTTTTAAACCCAACATCATGAGTAGCACCAAAGTCAAAAAGACTGCTCATAACATCTAGATATATTTCAGTGCTGTCATGAACCTGGACTCTTCAACTAGTATTAAGTACAAGTATGGGAAGTTGAGACTTAGCCTGAATCTGAAATTTCCTCACTTTGTGGCTTTGGTCTACTTATTTCGATAGATGCTTTCATTTCCACATGTGATAAATAAAACACTCTTTGTCTGCATCACCAGAATTGTATTACCTGAAATTCTTTTCAGGCTTTGAAGACGAAATAAGTGTACATCTACTAAACATCATATGTTATTATTGAATCTAATTTAATTCTTATGCCTGAGTCAGAAAGCTTAATATTCTCAATTTATAAACTGAATTACAGTTAGCTACAACTTGATCTAGGCTATCAATTAACTTCCTCTTCTGTCTTGGTCTGGAGACAACCATAAATAAAAAACTATTGCTGCTTCATTCATAACCACCAGTGATGGTTTAATCAGAGTTTAAAATGATAGAAAAAGATCCACATGTTTGCAAAAAGCGAATGTTAATGCATAAGTTCTGAAACAATAAAAATACGCCTTTTTAGGCAATGTATATGTAATCTGTTTCCTTTGGGTCTAGAGAAACTTATTTTTTATATTTATTTTTCTTAAATCACACTGTTTGTTCCTCTACAGATGACAGCTTTTGGTTCTTACATTTTTTCTGTGCATGCTGAACTTCATGCTGTCAAATTGACGAGAACACCTAGTGCAAAGCACCAGCAAACATAAACGATGAGATATTTATTGGCACACAGTGTTTTGAAATGTAAATAACTATAACAGTCTATCTTTCCCTCAATCTGTGATTGCAGGGCAGAATGGAGGACAGGTGGGTATTTCGAGCTCTGTTAAGCACTAAAGTTTTAAAGCGTCTCTCTGGACATGGATTTGGATTGATGGCTGATGTATCATCATTTACGTAGAAAAGTTGAAAAATTCCATAAACAATACAGCCAATATCCTACAAACCCTCTCCCTTGTACTTTTTTTTTTTTCTATCAGCAGTTAACACAAAGAGTAGTTTCTAATTAAACCTTAGTGCAGGGGGGGGAAAAAGAAATGGATGCAGCAACAAGCTGGACTACTGGATAAAAAGCTTGCATGAAGAAAGTGAATAGCAGAAAAATGAGGATAAAGGACCAAGGCATACACTGTTGCTAAAAGAAACAATTACCAAAGCACAGGTAGCCATCTTTTTTGCATGAAATCATCTGTAATTCTAACAATGGCTCAGCAGAAGGACTTCCTTAATTAAAATAACCTAATTTGGCCAAATGATACGGGCTCATTTTAGCTTGAACTTGCCTGATTTTTATAGAGTATTCAGCAATAGCTTAGAGCAAAATTTTAGTATTTTCATGAACTAAAGAACCTTGCTGGCCCAACAGTGTTACTTATGCAACGATCTTGAGGAAAAAAAATACTTATACTAATACAGAATTTTCAGCCTGAATTACTCCAGCGTATTTCACAACAATTAAATTTTTCACAGAAAGTAATTCTTGGAATAATCCATAGCATCATGAAAGAGGTAAAACATCACAGCATGATTAATGGAGTATATAGGTGTGCTGGGTTAGCGTGGCAAGGGTTTAGGTAAGGGAGGGGCTACAGTGGTGTCTTCTGCTGGAGGCTTTTAGATGCCAGGGTTGGTTGGCTCCAGGGTGGACCTGCCACTGGCCAAGGCCAAGCCAATAAGTCACGGTGGTATCATCTGTGTGATAACGTATTTAAGAAGGGGTTAAATACAGCAAGAGGGCAGTAGCAGCTGAGAGTCTCAGGAGTCCTGGGGGAGGTAGAGGACTCTCCCTGACCCCCACCTGGGACTAGGCTGCCAGGAATTGGAATGCTAGAACCCACCCAGCCTGGTGTGGACGTGCAGAGAGAGAATAGATATATAGGAGAGATAGCCCTGCAGCCATCAAATGGAAAAGAAACAATTATGCAGATATCAGATGCCAGAAAAAAAGCACTGCAGAGAAAAACGAGGTCAGTGAAGAAGGAGGGGTAGGAGGTGCTCCAGACACCTGAGCAGAGATTCCCCCCCAGCCTGTGGAGGAGTCTATGGCCAAACAGGTTGTTGTCCTGCAACCCATGAAGAGTTCTTGTAGATGCCCATCTGCAGCCCACGGAGGACCCCACACTGGAGCAGGTCGAGGCATTCAAGAGAGTCTATGACCTGTGGAAACCCATGGTGAACCAGGTCATGAAGAACTGCAGCCTGCAGGAAGGATTCATGTTGGAGAAGGTCATGGATGGCTGACTTAAGTGGGGGGATCCCACTCTGGAGCAGGGAAAGCAGGTGAGATGTCCTCTTCCTGAGGAGGACGAAGTGGCAGAGACAACTGCGATGAACTGATGGCAACACCCACGCCCCATCCCCTTGCACTGCTGTGTAGAGAGGAGGCAGAGAATATCAAGTCAAAGTCACACTTGGGAAGGAAGGGAAAGGTGGGGGAAGGTATTTTTATCTCTCAGTATCTTGTTCTGATTGATCTGGTAATAAATTAGATTGATTTTTTTTTACCCAAGTTGAATCTGGTTTACTCATGGTGGTAACCAGTGAACTATCCTTCCCTGTCCTTATCTCGACTCACAAGTTTTACTTTTGCCTCTTTTGATTCTCCTCCCAATGGTACTCAGAAGGAAGAGGAGTGAGCTACTATGTGGTTCTTTGTTGCCAGCTAGGGGTCTCAAAACCACAATAATATGTACAATACTTAAATTTTTGCTCCAGAAATTAATAACTTCAGACCAACAAACAAGCAAGATTTTTACAGAGAGGAAAGTTTAACAAAGTTTCTACAGTACTACTTAATATTGCAGCTCACCTTCCTGTTTGGCACAGTAATATATAAATCACCTATTTTACAATGATTAAGTACAATGTATGTGTGTGAGGACCAAGAAGGGGGACAATTAAGCACACTAATCAAAATACTGCTCTGTTTTCAAACTGCAGTGTGCAGTGCCTCATGCCCTCATCCACTGCCTGCAGGCACTGTTTCACACACACTTACTTGAAAAAAAGTATGAATATCTTTTTCTATTACCCAGTCAAGCTATGTACTAAGGTAAAGGTAACTTCTGGCTTCAGTAGTCTTTTTGAAACAAGTGACAACTAAGCTACACAGCCGCTTTGCTGGCTCAGACAATGAATTCTTGGACAGACATTGGGTATCCTTAACTTCTCCATTCAACACCTAGAATGCTCAAGTGATAGCTCATTATTTGTTTCACACCATATAAACAAACCCAGCTGGTCCAGCCTGAAGCAGGTTAAGAAAAACTATAAAATCTTCACAGGCAGACTACAGGAATGGCAAACTCTACAGAGAGAGGATAAACTTATAAGTGGGGAATGTTTTCCAGCCACCCTGGTTATTTGGGCCTCAATTAACTACAGAGATTAAACCTGCCAACTGCCACTTGTATCTTCTCGTCCGTATAAAGTTCTATCTATATTTGAAACAATTAATTACAAAAATGCCATAGGGCAATCCTCTAAGTCCCACATTCAATTCAGCCAGCTATTGGCTAACACAAACAAACTTGCTTTAAAATAAAAGATTGCTGACTCTACAGAAAGAGCTGTAGACACAGCAGGAGCTGGCAATTTCTCAAGCGGCATTCAAGTAATCAGCGTGACCTCTATATCTTCTTACTTCCTTGGCAGAACTCAACAGTAGCCCAAAATATTTAAAGGGCATAATTGGTAGAAAACGAGGACTGCTGATAAAGAAAATACAAATAGAAGTATCAGTTCTGCTCAAAAAACTGTGGCATTGCATGGCATCTTCATAGTAAGTCAGTGTAGCTATAATGTCTGGCTCTTCTGGGAAATACTTCAACTCTACTTTCGTCCTCAGAAACATCAGAGATAATTACACGAGGCCTCCAAATGTTCACCATTGCTCAGGGAGTCAGTCTCCTAAAGAAACGAGGAGCAAATTAAGTGTCCTCTTGAATTTAATGCCAAAGCTCAACTATATTATTTATCCTGTGGTTGTTAGGTTCGCTCCATCGTTTCTTTTCTGTTTTGTAGTCAAAGCATTTTACGGATTTTCAGCAAAATGTCACCTGCTATTGGGACTGGATAATATTTATAAAGCCCTCAAAGCACTGTGATAGCAAATGTTACTAACATGCATGAAAAGGTAACAAAACTTGCACCTATAAAAATACGCCTTCCTCTCTGAATCAAAGGGAAAAGACACAATGCTGAAACATAACAGGATTTCTCAATAATACTAACGAGAGGGAAAGAAAACAGGAAGGTGCAGAAAGCTAATGGAACTCAACCACATGAAAATGGAAAAGGCTTTTCCAACACGTTCAAATAAGACCAGAATTGTAATGCACTGAAAAAAACTCAGTCAAAAACACATCAGAAATCAGATCCCTGTAATGGAAGGTGTTCAGAACAGAACTCGAAATTTTGCTCTATTTTGGATGCCAGTAGAGCACGTGATTGAACATTATTGAAAAAAAAAAAGAGTGATTAATATATTACAGCTTATACTCAGTCCAGCTTTCACAATGGTATAAGTGTCAGGGGAAGATATTTGAATTTGGAACTGAAAGACTTTAAGGCCGGAAGAAGAGTCTGAAGTTTTGGACTGTATGTTTGAGAAAGGAGAAAGCTATTAGCAGAACCATGGAGATATAGTAAAATAAAAAGAAAATTCAAATTGTGTAGTACTGTTTACCACAATTTATAATACAAAAACAGATGGCTATACAGTGAGTTTTAACAGAAACAGTTTGAAAAGAAGAAGGGGAAAATATTTTCACACAGCACATAATCTACCAGTCGTGGCTTTCCCCATGGCAGGTTTCTGTGATTCTGTGAATATCAAGACCAAGATCTTAGCAAGATTCAAAAAGGATTTAGACATTTATATGCACAATGCAAGCATCCACAGCTACATTAGATGAAATTAAAAAAAATGGGAGATATAAACCTTGATGCATCAGTGGATAAGTCAACTTCTTGCTGGTGGGCATTAGAAAGAATTTTCAGCGGGCAAACTGCTCCAGGATTTCCCGTTACAGTGCTTCCTTCACTTGCCCTTTAGGTAGCTGGTGCTGAGCACTCAGAGCCAAAATGAAAGAACAGACAGACTCAACTTGGCCATTTCTACATTTCAAGTAAAAAACCAAAAGGTATTGTTATACAATATGTTATATGTGTGATAGAGAGCTCACATAATTTGAAAAGGAGAATAGATCTTAAATAATAAGTTTAAGACACTGTAATATGACAGCTTTGTCTTTTACAGCAAATTCTGTTTGTGAGTATCTTTCTTTAAAACCATACCTGGCATTTCACTCTACCTCTTAGACTCTGGACCAGACTCCCTGATGATAGCCAGCCTCACTATAAAACATCCAGAGAGTCTCCTGATGGGCCTTGGGCATTACTGACAATCAAGTAACAGTATGCACCTAAATTCTGTTTTCCTGCAGCTTATCACTCACTGAAATGTGATATCATCTCTTTTCAACAGCTAATCCAGTTTGTGGGAAAAGCTTCAGAAGCAACCAAGATTCTCAAAGAATAACGTGACAACAGGACACTGATATTGCATTCTGTCACCTACGCTTAGCCTGGAAAAATGGCTGGGCTCAACCTCAATATGCCACACTTGCATGAAAAGAGCTATCTGTGGAACAAGACATTCCACTGAAATATCCTCAAGGCTTATTCACAAAAAAAAACCAGAAAAACCAACCCAGGTGAAATTGTTGTAACACAAAGATGTTTGAAGGACCATTTCTGAATTCTGACCTATCAGCATTCTGGTCAATACCAGTGAGAACTAAGGCAAAAGCTTTTAAGTTGGCTGCATTATGTAAAAGCAGACATCCCTATCTGGATGTTTCTTGCAATAGCTGTTGCCTTTGTGTTTTGTACAGGGCAGAACACTAGGTCCTACAGCTGCCATTTCACTGTTCACAGCTTACATATGAGACCAGGCTCCTCAAAGAATACAGACAGTAGAAGGGTATGGCTACAAACATTGACTGTTCCACCCCAAGATGGGATGCTCAGTGCCGAAGCAGTTAATTAGGTCTAAGCCAATCACAAAGAGAACTTCTGGGCAACTCAAAGGCTTTTACCTACTGTACCTAATCAACTAGATGAAGGCCTGAGAAACACATTTTCTGACCCACATTACTAGTTTCCAGTTGTATTTTCCAGATATAAATAAACTGATACTTTGCTATCAATAACTAAATGGGAATTGCACTTCCAGAGGTCATGCCAGACCCAAAGTGAAAAGAAACCTGCCTTTATCTGCTACCTTTGCAGAAAAGTCAATGCTTAAATGTTACTGAATTTGAATACTGATAGAAACACACATAATATCTACAGAGAACCTGCTTGAACACATGTATTTATATTTTCACCATATGTCAGAGATCTATTTTCAAGGAGAGAAAAAAACCTATTTTTCTTAATAAGAATCTGGCATGCACACAAAAACTGAAATGCTTGATTTTTATAGATCATATTGTAAATTAATGTAAATAATTCAATATGCAGATTGTTCAGTGTGCTGAAAATGCCAGCATTTTTCAAAAGTATAAAAAGAACTGCTTGATTGAGGATATAAGCAGATGATAGAAAGGCAAAAAAGACTTAGTAACTTCCAGTAAAATATTTTAGACTGTACAGATCATTCCATATTTGAAATTGAATGGTATGTCAGAGGTTAACACACAGTGTGCAGCATGTTTTTTAAAGATCTGTTGTTTGCACTTTAAACAAAAAATGGCTTTAATTTTTTAAAAATTTTCATGGTTCAATGTGTACATGATCATGTTGCCTCTTTTCACTTGCACTTGGCTCAAGCTATTGTACCATCAGGAATCAGAAGGGTTTCCCACACCCTGTAGAAATTTAACAGCATAAGAACAAAGGAAAACATCTTTACTGACAGCTCAAGGTCATGCCTCAAGCCTCCTCTTGCTAAATAAGTCTGTGGACATAGATAGATGGAAATTAGGTAATTATAGGTGCCAGCTGGATGCAACCAATCACTGGTGCAGACCACAAACTCAAAGAATGCCAAGGGTTTTAAAGTTCAAAATAAGCTCCCATTTCACTTCTATAATAATTAAAGTATCTATGATTTCTTGTATCCTCCTTTATCTCACATTATGATGCACTTCAAAAATTCAAATGAAAACCAAACATCCCAATAACTTCCCATTATACTAACAGCTGATCAAGCAACAATTATTTTTCTATTTGGTCAGACATGGACAACGACACGTGACTTTCAGTAACATGCTATGGATTTGTCTATATTCCACTGTGAGCATAAAATATATTTTCCTATATCAGCAGTTAGGAGGTTCCATTAACTCGAGGTTGTAAAATATACATAACACACAGATGGGTTACACTGATGGGCTTCTGGAGCAGATGTCTTTTTCATTTCTCTGAAATAATACAGGTGCTGTTATAGCTAAAAATTTCTAATAAAAACGTAACACACCTCTCAAAGATCTTATCTACCCACCACCACAACCCAAAAAGTTTGGGATGCTGGATTCCTCAATTCCCTAGCTGAATCCAGATTCAAAGTTTACAGTAGGCTGTTACATTTATAATTGATGGCAATACTAATTACAGACATACAGGCACACACATTATCTTCGTCTCCATTTGAGGTGTTAAAGATGAGTATATAGCCACAAGTCGTTTCATGAGTGCATCTTTAACAAATTCTTTTTAACGCAGAGGGCATAAAGTTCTCATTAAAAATAATTGGATTTAGAAGCAGGAATCCCAGGAAGGATGTGTTGTCTCATTAGATATTAACTAGTAATACTGTAAAATACTCTGCTTATGAATTGTTAGAATTCTGGAGTCTTTTTTTCTTTCTTTCTTTTTTAAAATCTTTCAAATTAACACTTCTATGAATATCTCATTTAGAGCTAAATGAAAGCTCCTGCAATTCTAGAAACAATGTGTGTACTTGTAAGCTCCCCAATGATATAACCATCCCACTAAACTGTACAGTTATAAGAAAATAAACTTTACTTGCTTTACTGTATAGGTATTTAATGCCCACTACAGTTTATTGATTTAACAATTCCAGCCATGTCATGTCCTCTCAAATTCCTACCAAGTTGGGGTTCACAAAACACTAGTGAAGTTCTCCTTCATGATATACAAGGGCCTGAATGTGTCAATACTTCTTGTCTACATGCAGAATCACACCATTACCACCCAATGCAAGGGAACATGGATGAGTCTGTATAGTTTACTTTAGGATTCACAACAGAGAAGTCAAAAAACCTACCATTTTTTCCAGCCAACAATCCCTTCCAGGAGTCACCCATAAGTGGTTTACAGCTCCATCAAAAACTGTTTCTGCTCAGACACCAATATATCTAAGTCTCAGAAACCACATTTCATTATATTGGATAAGTCAAGTTAAGATCCTCATTAGCTTATGCTTGTCTCATCAAATCTATAAAAGCATTTCCAAGGACTCCAAGGAAATAGGATTATGCTCATTCCAAACATATTTAAAAATTTAACTCCTCGTAATACCTCAAATATCAAAAAAAAGGGGGAGGAGGAACCCAAACAGATTTGGCCACTTATAGTAAGATTCACAAAGGGCTTTTTTAGCTCTTCTGCTTTAATAATTATTGTCTGACACAATTATGAAAGGTGAGCCTTCCACCTGCCACTTCAAACCAAGAGATGGCATGTGGTCATTTGTTTAAAAAAAAAACAAACAGAACTACCTGCTCACATTGATCTTCATTGTGAATTCCACCTTTAGCAGTAAACAAAATTCCAAAGGATGCTGCAGTAATTGATTTACATAAGAATACTAAGTTTGTTGAAAATAATTAAAGAAGATTTAGCTAGGAAGAGTTAAAGCAAAGCAGCTGTATTGATTCTCTTTCACTGCTAACCCTATGGCCCTTCCATAGAGCAGTTGCTACTTCAGGGAATGTATACCCCACATGCCTTCCAAAGAATCCTTTTTTATAGGGTATAAAGCATCCTATTGAAAACCAGATAACTGACAGAGTCACTTAATAAAAGTAACAGTTGCTTGCAAAATTTTGCCACAAAGAATTTCAAACAACCAAACAAAACAAAAACATGCTAGAAAGCAGTACCCTCTTATTGCCATTTCATTGCTTGATTGGTCAAAACTTACACTGCAATTTATCATCTTCTCTTCATCTGTTAGGGCTAAACCTTTCCAAAATGATGCAGGACTGCAAGGGACACTACTCACACTCTCTCCTCCTTCCATCAAGTCATTGATAAAACAGTAAAGCTAACCAGGATATTTCCAAAGCTGCAACTTCACACTAAATCATTACACAAAATATTTTGAAAATGTTCTTCTTCCTTTGGGGCTGAACCAAACATCTAAAACCACTAAGTTTTTAGCATTAAAATATGGAACTATATCTACAATTATAGTAAAAAAATCAAAATAAACAAAAAACCCCACAAAACCACAACAAACAACAAAACAACAGATGTCGAGAATAGACACATAAATACACACAAAAGAATAACAGGTTCTAGAGGCTTACTGCTCTTTGTAGCTACAATTAATCTCCCACTAGAGCTGATGTTACATTTTGGTATTTGGATTTTATTGCTACTGAAGGTTCTTGCTGTATTCAACAACAGAAGACATATTTGCAGGTCATACCACCATTCACAGTTCTATCACATGTCTGGTAGCTACTTAGTTCAACCCCATAGACTACCAAGTGATTTATCAATACTTCTACATTGATTAGAAATAGTTCTATATTCTTTCAATCTCTCTTGACTTCAGTAGGCATGGCAATTTCACATGGCATACAGAAGCTGACATTCAAAGTCAAATTCTTGAAGAATCACTTCTATAAAAGGTTTAGTTGATGTATCTTGGCTCTCTTTGCAAAGTCACTTATTCTGATAATTTTTACAGGTATTTGTATAGAGAGTACCAGCAGGTCACAGGTCACCTACGTCTCCATCAATTCACCAAATGAGGAGTATTGCTACGTGTCTTTCTACAGTGTCCTGTACCATGCTTTCAAACAGAGTACTGTGCCTTTCTCAACCCAAAGGCAACAGTAGTTTACCTCAGATGGAATCAAGTGAAGTAGAGCTGGTCAGCACCTACAGTGTGCTTGCTTTGCCTATGTTAGCAAGGCACCTTCCAGGTCAGAACTGACTACTGGCTTCTTTAGACCCAGCAGCCCAGCTTTTCTTGTCTCTTCTGACCTATATTCAAAATAACGTGTCCTGCCTAGGGAGTACTTAGGACTATAACTGTTTTTTCTGTGCAGGAGGAAAAGGAAAATGACATATATCACCTCTCACACATCATGCAATAGATGAGTACAAAATGGGCTCTCCTATACATCTCCATCACAGTTTTAGCAAAACCACCATCTCATCCATAAAGGCACTAGTGTGATAACGCTTTTGTAATCTCTTCCAAAGTTTTATAACTGAATACACTTGCTTGAAGACAAAAGATTTTTTTCTTCTAGGAGGTCCTGATACTTATTCCCCATTCAAATTGATAATGCTCTATCTAATCTGAAAGTTATATGGCGTTTTTTGAAAGAACATTCATATTGTCATCAGTAAAGTTTATAGAGACCAGGAAGATTCAGGGATGGAAATAGAATACACAAGAAAAATATGTAGCATACATAGTATAATGTTGTACCCTAACATTTCCCACAGGGAATTTGCCTTAGTTTATGAGGGAGAGAGCTCTTCATAATGCTTCACTGTCCAAATATTTTAACACAACTGCATGGTCATTGTTAATAAATTGCAGACTCTGACATATCACAGACATCTGACTAGCTTTATCATGTTCTGTACAGTGATTCAGTCACATAATCAAATATATTCATGAACACAAACAAATGTGTATCTATAAATAAATTAATTATATTGCCTGAAGTTTCTAGTATTTATGTAAAAGGTTATGTCATTATTATCTATTATTTACATACTGGAAGTTCAAAGCGTGGCATTTTCTACATATTCAGTACTCAAATTTGCACTCTTAATAATGGTATTATGTTTTCTGTTAGAGTACAACACACCAGCTAAAAACTATTTTACAATGTTATATTGAAAGTCTCCGAGAACTATGATCCACTCTGTATTATTTCCTGCATAAAATAGTCACCATAAGATGTGCAGTGATGCATACATACAGTGTCATCATGATGTTCTTAGCCCCATTAAGTACTTAAGAAACAAAATCAGTACAACACTGAATTTCAAATAAGGGTAGAAAACGCACATTAATTCAGTTTTTACATCCATAATTCTTCTGCTCTGTGAGAATAAGACTTTTTGAAAAAGCAGAAACTTATAATGCTGTATACAGAGCACTTGATGTAACAGACCAAGAGTTTGCTTGTAGATACTAGGAAATAACCACAGCAGCTATCGAGCGCACGCCCGCTTACCAAAATATACACATGCATACGTAAGTAAAAAACTTTGTTATCTACAATAAACAGTAGCTTAACTGAGCCAATTTTATTCAGTGCTATCAGCCTGAGGAAGCTGAGAAAAACATTACATACTCATTATTTTGTATAAATAAGTGATAATATTCACCTTTTTACCACTTCAAACACTCACTTCTATTTATTCCCATATACCATAACTACTTCTAAATTCTCCTACGTCTGTAATGCAGCTATTATCATAATTCTCAAGAGTTAGTCCTACGTATTCTCTCTATGAAGTACCATCACAGACACTTGTTATTTTTTAGGTCTCTGCATTTTGGTCCCTCGAGGAAATGCTGCGTTTAGTTGTCTGTGGTTCTTAATAATAGCCATTTGCTGGTCAACATTCCCGTATGCTTCTGATCAAAAGCATGGATTTCCACCCCATGATTGGGGGTTGGTTTGCACTCTAATGATTTAATCCTCAGATCCACAATCTCAATTTTATTATAATAATTCTAATATTTTAAAATAATTTTAACTTTTTTTTAATTTTATTGATAATATCTAAAGAACAGCACATTCCAGATCTGAACTAAGTTTCAGCATTCCCAAGCCTCAGTGGTAGCAGAAAGCCATAGTGTTACAAGCTGAAAGATTAACAAGTAGGGGTGGAACATAACACAAAAAAAATCCCAAACCAACAAAAAAAGTCTGATATTCTGATTTAAAACTGATATTTTTACTCCCCCAAATTAGTCCCAATACTGTAGCAGCAAAAGCTTATTTTTTTGAGAGACTGAGTCTACCAGTAGTGGAATGGTTTTGCTTTCTTCCCTTCCATGCCCCATAAAGGACTGTTTCTGATTCAAAACAAATGGGTTCAAATTTGTTTTTTCTTAAAAATGTTTTTATAATTGTAGAAATGTGCCAGTATTTTTAAACATTTTAAAATGTCCTCTACTAAAAGCTACTTAAAATCCTAATACTTTGTATATTTAGTTCTAGAAGGAGAAGAGATATGAAAAAGAAGTAAAAACAGATAAGAGGAACTCTTAAAAACTATAAAACTGAGCTACCATTTCCTAAAGGCAATATCTGTGAAATTTAATCCCATTTCCAGAAAAATAAATTTTATGAAACTTACATTTTTTTCCAAGAAGAAAATAATTCCCATGAGGTACACTGATATGTTCTTTGAGGAGAGAGGGGAAAAAAAAAAATCCCTTTTTCAGAATGCCTGTTGTTGGCCATCTTTAAAGCGTTTACCATTGAGTCATCTTAAAACCACCTCATTGCATGATTACTCATCCTAGATTCAGTTGAGATTACACATCAGCCCCTGTTAATCAGTCTGCTAATCAAACTGTTGAAATACCTGCATCTTGTAAGAAATCATCTGGTTTCAACTTAATACTAGCACTTAGGAGGAGTTAATTAGTTTAAAAAGTTATGCAAAGGCACACAGCCCTTGGGTTTGGTTTTATCTAGTAAAATATATTGAATGTTTGTACAATTCTATGAAGATTTGATTCCTTATGACCTTGATAATCTCTCTCAGATGCTAGGATGTATGGAAAAGTTTGTTGTTACCATAAACTTCCTACAGAAGTGAAGACTTTTTATCCCCATAAGACATTACTAGTGTTTGCATATTTTACTGAGGGCTAGAAAGTGTCGCTAAAACACAGCCTGGAGCAGCATGTTTCTGCATTGGTGTGTTCTACAGGAATGACTGTAAATTAGGCAGAGGCAATTACACCCAGCTTCCCTGTTGTTGGAGACAGAAAGTAATTAGCTGCTGGCCTGTACCAGCAGCAAATCATTAACCCCTCCTGCCCCTAAACATTAGTTCAGCTGTGCTGGCCACTGAATTGCAAAGAACAGAAAAACATCTCTGTACATCTTTTGCCTTATCTCTGTCAGAGAATCAGTATATGTGTGCTGTTCTCCTGGATAGCCAGTCTGGCAAGTCTTTTGAGAGGACTAGACAGCATTTGGATATGGTCAGACCTGATACCCAAACCACAGTCTAGCCCTTAGTGATTGCAAAATCTTCCCAGAGCACAGAAAAATCTTACTGCATACGCACAGTTGTTCTCACACATCACTACACCATCACAAACCAGCAGATACAAAGAAGGATACAAAGCTACAGCGGGATCTGGAGCTGGATTTTGTCACCACTGTCTTGGGTTGTCTTTATCATACATCATTCAGCTAGATTAGGTTTTGTTAAATACTTATTAGACTCCATCCAGCAAAGCCAATATTAGACTACATTAACCCATTCCAAAAGCTTAAATTTACGAAGTATTTCATCAAAGTAAGTATATTTTCAATAGTCCTATTGCATGTACTTGAAACATATGTTGTTAGAGTGTTTTTTTTCACACCTATCAGCCCAGCAGCAAACTAGGACAAACACGTCCATATAACTCAATGGGCCAAACTTAAAAATGTAGGCCTTCTACAAATGCTTCTAAGAAATTATGTCTTATCTTTTGAAAGATGGAATCATTGCATTGGCATTACACAGCCTGTGCATTAGATCAGACAGCAAATGAGATATTGATAGAACTATTTTGAACAGTCAATAAGCTTTCTCATGATTGATAGCTTTTGAGCTAACTCTGGAAATATCAATGTCTGCACTTGGAAACTAGAGATTTAAACTGTAATGTAATATTCTCTTTGTGGAATTCAAGAGTATAACTCAAATGTAGGCAGTGGCTCCAGTTGAGGGATTTGCATGAGACTCTTTCTTCATAGTGGAAGGAAAGAACGACAATAAATTTTACTTGTTTTAATTTTCCCATCTAAGTCAAAACAAAGCAGTATCTCAGAAGTTAAGAATTGAGTGGAGAAAGCTACGGGAGAAGCCAGGTTAAATCACTGAGCAAAAGAATAAACTGAAGAAACAGAACTGCTCTGTGAAGGCTGTGCTTAAAACACCTTGCATGTTAGTCCCACAGATTTCAGCAGAATTCAGAACAAGTAAAGAAGGAAAATTTTGCTTTGTATTATTTTATCTACTATGGTCAAGGAGAAAAAGTAGCAATTAAGGAGGTGAAAAAGGAAAGAGAAGAGGAGAGAAGAGGAGAGAAGAGGAGAGAAGAGGAAAGAAGAGGAGAGAAGAGGAGAGAATATATAGGCAAGGCTTTAAAAAGTGGTATCAAATATTTACCAATGCAGACCTAAAGTGCTCTGTACTCTCTCAGCATAAACTTTTTCCTTTTCACAAGGAATCCAACAAAAACACTATTACAAATATTCCTAACTCTTGTAAAAATTTTAGTTCTCTAACTTCCATCTAAAAATGATTGAAATTAATGACAGCGTATTTATCTTAATTTAAGTTCCCAAGCTGTCAAGCTGATGGTAATGCTCTGAAAAAGCTATAAATCCTGTTTGAATTACATTTATTCATATTCAATAGTTTCTACTTCATTATCAATCAAGTTTCCCTTCATCCCAAATTGGAGAGAGGAAAAAGGTGAAATTAGACAGGGAGTCTTTCCTTATCATTTATAAAGAAGTACTTCCCCTTTCAAACTTATTGAAGTTAATCCTACTATTCACTGGGGTACTGACTCACACTTGCAAGAGGTTTGCAATCCAGCTATTAGTAAAGTAAGATGCAAAAGACATTAAGAGTCTCTAAAGCGAAGAGAGGTCCATAAGGATTACTTGATGAAATTAACTGTTAACAGTTTCAAACCTGAACTGTACCAGACTCCAATTACCACTAAGATCAGCAGTATTTCAGTACACTCGGGTATTATCTCCGTCCTACCCTCCCTGCACCTGACGTGGATGCATCCTCGCTCACTCCTACACAACACAGAGCATATAGACGCTTGCATAGTTAGGGATTCTCTTTGGAAAACTGATTGTCAGCAGGGGTAGCTCTTCTTTCAGTTACTTGATCTTATGCTACTGTGAGTCTACAGTCATCCAGGATGATGCTCTTGGTTTTTCGCTGACATGTGAGACCAGGATCCATATATAAAACACATACAATTCTACAGTTATAGATTTATTGCTATAATCTACTTAAGCAATACAAAATATTTCTGTCACCACTAATATTCTGCTCTAAGAAGAAAGTATTCTTCTCTACTGAAACATTTCAATCAGATTTTTACATCCCTCTCACTGGTACATATGTGCCTTTTCTCTTTTCCTTTTTATAAACACTATGCCTGAACTATAGTGTTTGGATAATCATCTCTAATGCAAAACTTCATGGTGTCTAGACAAAAAATGCCCATTTTTAATTTATATGCACATGCAGAAAGCTACTTGAAATTTTAGTTCCCTGAATGGTACAGTTACAAAGTGTTCCAACTGCAGAAATGCAAAGTGGCAGAATATAAAATATAGCCATTGGATAAGCACATTACATATAGATGAAGTAATTTAAAAGAAACAGTGAAGGGCAATAAAGGTTTGGAAAAATAATCTATGCTGTGCTGTTTGTGTAATTTTATTATACTGACTCCTTGATCTAATACAAACTTAATGAATAACCAGGCATCACAGTTCATTAAGGAATCTTGTCCAAAGAAAGGAGATTAAAATAACAGACGTTCTTCAAACATTATTCTAACACCTGCATACCACAACAGAAACAGTTGGAGACTGTGGAGGACTCTGAAATTAAATAAAGAATGAAATTGGCACGGTGAAAACCAGACAGAAAACTACCCAAATGTGCATGTTTCATTTTTCAGATTGGGAGTTGGAAATTATTTTGGCTAAATATTTGTTTGCTGAAAATAATTTAAGGTGTCCATACCCTCTGAGTTGTGCTGGCTAATAGTGCTGACTGGATTCTTATGTTCTTGAAAAGAAGTTCTTCTGTACCTTGTACTAGTCTTCAATTTTGTTTTTAATAAAAAGAGACATACAGCACGGAAACAAACGTTTCAGAAAGGGCAGGGAAAAAGATACAAGCTATGATCATTTAGGCTTGTAATGACTTACTCCTCCCCAGAAGATACTGGTGTGCATCTAAATCTGCATTTAGAACGTATGTCGCGTAACAGGAGTGCCAATCTGATCAAAATGTTAAAATATGACCCTCCAAAAAATTTAGCCTTGCACATTTCAAGCTGGAGGCAAACTAGGATTTTCTTTCAGTATTGAAGCACATTGTTTACGTTCCAAGACCTTCAAAGGAAAAGATTTCTGAATGATTGTCCATTATCTCCTTCTTATTGCAAAATATGACTAAAAATTAGTTAAGACTTAGGTATAAAAACCTAGTTTGATATCACTGTGCACTATGTCTATACTGGAAATACAATTGGCTGTAGATAGTCTTCAGTAGCTCAGGTTACAGGAATTAACCAAGTGCAGTAGAAAGGATGGCATGCCCATCCACAAAAGGTGAGTCTTGCATACATGTGAGCATGAAAGAAGGTACACATCTGCCCTGAGACATTTCTCAGTCTTCATTTCAGCTTCATTTGATATATTAGGTACAAAATGAGAGGAAGGATCATCTTGCACTAAGGCTTGTCAGCAGACTGAAGGGAAATAAACAAGTATGCTTAGTTACACAATGGATAGGACAAAAGCAAAACATTTATATTTCACAATATAATTTCACAAAAGAGGATTATGAAACTCATTAACAAAAGTTAAAGCATGTCAAAGACCACGTGAATTCAAGGTAAACAAACAAGAAACTCAGTTACTAAATACTCACAGCTACTGCCATACTAGCAAGTCTCTCAAACAGAAAATAGTCAACAAATCTAAAAGCTTGCCCGAGTCTCGTTTTTAGAGCAGCTAGTGGAAAGGATACTAGATAGACCTTTGATGTGACTTGACTCAAAAATTCTTGTTTTTATTAGGGTAAAATAAATAACTTGTGTATCTAATCCTTAGTTATTTGAGAGCAATGTAGAACAATGAAACTTTTTTCTCAGTAGAGTTCAAAAGTATAGTGGTCTAATATATGTAGTAAACATACTGGAATATTATTTAAAATTAATAATACAAGGCAATGCAGAGTAATCCAATTACTTGAGCTTCCGAAAAAATAATTCTGGAAATGCACTGAGTGTCACTACATAATCTTAGCTCAAAACTAATCAGCTTGTATCATCAGTATGAGCATGGCAAGTAGTGAACACAAGAGGATGTGCAAAAGCACAGAGAGGTCTTAGCACTTAAAGCTCCACAGCACGACACAGTACGAGTCCTGCCTGCCCACTCTCAGCTGTCCCTGTGAAAGGCCTCTGACCACTATCTTCTACGAGGAAACGAGAACAAAGATTTTCAGGCTGATTCTATTTTCCCAGGGATCAGCTCACACAGAGTTAAAGGCAGAAGAACAATCTTGTCGAGAGATCTTCTAAAGGCTTGTCTATGCTTACACTACAAAAAAGATCCACAAACCTCTCTGGTAATGCAACAGAGCATGTGGAAAGCAGAAGAGATGCATGCAACCCTTGGCACAGCCCCCGTGTCACAGAGAAAGGCCCCTCAGCACACACACTCTCCTGCATGTGCACATCCAAGAGCAATGCACAGGCACAACCTGCTTTTATAGCTGTCACCTCACATTACCAGCCTTTCTCTGCCTCTCCCTGCACCTCAGTCTATCCCACCCCTCTGCCTTTAACTCGGCTCAACTTCACAAACATCCCAGTTCAGGTTTTGCTTGGAAACAATTACTCAAATATGGGAGAAAGGGTTTGACCACCTACCTTGAGCACAAATAGCAAGGAGACAGGTGAAGATTTATTTCTTCCTTCTCTCTCTTTTCTTGGCCAGCTCACTGACAGCATCCCTTGGAGCAACAAGACTTGCGTTCACCCAGGCAGCTCACCCGGGCCTTTCACAGTTCAGCAGCACCTGACAAACAGCACAGGTCCTTGTTGCCTCATGGCCCCTGTCAGGCACATCTTCCCTCCTTGTCCTATTGCCACACCCTGTCCCCTGCATGACCTTCCTGTCTCTGATGTGCGGCCCCGCAGCCAGGCTGTGGGGGCAATTGGAGGGACTGGGCTCACCACAATGAGGATTCAGAGGCACTGCATTTTTTCGTTCTCCTCTCCAAGACATCAAGCCTGGATTACAGAGATGATCATATAATCACTTAGTTGGAAAAGACCTTTGAGATCATCATGTCCAACCATACCTGCCCACTACTAAACCAAATCCTGAGCACTTCATCCACCTGTCTTTTGAATATCTCCAGGGATGATGACTCAATCACCTCCCTGGGCAGCTGTGCCAGTGCTTGACAACCCTTTTGGTGAAGAAATTTTTCGTGATTGTGGTCAAATGCATCTATCATGGCAGGAGCTGGAGAGTAGAAGTCTGTTACACTGAGTTTAGCCCTCACCAGGAGCTGAATGCTGAATTCATAAGGCACTTGTGAGGCACTAACACTGTTTTATTCCCTTTGTGCTCTTGGTGCCATCAAGTGCTCTATTTTTCACAGTTCCTTGGAAGTATTATAAGCCCAGCAGATGTTACTCTGCTTTTTGTCTCTTTTGTTCCTTAAGCGAAGTGTGCTTTAAAAGAATCTCTGTCCCTTTTAATTAAAGTCAAGGTTATTGGCACTGTGATTTGTTTTACTCTTCTCTCAGGAGGAAACTTGAAAATGACTTCTACCTGGGCTTTGAGTGCTGGAGAGTATAGTAAAGAGAAGGGAGAAGGCCTTATGCTACTCAAGAATAACTCCTGCTTTCAACAAAACCTCTTCATACAATCATATCTAAAATATCTTTGTAGCTAACATCACACATTTCACTTATGCTTGTTGTTTCAGTTTATTCTTTGTGTAAACTCAAATATTCTTCATGTAAGATTTTAAGTGTTGGAGAGAATAGATGCATTTTTTTTTTCATTCTGGAAGGTCTTTTTATATGAACGATCGGACAAATATGAAAGTAATTCACTGTGCATTTCAGTCCTTTACATTTATTTAACTACAAAATTTGGTCACAATCTTTTGTTCAGCTGTATTCTTATGCTTCAGGGATAAGAGTCAGTAAACTGAACCGAAATACTTTTTCCATTAACTTGCAGCAACTAAAGAAAAGTCAATGGGTATGTTCACTCAGGACCCGTGCAGGAAGCAGAAGACATCCTCACCTCTTGCCAGTTCCTTTCGAGGGAAGAAAATAGAATTTCACAAGCAAAACTCAAAGGTAGGTAATAACTATCTGTGTTTGAGTGGTCTGATTTTTGGTAGTGTTGAATGTTTGTTGGATTAGGTGTTGATAATCAGGCTGCTGATCCAAGTAGCAAAACATGAATTTTGATATCACGTTTTAGACTGACATTCTAAAATATGATGTGTAGAGCTGGAGAAACAAGGTGCAGGGGAAATAAGAAAAACACATGTAACAGTAAAAGGAAGCTTCAAGGCTGTTCACATTAAGGTGTTGAGCTTACCAAGGCATTTTAGAGAAGGCATTGACATCTTCTGCAAATACTATTAGAGTGCACACATCTAAATCATTATGTGTTTTACAAAGGAACATTTGTGAAAAAAAAGAGATTTTCTGTGAGCATATACTCAGCTAGTAAGCCAGACTAATGAGAAATTGAGGCCAAATGGGCACCTTTTCCTCCTTCTCTCACAAATGTGGTCCCGTCTCCTTCTCTGGGCTGTCTTTAGTTCTTGTCTGACCCCACAACTAACAAGTAGAAAACTATGCATTGTCTATGGGTTTCTGTTCTGTTTCCCTGAGCTCGTTACTTCTCAGTCAAAAAAGTGCTTAAGGACAGGAGGATGGAAGGCAGCAGAACTTCCTATTTGTACAACAGATTATTTTTCTACCTTAGTTTTAAAATTAAACCTCTGTACCACAGTAGAAGAAATTGTTTTGAAGACCCAGAGACTTACCTGGTACAAATTAGTAAAAAACACGTGAAAACTCAGTTTCTTCCATCTGTTTTTTTGATCCATGTGGTTTGAAACCCACTGCATTTCAATTCTAGCTGATCTACTTCCAAGCCAGTACAAGAAAAAGAAAACAGGGGAAAAACATCACTAAAAAAAAAAAATAATTGAAGAATATGAAGTCAGTTTAGGTCAGCATATCTAAGCAAATAAAATCTGTTATGGGTGTGTATGATCTCCCCACAGGCTGGGAACTAGCCAAAAATGGTACTGTCATCTTTCATTTTTTGCTAAACTGGACTGTAAAACAGGATTAAATTTTGGAAGTAAAACCCTACTACTGTTTGGTAACTTCACCCATTCTTTTCCAGCCCCCAAAATTTTCATGTAACTTAAAATTTAAGCTTGCTACATTTTTAGAATTTGTTAAGACTGCTTTGCTAAATTGTCCCTATAAGTTTTTTAAGTGCATTTGAAATGCATTTGTTTTATCTAGCCTTCTATGACCTGTTGCTCATCTGTTTCCTTTCACTAAACATTACTTTCCGAAGTAGAAAAGTACTACCAATATACTTGGTTACAGCACACTATCAGGAAAGTATTTTTTTACTAAGACTATTTTGGGTATGTAGTGTTTTATGACAGGAAATAAAGAAGTATATGAGGGAAGTCTGATTTGAGTCCACTTAAAATGTAAGAAAAATAATGGTCCATGAAATGTGTAGAAATTAACAACAAATCTTTTTTCAGTTGTTTTGATGTCTTAAGAACATATTTTTCTTCTTTTTCTGGGTAAGATGTTTTCAAATTTAGAGATAAGCTGAAGATGCAAAATTGATGCAGAATTTGTCTCTGCACTAAATTCTCAAAATTATTTTTCAGATATTTAAAATATTTTACTTTTTCTACTGAGGACTAAAATAGTGTCACAAAGAGGACAATAGGTCCAAGATCAAATTTAAGAATAGAAAAGCCAGTGGGTTTAAAATTGTTAAAGCACTAGAGATATTGGGGTGATCTACTTTTGCTATATTACACAGAACAGAGCATTTTGTAATTGCCAACAAATTGATTTTATGTTACAATTTCTCTCACTTTATTAGCTTCATCCTTAAGAGATTGATAGTCCTCTTATTCTACAGTGGCTACATAAAAAAATAAAGGTTTGGTAGGTATTTGGAATATTTAGAATATTTAATGTTGTTAAGGAAGTATTGTGGGGAAACGTCATTTCTGTTTTACTGTGCCATATATTTTCAAAGCTTTGTAGAGGAAAATTTGCATCAATGACACCAAGAAGGCACTAAGTATCCTCAGCTCCCTATAAATTCAATAAAGTCAATAAAAAGGCTCCTCAGAACACCTAACAACCTAAAGGCTTGAGGTGTTAAGCATTGCTGTCATTTACACCTGGAGAATAATGCAGACACATATATGCAGATGTAAAATAGGAAATCCTTTATATCTTTTATTTTAAAACACATTCCTGTTCAAATACACAATTATTCACTCATGCAGTACCTTTACCAGTAATGGCGAGTGTATGAACATAATGAGACCATTGATACAGCCTCACTAACTGCTAGATCAATAATACTCGTCACACGTATGGTTTCCTGGGCTGCTTCTTAAAGCTGATTTTGATGGTATTACTTGAAAGCACATATTTAGCTCATGAGTTCTCCCATTGATTTTTGTTTTTCTAAATATAGTGCTAGTTTCACCTAATATGTGTTTCTTTAAAGTGGATCTATAATGAGATAGTTGGCCTGTGTGTCTTACCTCTCTCTGCACACTGTTAGTATTGGACTCCCAAAGGGCAGTTTGTACAGTGAACTGCAATAATGAGGTTGATGGTTCATAAAAGGGCTGATGTGACAAATTACTGACCTGTTTTGGAGATTAAGTAACCGTACCTTTCCCAAGGTCTGCATATCAGCTTCTTATTCAGCATAATTCTTTTAGTTGTAAGTATGGTAGTTGCCCTATAGAGATTTCCATGTGCCAGCTGATCAAGAGAACTGTTGAAAATATAGTTACTGATGTGATTTGTTGTGTTTCTCCCAAGATAAAACATATTATTCTTTGATTCAGGATCTGCATCGAGTTAAATTTTATGCAGCTTCTTGCAATACTAAGGTCTTTAGAAGTTCTTCCAGTACTTCAGATCACTATTAAAAATAGTCTTTGTCATCTGTAGGACATCTGTATAGAAGATTTTTTCATCTGTATAGAAGTTTTTTTAGTATTGGTGAGTCAACTGGTTTGTGAAGGTAACCAATAGAAAAAAATATCCACTATGTATTTTCTTGCACTGCTACTTTTGCTGATATTTTTTCAAACTTTTCTTTTACGTCTGCCAGACTTTGGATGGGTGCATTTTTATGGGCGAAAAATGGCTCTGTGATATACAACGTACATTTACATGTGTTCCACAATAATATATGGTTCTCAGCAAAAAACACAAAAGCTGTTGCTGTACATTTAAATCTGTGATGATGTTTAATTTGTCATTTTATTTTTGGAACATTCAGCGAATTGAGATTCATTGTCCTACTGATGTGGCCAACAGAGAGTTTGCATTGATAGTCTTTCCTCATTAGCATTGACAATGTCAGTTGTGCTAGCTTTCATCTTTCCCCATATCTGCTGCTTTGGGGTTTTTTGTTACAAGGGCTCCCAAGCATTTAAATGAGCAGAACTCGCTATTGTCCCCTTGCTGCAGTGGGACTATCATTTCTGTTCCTATTGCTGTTTCACATGCGTATATTTCCTGAGGAAAAAATGAATGATATGTAGTATCTTGCATAATTCTCTATGTCTTTGTAATGTGTATAATGATGTGTAATATTATTTAGGAAAGGCTAAAATAATGATCAATGATCAAAGGTTGAATCCTTGTTGCATGTCTGTTTCATGTTCTATCACCACAGTTCACAGACGGTGGTCACACTCACTTTGGCAATGATATGCATCAATCTCTAAGAAAGAGGATGTTTTTTAAGGACCTTATCTTCTACCAGGTACTGAGAAATAATTGAGGGGTTTTGCACTGATAGCAGTGTTGTGTAGTACAAGAATATGAACACCAGCGGCCTTTGTGATGAAGAGTAGTCTTACTTAAAATTTCAGTGAAGGTCTACTACCAAAAATCTGAGCCTCATCATTTCATGCATTTGACCTACGAATGAATGATTTGTGTGTGCACAGAAAAAGATTTCTTGTGCTATAAAGAATAATTCTTAAATGTCAGTACTACGAAGCTGTCTTTTGGTTTCCCAGTTGTTTGCAATTTTGATAGCCAACCTCAAAGTCCCAATACGATCCTTCTTTATTTTAATCTGTATCAGCTAATGACTCATGCTCAGAACAACAAAACTCTTCAAAGAACATTTTCCCTACAGATGAATATGGTCCACTTGTGAGAAATGTTTATGAACATAAATCTATCTTCTTAGAATAATTTGTTTTTAATAAGCAAATAATCAAGATTGTTTTATTCATTATTTTAGGTCTGAAAAGATATTAAAAACTTTCTTGTCCATGATCAGCATTTTGGAATTCTGCTTCTCATTTAAGATTTGAAGGCAGTTAATATCACTGATTCCAGTGGCTTATGATTCTGGACAATTCTGTAGTCTGCTTTTAAGTCCATCAAGACAAAACCATGTCTGTTAGTAGCCCTGCTTGTAGCAGAGTCTTCCTATTCATTAGGACATGTATTAATGAGTATTGTGATATCTATTGAAGAGATGCAGAGCTCATCTTTTCTTTGCAGAGTCTGTCCACATTGCTGGGACGCAGAAGCACGGACTGTTATACAGACGTTTAATGATCCTGCATTACAAACAAAATGTTTACACATTTTTATGGCTAAATCATAATAGAACAACCGTGTAATTTGCTGATATGTTTATCAGAAGTGTGTGTGCTGATAATGTCATAGCTGAGTTAAGGGAGAAGCAAAAAGAACTTGCCAATCAAGAATTCAAAAATAGTGTTACTTTGAATAAAATCTGATATTCTATGTAAGTATTGTGTTAACATGCATGGCTCCTATTTCAATAGGAATAATTATACCAAGATTGTTGAATGGCATTTTGTGAAAAATCTGTCAGCATCAGAAATACTGAGTGTCTACCATTCAGGGACTCTGCTAGTGCCACTTAAACATTTGAACAGGTGTGATAGATGTAATTTTTTTTAATGACATAAAATTCTTCTTATGGTACAAGTTCTCGTAAATGAGGGAACTCTTGAATGGTTTAACCTTCCACCGACTTGTCTTGGCTTAAGGCTGGTAATCAGATTGCTCTTTTACTCTATTCTTGAAATAAACTTAGTTTTTAGGGAGGCTAAAAGTTCACACAAAAACATTACTAAGTGAAGACCCCTGTTTTGACTTCCTATCTATATAAATTATGGCAAAAACACAGTGTTTCATAGAATCATGGAATTATAGTATCATTTAATAATTTGGGCTGGAAGGGACATTTAAAGATCATATAGTCCAACCACCCTGTAAGAAGCAGGGACATCTTCAACCGGATCATGTTGCTCGAACCCCCATCCTACCTGACCCTGAATGTTTCTAGAGATGGGGCTTATACCACCTCTCTGGGCAACCTGTTCCAGTGCTTCACCACCTCCACTCTAAAAAACTTCTTCCTTATTGCTAGTCTAAATCTGCCTTCGTATAGTTTAAAACTGTTGCTCCTTCTCCTGTTGTAACCGGTCCTGCTAAAAAGTTTGTCTCCATCTTTCTTATAAGTCCCCTTTTAAACACTGAAAGGCCACAATAAGGAATTCCCAAAGCCTTCTCTTCTACAGGCTGAACAAACCAAACTCTCTTGGCCTTTCTTCAGAGAAGTGGTGTCCCATCCCTCTGATATTTTTTTTTTTGTGGACTTCTTCTGAACCTTTCCTAACAGGTCTATGACTTTCCTGTACTAAGGACTCCTCTGGAGCTGGGTGCAAGACTCTAGGTTGGGTCTTACCAGAGTGGAGTAGAGTGGTAGAATCACCTCCCTCGACCTGGTTGCCATGCTTCATTCGATGCAGCATAGGATACGGTTGGCCCTCTGGACTGTAGGAACACATTGCTGGCTCATGTCTACCCTTCCATCCATCAGTACCTCCAAGTCCTTCTCGACAGGGTTGCTCTGAATCCTTCATCTCCTGGCCTGTATCGATATGCAGGGTTGCACTGACCCAGGTGCAGGACCTTGCACTTGGCCTTGTTGAACCTCATGAGGTTCACATGTTCACACTTCTCAAGCTTCTCCTGGTCCCTCTGGATGGTGTCCCTCCCTCAGGTATGTCAACTGCACCACTCAGCAGAGTGTGGTCTGCAAATTTACTGAGGGTGCACAATCTGGCTATGTAATTGATGAAAATATTACAAATCACTGAGGGGCATCACTGATTTCTTAGAACTTCATTTCTAAATATGTATAAGCTTCACATAAACTTTTCATATTCTTCCCTACTAGATTCCTTTATCCAGTCAAACTGACACAAGGCTGCAACAATTTGTAACAGCACTATCATGTGATTCTCTTGTGATCATATCTTAGAATTCAATAGTGCCTACTGTCACTGCTGTCTTTCCAAAAGAGCGGGTGCCTTTCCAGTCCTTCAAAGTCATTAATTGTTTCAAGTGATGTTGTTACAGAATGGTTGTGGGAACATTGACATGGCTCAAAGGAGGAGCTCTGTGAATCAGCCCTGACAGAAATCAACTGAGCTGGGCTGCGATGAAAAAGTACTGAGGACTTTGCCAAGTCACGCTGACAAGGAGGGAGTCAGTGAGAAAATCACCAAGATAAGGTCAAGAAGACCTTGTAACTGATAAACAAGGAAGCAGGCTAGGATGAGACCTGGACCCGAGCATATAGCAGTAGGAGCAAGTAGGAGGAGCAAGTAGGAGGAACATGCAAATGTAACCTTAGAGCTTTGAAGAGGGGCATGATGGTATAACTTTTAGAGTTAAGTTAATGATTATAGGGCTTTTGGAGCCAAACTAATGATTGTAAGACAAGTGTATGTAAGGGGCAACGATTGTTAGACAAGCCAATGATTGTTAGACAAGTAAGATAAGTAGACATGTCTTATGGTATAGTCGTGAATGAGCTTCGCAATAAATCAGAACTTGCTTTACCACTCACATTGAGTCAATTGCATAGTTCTCCTCGCTCGTTGCATGATGTGATTTCATTTATATGGCATGCTTTTCCATAACACTAGCCAACATAACTCCCTTAAAGAAAAACGTGAAGGGGGCTCAGTATAATGTATGTAAATACATTTTTCTCCTTACAAAGTCAAAAAATTCTCAAAAAAATTATCAGATTCTCAGTCTCTTAATCTACTGATTACTTGAAAACATCCTTAAAGGACAAATTTGAGGTCACTGTCATTGGACTTGCTCAGAAATATGTTTTGAATTAAAATGACAGCAAAAGGTTTTAGTCCATGGGGAAACCTCTATAAAAACATTTCTGATCCATGTGCTTGTAAGTCGTGGTCCTGCACTTTGCAGTAACAAATTACCCAAAATTACAGAGAAAACCTTTATTTATCACTATAATATTGCAGATTATAGTGCAGGTGAGAAAGTAATTGTCTATGGATATTAAGTATGTACCTACATGTTCATAATGGACTCTATTTACTCTCTGAAAATCAAGTCCTAACTAGACAAAGATGTAATTAGAAGGGTTTTTTTAAATGCAAATAATAAATAAAAGCAGTTCAAATAGGAAGTTTTTAGAACCAAGTACCTTCAGTAATTGCCCACATTATTTATATTACTGTTTCTCATTAAGTATTAGCTATGAGGAGGTTATTAAACAAGATAGGAAGAAAATACTGATTTTACTCTAGTAAAAAATTGAAAAAGTCTTGTGATCTTCATTTATAGTTAATCCTGCCAGTTTTCCGCAGCTCTTCATACTACTTGCACCTTCTAAGTGAGACCCAAACAGTTCTTCGATCTTAACATACCCGGGTTTCTCACACCAAATACCTTAAGGCTCCTGCCTTGCTTGTCTTCCTTTCACTATCACCCTTTCCTAAAAAAAAGTTATCATGCAATGTCAATCCAATTTGAGACTTTTTCCAAAGCTAAAGCGATGCTTGTGATGTGTGGAGTCAGTATCACCCCACAGGAAGCACTTCATTGTAATATTTCAAATCCTACATATAATTATTTTCAATACAGCAAATAAACACCAGTGCATTACATTCACAAAAAACACTCAAAAACAGTATTAACGCTCTTGTGATGGTGGTACTCCCGAACTTGATGCAATTCAGCCAAAGGGGGTGTCAGAGTAGTTGAAAGCCAACTGATGCCTGCTGCACCAAGGTATGGGAGGGCTCAGATGTGTGGCAGCACAGAACATTTTGTGTTTATCACCTCCTACTGCAAGTAGGCTTTTGTGTCCCTTTGATTTTTAAACCAGGCTGCTCCATCTGGCACAGTCTATGTTTCCAAATAAGGTTCAACTGTCTGTTGCCTTCATGAGCAATAATGGAGGAAGGACATTTAGAGGAACTTGAAACTAAGGCTCCTGTTCAAGATGACTAATTTTCGTTGTCAGAGATCTGCCTTAAATGCAGTGCCTTCATTTATGGGAAGGTAGAAATCCTATCTTTCAACTACAGCTAAATATTATTTTCATAGAGTAGTGCAATTATTTGTCAAGGAATACATACTTCAGATTGTTCTAGGAAATGGTGCCACAGGGAGGAAAAAAAGGATTTTCATTAAGCTAATTACTTATGTGATTTTTAGCATGATAGACAATCCATAACAGATCAAAGCCACGGATCTAGATAAGTCAGCAAATAAAATATTGCAGTGGGAGACACTGAGAGTAATAAGTAGGTGTATCACGATTTTCCTTAGACATGCTATTCATTATTTGTATACTTCTGTCATGTTGTTTCTTCTTAGTTTGTTACTTGGACTGATTAGTTCTATTCTGTATATTTATCTTCACTTGGAAGTTGTCCATTCTCCTACAAATTTCTGTTACCTATATTTGGATTTCTTATATGCCTGCTTTTCCCTCTCTAAATGGATGGGAAGAGCAAATATTATTGTCGCTTGAAGCATGTAATTGATTTAATGACATGTTTTCAATTAATTGCTGTGTCAGACTTTCCATTTGCCTTGTATTTAGCTACTGATGAAAACGGTGTAGGTATTTTCAGTAGTGTCCTACATGAATTAAAAGTCATTCTTTTCTCACAGGAAATTTACATTTATTAATTATCTATTCAGTATACACAATGCTTTTGTCATAGAATGACAAGAATCATTGTAGTTTATCTCCACTTGTGACATTCTCTGTCTTTTCGTAGAGTTGAGAAACTTAAATGCTCTGTTGTCTGCAAATGCTGCCACTTGCATTCTGTTATTAAATAACGAATGTACAGATTATTCTGTAAATCAACGACATCTTCAAATGAGGCATCTAACTTTGAAAACAAAGAATAATACTTTTTCCATGTTATTGTGTTACTATACGTCTTCATATGGCCAAGAAATGCCCCCCAACAAATGACAAACGATCTAATAGTAAGGATCTGTTGTCAGTGCTTCAAAAGAATATATGATTTTGACAATTAGAAGGCAAATGGATTATTTGGAGGTTCTAGTTTTACAGCAGTTCTTGAGTGGGGGGGGCAATAAAAAAAGAAGGGAGAATATAGTCTGTCTTTGGCACTGAGATAATGTGCCAAAAATTTTAACAAGAACTAATTTATTTACGTTCTGAAACAAGATATTGTAGATTTAATAAATGATTTAATAAATACATGAAAAATATGAAACTGACTTTTAAAAATTTTACAAACTTCAATCTAGAGCTTATTAAAATATATCATTCTTAATCCTCTCCTCATTCTGTATTAAACCTAAGAGAATGTGAAGGTCTGGCCTTGTACCTCATAAGAACCATAGCTTGTGCCTTTTCCTCACTAAACTTTACAGGTTAAGTGTGTTGGTTGGATTTCACCTTCCAGATTGGTATATGCATTTCAAAAGCACAGAGTGTGTATGCTGGTGAAATTGCCCTGAGAAGTGGGAGTCTATGGGAATACAGGAGGCATTTAGCAAATGAATCATATTTGTTTCTGAATGGTTTTGAATCATGACTTTTGATGATGCTAATATGTATTCGACTTATACCCATTTTGTATTCACCATCAGCTCTACGTGGAATGTCATGTCTACAATACATTAGAACTACTCTGCGTGATTAGCAGAGTTTTCCTGTTCCATGCACCAAGCTGCCAGATTACCATGATCTGTTATATAATGGAAAAAAGCAGTTCAGCTGACAAGCAGGGAAACGGTAATGACTATCCCCAACCTCAGATATGGTGTGAAGTTCAGTTTTGGATTGAAATCTTAATTTGGTATGAAATCTTGCATAGAAATTTAGTAAATGTAAAATACGTGACAAACATTAATAAACTAAATCACATTTATCCCTGTTACACTTCAATCAAATGTTTAAAAGTTTACTCTTTGAAGAACATATGTGAACCAGTTATACTGGTTTGATAAATATTTGTTATATTTCACTAGCTAGTAACTAACAACCTCTCTCCTACACTGCTACTCTGGTTCATTTTCAAAGCAAAGTCATTGACAAGGTGCTAATAAACCTCTGATTTAGTCATGCAACTTGCCGTGAAGGCCTCAGGCTGAAGGCTCTGCGTGTATGTGATTTCTTAACTGCTGCTCTGAGCTACAAGATTTTTCTATCAAGGTAAAATGCATTAAACTTGTTCGTAATTCTTCTGCCTGCTTTGTATTGCTTGAGAAGCTTTAAAGAGCTATAAGCAATTTGCCAAATGAAGAATAGCCATGACCCTGCATCATACACAATGAAGAATTCACTAGTGAAAATACTGTGCACATATGTAAAACCTCACCAGTTACACAACTACAAAAACATCAGGGTCCTTGAAATGATAGTACATACTGAATAAAGGAGAATGATAAAATATAGTAATAGATATTTTACTTTTCTGAAGTGAAATTACATAGCTAGTTTTCAATTGGATATGACAACAAATGAAACTTCCTTGTAAAATAGATTAAGATTCACAGGTGCTCTATCTTTCTCCCAGCTCCTAATTTAAGTTTAAAATTGCGAGGTCATGTACTGCTGGATTGTTTCACATGAAAAATGCTTTCTCCAGCCAGTTCACAACTGGAGATTAAGGTTGTAGGTGTGTTTGGGTAACGGCGATGAGGCTGATGAAGGGGCTGGAAAACAAGTCCTATGAGGAACGGCTGAGGCAACTGGGTTTATTTAGTTTGGAGGAGAGGAGACTTAGGGGGAACTTTATCACTGTCTATGGCTGCCTGAAAAGCGGCTGTGGGAGAGCAAGTGTTGATCTCTTCTCTAGACTGACAGGTGATAGGACAAGAGGAAATAGCAATAAGTTGCACCAGGGGAGATTCAGACTTGATATTAGGAAGAATTTCTTTACCAAAAGGGTGATCAAGCACTGGAACAGCTGCCCAGAGAGGTGGTTGAGTCACCATCCCTGAAGATATTTTAAAAAAGGATGAGTTTTTGAGGGACATGGTTTAGTGGATGATGGATGCGGTTGGACTCGATCTCAGAGTTGTTTTCCAACTGGAAGATTCTATGATTCTATGAATAAGAGAGAGAGACCAATCAGTCCTGTGTTTGGGCTGATTTCTGAAAACGCCTATGTTGGACAGTGCTTGGTAAAAACAGTTCAATAAAATTAAGACTAATTTAGATTGATTTATTTTTTAATTTATTAATTATTCAAATCACATTCAGCCTACCAAAAATGTGGGCAAAGATGAGGGAATAACTCTGGGACTGTTGCTTCTTCTGTGTGACACATCATAAAATAAAGAAATGCTTAAACCAGCTACCCAAAACCTGTATTTCTAAAGCAGAACTGTCCCCCTACACTTTTCTCTTGTCTCAATTACAACCCTTCAAATGGCCATAAAAGTTTGATTCAACTGTCAAAAGAAACTCTTTCTCTGCGCTTACATCATGTAATATACCCATGATATAATGACCAGGAATTAGGTGGCAAAACCATCTTTTTGTCACAATGAAATTCTCCTATTTTGGGAAATGACATTGCATTGTGTCGCCAAGGAAATAGCTGATAAAGAGACCCAGAACACCTTTTCTTAGGTGTTCCAAGTGTAATAATCTTTTCTATTTATTATTATTTTCTGTCTTTTGTTTGTAAAACTGATAAAATACAGGGTGTTCTGAGTTTGCCCCAAAATGAAATGCACTCTGTGCATAATCACCTTATAACAAAAAGTCCTGAATTTTTGCATATACAAAGACTTTTCAGAAATATCAGTGCCACAATGAAGAAGAAAAAAACAAATCAAATTATTGAGATGCCTGCTGCTTTGAGGCTCACCTCAGATGTCCAATATCTCCTTTTCCCCACAACTTTTGTCAACTTTCAGATTGCTTACAGCAATCTGTAAACCTTTTCAGTAAATATCTTTTATGTTTTGTTTCAGATGTGCTACTTTTTAAAAGTTGCCATTTGAGAGCTTGTCTAGTTAGCAATCAGGATCAATGGTGGTAGTACATGCAGTAAGGTGCACATTTCCCTATTAATATATAGTCAGCAAAGTTTTTATGACATCAGAAATTAAAATAATTGGAGTTGGGCTATTGCTAAAGTGAAGAATTTTGTTTGTCTTGCAAAGATCCACGCCTACTTATTAACATACAGTGTTGTTTCCTCCAGCCAGATACCTAGCTCTAAAGCAGTCAGTTCAGGTTTATGCATTTACTATGTGACTAGCATAGCTGTGATTGATTGACAGTTAAAAAAAATTGTTGAGGGAAATAACAATTCTGTGATTCTATCTTTCAGTGGGTCATAACGTTTTCACATTATAAGCCTAAGACTTACTAGGGGTCTTCCTTGCTTTATTCTTTCATGGCAATTATATCAGTGGATAATATTCTTGAGTACCTTCACTCGCTAACATCATTATGACAAGTAAGGGTGTTAACTTAGACACTCAGCAAGTTTTCTGATGATCATTTATTTCAGAACTTTAAAAGTATATTTTAAAAGCTAGTAATGAAAATGGTGATATTCACAGGAGACAAAGGGTTCTTGTGACCTTTCACTGTCTTCAAATAATCTCTTTTTAATGACAAATATGACTTGGTCTTGAACTTGAAAACCAATTAAGCCTATGGAGCTGTAGCCTATTCCATTTATGAGCTTATTTCTCATGTAAAAACACAAAAGTCTTGTGATCCTGATCCCTTGCATGCTGCTTGTATCACGGAGATATGCATATTTCCACAACTCTTTCTTCTTCATTGGTAGTGAAAAGGGAACCCTGAGAAGTCCTAGCCCTGTTCTTCCAAAGGACTGCATAGGAGCAGACTTTTATGTTCATCTTTTTAACATTCTTGATTTGAATCCCTCCCCTTCTGGCAGTCCTTTGCTACTCAAATAATCAAGTAGCTATGGAAATGAAACATCAAGGCATGAGCAAAGTATCTTTAATGTCTTGGCTTCATGGCTCTGCCAGTGAAATCTACTTATACTTCCTCTATCTTAGAAATGTTTTGTGACACAGTGGTGGTGGCTGCAGTAAATTCAGTACACAGTGTCCTTGCCCTGAAGACAATGAGAACAAGTAAGAAGCAGAAAAAAATTAGATGTAAAGGTACTGTAACTTTTTGTAACTTTCGAGGGCACTCAAAGACTTACGGTGTTAGTTTGCTGATGACTCATTCTAGGCTCTTAACCATCAAACTACCTTCCTTGCAATTTGATAAGATGATGTTAGTGTCCCCTCTGTATTTGCAGCTAGTAAATGTCATACCTTAGGAAGAGTCTTGATGATGTGTTTTTCACACTCAGTACCTCCCATAAAGAAAGTCAAAGAGCTTCTAGAAGAGTCTGGTTGAAAGGGTGAATTGTAGCTCTCGTAGCAGATATGATTACCAAGGAGCCTTTTGAGGAAAACAGCCTGATTACTGGTGAAATTAAAGCTTGCCTAACTGTGAAAGGCTGAGGAATATAATGGGGGATGTTAAAGATTAAAACCTTAACTTTTGAGGAGTCAGACCCTTCTGATCTCCAGGAAGATCACGTAGCTCCTATCTGCAGCACACTCTCTTCAAACAATACCAGTCCAGCAGGAGAGCCTCGACTTGTAAACTCTCTTTGGAAAATTCTACAGGAGGAAGGATCTGAGTGTCAAATCCTAACTTAACAAGCCCTTTCCTTTATATCTGTGAGTTATATTTGCCTAATTTGAAAAGATAACGTGGGGATGGGTGGGTACCTTAACAATTTTAAAGGGAAAGTTTCAAAAGAATTTCCAGCTGTTCAGCTGCACAATATCAGTACTACAGTCCTGGCTGACAGGGGAAGTTCCTGGCTGACTGGGGAAGAGCCACTTGACTGGAGACTGGCAAATGTTACACCCATTTTCAAGAAGGGTTGGAGGGAGGATCTGTGGAACTACAGGCCTGTCAGTCTGACCTCAGTACCGGGAAAGGTCATGGAGCTGATGATCTTGAGTGCCACCACACAGCACACGCAGGACAATCGGGTAATCAGACCCAGTCAACATGGTTTTATGAAAGGCAAGTCCTGACAGACCAATCTGATCTCCTTCTGTGACAAGGTTACCCGTTTCATGGAAGAGGGAAAGGCTATGGATGTGGTGTACCTGGATTTCACTAAAGTCTTTGACATTGTTTCTCACAGTATTGTGCTTGAGAAACTGGCTGCCATTGGCCTGGACAGGCACACCCTCTGCTGGGTAAAAAACTGGCTGGATGGCTGGGCCCAAAGGGTTGTGGTGAATGGTGCTAAAGCCAGTTGGAAACCAGTCCCGAGTGGTGTTACCCAGGTTTCAGTACTGGGTCCAGTCTTGTTCAATATCTTTATCAGTGATCTGGACGAAGGGATTGAGTGCAGATGACACCAAGATGGGTGGAAGTGTCAATCTGCCTGGAGGAAGGGAGACTCTGCAGAGGGATCTGGACAGGCTGGATTGATGGGCTGAGACCAATGGGATGAGGTTCAACAAGACCAAGTGCAGAGTCCTGCACTTGGGACACAACAGCCCCATGCAGTGTTATAGGCTTGGGGAAGAATGGCTGGAGAGTTGCCTGGCAGAGAAGGATCTGGGGGTGTTGGTTGACAACTGGTTGAATATGAGCCAGCAGTGTGCCCAGGTGGCCAAGAAGGCCAATGGCATCTTGGCCTGTATCAGAAATAGTGTGGCCAGCAGGACCAGGGCAGTGATTGTGCCCCTATACTTGGCACTGGTGAGGCTGCACCTTGAGTACTGTGTTCAGTTCTGGGCCCCTCGGTACGAGAAGGACATTGAGGGGTTGGAGCACATCCAGAGAAGGGCAACAAGGCTGGTGAAGAGGCTGGAGAACAAGTCCTACAAGGAGCAGCTGAGGGAACTGGAGTTGTTTAGCTTGGAGAAGAGGAGGCTGAGGGGAGACCTCATCACTGTCTACAGCTGCCTGAAAGGAGGTTGTAGCGGGTGGGTGCTGGTTTCTTCTTAGAAGTGACAAGGAATAGTCCAAGAGGAAACGGCCACAAGTTGTGCCAGGGGAGGTTCTGACTGGACATCAGGAAAAATTTCTTCTCTGAAAGGGTAGTCAGGCATTAGAACGGCTGCCCAGGGAGGTGGCTGAGTTGCCATCCCTGGAGGTGTTTAAAAGATGAGTAGATGAATTTCTTATGGACATGGTTTAGTAAGGGTACAGGTACGTTTGGACTTGATGATGTCAGAAGTCTTTTCCAACCAGATGATTCTATGATTCTAGACTTTTTCTTGCTTTCCTTTCCTCTTTGTTTCTTTCTGTCTTTGGTAAGGAATATTATTTTTTCCTTATAAGTTCATTTACGTATTTACTCAATACTTTCTCTGACAAGATGAGATATTTGGAGAAAATGTGTGCCTTTGGATTCATAACATTTTTAGCAAAGCATGTTTTTGTCCACTCTTTTAAACATGTTTTTCACCCTGAGCTGCTACTCTCCCTGTTTTGGTAAGACCTCACTGCCCATCTAGTAAGCTCTTACTGTTCAGGTTCTGTTTTCATGATACAGACAATACGTCTGGCTTTCATAAACAGGAATTATTTCACACTATAAAAATATTCTCCAAGTGGCCACAATTTTTTATTCAAAATGTAAAGAAAACATCCTCAGGAAAACTAAAAAATCAGTTTAAATATCATGTTAAGTTTGTCCTGTTGAGAGGTGCGTATAAATTTAAATTTTTTTGTTCAAATATTGAATACCTATGTTCAGAGTCTGTGGAAGAACAAGATCATTAAAAGCTGTGTTTATTTTCCACTCAGAATTTACTGGTATTTCATTAATGCACTTTTAGGCAATAAAAAATTTAACTGTAGTTGTCTGGGAAGCATGAATAATCAGTAATGTGTTTTCAAAATGAGTCCTTCTCAAATAAGAAAGACTAAAACTGAAAAAATCATGTGGAAAAACTAGGTCTAGGTTTATTTTCTACTGACTTATTAGTGACACAGTAGTAGAAGACTGTGCATTTATTCTATTTTTCAAAAGTGGCTGTTTGTAATTAGTATTGTACTTGTTTTGCTCCTTGCAGATTGGCTACTAGTTCCAGTATTATGTTTTTTTAACCACGTTTCACTTTATATACTTGGATTTAACTGTGATACATCCAGAATTAATTTGTATTTTCTATGAAAAACTAGGTTTTGTACACTTTATTTTAATATCCACTCATTCAAAAGATGGCTGTAGTTCCAGTGGAAGAACATGCCCTATTAAGCAACAAGTGCAAGAAATTTCAGTACCAACTTCAATTGTCATTCACCCCAGATGCTTAATAGTAGTATCCAGCAGAGCTTTCTTCACATATTTACTAAAAAAGACCATGTTAATCTCCTATTTTAAGATTTGTTTGCAGCATTTGTTATCAATGAACATCAGTTTCTGCAGCAGAGATTAACTATATCTTCTGGATTATCTAGCGTGGCATGAATCATATTTCTTTTAAGGGAGCCAGCTTGTTGCAGTTAAGCCTCTTTATCTTTAATGCAACATTCATTAATGCTGGGGTTCTACGGGATCCCATTTTGGAACCCATACTGTTTCGTAATTATGTTTTTCCCTTAGGCAGTATCAGATTTGTCTCATTGTTTCCAGTATCTCATATAGATGATCTTCAGATTTGCCTTTTTCTATTCCATCCTAAACTGAATGCTAACAAGACAGAGTAGTTACTAATTGGTCTATCTCTAGGTCTTTGCACTCCTCACTCCATTTCTTATATAAATAGATGTTTTGTTTTCCCTGTTGCCAAGGCTCGTAGCCTTGGTGATAAAAGAAGAAAAGGGGAAAAATTGTGTCCCTGAAAAGCAGCAAAGATCTTCCTCTTCCTAAGCAAGGATAAGGAGTTCTAAAGGATAAGAGCTTCTGTTTCACTGGAGACTTTACAATAGAACTGATAGGAATAATATTAGTACAAGGAATAGATATTGATGACTAAATAGAGTCAAAGTGCATTGCAAATATGGGCTAACTAATGATACTATATACTATCCTGGGAACCATTACGGGCAATGGGAATTTTTTTGCAGGTAAACAGAAGTTATTAATTTAAAGAAACATTACTTAGGCCATCTTGGCAAATCTGTGATTTCAAAGGCCCCTAAGCAACAAGTGGAAACATGAATGCAACAGGGGAGGGAGTAGTGTAGTCCTACATTGTGCAACATGATAGCAACTTGAGTGTGACTTGAAGCTTTAGACTGCGTAAGCTAGAGAGCCTTGGACTTGATAGTTGCACTTCGAGAAAGATGCAGACCCACTGGATAGAGTCCAGTGCAGAGCAAGATCATAACAACAAGAAGATGACTATAGTGCATCAAGAGTTCATCTAGTTCAGTACCTTGTCTCTAACAATAACAAGCAGTGAGTGTTTAGGGAAAGAATGCCAAAACTAGACTTAGAACAAAATACCTCTTGATGTATTTCCCAAGATTTTAGTGAGCTGGAATTTAGGGAATTGAGTTCAAAAGTGTGTCAGCATCTTGCATTTTACTTGTCATTTTTGTTTAAATATTGGATGTGTCTTAATTATTTTTAAGCCACTATAATATTTCTATCTATCACAACTTTCAGTGAGTAGTCCTATGGAAAAGCTTACTTTCAGTAAGGAGTCAATGAAGTACTGAATTAGTTGAAGCTTAGGCTGATCTTTCACTGTATATGTCTTTCAGAACAGTTTAGGCAACAGCCTGTCTGGAATACGTGGATATAACGTGATCCGGGCAAATGACTGGACTAGTATTTTTCATGTTGGTTTTTGGCCATACTTTGCTATAACTCTGGGAAAATTATATCATCCCAGAGAAGAAATCCCTGCTTCCTAAATCTTCTCTCATGTAACAGCCTTCAAAGTCAGTTTATGTGCTGTTTCTGCCCTCTGATAAATCTTGGACAGGCTTCACAGCAGTTTGGACAATACGACATATCCTAAACCTTGTCCTATATACATGACACTAAAGAGGTATAATTCACAAAGAACATATCTTCACTTGATCAGACACTGACAGACTTGTATAATTTTGACATTTTGTTCATTACCAGTTAACTCGGGTTGTGAAGGAGAGAACAACAGGCCCACATGTTTAACTGCTGTATTGGAAAGAATTCTAGAATTACTCATAAAGGATGAACTTGTTAGCTTATTAGATAAAAGTCTTTAAAGAAGTAACCAAGAGCCATGGGTTTATAGAAGCAGATCTTGTCAGAAGCATGTGATAAAATTAATCATGGACCAAGTGGGACAAAAAAATTAGAGACTAGGGATGCTATAGGTTTGATTGACTTAGATCCAAATAAGGCTTTGATAAAGATTTACAGAAGTTGATATGCAAATTCAAGGATATTAAAGTCAACGAGAGGATGATGAAATGGATGAAAAACTGGATGAAGAGAAGAATACTGAATAAATAGGCACAAAATGACCAAATATATCATCTGTCAGAGAACAAAACTAACTGAAGACTCTTGGATTCATTCATTTGCTACTTCAAAAAATTCTCCAGGCTTTTTTCAGATGCTTACCCACATTATGAATGCGTCCATTTTTGCAGAAAAATAGCTGGGGAGATGCAGTGATGAAATATACTTCTATGTCTGAGGAAATTTGCTAATCCCCCTATGGAAGAGAGAGAAAAGGAATTTACCGAATGCAATTTCTCTCATTCCAAGGCACAAATATTAAACAGACAAATTCATTTTTAGAAGTATTTTTTTCCTCTGTGATGAATTGTGAGTGGCTGGATCATAGAAACAAATGTTGAGGGCATCTGAAGTACAAGCAAGATAAAATTACTCTAGTGCTTCCTTTTTCCTTCATTTCTGCCAGTGTTACATCAGTATAATAGCACTGACTTGCTACCTTAACTCTCCCTTTGGTAGGATTGCCCCCTTATATCACCTTAAAAGGCCTACTTTCTCAGGACATGTTCTGTCTTCAATCTTGTCTTTCATTTTTTATCCATTTTTTAAAACAGAAGTGTAAAGAGAGTGAATGACCTTACAAAGGTCCACTGCTCTCAAAAAATCCTCTAGTTCTGCAAAATTCCTCTCTCCCTTAACAGCGAGTAGCTTTCTGAGCTAAACTAAAGAAGCTCCATCTGGTACCTAGAGGTCTGGACTGGGATTCAGTCCTGGGTCAGTTATAATTTGCCTTCTGAACAGTAAATTTATGCTTTATCTCAGTGCTCCACGTGTAAAAATGAGAATGATACAGAGTTATTTTCTATACATAGCCAGGCAATGAGTCGTTTAGACATTTCTTTCTGCCATTGGGAAGAAATGCATGTTAACAAACAGAATCTGTATGAACAAACTCAGGTATTGGGAGAACCAGGCTGCAGCTGTGCTTGCTTTTATTAGTTTAGAACTGGGGGAAGGATGTACACACATATATACCTACATGCACAAATCCTTTCTGGTTTATGTCAGTGAATGAATTCACAATGGGGCACATTGTAACAGAGATAGTATATATAAAACTAATTTATATTCATCCGTAGAAGCGGATAGATGATAAGACATATTCAGACACTTTTTATCCAACCTTTTTTTATTCATTGGACCTCTCTGAACTAGTTCATAAAAAACTTTTCTTTGTCATGAAAAAGTGTTGCTCTGCATTCTGGGAGCTGTAAAACATAATGCTCTTGTCTATCAGAACAGCATGCAAGAAAAGGCACACAAGAAGTACTGTGATTTCTAGATACAAGGGATAAAGCCTTAGTCAATGGCAAAGGAAAAGATCTGGTTTGGGGGTTATTTTTTTTGCTAAATGTTCCTGCTCTTCATGATCTCAGTATAAGTCCATTGTCAACATCTACCGTAAAACACAGATGCACTCAGAACATAAACAGAAGTCCTTTAAAATCAGATCACCCGTGAGGAATTGTGTGTGAATCAAAAGTTGGAACTGAGAACAACATTGAAGCAACTCTCTGGAGAAGCAAACCAAGCACAGGCAGGCAGAAAGGAGGCAGTGCTACACTCTTGCATCTCATATGCCCTTAATTAAAAAAAAGCTGTGGCTCCTGTGCTGTAAAGTACCTAAAATATTCTGTTTCATTGCAGTATTCCATTGCAATGATTTGTCTCCCAGTACAACCCCACATATTTGAATTAGTAGAGTGTCTACAAATACTTTTTTGATGCTCTAGGGGTGTTCTGACATGCTCAAACCATTTTGTGGTCATTTCAAATTTTATTTAAATAAATAGCTTAAAAACTAGGAAATACTACATCAGGGTTTTATTTAAAGTTTTTGAATGCAAAAATGAATGATTTCTTATACTTTTAGATGAGATGGTAATTTGATTTTATTAGGTGGTCAACCTTTTTTGCTTCTGTTCAGTTGCCTGCGTAATATAACAAGTGGAATATAGAACTTCCAAGTTAAGGAAATGGTTAATGTTGATAGAGAAATGAGTACTTATTCTGCTAGATACTTTTACTCAGAAGGCTTGCTCATGCTGAGTCTGTGATCATTAGGTCAACACTCTGTTCCAACAATATGCTAATCAATCCCTTTCCAAACAACAAATTCACAGTCATTTTTCTCCATGGGGAAACTGGAAAATCCTATAAAGCTTTTATTGACTTTAGGCTGTGAGTTTAGAAGCAACTTGGTGAGTCTTGAACAATATATTGGCTGAACAAAGGGCTGGTGAGTGAACAGTTTTGTTCTTTCTAGTAGATGTCACCGCAAGTCAATAAGAGCTACCATATGGGATTTTTGAGGACATAAACAAAATTTGACCAATCGAAAAAGGTCCTTAAACGGATAGTTCTGAAAATAGCCTAAGTGAATCTTTGTGAAAAAGATTGCATGGTAGTATTGCTAGTTATGTGTTTCCTACCTGCTTCCAAATATGTGATCTGTCAGAAATAAAAGAAGTATCATCTATTCTGACAAAAAGGGGCCGTTAATTTGAAAGCTTGTTGCTGAAAAGGGAAAAGACAGGGTGTCCAGTTTAGGCCAGGTTGCTGTCACCTACAGGGCTTTGTTCTGTATTCAGCCTCCATTATTCATATTTACAGAAGTTTAAAACCTTACGATTTCTACTTCATACTGCTTAATACATGTATGTTCAAAGTACTAAGGAAACAATTCAAAGGCTTAAAGATAAGCATTTAGTGCCATTTTTATATCAGTTTTTGGGTGCCTCTCATAACAATTTTGGTCCTTCAGCAAATCTACCAGGCTGTATAACATTCAAAATGGTTCTAGACTGCTGTTCGTAAATGTCTACACCAAACATCCCAAAAAGACTACTAGCCTTAATTTAATCATTAAATTAAATGTGCTAATTTTCATTTTATTCCATTTTGTTCAAAGGGCTATTTTTATTCAAAACCTATATGTGGGTGTGCAGTTATCTTGTGAATTCTGCTGCTGGTTCATCAGCAATCCCAAAGACTTTCTCTTCATTGCTTTTTTTTTTCCTGATTATTATCAATTGTTTTGCTCCTAATAACCACACTGCAGAGAAACTGGTATCCTGGGGAAGGCAGAGAAAGTTGAGGGAGATGGATCAGGTTTTCCAAATGAGAGGTGTGGAGGCTATGCTGAAATCCCACAATTCAGACTCAATCACTTCATAGAATCATAGAATGGTTTGGATTAGAAGGGACCTTAAAGATCACCTTGGGCAGGGACTCCTTTCACTGGATCAGGTCACTCAAAGCCCCATCCAACCTGGCTTTGAACACCTTGAGGAGCTGGGCAGTCACAGCTTTTCTGGGCAGCCTGTTCCAGTGCCTCACCACCCTCATAGCGATAGATGTCTTCCTTATGTCTAGTCTAAATCTATCTTCTTTCAGTTTAAAGCCATTAACCTTTGTCCTATCACTTCATGCCCTTGTAAAGTGTCCCTCCCCAGGTTTCTTGTAGTACCCCTTTAGGTACTAGGAGTCTTCCTGGAACCTTTTATTCTCCAGGCTGAACAACCCCAGCTTTCTCAGCTTGTCTTCACAGGAGTGGTGTTCAATTTCTGTCATCATCTTCATGGCCCTCCTCTAGACCTGTTCCAGCAGATCTGCATCTTTCCTGTGCTCCAGGTAGGATCTCACAAGAGCAGAGCGGGGAGAGTCACCTCCCTTGATTTGCTGGTCACGCTTCTTCTGATGCAGCCCAGGATACAGTAGGCTTTTTGTGCTACAGATTGATGAAGTCCTTCTCCTCAGGGCTGTTCTCAATCTATTCTGCACCCAGGATGATGCTCTCAATCCCTTCTCTGCCCACTTGTTCAATGGAAATAGCTTGGTGTCTTTAAAAACAGGCTGTCCCATTTGCTCCTTAGCATTTCACCGAGACAGGGGTATGAATGGAAGCCCTTTGCTCTCATACTTTTTCTTTGAGTTCCCCTGACCTGTCCCCATTTCAGTGCTCAGTCCTATACTCAAAATAATTGCCAGTGCTTTGCACTAGTACCTGAGACATTAGCATTCCTAAAGGATATGAAAAGGATGAGGGACAATAATGAATAAGGGTTTCCTCCTGAGTAAATTACAAAACTAAACAGATCTGGCCGGTACTGGCTCACGCAGAGATGGAGCCCATGCACCATACTCAAAGACCTATCATTTCACAGAATCATAGAATCATTTAGTTTGGAAAAGACCTTTAAGATCATTGAGACCAACCATGAAGATTTAAGTATACCTTGACCAAGCTGTTAGCAAATCAAAACCCATCTTAAAAAGACCAGCAAAATGATTCTCTCTTGCCTGCACTATAACCTATGTTGCTAAGTAATTCAGTTGGACAAGATTTAATTGATAACAAACACAGCCTGGTAAAGGCAAAGATACTGAAGATCTTTAAAAGCCACTTGATCTATCCCAAGGTAGAAGTACACCTGTAATTTAAAATTAATTATGTAGGTTAAAATAACTAATAATTTACCTTTATAATGCTGGTGGTGTTCTCACTTTGCATATGAGCAAACAACAACAAAATCAAGGAAAGCTTTTCAAAGTCAAATAATCATTCATATACCTATCAAAACCACTGTTGTAGGGGGTTTCTCCCCAGGCATACCTGGTTTTGATGATTCTGAACTAAGATAACAATACTAATGTGTGACTCAAAATTTGATTATAGCTTGTCTTCCTACAACTCAGTTATGAAAGCTGAGATGTTAACATTAAAGAATGCATGGCTTAGTACTAAAGAGATATATTTACAAATATTGAAAATCTATGCATAAAATGGGGTTTTCTGACTATATTGGTGATTGTTTTGTGACAGCAGCTTACATGGATTAAAATTACAATGCGTCCTCACATTTTCTTTTATCTCTGAAAGCCTTTCTTAAAAATGGGATGTATTATCCCAGAATTTCTAACACTAGACCTGCATAACGGAGTGAGCTGGCAGTAGGTCACTTGTACAAAATCTAGCTCAGATCAATAGACACTATGTTATATCTGCTTGATGTCTGATTGGCATCTCATCTGATAGAAACTGGTGACCTTGATGTACCCAATGAACAGGTATCTACTAAGGTCAGAATAATTTAATTCTATTAAATATTTTAATAGAAAAGTGATAATTTATGATTAAGAATTATATCATCAAGATGGACGATTAAAGAAAAAATAGAGAACAGAATAATAGTATAGTATTTAGATTGATGGAGTAAAAATATAGTCCATTTCCAGAAGGACAACTTAGTTACACTCATAGGGAAGATGTTGTAGGCTTGAACCATAAGCTTTGACTTAAGCTGTGGACTCTCACGAGGTGTGTCACAGAAAAAAAAGTATGTGTTTGGCACTAGCTTGCCACTGAGTTTCTAGTATTAACCAAGAAGTCAAGGAATGGAGTGACCCAGAAAGTAGAAATGTCTGAATGATTTGTCAGAAAGGGTTGAGAAATACTAATGAGAAAAAGATAAAAGTTACTGCTGCATGACATGTGACATAAGTTTTTCTCCTCCAAGGATATCAAGTTTATTTTCTTTCATAACATTAAACTACTACAGAAAGTCTGCATTTCTACAGACATTTGACCATAAGCTGAAACTTTTGGGGGCTATCTTAAATGCTACCCACCATAAACCATTCTTCTACTTTTAGTGAAACTACTCCCATCCAGTACATTTAAGACTGTGAAGAATTTTTTGCACAATTGGAACCTTGGACAACATTTTCTGCTCAAAAGAGTTCTGTTTGGTCCTTTTCACTTTTTATAACTGTTCATTATTACTGCCTGTAATTTAAATGTCACATAAGCTATATCTCAAAAAAAGAATCGTCATCTTTAATTGAACAAGTTGTTATCAGTAACTGCTATGCATTTAATGGAGGCTTATGACTAAAGGCCTTTTTTAAGCTAATAATGTCAAAGCAAATGCATATCTTAAAGTCATATTACAACATGCCATACAATTTTTTCAAAAGCTTTTTTTTTGATATTCTTTTCTGATAACATTTTTAAGTACCCACTCATTAAAATGGAAACAAGAACACAGAAAGCTATGAAAGGGATGTTTTAAGAATTATACAGGGGTATAATAGTTTTGTGTTGATTTTTGTTTTAAAAATAAAACTTTCCTTCAATTCACTTTAAGTGTGCATGATATTGTTAAATACACAAATTGACTTATAGAATTACAGCTTTTTCATGTACAACACAATTGTTAATAATATTAGTGTCTCTTCTCTGTTGCATTCATTCTTTGGAAACAACTAGACCTACTGAATAGCTCATTCTGAGCTTATTATTCATTAAGTTTTGGCACCCAGTTATGTATGGCCATAAGTTTTCTTCTTTTGGAGCTAATAGAATAATAAGTGCTACTGGGAAATTAGTTTTTATGAGTTGGTGTTGTTTGAATTTGGATGCCCAGTAAATCTTTTGATACATCTACTACATAAACCACAAAAATTGTTCTGTTTAATCTGGTCTTTAATATAAAAAGGAGCCTCTCCATCATATCTGATTTTTTTTAGCATTTTTCAAGATACAGTGTAGCTATGCTATGGATTTTCTCTATGTCATTCTCGAAGAATTTTTAATAAAACGGATCATGTACAACCATCAGCAATAATTATGAAAGCAAAAATTGACCACTATTGATGCTAATTAGTCAAGCTGATAATTAATGACTGTAATACACCTATAATGATTTAAAATGACAATTATTTTACCAGAGACTAGCACCTCAGCTATGTTAACTCTCAAGTTACAACTGTGCATGACAATAATACGTTAAGAATAAAACACCTTGTGGCTATGAAATGAAAGGAAACAAGTCTTCTTTATAAAGACTATGTGTTTTTCCTGAGCATAAATTCCATCTTATTAGAAGACCAACCCAGTGGCACTGTAAATTGTGTAAAAGGCCAAGTTCTGCCAGCATTTACTAACTACTTAGTTATTTCTAATTATTTATTTACTGCTGGTTTTACTTTGTTGGAATTTACAAAGTTAGCTGTTTTGCACTAAAATCCATAAATCCCTTTACAAACTTGCTTATGAAAGTGCTTGTATTTGAGTTCTTTCATTTGACTGGTAAGGACAGTAGCTGTCTTTCTGAACTGCCAGGTGTCTGAAGTTACATTTACTCGTGTCGAAATTGTACTTTATGCCACCCTACATCGGTATCTAAATGTCTCCTGTTCACTTACATTAGGAGAACAGTGTTTCATCTTTGCCATCCACTCTTTCCTTCAAGATCCTGGGCCAGCATTGAAGATCAGAGTCTATGAAGTCCCATCTGGACATGAATACTAGCCAAACATACTTTGTTCTTCTGAAAGTAGATACCATAAAGAACCACAACCATCCCATTTCTCAAAGGCAGTAGTTTTGCAAATGTTTGCAAGCAGCATAGCTTGTCTCCTCCCAAGAGTCATTTCCCATACTCAGAGTAGCACTAGACAAGCTGGATAGTATAGAAAAAAATTTGCAAGTTTAGCTGCTACCTCACAGGTCCATACAAGCTTAATGCAAAACAGCTTAGATACAAATTCACAGGATCATGGAAACATAGAATAGTTTGGGTTGGAATGGACCTTAAAGATCATCCAGTTCCAACCCCACTGCTATGGGCAGGGACATTTACTAGATCATGTTTCTCAAAGCCTCGTCCAACCTGACCTTGGACACCTTGAGGGATGGGACATCCACAGATTCTCTGGGCAACCTGTTCCAGTGCCTCACCACCCTCACAGTAAAAAATTTCTTCCTAATGTCTAATCAAAATCTGTCCTCTTTCAGCTTAAAACCATTATCCCTCATCCTATCACTGCACTCCCTAATAAAGAACCCCTCCTCTTCTTTCCTGTAGGCATTCTTTAAGTACTGGAATGCTGCTTATAAGGTCTCCCCAGAGCCCCAAATCTCTCAGCCTGTCCTTACAGAAGAGGTGCTACAGCCCTCTTATCATCTTCATTGCCCTCCTCTGGACTCACTGTAACATGGGGCGTCAAACTCACATCCCACGGGCTGAACATGGCCCTCCACCTTGTTTTATCCAGCCCTCCACCTTGCTTCTACCCAACAGCAGCACTGAGCTCCTTGCCCCTGCGCTCCTGCCAGCATCAGTCACTTGTGCAACATGTGTGATGCATGTTACACCATGGGAGCAGAAGAATGGCAAGAGCTGTGAGTTGGACACCCCTGCTGTAACAGATTCTTATCCTTCCTGTGCTGAGGACTACAGAACTGAACACAGGATTCCAGATGGGGTCTCACAAGAGCAGAGTAGAGTAGAGGGGCAGAATCCCCTCCCTCATCCTGCTGATCACACTTCTTTCGATGCAGCCCAGGATATGGTTGGCTTTCTGGGCTGCAAGCATACACTGCTGGCTCACATTGAGCTTCTCTTCAACCAACACCCCAAAGTCCTTCTCTTCAGGGCTACTCTCAATCCATTCTCAGCTTGTAGTCAGCAACTCCATTGCTTGAAAGCAAGTCCTTGTAGGTGGACCTTCTAAACATGGAACTAGAGTTACAACTGCAAGTTTATTTTTAACTGGGGCATACAGGTGTTTAACACTTTTGGAGTAGTGTTAAAGGTTGGACCACATCCCTTTGAGCCACACATAACCTGTTTTTCTCCCCATTTTTATGCATACTTCTGGTTTGCTATTTCTTGAAAAGGTTTATATATCGAATTCTTAGGAGTTGTTAAAAATCTTGCTGTGGTTTGATATGGCTCAATTTATTGCATCCTCAGTAGCTAGGACGGTGGTACAAAGAAACATTTCTGCTAGGATTGAGATTTGAGATGAAAACTGAAAGCGCAGGAAAGATTTATTCCATAGGAACATGTTGAAAAATGTTAACTGCATATAGATAAAACACTGCAAGTGCACAAGGAAGTGAGGGGTAGGAAAAGGAGTTAAGATGAGAAAACCAGAATATTTATTTGTAGTCATAAAAAAATCAGCAAGAATGAGCAGTGCTAGAACTGTAGAAAGAGAAGGATAATATAGCAGTATCCACTGTTGTCTTAGTTGACAGTATCACAGTATCATAGTATCACAGTATCATAGTATCACAGTATCACAAAGTTGGAAAAGACCTCTGAGATCATCCATTCCAACCTATGACCCAACACTAGCACCCACTTGTCATTTAAACCATGGCACTGAGCGCCTCATCCAATCTGTTTTTAAACACCTCCAGCGACGATGACTCCACCGCGTGCCTGGGCAGCACATTCCATGGGCGAACCACCCTTTCAGTGAAAATTTTTTCCTAATATCAAGCCTAAACCTCCCCTGATGAAGCCTGAGACCATGTCCTCTTGTTCTGTCACTAGTCACCTGAGAGAAGAGACCAACCCCTGCCTGCCTGCAACCTCCTTTTAGGTAGTTACAGAGAACAATAAGGTCTCCCCTGAGCCTCCTCTTCTCCAGGCTAAACAACCCCAGCTCCCTCCGTCGCTCTTCATAGGGCTTGTGCTCCAGCCTCTTCACCATCTTCGTTGCTCTCCTCTGGACACACTCCAGCATCTCAACATCTGTCTTAAACTGAAGGGCCCAGAACTGGACACAGTACTCAAGGTGCGACCTGACCAGTGCTGAGTATAAGGGGACGATAACTTCTCTAGTCCTGCTGGCCACACCATTCCTGATGCAGGTCAGGATACCACTGGCCTTCTTGACCACTTGGGCACACTGCTGGCTCATGTTGATCTTCCTGTCCACTATCACTCCCAAGTCTCTTTCCACTTGACTACTCTCCAGCCATTCTGTCTCCAGACTATAGTTCTGCATGGGGTTGTTGTGTCCAAAGTGTAGAACCCGGCACTTGGACTTGTTAAACTTCATCCCATTGGAATTAGCCCATCTCTCCAGTCTGTCAAAGTCCCTCTGTAGAGTCCTCCTACCCTCCAGCAGATTGACACTTCCTCCCAGCTTGGTATCGTCTGTGAACTTGCTAATGATGGACTCGATCCCCTCATCCAGATCATCAGCAAAGATGTTAAACAGGACGGGACCCAACACCGACCCTTGAGAGACACCACTAGTGACTGGCCGCCAACTGGATGAGACACTGTTCACTATCACTCTCTGGGCTCGGCCATCCAACCAATTCCTGACCCAGCACAGAGCACTCCTGTCCAAGCCATGGGCTGTCAGCTTCTGCAGGAGTCTACTATGAGGAACGGTGTCAAAGGCCTTGCTGAAGTCCAAGTATCCCTTCCTCTTGTCCACCAGCCAAGTCACATGGTCATAAAAGGAGATCAGGTTTGTCAGGTAGGCCCTGCCCCTCCTAAATCCAAGCTGGCTGGGCCTGATATCTCGGTCATCCTGCAGGTACCACATGATTGCACCCGGGATTATTTGCTCCATAATTTTACCTGGAACCGAGGTCAGATTGACAGGTCTGTAATTACTTGGATTGTCCCTACGACTCTTCTTGTGGATGGGCATCATATTAGCCAACTTCCAGTCATCCAGGACCTCTCCAGTGAGCCAGGACTGTTGATAAATGATGGAAAGTGGCTTAGCAATCTTGTCTGCCAGGTCTCTTATCACCCTAGGATGGATCCCATCCAGCCCCATAGACTTACGAGGATCCAAGTGGCTCAGCAGGTCTCTAACTTCTTCCTCCTGGGTTACAGGGCAGCTATATTCCATCCTGACCCCATCTACCACTTCAGAAGGCCAATAATCCAATGAACAATCTGTCTTAGTGTTGAAAACAGTGGTAAAGAAGGCATTAAGAACTTCAGCCTTTTCATCATCTTTAGTTACTATGTTTTCCTCGACATCCAATAAGGAGTGGAGGTCATTGCTGCCCTTCTTTCTGCCATTAATATATTTGTAAAAACACTTCTTGTTGTCCTTAAAGGAAGTGGCCAATTTGAGCTCCACCTGGGCTTTTTGCCTCCCTAATTTTCCTCCTACACAACTTAACGTTATCTTTGAACATAACCTGATTTACCAGCCCTTCTTTCCAAAGGTGATGCACCCTCTTTTTCTCGCTTAGCTCCTTAAGAAGGTCCTTACTTATCCAGGCTGGCTGTCTGCCCCTACGGCTTGTCTTACAGCACATTGGGACAGCCCTGCTCCTGCGCTCTCAAGATTTTGTTCTTGAAGTAACTCCAGCCTTCCTGGACCCCCTTGTTTTTAAGGGCTATTTCCCAGGGTACTCCCTTGACTAGTTCCTTAAATAATCCGAAATCTGCCTGCCGAAAGTCCAGCATGGACGTCCTGTTTATGCCCTTCCTTGTTTCATTGTTTATGGAGAACTCGATTATCTCATGGTCACAGTATCCCAGACAGCCTCCAACCACAACATCACCCACCAGTCCTTCTCTATTTGTAAACAGCAGGTCAAGGAGAACCTCACTGCTGGTAAGCTCACTGACCAGCTGTGACAGAAAACAATTCTCAATACGTTCCAAGAACCTTCTGGACTGCTGCCGCTTGGCTGTGTTAAGTTCCCAGTAGATATCTGGGAGATTAAAGTCTCCTAAAAGAACTAGGGCAGCTGATCTTGAGGCAACTTCCAGCTGCTTAAACAACAATAGATCCACCTCTTCCTCCTTATCGGGCAGTCTGTAAAATACTCCAACCACGATGTCCATCTTGATTGTCCCTCTGACTCTCACCCACAGGCACTCAATCTGGTCATCACTAATCTCAACTTCTACGGCGTCAAGAGTTTCCTTTATATATAGGTCCACCCCTCCACCTCTTTTCTCCTGCCTGTCTCTCCTGAAGAGTTTGTAGCCTTCCATGAGAGCACTCCAGTTATGAGAGTCGTAGTTGTGGAGGTGTGATGAAGGCTTGTAGAGCTTTTTTTTTTCAAAAAATGATCAGCATTTTCATCATTAATAAGATTAGAAGTTTAAATTTGGATTTTTTAATTAAGTAAACAGTTTAGTCCTGTAGCACCAAACTGTAGCACCAAAATGAGAACTTTGCAAAGGGAGGTCAGAGCTATATATAGGGGAAAAAACAATCCATAGCAGCTCTTCAAATATGGCTACATACTGCAGCCTTCACAAATAAGTAGGACTACTGGCATAGCTGGGGATAGAGGAAGCACCTTCCTTTGCCATTCTGCACCTCTTTTGCTGTCTCTTTTTTTCCTTGTACTTTCCAGAAGTCAGGATGAGTCTCAGGTCACTGCTTGTTTTTCTTTGAGCCCATAGGATTTATTCAAGGTAGTTTTTTGTGGTTTCACGAAGAGAAGGAAATTAAAATGATTATTTTTTTATAATGTAGCTGCACCACAATAAACTTAGTAGAGAGACAGGTAAGGAATAAAATCAAGACAAAAAAGTATATATCCCGGGCTGATATTTTTGACCTTCGAGTTAACTACTTTGGCTCTTTTGTTGTTCATGCTTGCTGACCGATTCTCACAGAGAAGTAAGACAGGGATCTCCCTACTGTCATTTACTCTTTGTACTTTATCAAACACCTAGCAAACATTTCTGTGAGAATTGTCTCTCAAGCATAAAATTCGGCTTGACCTTGTACCAAATTCTGGGAGGGCTGACTGGAGAGAAGGGGACATCAGGACGCTGCTTCAACTCAGTTCCACTGAGAAGCAGATCCTTAGGGACAATTGGAACCAAAATAAATTTCTACCTCCTGTAAGGACTAAGCCCATGTTACTTCCAGTACACAGTGTTTTAAAACTGCTTTTTCCTCCCACTCTCTGCTTCCTGTGATTAGTACAGCTCAGCTGAACAAAGGATCCAACTAAGTGGGCTGGCCAGCCAGAAGGAATAAAAATAAAGATATGTGTAAATATACACAATTTGGGACCCTTGGGGCCCTTGGGACATAAGGTACCCTAAGAATCAACCAAACTATTGCGTACAGTAATAATAACAATAATAGCAGCTGGATTATCTTACACAGTAAAATTTGGATACCATTGAAATGATGTTTTCAGAAAAACCCTGTGCATTTTATTGCAAAAAGTAAGTAAAATAATACTGAATTTTGATGATATTCACATAAAGAAAAATAAATAGAAAACTACACATTCCAGAGAAATAATTCTTAATGAGTCTTGAAAATACTACTGGATATTTTAGAAATAGAGCTAAATCAAAAAAAACATGCCTAGAGTAGAACATAAATGAAACTTTGATGTCAAAGTTAAAAACTGTGATCATGAATACTCCAGTTTAATTGCTCTTTTTAAACCTAGAATTGCTTCAATTCTATTACCATGGTACTTCTTGGACAAGTTCCCTACAGCTTTGTTGATAATGTTCTGAGAAATATAAGAGGTTTGACAGAAAACCTGACTGATGTTAACTTTTACCCAATCCTGAGCAGGGGTCAGAAACAGCTTCTTTCCAAACACCCTGGGAGGCTCAATCCAGGAAATGATATCAGAATATTTGTAATCTGCATCTAGAACCAGGTTCCTAAATCCAATGGTGACTACAATCATCTTGGAATGAGCCCTGTTTATTTGATTACTAAATACTTATGGAATTTATCTATGAAATGTATGTCTGATGTACAAAACTTCTTTGGTTCTTCCAACGTGGAAGATGGATCTTTAATCACCAGCCATAAGTAACAACTGAGCAAGGGCATAATTGACCGTTCTTCTTGAAGTTATGTTTAGTGCAAAAGCACATATTAGGCTAGGAAGAAAGAGTAAACTTGAGGATGAATCCACCTGCTTGGAAAAAGGAAACCCAAATCTCAACCAATAGACTGTTATCTCAATTCTATTTTCTAGGGTCTTCCAAGTAAAATAGCCTTGTGATTAAAGCACACCGTGCAAATAAGTACTGTTAGTTTGATCAACTCTAATACCATATATGAAAGGTCTGACATTTAATGAGTTTTTAAAAAATATTGTAGACCTTTGTCCCCAGAAAACTGCACTCAGCTTTGAAGCCACGCACCGTCTGAGTGGATACCATTTCATCTCTGCACTGTAAACAAAGGGGCCACATTTAAAATACACAGATTGCTAACAGCAGCATTTTCTATTGCCTGTCCTAACAGTGATGTTGTAGAATGCATTTGGCCCTGTGCTTAGCGTATTGATTGTCCTGGATCCTGTTCTGAAAATTCCCGGTGCTGCTACTTGATATATAATCTAGTCCTGAATTTCACTACAAGTTTTCTTGTTGGTTTCATTTAAAATGTGTTAAACTGCATGTAAGTTTTTAAAGCTATTGTTGAAAGCATTGTCAAGACAGTGTTTTCCTTAATCCGATACAGGGAGTAAACCAGCTTAATGATAGGTGAAATAAACCATCTACATATCGATCATGTTATAAGACCTTGTAAGCTTTCAAAAGATTTTTCGCCGTTTATGCATTCACCAAATCTTGTCAGTATTTCACACATCAAAACCATTCTCATCGTGATCCATGACCTAATCCTTGAATGTACTACTCTTTGGTGAGGAAGGTCTATTTGTCAGACTTTTGCCTTAAGAGTTGAACTCATGCTTCTCCAGGAAAACCACTCCAACATTCTGTTGTCGCTACAGTGTTTGCAGTCACTTATACTCCCCACTTCAAACCTCAAATTCATGGTTAAATGCAGCTTTTCCACCACAGTGCTCAAATATCCATGCTATGTAAGAATATATTGAAGAAAAATTAAGATTTCCTTGAGAATCTAAAGAAGGCTGGATTAAGATAGGAGAAAAATAAAAATAGCACTTATTTAAGGGAAGATCGGATGTTAGATTTTTAAGGACAAAGAACACCTCTATTGGTATATATCAACTTTTTTGTAGATGTTAATTGACATTGGCCACTCAATCTGGTAAATGAGAGTAATGTCTCAGACAGAAAGCACTGCATCAACAATAGCTGGAAGCAAGATATTGAGCAGTTTGACAATATCCAAGATGGACCAACCTGAGATGGATATAAAAGTTATAGGAATTGTTGTTTTAAAAAGTTATACAATGAAAGTAGTAGAAGGAATTTCAGCAAGTCTTAATATGCCTTTAATTTTCATTATATCAGCAGATAAACCTAAGGAATAGAGGTCACTTTTATCTCACAAAACTCAGTATAAATTCCAACCTAGATATTTTTTTCTCTCTTCATTTTGATATTGCAAATATTCCTGTGCACTGTCTCACAATAAATATCCTTTTGAAAAACTGCTGCAACAAGATGTCTTGTCTCCAAGGAACAAATAACACCATGAATCAGTGGGACAAGTACTTTAATTCATTTTACCTCAACTGATTGCCTTGATTCTCTTGTTTGTTTTTGCCTGGGTTAACTTCCTTTGATACTTTGTGCTGTTCATTATTACGGGATTTTAATTAAACTGATATATTAACTGTTTGGTAATTACAGTTGAAGTATCTGTTGTAAATGTCACGCTGCTGTGCTCTCACCCCAGGTCAGCAAAGAAAATGAGATGGTGTGTTTCAATATATCAACCCAAGGAAATTAAAATATAAAATAATTTATGTTTTATCATTATCATTAGAGGCATTTATTAAAATTATTTATTACCGTTCATCATGCAATATTTTAGAAATGCATAATGTTTTTTGTCTAAGTAGAGAATAAAACAAAAATTGTATTGAGATATTCAATTTTGGTATTAGTGGTAGACTTTCTGTGTGGCTACCTACTTAATCTTGCCTTGGAAATTAGGCCAAAGAAGAGGGGAGGTAAAAAACAAGTAGGAATTTTTAACTTTAACTTTGCTTAAACTCTCACTGTCCTAAAGTGGAATTGTTAACGTGTGCTTGCTTCAAAGAGCTGCTACAGTGAGAAAAGACAAGGTTTGGATAATTTGCCAGTGGCATCATAGAAAAGATTGTGAGGAAAATCATTCTGTATTCAGCTGAAGATGAAAATGAATCGGTTGTACCTGGTGTACATTAGGTAGTGAAGAGAAAATTCTTAGTGAGTAAAACAAGTACTTTCAGCTAAATGACAGAAGAATTCTCTCGAGCCGAGCTCCTTGTCCCTGCGCTCCTGCCAGCGCTGGTCACGTGTGCAGCGAGTGACGCGCATTACGCTGCAGGAGCAGGACAACGGCGGGAGCTGTGAATTTGACAGCCCTGGTTTAAAAGATTAAAGGGTAAAGGCTGCAAGACACACCATGAAACACACCTGACACAAAAGGTTACACAGCTAGTAGGATCCTTCTTATCTTGTTCAGTTAACACTTACTTGGGTCTCAAAGTCCATGGTTCTAAGCTGGTTAATCCCATTGCTCTCTATTGACAAAACTGTTTTCATGTTACATTCACTGAGGTTGCTAATGATATTGTACATATCAACAACTCTGCAACTAATAACTAGCACTAAGTCAAAACAAACTAGTACATAAATTCCTTAATGTGGTGACTTCTTCTACAGATCATCATAGTTCTTCACATTGTTCTACTATCAGTATAGATGCTTCTTATTTTATGGTGTACTGTAAATAGAGCAGTGTGTTCAAGTTACTTAAATTTATCAACTGGGGCAGCTTTTTAGAAATGTCAGTTTCTGGCCAAAATACAGACGTTTTATGAAAACTGCCTCAATGAAGAACTATTCATCTAAACTGAATGGATTATTCTGCCTGGAGTGTGCTGTAACTGGAGGGAAGATTCTATGTTTAGGATTCAAAACCATTGAAGGATACATGTAGATTGTCGTGTTTGAAATAAACATTTAAAATTTCCTTTTTATGCAATTTTGTGATCTTATGCAATCAAAGGCTTCAGAAATATTTGAAAACTGTGAGGAAAAGGCAAATTAAAACCTCAGCCCCGCACATACCAAGTAGTTGAAAGTTGAGTGATCCTGATCCCATTTCCACCTGCTACTACCGCACAATGATTTCTTTCTTTACTTATGGACTGACTTTTAACTTTAATTCCCTGTATGCCCTTGGATAAGTCTTTTAGTTTCTGAATATCTTTAGTTCTTCTTCTGTAAAATTAAGAGATTCACACTTAAATAATTTCCATGGACATAATGATGCATAATTAATATTTATATATATTTATGAAAGCCTCAGAAAAAAGATTCTTAAGGAAGTTATTAATGACCAAAATAAATTGTTTTATTAATTGACGGAGTGGTGCACATGACACCGCTAGGCAAAGGAAAGGTATATAATCCTGGTTGATGGAATTTTAGACAAAGTTGAATAGTACAAAAAAATCTGATTTAATCCAAATCTTGAAGAGATATTTTACATTAGTATCACTGTTTAATCACTATCATGTCAGTTTGATCACTATCATATCACTGGTTGGTCCACTGGGAATATTCAGGGGAAGAAAATGCTGTTGGACTCACAGTAAGCACTAGAGAAGAATCTTTCTGTGTTGTCTGGAAATAAAGAATGAAAGACAAATCTGACTAGATCCTGCTCCTCAAGGAAATTATGGGAAGAAACAGTAATATGAAGTAGAGGAGTCTAACGAAAGAATATCAATTTAGAAAATAGTATCCAAGTTATAAAGAAAGATCAAAGAGAAGATCCTTAGAAAGATGTAGAAATTAAGAAAAAAAAAATGTGGCTTGCAGTCTCTCACGGAGACAAATGGAAGAAAACCAAGAATGAAATACAGGTGACATGGAAAAGTACCTGCAGAACTGTATAAGATTTCAGGTCTATTTTAAGTACTTCCTCGAATAAATTCTAAATATGATCCCAGTGCAACCACTCAAAACACGCACCAAACCACCACAGTCTCTCAACTCGTTTCAGTAATTTTGTGATTGGGTCCATTATTTTTTATTCACTGTACAGCTGAGAAAAAAATTTCAGGCTGACATCACATTTGTAATTTCTAAAAATGTTGTCTTATGTGGAAATCAGAGGAGAAATAAATTCAGAATGTCTACATGACTTATTTCGAGTAGAAATGTGTCTGAGGAACTGACTTGATCTGACTGCAGGTCTTTGAGTTGATGCAACAGCAGGTCTCTCAGTTGTTTTCTCTTTTGGAGGCAAATGAACCACTTATTTTATTAAATCTTCTTATACTTCAGATAGAGTTAGTCATTTTGCAGAATTAAGAATGATCTTTAAACATGAAAGACTGATTCAACAGTCGCTAACACAGTTACCTCCCTGTAAGATGTTGCCTTAGGCTTGAAGATGTGATCAGCACAAAGCAGGGCTCTGGAATTACAATATTCTTCTTTGAAAAGCAAATTGATCATTTCCATCTTTAAAAGCAAGTATTTTATCACTGGTTATTTCAACCAAAGTTTTATCTTCAAACCTCTCTATTTAGGTGGTGTGGTTACGCCATAAATATCACTGTGGATATCTGAAAACACTTGGTGCATGGTCGTTGCTGTTACTGAGTCTAAGGAACATCTCTTTCTCATCTCATTCCTCTGACATAATGAATTTTTGTGTAGGCTCATTAAAGTGTGTAATGTAAGAGCTGTGCAAATCTCATTTATCCTTCTGTCAAGTGGTGTTTTATTTTAGATTATGGTATATTATTCACTAGATTCTGCTTTCATTCAAGATTCTGTCCTTGGTCTCCTTGTAAGTATTGCTGTAGCTTTGCTGCTCAAAAAACAGAAACTAAATACGGTATAACACTGGCAGAATTCAACTGAGTAATTTACAATTCCAATTGGTCAGAGGAACACACTTTAACAAAGTGTTACATGATATCTGGAAGATAATTCTTTACTTTGTAAGGCCACATGGCTACAGAAAATCAAAACTAGATTTGATCCCTCTACAAAGCTCAGTAGTACTAAGAACATTCTTTGTAAATGACTTGTTCGTTTTGAGGCATAAATTGTTGAAGGTCTAGAAGACTTGAAAGCAACTGCTAGAATTTTCTTTATGGTCAACTACAATTGCTGCAAACACACGTGCCAGAGCACAAATGTAACTGAAGTCCTAAACCTTAAAGAAATGGGCGGAAATAGGCAGAGGCATATGCTCAGCTGAGAAAGGTACTACTGTTTACACAGTTCTGCCTGTTGGACTTCACCTACAGCTTTCTGCAGCAGCATCAGCCCAATTACAGCTGTGAAAGGGCTCAACCTAACGGAGAAAAGCAGAGCAGGGATTCTGCTTGGCATAACCGTCTTGCTGCCTAACATCTGTGAATTATGCAAACAGAGAAGCAGAGCGCACACTTGTCCTTATAAGCAGGCTGTATTATCAATGTAAGAGGGAATGGAGAAACACTTTCATCTAATAATTATTGATGTTGGGAGGGAACTTATTCCCATGGTGCTTCTCAGGGAGTAATAGTTTGTTTTTGCTTGTCTCTTCAGGTGGAAACATAACTGTGAATTAAAAAATAGCATGCTGAGTTTTAGGAGTGGCTATTTTTCTGCTTGCCAGAGAAAAGCAGTGGGTAGAGGACAAGTTGTCATTGATTTTTGAAGCCTGAGTGCACTTCTTGTACCCTGATGCTGAATAGTAAGCAGTGTAATGCTGCTCATGATAGAAAATTTATGAATAATGCTAATAAATGAAGTGTTCACACTGCAGTTTTCCTTCCCTGACATAACATAGCCACCCGTTCCCTAGTCTTGGAAGAAGGTGGTAGAAAATAAATTCCACCTTATCTAGGAATATAAGAAGTTAATTTATTAAAAATAAGATTGTAATTCCACAAGGATTAGGTTTCTTAAGTTTCTTTCTATTTCTGTTTGATAATTTACAGTAAATACATTAAGTTATTTATCGAGTTTAATTATTTCAGTAAAATTCCTCTGTATGTTATGTTCTACAGTAGTAACAATGAAAATGTTATTACTATTACTTTAACACCACTTTGAATGTAGATCTGGATGGTGCCTTATGGAGTCAAATAACAAGTCATTAAAGGTATTTTATTATTGATATCTTGAAGAAAAAAATATACTATTACCATCAAAAACATAAACAGATTATTTATAGAGCTTAACCACTGAGGCATTCCACAGATTTCCAAACCAAATACAAACAATGACTATTTTATTAACGTGCAAAACATTTGAGAAGCTGTAAAGAGTGTAATTGACAATACATATGTAAAACTGAACTATTACAGAATTTGGATAACTTTTATATGGTGCTATTCATCAAAAAACAGGGCTCACTCCATCAAACCTTATTTCATAAGGACTACCAAAATTAAAACACATGCACAATATGCACATGCACAAGTAACACTTTTGGCCAGGATTGTTTTCATTCTGGTGCCCATATAAACTTATGGTCTGACTGGTCAAACATTATATATATAGCTCATTTCTAATCTTGATTTCTTCTCATCAGTAAGAACTTATTACAAAGAAAGAGAATGAAAAAGAAACAAGAATTAGAGCGTATGCATGTTTTCACATCAATGCCTTCTCCCTGGTTTCATGGAAAACTTTGCTTATGCACTTAGATATTTCAACCACACCTGGATGGTGGGGTTCATAATTTATTGGCTGTATCACTATAAAATGGTTTTGCAACAAACCATGGCACATCGTAGAAAAAGAGCTTGCTTTATGTTCTTCTTTTGGAAGCAAACACGACAATAGGCTTTCTCTGCTAACAAGTGGAAGTTACTCTGTAGCTGAATTACATTTCCTAGAACAATGCCTGAATTAGCATAATAAAAAGAAATTATATATTGACATTTGTGCATGGAAGACAGTTTAAACAGGGAATTTTAAATAGTACAACTTTTCTTACTGTTTTTTCTCTGTAAAAGGAATTCAACATCATGTAAGCCCTAAATACCATGTACGTTCTATTTTTAGAGATAATTAGACTTACGTAGTTCATAGGGGAATTTTGGATATGGAATTTTGCCTGTTTGCTGCCCATAAGTAGATTCTTTAAAAGTTGTTCAGATTAGGATGAGTCTTCGAACAATTTTCTCAATTCTGTTGTTTCAGTCTCCCTTTTAAATGCTGGTTAATAGCCTCTGCCAGGTGTGACTTATTGCTCTTGGACTCACAAACATAATAGTGACCAGCAAAATCTTTAAACAGATTTCATTAAATGGCAGGTTTTGTCAAAGACAAATGATACTTCCATAGGAAGACATCCTCAGAATCCCATAAAAATCTTCTTTTCTCCCTCATCTTTCATGTCATTAACAGAATACTACTTCTGTAGAAATTTTGCTTCCCAAGTTTGCCAGGCTTTGGGTGGGGAAACAGGAATGCAACAAATGTTCTGTTAATAGATGCAATCTCTTAGAACCATTGCTTAGAAAAGAAAATGCCGATATGTTAAGAATTGTAACCCACACAAAAACTGTGGATGCTAGGACAGATATCATTCCTTTACCTACCATTAATCATGTAATGCAGCTGAAAAGTTTGTTTCTTCGCATTACAGACTTGGAACAGCCAAAATCCACAGAGCCCACAAAAAAAAAAATAAAATGGTAGCGTAGAGTAATTGAACTGTCTTTGATATATTTTATGAGGAACAGATGAACTTGTGAGGAAAAGCAGAGGGAAGATCATATGTCTTACAAATAAAACAGTATTTTGCATAATATGAGAGAGTGAATGAACCTCAATGGCTTAAATATAAAAAGCTGGTTGGAAAAAGACTACATTGATTCACGCAGCATCCAATTGTACCGATGCAGCAAAATACCACTGAAATGTTTTCTAAGGAAGTATTTCTCTCCACAATATTTGCTTTGATTGGAGGCTTTATGTTATCTCTTTGAAGGGGGGTACTTTTCTCATATATAAAGCCTGAAGCAAATTATGGTTTAGGTGAGAGAAGATACGCATGAATAAAACCAGCTACACCTAGAACAATGCATGTGAAGCCTCTTTCTCTAGAAAATCTACTGACAGGACTTTTAGATCACCCTTGATATTCCCTCTCAGTTCTTTTCAAAGTTATACTCTAGATGAGTAGGATTCCATTGGAAATACAGCGCTGTGATAAATACTGTCACCCATAAGAGCAAATACTGCATACAGTTATCAGATATGTTGACAAGCACCTCAGAAATGTGTGTTGTGAGACAGTTTTATTGCATGCTAAGCATAAAACCCATTCTGCATGTATGGTCCCAAATATTACAGTGCTCAAAAAAAGAGGGAGAATGCCATTCATCAAGGGACACGCTGTTGTTTTGCTATCACTACTTGTATTTTAGCTTCAGTGGAAGTTATTCTGGGCTCTGTTGGAACTGGCAGTCTCCAAGTCTCTAATGGAAGAAAATGATAGTCTTTCTAAAGCAATAGGATCATTTCAGTAATGTGCAACTGAAAGTATTCAAGTGAAATCTAATAGCTTCTACTTTCCAGAAACATTGTTAAAGTAATTGTTCTCTCTTTTTGCAAAGTAATATTTCATGTAGTAGACTGTCTGAAAGGAAAGTAACCTAAACTATAAGAGGAGAATTTAAATTGCCCAGACAGTACTTTAATAATTTGAGTGATATAACCAGAAGGTTTTAACATACTGAGACACCATAAGCTACAATGAACCTGCTTGGGAATAATTTATCTCTTTCCCATTGTCCAAAAGATCACGGGGCTCAGCCTATGTTGTTAATTTTACTGAATTATTTGGTTCATGCATTTATTTATCTATCTATCAATAAGGTATCAGTGTGACACCTTTGTTGTACTCCAATGTTGTTTAATGTTATTTTCCATTTTTACATTGTGAGTATGTGCATTTGTACATATGAATACCTGGGTAATGTGGTATGAATATATATACGCGTACATATGTATATATCAATGAAGAGAGAGAATCCATGAATAAAACATCAATGATGTACAATTAAAAAATTATTAAAAGCAAAAGTAGAATTTGGAAAACACTGTATCTGACACATTGCTTTTCTTGGCATAAGCTCTATTTCACAGTACTGTTTGCTTTTTTGTATTTAACAAATGAAGAGAAATAAGAAATTGATATAAAACAATGCCTTAAAGTGAGTGTTTGGTGTTGCATACTTCAGTGTACACTTCTGATCAAATGGGAAACAAGTGGGTTTGTATTTTATTTTTCTGAGTCTTCCTGACTCAAACCTGTTTGTTTTTTTTTTAAAGAGTAAAACCATATTTCATTACCTCTATGAACAAAGCACAATTTCATGTTGTGTTTTTCACACTTCATTGTCCCCAATCGTTTTAACCAGCATGCTTGGTCTCTGGCACTTCTCTTTGCTGCTGCCTTAGAAAAGTTGTATGATCAACAGCTTGGAGTTTTCCTGTTAGCAATCTAAGTTTGTTCAATTCCCATTCCCACATTACACTGATAGCCAGGGAACTTAGGGAAAGACAAGAGGTGAGGGATGCAGGAGGGCTGTGCTCTGATCTCTTCATTGTGCCTTAGGGCAAGAGTGCTTTCAGAAGCTACTGCCAAGCCCCTGCAGTTGCAAGGCATCATTCTCTCTTGTGATCCCTCTGCACTGTGCCGTGGGCAGCTGCTGCCACCCTGAATATGTAGCACAGTCTGGTTGTACTTCAAAAACAAGGAGACTGACTGCTGCAGCTTAACTGCAGGCCACAGGCAACAAGTTTTGCAGGCTGAACCCTCTGTTGGTTTTCATGTTCTTCTGATTGTTTACTGCTAGTGGCCATTGCATGAAGAAGTGCAGTGCATGAAGGCGTCTTGCCAAATCAGAGTGAGGGCCAAGAAGGGGGCAATAACTTTAAGCCTCTGAATCGCCAGGGGACACCTCATTCCTTTCTGATCATATGTCTGTAGGCCTTATAATCACTGTGTGATTACAGCCTTGCATTAAGCTGACAGCGCAGCTCGCCGCCTGCAACTTGAAATTTAACAGTTTGCAAGTATTTAACCTCCCTGAAATGCTGACAGCAACATTTAGTTTTAAGGCACATGCAGCCAAATTCTTCCTTCCCATAGTTTCATTGGTTACAGTGAAATCATACCACAGAGAAATTTGTCATGGAGTATCCTAAAATAGCTGACTTTTATGGGCTTAAATCACTAATAACGTTTAGACACATAGTGCTGCATGAAATAAATAAATCCCCTTTTCAACCTTCAAAGCCTGTACCTAATAAGAAAGGCGAGAACCTATAACGTGGCACCATTATACTCAATTGAGCTTCTTCCTTTCAGGAGTGAGAATCTCATTAGCTGGCTTTGGTGCCTGCATGGGATCCTTCCAGCTTACCAGTTTTAGTAGTTCTGCAAAGCCAGTGACTTGAGAGGAGTGGCATGTTATTCTAATCAATTTTGCTTTGAAATGATATCTTAAATACGTATTAATATCTGTGTGTATGTATTGTTTTAATTCTGTAATTCATTATTGTGAAATTTTTTAATTGTATTCATGTATAATGAAACGTCTATAATTTCTGTCTGTCTAGATCTCAACTAAGCCTATGCAATCTTGCTGAGAGCATTAGGACAAACCAGATGATTCCAACCATATAATTAGAAGACAGTGGTCCTCACTGCCTGGTCTGTCTGGCAGAGCAATTGCTGTGGAGTGTGCGCCCATTTAAAGCAAGAGTCATTACTCCCCTGTAACACCATGGTAGACAAATCTTAAGATACTGTGGAGACAGTTTGAGTTTAAAGTTACTGCATTGTAAACATCCAGCCCAACAATACCCATTTCCCTTAGGTCACATCCAGGAAATGTTCTTTAGAACTAATTGACCCCCATGTGGACATGCTATAAAGTCTTCTGACTTGGCAAGGCGTACACATGTGCTTCATTGTAGCATATGCCTGAAGTGTCAACTAGGCATGGAAAACAGGAGTAGGTCCAGCTTTAAGTGATGAGCCAACCTAGCTGCTGAAAAATAAGAACACTCACATCCTGTGTACTGACCAAACAGGAAATAAATTTTGCCAATGTATTTAATTCTACTAATAAACTAGGCTTTTATTGTCTTTCTTTTTTTTGACATATTTCTACTTGTCAACCAAAAATTATTTCATAATTATTCCTAAGCAGCAGAGTTCATCTGTCTTTCAATTCTGTGTGTTCATAGCAAGTGGAGTCAAGTGCCCATGCTTTATTCTTTTCCTTGGGTTTTTGATTTTGCCATTGTTTTCAAAACCTGGGGTTTGGAATTCTGTTCTGTTATGTCGATCAGAAAAGATGGCCTAGAGGCTGAGGCAGAGGGTCTGCAATGCGAGGAGTTTGAGTCCTCTGCAATATCAATGCTAAATTATTTCTTTTGAAAAAGAATTATTTTTCTGTTCATGTTTCTATACGTTTCTTGCACTCTTTTCTGTGACTATTTTACATTGGGTGTTGTATGGTTATGTGTTTTTAAGAGAGAGAGGTTTGAATTTTTAGAAATAAAACCTTGTTACTGGATCATTCTCTACATAATCAACTGAATTGGGACTTTTGCTTTCACCTCACAGCTGTAATCATGCCTGAATTTTCCTTTGCCATTAAGTTTCAGGCTATTTTTATGTCTCTTTTTCCTATTTTTCTGCCTATGTGCACATGCACTTGCACTTGTACACACACACATGTACTTTGTCTTGTCTTCATATGCATATGTATACACAACCACACGCTACTACAGGTAAGGTGCAATTTAATTTCCATGTGAACATAGCATGGCCTAAATAATATATACAGTAATTCTCCAGTGTGTTAAATTGCTAAAGAAATGTACCTGAGCTCTATAGGCAGAGTGATCTTAACACTATCTTCTCTTGCATTGAATTGGACCTATGGTTTTGTTCCCTGTTGCATAAATCCTACTGAAGCCTTGAGCGATATTCTCTTTATGATGACCAGTTGTGTTACAGCGTGTTCAGATGACTTTATGTACAGGAAGTAACCGGACTCAAGATAAACAGAAGAGGAAGCACTGTGATGCATGATTTTCCTTATTGTTCTCCCCATTGCATTTGAGAAGCAGCTGTAGGTGTTTGTTTTATTTAACACTTCACCTGATGGCTCCACAGTGAGAATGGAGCAAACTGTGTTCCTGCAGTTCACCAAAGGTGCTCAGCAGTGGCCTTGTTAGATGTGATAACACATTTAAAACTGGCTTCCCAGGGCAGCATAGCAAGTTTCAACTCTAGTTTGGGATGCTAGCGAAAGACTCTTTTAAAGCGCTATGTTGTTTGTTGCCCTGCTTGATAGTGCTGCTGTCACTGCTGTCCTTCCCTCGTTCCTGAAGGTATTGGGGATCTCCCAGGAGCACTATCTTTGTGCGAATGAGGAATATGACACTGTAGGATGCAACTAGAGCGGTAATGGGTCAGTGAGTGACAGCTGAGCCTTCTCTCTGAGGTACTGAACTGGCTGTCACTGCCAGGAGCACAAGGTCTATACAGTGAAGTATGCCAATTTAATTTTGTCACATGTGGTCTGGGTTGTACAGATAGGGCTGTTTCTAGAACTCTTCGACAGTGCTAAAACTGATTCAGGCCACAATGCAACATTTAAGGATGCTAATTAGAAAATAATTGTGCTGGGTTATACAGACTTTACCATTGTAATATATCTTGATGGCCTCTATAGAATGGGAAAGAAGGTATTTTAATGCACTTTACATGCAAAATGAGGCACTAGATTTTGTGATTTGCAACAAAGCACAGTACAACTGCCATCACCCAGTAAATCAGGAAGCAAAAATAGTTCTTAAGCAGTTAGTATCCTGCTTTATTTGCTAATTAAAATGGGGCTTGAAACTGCTCTTCAGAAATGATTGCTCTAATTAATTTGTTGTTCTTTTGCTGTTCTACCTTCAATATCATCTGAATAAAAGGCAATTCCCCCTGCTTCTCAAAAGCATGACAGCCAACAAGGCATACTTCCCTTCCTCAGAAGAATAGGATTTATTTCTTGTCATTGTTTAATAAAATGTCTATTCTATGCTATGGGTAAAAAGTCATCCATATACACACTCACAAATCCATTTGCAATAAAATACAAGTAAAAATAAACCCATGATTTTAATTAGCATCAAAACTTTTTTTAATTTATACAGAATTGAAAGAAAAAGAAATCACCACTCTTATAAGGACAGTGACAGATTTTAACTTTAGTTATTTTTTTAAAGTTTAATAAAATAAACTGATTATTGCAATTGTTATCCTTGTCATTGTGATATAATTTTTGATTTTGTGGTTGATGGATGATATTTAAAGTAGTTTCTACTGTTGCCTTTAAAACATTGCCTGCGTTACTGGCATGACTATGTAGAGAACAAAACATCACACATGATAAGGGAATGAATGGGTTAAGGTATGTAAAAGGTGCACTCATTTTGCATGCCCCTCAGTGCTCAAAAGTTTGAATGTGATGTATATCAGTCAAGGCAGAGATTTAAGGAAACATTATTGAAATATTGGTTGTGAGTATATCTGGTAGAGGTAGCTCTGCATTTTCTCAAACTGATCCTGCTATCTGTGCATATATGAATATTATTCACAGGTTTCAGGGAAGAACTTAATACCACAAAGGCTGCTTGCAAACTGTTGTTTGAAGTGACTTGTTCAACACAGGAAGATCTGTGTTCTATTGCTTGTTTTATTTAATGGGAATTTTGTATGAAAAGGAACTATTAACAACAGGTTGAGAACTGAATTTAGTAGAAAAAGAGATTCTAGACAATTCAAGATCTGTTTGATCAAGTGTGTAAGAAGAACTAGTAAAAATGTTTACATGTGCGTATAAAGTAACAAACTTTTCCTACTAGAACAACCCCTTTGCTGTTAATACTTAGAAAAGCAGCATGATCGCACAGGCTTTACTCCCAAAAAAGGGTGAATCTGTCACAACTTGCATTATTTGTCCAGTTCCATTTACAGTAGCTGACAAGAAAGCTTTAAACTCTTCAACTTTTCATTTCCAGCACATTTGGAACTAAATTTTGTTTTCTTCAGTAGTGTATAAATGACCATTGTTTCAGGTGTTGTATTTTAAAGAATTTAGGGTATTACATATGAATGGTCCTAAATCTAGTTTTGTTGACTTTTTATGCCTTCAAACTGGAGCTAGTTCAGCATGGTGTCTTTTGGATTGTGCATTGTGCAGTTTCTGGATACAAGATGTTATGAGCAATATATTAAATATTGGATAATGGTAACAAAAATCCATTTTTCAGAAAAAACTCCTGTCAACTCAAACCTCCAAGGTTTTTGAATTTTGCCTTTCCGCATCTATTTAGTTTCTAATTAGAAAAAAAATGAAATATGGAAATAGCCTCACAGTATCTAACTACTATCAGCACAACAGTATTTTTCACGAAATTATAAATCTTGAGAAGGAACTGGCACCTGTTTACCTTTCCGTTCTTGCCCATCTACCTTTTCAACAGCAGTCCAAGATAAGACACTTTTAAAGTTTTCTTCCTTAAAAATGAGCAAACAGACTAAGTAGTCCCTAAGCATCCTATAAGACAAAATCTTGTCTGGGAACAGAAGCAGTGCATAGCCTGTCTTCTTCGTGCTGGGTGCCTTTGGCCTCCTTACAAAGGGCCTCCTTTCCGCTGGGCACACACTGATTCTTCCTGGGACAAGATCTTTCCTATCCATATGAACTATGCTCCTTCCACTTCTGCCTATCTCCTACCCTCATCTTGCTCACCTCTTCATTTCAACCCAACACTAAACTAAACCATTTATGTTTCCTGTTCCCTTTTCCCCTAAAATTATTTATTAAATTAATAACCCACATTTTCATAGAAATGAACCTTGATGAGTGTTTGCATTTCTCAAATGGCTGCAAGAACCTAACCTTCAGCCTCATTCTTCACAACATCATGACTTATTTCTGTGATAGTTACTTTCCACTCATCTGGAATACGAGTTTGTATACTCAAGTCTTCATGCTCGTATACATTCATATGTGCAATTCTGTTGCATTTCCCCTCCCACCACCCAGCACTTTTGTAGCTAGGCATTTGCAAAAATACTACAATGACAACAAAAATATCTTTTTCGGCCAAGTCTACTTTTTTAAAATATCAAAAGAAAGACTCCTTGTGGTGCCAGTAAGACAAAAGTTTACACATGTTATTTGCTTCATATTTTCACTTTATTACGGTCATCCCTAAGTACCTGTCATCTACTTCTGCCTATCAAAATCTGCTGATTTTCTCTGTGTCCTTCAACATCTTATTTCAATAAAGAAAAATTTTGGATGTGCTTTCTGATAAAAGGAGCTAGCACAAATTTGGGTTTTTGCACAATCAATATCTGCTCATACTTCTACCTATTATACAAATATGGCTGTGGAAAAAGGCAAGAGTGTCTAGAAAGCACAAAGTCTTACCTATCAGAGTACAGATGAGATATGTGCTGTGAAATGTGTGAGATGGAGAGGGGTGTAATGGGAGAGGCTGATGGTATGGAAAGAGAGTTGAAACAAGCAGATGGCTTGAAGGAAGCTGAGAAAGGCTGTTAGCACATGAAGTAGCAGACACTTGATGATGAATTGCCATTTTGAGTTGCTAACTTTTTCTCCCTTATTTAGCTAACCACTGTTCTGATAACGACTGATGTAATAGCTTCTCTGTGAAGACTCTTAAGTTTCCTTTAGACTGAAGGTATCCTTTTTGTAGAGTGAAAGCACAGACTTAAAAAACATTCAGGTCCAATGCAAAGAGAGTAAAAAAAATGGAATGAGAAAAAGGTAACTGTAGAGTTTTCTTCCTTTTCCGTTAATCAAATGAAAATCATTCATTAACCTATCAGTGAGAAATATGTCTTATTTCTCATGGAGTCCATGGAAGGCAGTCCAAAATTACTAGGTTGCTCAGGTTGTATATCATCTGTAGCCATGCTCAAGCCAGTCCATCTTCTATGTCCTGGACACAGGCTCTGCACGACCCATAAACTTTTCCTGTCTTGCTGCTTAAGATGTCTTATTATAGCGGTAGACCTATTTGTTACTTCTTTGGACAGATCCCTTAGTTTACTATTTGCCTTTGTTTCCTTACCTGCAAAATCTGGCATACAACACTGGTTGATATCAGGGCAGTATGTTTAGGAGATGGGAGCTCATTATAGTGTATCAGGTGACATAGTAATTATCTCCAGCAGGGAAGGAGGAAACATCTGTTCTACGTGGAACACAAACATCTCATTTTGCCATGCCAGTAGAGTGCCAGGCATACCCCTCCATCAGCACAGTCCTGCACAATTAGCCGGTCACAGGACAGAGGCTCTTTTCAACACTTGTCTTCATCAGGCAGTGTGTGAATAGCACACGGCAGGTGTGTGCGTGAGTGTAACCGCTTATTTGGACAAGGCTGTACTTCGGCATATTTCAGAAAGCTATGGAACACATGAATTCAGGTGACTCTTCTGTGTCTTCAGATAGTGCTTTATCTCTTGGATTTTGAAAAACACTCTGGATTAGACCTGGAAAGTGTCCTTCATCATTGTCACCTAACAATGAGATTCTTCTGGTTTTTAAGAGAACAGTGATGTACTGATGTGTTTCAATGCAAAAGTCCATGCAGCCCTTGAGATCTAGACAGTATATGTGTTGCTTTCATTTTGCTAAATACATTGCTTTAATGTTATTCCGTAACATCTATTCATTACTGGTAATAAGCATAGAAATTATGATGAAGACGTATCTCCTATTTCCTACTATACCTGTAAAATTTAGAAATTTAAATGAAGCCATGCAATCTATAAAAGTACAGCATGGTGCACTCTCATTGTAGTATGATTGGATTGCTTCTCTAAATGGTTCATCATCAATCCCAATAAAGATAAAATGTGGGACTAACTGTTATCTTGAATCCAATAGCTTAGTTTTATTGCCTCAGTAGCAGCTGTTTAAGTGCACCTTCTTCTGCCACTCAGTGATGTTATACTTTCCATAAAGCAAGTCCATCAAACTTGCCAGGATTCTGCTCCAGCCCACCACAAGAGATCCTTTCAGGCTTAGAACTGCACAAGTGTATTTAGAGGGGCATAAATGAGTAATGAAGGTATGATTTCCTTTTATTTTCCCTTAACTAAATTAAAATTCATAAGGAAAAAATAATAACATTCATCAATAGTTCTCAAAATCTGTGGCCATCTATAGGCCATTACTTCTATAAAGAAAACATAAAGCAGGATAAGAAACATCCTGAAACACAAGAATTCTCTGGAAGTCTCCTAAAAATATTTAAGTATTAAAGAACCATAGGTGAAGAATTTCCTGTCCTAGCTGGTCATTAACTGCCAGGAAATTCCTGGCCAAGATGTCATTACTGATAAATCATGAAAATATCTAAGAAACAAATCAATTAGGCAATTTACTTACTAAAAGTTTAAAAAGAAAGACAAAAGTATAAATGCATATATGTGTTGCCAGGGCTTGGAATTTTATTCAGTTATTAATATTTCCTTAACAGATGAATTTTAATACTAGGCAAGAGCTGATTCTCTGTGATACTTTGAGTGTATGTGTCATAACTTTTAATGATTGTTACTCTTGTTCCAATTTCTGTACATTATTTGAGGTAAGAAAAATTGATGGTGTCTTAAATGGGGAGGAAAAGCCTATGCAAATCAAAGCTGATAAAAATATGTGTAAAAAGTGCAAATTATTTTATAATTTCCTGATAACTTCCTGCTGTCCTCTTTAAAATTATTTTTAGATATATCTCAGTGCTTGTCAGTATTTTAAACAAGGAAAACATCATTTAAATTGAAAAGGATAGCATTCATGTTTCCTCCTTGACAGTCTATTTTAACTGTGCGTTTTTTGGTTATGTGCGATAATGAAAGATCTTTATAGTCTTATTCTTACTTGTTATTTCCCAGCTCACCTAACTCATGAGCAGATTGCTGATTTACTATTTGAATGCATATGAAATACAAGTAATACACTGCCAGAGTGATTCCCACAAGATACAATTCCTTTTTTTTAAAAAAAAGAAAAATTATTAATATTCTGTGAGACTGAAGTGTAACGTTATTATTTTATTTTCAGGACATTTTCACAAACATTTTATCATAGAATCTTAGAATTACTTGTGTTGGAAGGGACCACAAGGGTCATCTAGTCCAAATTCTATCTGTAGATAGGACAATCTCAACATTCACCCCATACTTCAGCATATTCCTTACAAGACAATGCTTAGGAAATATCAACATTAATGTCATAAAAATTACTGATATTTAAAATAATTTTCTAAATACGTGTACTGCTGAACTGTACGTTTATCAGATGCTAATATAAATATCTTGAGCCTTTTCTAAGCAAATATCTCAGCACAGGACTTTGACCCTGACATTCAGTGGGAAATTCAAAATAACTATCTTACTTCATATATTAGTAATTTTAATGGGGTGTTGGTTACTTTTTCACAATTATTACACGATTTTGTGAAGTGTGTCTTTTCCAGTACTATTCATCAAATAAGTTCTCCAAGTAGTTTTGAATATTTATTCAGAACACTTCCTTCTAAACATCAAAAGATATGTCACTATAAATATCAGTATTACCACATTCATGTTCTCCTCTTTTCTGGTCTGACCGGAGCCTTTGGTGGCATAATATTTTTTTTTTTCTGTTACTTTGTCACAAAAAAGGGGTTTTCTGAGTCTAAGCATTTGGGTTTCAGAATTTATTTATTACAAATATTTTTGGAAATTTTTTAAAAAAATACATTTTCTGTGAATATACTTTCCAGGAAGTTAATGTACTGGAAAAGAAAACTCCTAAAAGTAAGGAATGAGATTTGGATTTGTTTTATCAAATCAATAAGATACTAATTAATTTTTGTAAAAAAATGTTTGCCTAAATTCTACTGGAATTGTAGAATCTTCACTAAATAGAACTAAAATACTTCTAGGCATGACTGTAAATGGGGTTTCATTGTGGTCTCTTGCATTTTTCTGATTTTTATTGTACAATCCACAAAATTTTTAATCCTGTTCCCATTCTTATTGAACTCACGGACAACCACATCTTTATTTCTGCAAATGTAGCAATTATTGCGAGCCTCATATTGTTTCAAAGATAGATTTATGATTGAAGTATTTTATGAAAGGCTACATGGGCAAATCTATGTCATAGATATAAATCTGTACTTTAAAAAGTGGATTTCAAATGCACTCTTCCTCTCATCCTTTCTTAACATGTACTAGATATGTTACTTTTCCTGCAGATATGTCTTCTGCCCAGATTTATTTTATTTATGGGAGTTTTTAGTCATAGATGTCTTCTAGATCACAGCTAGAGTAAATCCTGGAGGAACTGTAGGAAAATCACAGAAAACATCTCTGTATTGATTTTCCTCATTTTTGTCCTCTTCATAAAGGAAGTATAAAAGCTTTAGGAAGCAAAGGAGTGCCTGCATGTAATACAGTGATCAGAATAGTTAAAATCACAAAAATTAAAGGAATTCCCCAGGTCAAGAAAATGTTTTATTAGAGTAACACAATAAATTTTAGCAGTTGTCTTTAGTGAGTTTCTAAATAAACTTTATTATTCTCTGATAAAATATAGGCTGATTTGATAGCCAGATTGGTAGCATCATTTGGTTTAGCAATTACCCATTTCACCTACAGTAGGAGTATTAAGAAATTAGTTATTAGCAGACTCTGTACAGTAGAAAAAGTACTTTTGTGAACTTTTCAAGTATTTATGTATTTCAGAATAGTAAATTGTCCCATCAGGCAATTGTGTCCCTCCCATTATGATTGCCCTTTCTGAACAAAATTTTTTAAATGTGAAAGTGAGCCCTCTTCTAGCTTTTTTCTGAGAAGCAGATGTAACCTATGTTTGCGATACTTCTATTTTTTTTAATTGAAAATATTTTTATTTTCTAGCAGATTAACCTCTTATACTAGTCTCATTACTGGAGTCCAATATACAAAAAAAAACCTCCTAAGAATCCACTTACTAGCCATTGAAATGCAAATAGGTGAAAGAAAAAGTGGGTTGTAAACCCTTCAAAAAAAACCAATTGAGTTTGACCCAGATTTTAAAGCATATTTAGGTAACTTTAATTCACAAGTGCCAGTTTTCAGTGTGGAAAACTAAATGTAGGCCCTTTACCAAGTCATTTAAAAAAATATTCTCCCCATAGCCTTCTATTACTAAAAATACATTGGATTCTATTGCCCGTTGTGTTCAGAGTTTGAGAACAGCTCGGATTCTGGGAGACAGGGAGGTGTCCTCTTCAGGATGGACACATTTACCTGATCTTCGACTATACTTATACCAGGCATTTTGGATCATCTCCACCAACCTATTTTTGTCTTTTTCTGAAGGTTGAATTCAGTAAGTCCATGAGATTTTTCAGCCTTATTTAACTGGAAGTACTTATCATAAGGGTTATGCTTAAAGTTTTTGCCCAAAATAACATTTCAGGGGTTTTCCCCACTTTCCTTCACTATTCATTCACACCCATAATGATGTGCTTTCCCAGTGGGCCATGCCTGGTGTCCATTATTTATGCAATTGTTCAGAGTCCTTGAAACTGGGACAGTACAGCTGCCGACTGCCATTGGGCTTTTTAAGGTCTGTTCCAATTGACATTTCATTGTAGTACAATGTTATAAGAAAAGCAAGGATGATCTTGTTAATTAAAATGACATTTTAGATAACCTTAATGTGATGACAAATGGAAAAAGCCAGGACATGTAGTGTAAAGGCTGACATGCTTGATAGTCTTGTCATGTTGGGCTCAGGCTCGGTGATAGAATATGTAAGCTAAATATGGTACTGTCTCAGTTTTGAGTTCAGAATGCCTCTTTCTTATAGAAAGATCTATCTTATCCTGTAAAAAAAACCCCAAGATTTTGTAGTCACAGAGTTCCCCTGGAAAAGCTAAACTTCTTTTCTACATACTGCACCTTGAAATATAAGAGCTCTCTCATCTCTGCTGTTGAGGCAGCAAGTGTTGTTTCTTAATTATAGTGCAGAAGAAAGCAAATGGGTTCCTCCTCACCAGGATTTCCTTTTTGCTCTTCATTTTTCGTTGTTTGTCTTAATGTTAAAGGTGTCATGCAGACAGAAACTGAATGCTTAGCCCTTCATCTTGCTACGAGTATGCCACAGACTGAGATTTAAACTAGCTCATGCCCCAAGAGCAACCTGGTAATGCAGCCCATTTGTAAATTTTGCAGCCGATGCTGAATGCCAGGCTGTGATGATAACTCAATGACAAAATCTAAATGGTTTCTTTGTAGTAAGTGGGAATCTTTGAATGAAGAACAGCTGCAACTTCAGCTGTAGTGTAGACATAGGCTTCACTCTTTTTTGTTTATTTTTACAGCTTTTAAAACCATTATTCAGTACTGTTATTATAACCTGAAGAAATATTGTAAACAGTAGTTTTCCTTTTCATATGTTGTACTTTGAGTTAATGCTTGGTTGAAAGTTATGGAGCCCTTTAAAAGCATGTTAATATATAGCATTATATATTAACTCAACGCATAAAGGAGATACAGAAACTTATTCAGTGAGATACTACAGTCAGTAACAGTAGGAAAAGGTCTGTATACCTTACTTCTCAGACCAAATATCTGGTTTTATGTGTTCAAAAGCGTAATGGGCAAGTTAATTTCTGATAGGATGCAGCTGTTGCCACCAAGTCATAGTCTTAATTTAGTGCTGCTGGATATCTAACTTTGTTTCCCCTCCTGTGGTAGAATTGCTCTCTTTTTGGTTTAGGTGACCAAAAAAGCCTTGGTTTTAGGCCTTGTTCAGGAGCAAGGTGATCACGACACCACTAATCAGACAGTGATGACTTTCTGGTGGTGATAGAGCCCTTCATGAATCCTCAGCTCCGCACATCTTTTGTCCCTGTACCAGCAACTGCAATGAGAGGGTAAAAGGTAGAGGGTGTAAGTATTTATGGTCTTTATCTGTGTTTCCAATTGCTTTTGAATTTAAAAGCTTAAATAAATTAAAAAAAAAATCTAATTTTAAGATAAAAATCTTAGATTTGACAGAGTAAAGTTTAGTCTGTGGAAAGAACAGCAGTGCCAGACTGTGCATCCTCTTTCTTCAGAATCTCATTTTGAGTTAGGAGCCTTCCGTACCTGTCACAAACAGTCGCTATGTGTTAGGGATAGAGTGATTTTCACCAAATCCTAAGAAATAACCAGGTAGCTTCTTAGAGAAACCAGGAAAGACACAGTCTAAACTGACTTGCTGGGAAGTTCTGATGGTGGAGGCTGCTCGAGGTCTTTCTGCAGAGTATGTTGAAATTAAAACACCCTAATCATGATGGCTTTCCAGAGCAATTATGAGATTAGGGGAAGCTCTTGCAAATTAGTTTTGGGAATGTGTGCATTCCATGTGAGATTTATGGGGGTTTTCAACTTCTTATCACCTCTTAAAATGAGAGAAAAAAATAAAAGACATGTTTTCTTCTTGATGATTTTTACCCTTATTCTCTGAATAATTACAGCTGAATGGGTGTAGCAGTACTTACAGCTCATTGACTTTATGTTTGGATGAATACCTGGATATATTGTTCCAGGAGGTAAATATCAGCTTATGCCAACAGCAGTCGATAGCCGGATTTTGAATGCTCACTTCAACAAAAAGAAGTGGTAACAAGGACTGTACAACTGCATGTATTTCTCACACAGGTCTTCATTCAGCTACTTATAACTGCCTGGAGACTTAAAACATTCTTTCAAAGTTTGAGACTTTAACAGGGTAAAGTGATATGTTTTACCCTCATTTCCTGCTTCTGGTTGGCCTTGAGTGGGTTTGTTTTCTGTTTCCTGATCCTTCCTTGGTACTTAAACCATGGAAGAATAATACTTATAGTCTCTAGTTACATTTTAAAAGTTAGGTAAGAACTGGGGATTTTTATTCATATTTGGAAGTTGAATACATAGGTATAGTTGCTTTCAGATCTAGACACACAATATTCAAGAATTCAGTAAGATTATGATTTATAAAAGGAGAACACTTTTTAAAACTCCATGAATAATTAGTTCTTGGACTGATACTTCATATATCCATCACATTTCATTATCATGCAACAACTTTGCATGCCCTGGCAATAAATGAACTTACATTACAGTGGAACTTTTATACAGAGTTAGTATTCCAAGAAATGAACTGTTAGAAAAATTTACCTTCACAGAGTGTGTTATAAAATATTTGTCAACACCCGTGAAAATGAGGAAATTTAAAGTTAACACCAAATATGGTATATTCTGAAATAAGCAGAATTACAGGGAAACCACTGCATTGTTTTGTTAATTCCAGATATTCCAAATCTTTCTTTTGATATACTCCATTTCTAATCTTGAATGTTTACTTGTACCCATTCATTATTTTGGAAATAACAGTCTATCCAAAATAACCGCTGAAAACAAATTTTAACTTTTATCAACCAGTATATGAGGCCAAATTCACATTCCTGCTCTCCTTCTTTGAGGTCTCTAAGGAAAGGATTGGAAAAGTATTCCTTTATAAGGCAGGCTACTCTTTCACTTGAAGATCGATGTGCACAAGTTCTGTCTAAGCCTTTTAATACAAAATAAGAGGAAGTAAAATATAAAATAAACAATGTCATGAAAATGACCCACCTCCAATGCTCTCTAAGAGTCTTATCATAAAAATAAACTTAAGATACCATTATTTATTTATGCTCAATAACTGGGCCCCTTTATATGTGTGATTAATACAGGTATTTTCAGTTACATAGTGGACCTGACCCTGCTTACTCTTCGGAGTAAATCGTATATACAAAGCACAGAGAACATAAAAACTGGAGTATACAAAAATTTATGGCATTAAATAACTGTCAGAAATGCACTTCACTACATTTGATATTTTTTTCTTCCATACCTGATTACCTTGTTAATCACTGGTCAGCTAGCAATTCCACCTTGTATTTCACTAGAAACACTTATTATTTTCTGAAAGATTATAAAAAAATTGTACTTTCCAAAAGTCTGGTTCTTAAAGAAACCTTGTATGTTGATTAATCCAAATTTTTCACTTTAACTTTGAAAGAAATAGATGTAAATGAAAGGAAAAGTTTTCTTATCATGACTGTCACTATTACCCTGTTATGGTACCTCAGCCTTATGTTTTTTTTTAAATCAGCAAGGAAACAGAACAACAGGAAAATCTAGCCTGGTCTTCCAACTCTAATTTTGCTTTATGCATTGGCCATGTGACAGCTATATCACTTTACATTTATTTAAATGCTTTACTCATTTTCTCAGTCCTAGATTTTATTATTTTTTTCCTTTTAATACCAGGAACTTCAAGAAGAGTCACATCTCTAACATTTGACCTGTGTTAGCTTCAATAATATATACTGCAGAACGATAAAGTGAGCTCATCAAAACTGCTTGCATGACTAAAATTCCCTATTAGCTTGATCAAGCAATGTTATTTCTTTTTTTTTTACCTTTTTAGTATTAGTTTTATATTTGCCTGACTATGTCTGCACAATTAAGGAAATTTCATTGTTGTAGTAATTGTAGAAAAGGAGAAACCTCCTACTTCTTTATTGGTAGTGTTCATTAATATCTATATATCATCATGCAGAATTTATATTTATTTTTCATAACATCTGAAAGCAAACACATTTTAGGGACAGAAGAACAACAGAGCCTTAGGCAGAGAGCAAAGCAAACACCAGGTGAAAGACAAAAGCCTGGAAGAATTGATTATGCCACTTGGCTGCTCTCCTGAGGAAGATAAAAGAGGCCAGGACATGCTCTGCTACTCCCTGCATGTAGAAGTCAGGCTTGGAAACAATATTCTGACATTTCTTCCATGCAGATAACTCCAGCAGGCGAGTCTGCTGGTTTAACTATTCACATTTTCTATTTTTTATGCCCACTGATTGACAGATACAGAACACATTCTACCAGCTTGATCTTTGTGTACTGGCTTAAGTGTAAAAAGAAAGAATTAGTATAGGAAAGGGATAAAATTGAAAAGACAAAGTGATTAAATAAAAGATTAGGATTCCTGAAGACTGGATATTCTGCCAATATAATGCAAGGAGAAGCTGAGCCAAAATGCCAGGCATGCACACAGACAAGGACACCAGAGACTGTACTAATTTCTGTTGTTCAAAGCCTTTTGGGAACTATAACTGCAAAAGAATAGCACTTTACAGAACCTCAGCTTTTGAATTGTTGGGTCACAAACATGGTGTTACCTATTGTGCTGTAATACCTCCAAGACAATACATTAACGGAGAGCATGCTGCTTACATTCAGTTCCCATTAAATATGATGTCATTTAAAACTCACAACACTTCTAACACTGGTACTGTGTTGGATCAAACTGGAGGTATCATGTAATGTTTTGCTGATACAAAGATCTAAATCACAGTCATTATCTGGAAAAGGGAGAACCTGAATTATATGAGATACGGTCTGACCTCAAATTAGTGGGAAAGGAAGGAGCAGCTTTGCACCAGGAAATGCTGGTTCATCATGAGACTTGTAAGTTACATTTTAAAATGTTAGTTATTAGAGCTAACACTATAAAAAGAGAATAGCATAAGCAATCTAACATCCTTTCACACACTGGGAACCGCTAGTCATGTTGCATCGAAGTTTCCTCTGCTCAACCAGCAGGCAGACCCTGTTCCTAGAAGAGGTTCTCCCATTTTGGTTGGTTTTCTTTCTTACGATTTTCTTACAAGAAAACAACTCTATTCATCACTCCTGCTGTCAGACAGAACTTCTTGCTGCAGTTGTAGATAAAGGCATGTAGCGTCTTCAGTGATACCAAGTAAGAGCTGTCTGGAGGCTCCTCTCTTACTCTGGGCTGGGCGAATTTATCCAGCAACCAAGGGATTTATGCAGCACACCACAGCACAAAGGCCATGCTAAGTATGCAGCAGAGCACAAGCCTGTGCCTGCTCGCGCTGACTGCTAGTTGTACAGTAATTGCCTGGTCAGGACTGCTGGAGGAGCTGGTTTGGTTTTGTTTTAATCTGAACATTGACTTCATATACTATATGAACTTCTATACTTAAGACAGCAGTGATTCCTAAAAAGTATGAGACATTATGGATAAGAAGTCTGCCCAAAATTATGTCACTGAAGATTCTCCCTGCCTCCTCTGGGAGCCAGGCTAGCCAATGAAAGAATTAAGATCTGTGTATGAAGAAACAAGTTATGACAGCTTCAAAATTAAAAGGTGGTTACACAATGCAAGAGCATTGAGTTAATGCTCCCGGCCTTAATATCTCACGTTCTCAGGGTATGATGGTCTAACTGTTGCTTCTAGCCTAGCCTTTCCCCTTTCCAGATACACAAGATAAAAATGCTGAGGCTTTGTACAGATGATCATTTGTAGCCACTGAAAGGCAAGTCTGTGGAGTGCTCTTTACAGTGATCATCCTGCCTATGTCCCACTGCAGCACTACTCCCCGTGACTTCTGTCACCGTGTTCCCCCATATCCCAGGGGGTCTCTCCAGATCCATCCGGCTGTAGCAGGAGCTTGTGCACCATTCAATTTTTATATGTTAAGGAACCTCAGCTAGTTCTCACGGAATGAGTTCAAGATTAAGCTACTCTAAGGTTCTCCAGTTCTCTACTCTGCCTCCTAAGAACAGGCCACTAACAGTATCATACTATTTTAATATATTTCATATTACCAATTTCCTTGAGGAAAGGAGAAATCTTATAGTTCTGCCATTCTCTCTTCTGAATACATTTGAATAGCACACTCTACTTCATCTGCAAGGTAGTCAGGCACATGCAGCAAAACATAAATGTTCACAAATTCAATTTCTTTCATTCAAAATGGAGTTTCAATTATGTTATGGTAAATCCAGTGCTATAAGAGAAACAGAAAATCTTATAAAATGGACTTTATGATCTGTGCACAGGCAAGGAAATTACAAAATACATCAAGTTCAAAACAAACTCATACCAAAAAAATGTGCTGAGGGGAAAAGAGCATATCACCTAAGCTACCAATTAAAGATGTTCATGGGTATAGAAGATGATAAGTATAAAAAGGGCCATTCTATAGAGTAATTGCTGGGGATCAAATAGTAGGAAAGAAGTGGAAAATGAAGAAAAGACCAAAAAAATAACAGAGAAAGGGAAAAAAAACCTAAAATGGCTGTAATTATGGGATTAGGAGAATGAAATATTATTAGTAATAAAATCAGTATATTTTAATACAGAGATAATTTAAGGAGAGTGAATTTGAATCTGTAGTTCTGAACTCAATATGACATCAAGAGAAGTTACCCTGCTGATGCCTTGTAGATGCTAGTAATGTAAAATCTGACAGCCAAAAGACATAAAAACAGCACACTGCCTACCCGGGAACTGTGGCCATGGGCATTAGAGCACATTCCACTGCTTTAAAGAAGTAACACTGGTCTTTGATATGTGTTCCTACAGGATGATCTTTAATGTTAAACTTTTCTCCCATAGACTCATTCTGTGTTAGAAACTTATTAAAGACAAAGGGTGCTGTAGGAAGGTGATTGGTGACCTTGCATTGAATTTAATCTATTAGAGCAGAATTATTTTAGCTGGCATTCATCTTACCGAGAGAATTATTTCTTGGCACTCAGTACTGTAGCAACCGAACACATAATGAACATTAATAGATTGTTTTCATCATCATAAGCCTTATGTGAGCTGAGTAAGAATTAGCCCAATTTTGCAGGTGGTGAACTAAGCCAAATCGTTCAACATGATGAACGTGTCCTACACAGTGTTGTATGCCCTCAACTCCCATTGGAATTGCAGAGAAGTGAATACCTCAGAGAAAGCTTTCAGACATCCAAGCGTTTTGTTTAAGTGATTTGCTAAAAGTTCTACATGTGTGGCAATCCTTATTCTCAATTACACTAAAGCCATATTACATTAACTGGGCAGGAAGCCAGGGAATGCAATCTGAACCCTATAATACTGAGCCAATGTCTTAACACAGGATCATTCTTTCCCCTTTAAACAGGCACAAAAAAAATCCAGGGTTTTCAGGAAAAATGGATGTGGGGATAATGGAATCTGTGAACCTCCCTGGCACAAATGGCAGTCTGTGAAATGTATAGAAGCAGAAAAATGGTATCTGTGGTTGTGTGGGTTTGTGCATAAAGAAGCAGTAGAAGAAAGGAATGGTAAAGTTGAGAGATTGTGGAGCTCAGTAAGAGCAGAAAGTGAGGAGAGACGATATGTTTAGTAGTAGTAGTGCACACAAAGGAGGTCGTTATGGGAGTGAGAACAAACATGGAAATGATAAGACATGAGTAAATGTATCACACAGGTTTTAAATGAAAAAATTTTCTGTAATTGGTATGTTATTTGTATTCAGACATGGGTAAATCTCCAGAAAAAGAAGTCATACACACCTTGGAATAACTATACACACCACAATAGCTACAAATTTAATGCAGTTTCTACCAAATGGTAGATTGTATTTTATGTTTATTGCTAATTGCCCTTTATGACTCATGTATTATTTCTTTATTATGTTATAGTTTTTATATCGATTAAATAATTATTGAATGTTGATATATACTTTTTTTATATTGATCTACCACTACAGCAACAATTGTGGTTTGGAGTTTGTTTCTTGTTTTATTTTTATTATTGACAGAATTTCCCTTCAGGTCCTACTAAGTACTACACAACAGCTTCTAAAAAAACTTCTTGAAAGAATACTTCTTCAAAGGATTTCAAAGACTTCGGAATTAACATCCTAGAATCAACAAGCATTAGGCAAGATTTTGGATCTTGCAGCTTTGTGTTCTATAACACCACTTCTTCCACTCCTTTTGATCCCCTCCAGCTTTGCCGAAGTTAACTACTGCCTAACAAGCAACCTACAAATTGTCTAAGAGGTAACATATGTTCTCCTCCCTTAAACCAGCTTTTCTGCAGTGTCACTTATGTATTCATTGTATTAGATGCTGGTTTGGAGAATTCCTTCCAGCTATCAGGTCTCTTTCTTTCAATATTATATTCCCCTGTAGAAAGGGAATATGAACTATATACACAAAGACATGAGCCACATACCTATTGATGAAAGAAAGGCATGTTTTTTCTGAGGAAGATAATAGGTTTTACCAGAACGACTCACATTGCTACTCTCAGGCCTATAAGACTTCCATCAAATGTGTGAAGTTCTTCTAAATAAATTTTTAAATTTTACTACAATATTGCTAAAATGATAAGGCACAGTATAAGAAGGCACAGGAATGTGCTGACACAATTGCTCCTGCAAAATTCACCAATTTAAAATTATCTATTTTATCTCTGAAGATACCACTGGTGCCTAATACTTTCATCTGGTGTGTCATACACAGTGATCAGAGACTTTTACTGTCCTCTGTTCAAGGATAGAGCTTTTAGAACAATCAGCACATATTTGCCGTATCAGATTTTCTGGCAAAAGGACCTTCAGCAGGATTTGTGGTCTGTTCAAGCAAATGTTAAGAGCTGTTATTCACCTTGTGCTCACATTCCCCTCTGTTAAGGGAGAACCAACTACTTAAATTTCTCTGGGCTGACCGCAGGAGAAGTGATAAAGAGCCAACACTCTAACAGAGCTGGAGCAAAAAAAAGTGAGGTGATTGGCATAGATCACACACTGGACTGAACAGCAGATGAGATGTCATCCAGTCTGTTAACGCTACAGTTGTACCCCACAACTTTTACCCTGCATTTGTCATTTGGTATGTATTTTCAATGAGAGAAATACTGCTTGTCAAAATACCAGTTTTCGTTTTAAAAATACCTGTTGGATACTTTGCATGTTGCCTATGGAAGGACAGGTCACTGTCTGAGAGCATGTTGCAAATGCCTCTCCAAAGGGATATGTCTTCAAAACCTCTTTATTATTTTTGTACAGCAGAAAAATAGTAAAACATGTTTTAAATAATCCCACTTAAGGTTTAAGCTCAGTGCTGCAGAAAGCTGTCATGGTGACTTTGATTTCAGAGGCCAAGAGAACAGAAAAAAACATAAAAATTGTTCTGATCTTTATTCCCAGTATAATGGGAGTGGATCATTTCTGTGGTTACTGTATGGAGACCTTTGATGTTTTAGTATGAAACTATAGGATATTATTCATTGTTCACTTTTGAGAAACCACATAAACAGCATAAATGTAACTTGAGTTTAAAGAAAAAGGTATATGTCCACACACACCCACACACAGATCATCTCAGGTACTACAGAGAACACCAATGTGCGCTAAATTTGAAGAATTTGATCTCTTACCTGTACATCTTCCCCTGTGTGTTCAGTTTTATTCACTGTGTCCTTTGAGTTGCCTGTTACTTTAACATAGTGCCAGGTATCAGAACAATATAAAAATATTCCAGTTCCTTACCCAAAGGAGAGCACAAGGGCACATCTGAACATACTCAAAACTAAGTGTTAGAAGAATGGTAAGCTTCTAGCAAGATAGTTTGACTCTCACAAAATAACTTCTGCTGAAAAATATGACTAGGATGCTTTTTAGTGACTATGTTAGCCAAGACTATGATGCAATGACAAGAAGACAAAGCTGCAAAGGAGATTCTATGTGACCAGCTACAGGAAATCAAAGTGATATTGACAAGGCAATCATATCATGCATATGAAAATCTATGAACACATTACTGAATACCAGAAAGCAAGGAGAAAAAAAAAGGCAGAGCAGTGATACAGTTTCTCTAAGAAATTATATCCATCTTTTTTAAAACCCACACAACAGGTCAAATGCAAAACCAAACTAAATAGCATGATTAAGGACACCTACAGCCTACAAGACCTGCTTACATCCATATTGTATGTTCAGCTGTGACATTTTTTAAGAGCATGCTGTGCTGCTGATATCATGAGATTATTGATCACTCTCCAGCTAAAATTGGTTGAACATGAAGAAATCCTCAGAAAACTTAACAAAATCTATAGTTCTCCCCTATACAGCATTACTTCAATTGGATTCATTTATTAGACAATGTTAATTGCATATGGTCAAATATTCAATCCACTTCCGTTATCACTTTAACCTTTAAGAGCCTAAGGACTTTACTAGTCATTACTTAATTGGAATTCCTCTTCAAGTACATTTAATGAAATCTAGGTATAAGAAATTAACTACTTGCAAGAAATATGTGGTATGCTATGTATCCTCTTTGTATTTGGCTGGGTGTGTTCTTTTAATAATAATTTTTTGCTGTGGTCACTGTATCACACTTCCAAGAACCTAAATTTTAAAGTTAAAACGTTCTGTAGTCTTCCTCTACTAATTTTAATGACATAAGTCATGAGAAAACTCCAAAATTCTTAAAACATAGAACAAGAACAGGCAAAAATTACTACATATGTTCCATGCATACTATTCCAAGCAGCTTACATGCAAAATAGGTTGATTGTCTTCTCTCATCCCATGCAATCAAGAATGATTGGGTTGACTACTTACCATATGTAACTAGAAACTGGCAGGATATTAGGCATCAAAAGGAGATACATAGACAAAAAAGACAGGAATTAAGACAAAGAATGCTTCTCATCTTCCAGGTGCCACACTCATAGAATCAGAACAGAATCATAGAATGGTTTGGGTTGGAAGAGAACTTAAAAATCATCTAGTTCCAATGTCCCTGCCATGGGCAGGGATACCTTACACTGGATCAGGATGCTAAAGCCTCATCCAGCTCAGTGTTGATCACCTCCAGGGATGAAGCAGCCGTGACTTCTCTGGGCAATCTGTTCCAGTGCCTCAACAACCTCTCAGTAAAAAATTTCTTCCTAACATCTAATCTAAATTTTCCCTCTTTCAGCTACCACTACCACTCATCCTGTCACTACATTCTCTGATACAGAGTCCCTCCCCACCTTTCCCATAGGCTCCTCTTAATTACTGGAAGGCTTCTATAAGGTCTCCTGAGAGCCTTTTCTTCTCTAGGCTAAGCAAGCCTAGTCTCTCAGTTTGTCTTTCTATGGGAGGTGCTCCAGCCCTCTGATCATCTTTGTGACCCTCCTCTTAACTCACTCTAACAGATCCATGTCCTTCCCATGCTGAAGACTCCGGAGTTGGACACAGTACTTCAGGTAAGGTCTCACAAGAGCAGAATAGAGGGGTAGAATCACCTCCCTCAACCAGCTTTCTTAATGGCAGTATGAATTGATCTTGAAATTTATTATTTCCAGTGTTTTTTACTTGGTGATCAGAGAGAATTATCTTTATCTGCTAAAAACTGATGATTCTTTGAGTGACTGAACTAACATTTCTGAACAAAGGCCACTGCCTATTACTGCAGCCAGTCAAGTGTATTTGACTTAATATTATGCAACAGATGGAGAAGTTATGCAGCAAAATAAACTAAATTAATGACAAATCTTTAAACTAGGGAGAAATATTTTCCTTGCATATTTAATCTTGTGCCAGATTTTACTTTGGGCAGTAACAGAAGAAAATCCTCTGGTTGATTAGCTTCAAAGAAAAACCATCCAACCTGAGAACAGGGATCAAAAACCAAAGGACTTCTAAGCTTTGCTGTTGTATCTGATGGACTTCATAAATTCAAAATGGTGAAATAGATAAATGAAGGAAGTCATAGCATCTGCTGAGCTTTGAAGAGTTTAAATACACCTTGTGAAAAGTGGCTTTAACTTACACAACTTGTTTTAAATCATTATGTAAGCAAAATATCTCCAAGCCAAGTTTTATTATCAAGCCCTCAGATGAAAACAGCCCTGGAAAGTGAAATGTTTCTTTCTTTAGCAATGATAACACCTTCACAGCTGCTGAAGCCAGGTTCTGTACTTGTACAAGCTCACATTCTTTGACTTCTTGATAAATGTACCACAATTTATTTTTAAAATATGGTGGTTGGTGGAAGAATAATATGTGGATCTATCTTTTTATCTCTTCCCAGTGGTATTCTTTGTGCTAATACAAAGGAGGAGTGTAAATACTGTTTAGTTGGGAAGCTTAGCTACAGGTATAATTAATGAATTCCAGGGCTTCGTGGTTCACAACTACATTTGTAGGGAGTGATCACTAGAATGCTTAACTGTGTTGTGTACACCAGAGTACCTGAGGATAGGTCTTTCACTATATTCTAAGAAGTATCAGTATTTACAATTATGTTTTTGAAATAAGAAGAGCCAAACTGTGGCACCACAGAACTCTTTGGTTTCACCTCTTGGCTACATCATTCATGCTGCCAACCTGGCTTGGCTTCTTGCACTTGTTCTTCCCTTTCCCCTTCCACAAATGGCTCCAATTCCCTCACTTACACTAGCAGAATATCTAATTCACCACAACTGTTCCTCTTATAATTTTTTTTTTCATGTATCTGGTTAATGATGTGGATACATAAATGGTTAAATCAGTAAGACTGGGGGAATGGCAATGTGTGGCAGCAAGGGCAAGAATAAGGAGCACAGGGCATAGCAGAGGCAGGGATCTTTCGAACTGTTTCCTAGCTGGCCTCCTCTGGTTACCAGTTCTCACTTCCTTTGTGGAGAAGCAAGCATAATCTATGGCAAATACAACTGTTCCTCATCCAAACTCAGTCATAAGGAGGAATGAACAATAGAATGATGGCTTAGGGAATCAGGATCCTGAATCAGGTCTTAAATAATCATCACTTATCCCTTAGACCTGCATCTAAGTTAAAGTATACTCTTAATCATTTAGCATGCATTTAACACAGGTCAGAACTGCAGAATCGCTGTGGGCAGATAGGAGAAGAGGTACAGCTGACCTGTTAATAACTGAACCTCTCCCTGCCTAACGGTTACGACACATTAGGAATGAAGAGATTTTATTGCTCCACTTTGTGCTAGCAAGTAATTTCATCTAATTCTGTACCTATGAATTTATTTAGTACAATATTTCCTGAAAGGCCATGTCTTAGCTTGTTGAAACCTACCTCTGTGTAATCCTGTGGAAGAAGCACAGGAGGAAAAGCTCTTTTTTCACCTTCTTTGTTCTGCATTTGTATGAGGATGAAGTAGGCTGTGCTGCAGAACAGTAGGTCTGTCACAGAAGATATCTTAGCTGATAAAAGAATAACCTTGTCACCTTCTGTCTCCTTTGCTGGAGTTAACATTATGTCATTATTCTTCTGGTATTTTACAGCGAGACACTAAGTCAAAATAACATTTCTTTTGTCTTTTTATTTTTTTTCCTCATCCTCAGAGCCTTGAACTCTAGGTATAATGTAGGCCTTGAATTAAACATCTGCTCTCTCTGCACTTTAAACATTTGCACCTTTACCAGAGACATCAGCACAAGAGTGTAATCCTGCTCTTGCTAACACTGGTGTAAAGTGGGGATCATTATAATGTAGTCAGAATTACTCTGGTAGAAAATTGGGGTAAATTGGGCTCTGAATTGTCCACAGACTTTCAGACAATTGGAAAAGATGTTGCAGTATGTCTTCCAATTACTATTAACAAAAGTGCTCTTCTCTACATAGCCATTTTTCTCTGAGTGGCAATTTCTTTTGAGCTCTGCTTCCCATTAAGACTTTTCCTGAATGAGGGCAAATGAGAGTGATGCTCACTTTCATCAGTCGAGCAGTATTGGAGGACTTAGAAGCAGCTCAGAAGCAATTGCAACACACTTTGAAACTCTGTGAAAGAAAGAAAAGGGGTTTTATGGCTCAGCTCAGTAAGAGAACAGCCAGTGTAGCAGCATTTAAAACTTTCAAGGCCTTTTTAGAACTAGACTCTTGAGAAGAATTTTTTCCTCTCTTCTCTTTTCCAGCATCCAGGATCTGGTGTTTTTCTCCTGCGAGAATTCATGACAGCAACAGATGTTTTAGGGGTAGGGTAATTGCAAGAAAATGGTTTGCCTTGATCGGTATTAACATGCCCAGCCTTACAGCAAAAAGCAGATCTGATCTTGGTATGGGAGAAGGTGAATATTCAAATATATAGAAATTAAACTGCACTGTAAAACAAGCTATGAGCTTTGAACAGCACTCCTAGTCTGGCTGACACACAAATTAAATAATAAAGTTCTGCACTGAGGCCTCTCAGTGAAATAACGAGTGAAATACACTGGCTCCTGTCCTTCCTGAATCTGGGAGAAATCTGAGCCCAGACTTTACACAGGTACTCACAGCTAAACCCAGCGGTCAGGGTACTGGCAGTCTGTTCAAACTAAAGCAGTTTTCATCTCTGTTATATCAAATTCATATCCATTTAGACTACCTTATACATGCTCAGATTAAGAGTGACAGAATCTAATTTAGGCAGTTACATTACTCACTTCTGAATCAAACTGTATCTGTTTTCTAAGGGAAATTAAATAAAGATGATATCCTGTTCATATTTATGAGGGATTTTCCTCTGCCTCAGAAATATATCTTCTGGGTTATTGTTCCTAAACAGCTTCTCAGAATAATGCAGGCCAAGAAGCTGTTTACACTGGGATGCACACAACTACATATACATTTGTGTCAGCATGTAAGCTGCTGCCAGCTGAGGAGTACCCGGCACCAGCCCTCTTGGACTGGACTGAAGTGTTTGCATACTGTGTACCTCACTCAGCAAAGCCATGTCCAGTGGGGAGAGAATAAGAACATAATGGAAAATCTTACAGGTTATTGCAACGTCTGTGCTCTATCAAATATAATGCGTTTATTGGTACAGATATGCCAGTGTTTTTTTCTGCTTAAAGGCCAATTATTCCTCATCTAACCTTATCAGAACTCAGGAATGGTACCATTTAGAAAAGATGATGATGGGAAAATTTTAATACAGTTTTAGTGCTAACATGAAGATGTCTACCAAAGAAAAAATCTAGTTCCTATAAATGCATAGGAAATTTTTAAGAGCAAGGAGCTGAGTCAAAAGGACTGAGACTAAAGCAGTCTGATTTCAAAGTGATTTTCTTTTACTTTAGCAATTGTGATGAACTTACTCATGGATTAAGTAAATAAAAATTGCTTGTGTGAGAAAATATTTACTATTTTGCATTCTTGCCGCTTAAGTCCTCTTTAGTAAAAACCTGACGGAAATCTGCAGTAACTATGAGTGTCTACAGAGATCAAAGCTTTTTCATCAGGAAATCTCAAAATGCTACACAAAACCCACAATAGTTTAATTAAGGGAAAAACTGATAGTTTGCTCAGACCGTACAGTTTCAAATGGATAGAAGTGAAATCTTCATCTGAAAATCTATCCACTTGGTACTTTCTCCTCTTACTCTCCTGAATAAGTTCAGTATAGGCGTTGTACATGTATACGGCATACATTGTATATGTGCTTTTGAGGCTATCACTTTTAATTAGCATGAGTAGAATATATCTCTGTATGATTGCAAAGATGATGATATAAATTTTGTGCAAAATTCCCACCAAAAAATAACCAAAAATCTATCCAGACCTGTTTGGAAAACCACTGCCTTTGCTGGCACCATTTGAACTTGACCTGGGTTTTTTCCCCTTTCCCTTATCTCTTCATATTAACCTAAATTTGAAGGAAATTCCAGAATTTTGGAATTTCTACTGATTTGGTTAAAGGAATTCTGACTACAATGAGCTACAGGAAGACAGTTTACAGAATCTTACCCTACAGCTGTGTATGTCACAGTCTCAGTGCTTCATCAGATTTTATAGATTCACAGATAATGTTGCAGTTTTTCTGCATCAGTGATGGGAGCTAATGTTGGCAGGGGCATAACTGAGGTGTGTGCACACTCAGAGTGCTGCAGGATGCTCCCTTGCCATTGAGAGGTGGCACAAGGATGAAGGATTCTTTTCACATTAATAAAATCCAAATGACTGGGCAAAAGATGACAAAATCAGAAGTTTCAAAGATGCTTACACACAAATACTCTTTTAAAATACATGTGTTTTGTGGGAGGATAGCATTTCAGGTGTTGATTTTTTAAAACCGAAGTTACCATAAATACTTAATTATATTGCTTGATATTTCTGTTTGGGCAGTGTCCCATCAGATGTGTACTTTTTATCTTCAAATTTTTACATTGATTAGTCATTGTCTTTAAAGTATTTCTAAATATTATTTGTTATTGTAATTGTATTAGTGGTTGAGATGTAGGCTTGCAACAGAACCTTCCATCAGAGAAATTACCATTTTAGTCTTAAACAGTTTTCATGTTACTGTTTTAAAGAGATGGGTTTATCAAACCTTTTTGAAGAAAGCAATGGTCACTGTCTGAAAGAACCAATCTGCTTACTAATGGTTCAAATCAAAGTGTGGAAATGCAGGTGCCCTGGAATAAGATAGACACTAACAACTTTGCTGGAGTGGTTTTGCAGCATGGTTTAAGTGGATTTGCTCCTTCTTGGAGGCCTTCTTAACTTTGCTTGGTGGCTACTTAATGAGATTACTGGTAAAAATTTCAGAGTGAGCCTTTCAAGTATGACAAGACTGACTGCAGACAGCTGCAATAGAGCTATAGAGCACATCTTTGATTCTTGTCTGCCTGTCTCTTCTCACACCAGCCTACCTAACTAACCTTGAGAAACATATTATACAGGCCCCATTGATTAGTAAGGATAAATATTTAATGATCTATAACATGTTCGTCTTTTAAATTTTAGTTCTTTTTTTCATCAACACGTCCCTTCAGTTTGCAGTTTACTTTGAGCCACTGCGGTAACGATCGTCATCATAAGAAAATGAGGTTTCCCCCTTCCTTAAATTGCATAAGGAAGAGATTTATTTCCTCTTCTTCTAGCTGCATGCAAGCTATCATCGATCCCTTGGTACAGAAGCGTGACCCGTCATTCCTCACTGAAGGATTTTGTTTGTATTTTTTGCAAAGAAAACAGTTTTGCTGAGGCAGTACTTTAAGAACTTTCCCTTGAATCTGTAGTGCAGTCTGTGGGTATCACGTTAGTTAAATTTGGACATATTGCTATGGAAGTTTCTTTGTTTTTAGTTTTCACAACTGTTAAACACTAGTGGTATAAGATCATGTACTTGAACAAACATAAAGCCTTCCCTAACCAGTTCCTGTTTACTGCAAAATAAACTTTTCCAGTAGAACACATATAATTAAAAACTCCTTAACCCTATCTTTAGCATTCTGCAAGCTATCTGACTTTGCAGACAGTCTCCTTAGAAGTAATATGCAGTGATTTACTTCCTGTTGAAGAAGGAACTGTGCATGAAATCAACCTTATTTTATAATATTTTTTTTTCCCAAACAGGAGCCTAATTGAATCTGTCTTCCAGGGAAAATCTAATCTATAATCCTTAGAGATGCAAATTGCGATTCTTGCTTCTGAATGTGCATCCCCTTGTGGTTTTCTTTTGTTTTGTTTTTTTTTTGTAGTTCAGTGAAGAAGAATTAAAAACAGAGGACCTTAGTGTCTAGATCTGTTTCACATAAGCTCTGAATTGGAAGAAAGGCCATGACAGCAATTCATATGACCGTAGTACTCCCAAAAAACAGACCTTCCACCAGACTGCAATTCAACACTAGAGTTCTTGTCTAGATCTTCTTCAGTCTGAAACATGGCCTAATTGCTACTGATACTTCAGAGTCAAATTCAGAAGCATCAAACTGAGTGTTAAGGGAATTAACTCAGGATGAAAGAAAATTTAAAAGTGCCTCCCCGGTCATCATCTCTGTTTTCTTACTTAAATAGCTTCTACAGACTTTACATGGCATGATGATATCTGTAGGCATATTCTTGCTTGCTTCCATGGACCTGGCCTCTCTTTACATGAAAACCTCATAGGAATCATGGTTCTGCATTGTATAGAAGCTGTGCAGCCATGTCATATTCCTTGTTATCACTTGGGAGTTTTGGTTGCTCTCAAGGCAGAATATGGGAGAACTAAAGGAGAACAAATGTGTCCTCCAAAGATACTATTGCTAAAATACTTCCCTATGCATAACTGTGGCACAAAATTGTATTGATGAATTCATTGCTTAGTTGAGCTATTTCTGGGATATTTACACTCACCTCTTTCTCAGAACTGTTTCAACTGTAAGCAAGTAGTTTTGAAAGTTTGCTTGAGATGGTATTGCAGTGTTAAGCAGTGGAAGTGTTTTCCTTCAAACATGGCTATGCTCTGAAAGACAGTAGTTCCAAGTAGCTCGTTTGTGCAGTAAAACCAATTGGTAATATTCTTCAGGAGCTGTTTGGATCCAACTTGTTGCAAGTGGAGGAATGTTCTCACTAGAAAGTGTTTTTAATGGTCTGTGTGAAGTGAAAAAAAAGGAAGGGATTGCAAATGAACTGTAAAGATGAGATTCCAAGGTGTACCAGAGTAACAGATACTGCTACAGCAATGATTTATACACAGGATTATCATGGGGTTCAGTTTATGTTGTGTGGCTACAGGACTACAAAGCACGACGCTGCCATGACTGAATTGAGAATGAGTTACTCATCTTGCAATTGACAAAGTATAATAATATTTCATGATAAAAATAATAATTTAGAAAATACAGGCTGACTGAAATTTCTCCTTCATGCTAAAAAAAAGCAGAATGAGAAAACCGGTAGTAATACAAATGCTTATTCATTCTCTGAGAAAGAGCTCAGTCTCCCAATATTTCAGGCTTTCTAAATCAACAGAAAAAAGACTGTGACAGCAATTTAAAAATCACCTCTAAGCACCGTACATAGCCACTGGATTTTGAGTAGGCCTGCAAACAAGACGAAATAAATGTGTAATATTCATATATCAGAATATGAGTTGCAGTAATTAAATAAAATATTTTGTAAACTAGGAATCAGAGACTAGAAATACATTGTTTTATAGTCAGGATTTGTGTTGCTGGCACTGCAAAAGTATGTTCTCCTGCTCATAAATATTTCTGGTTGAAATCCTCAGTTTTCTAATACTATTAATTAGCTCTAGTGCATCCTGCAGACTGTTTCTGCTCTTCTTTTACATCTGATAACACCACTGTGATGAAACATGTGGTTCTAAAAATAATAACAACCCTCAAACAAATATGATTATTTCTGGAATTAGAGAAAGGTGTGCAAGATGGTGATGGCAAGGCTGACAGGACAAGAATTTTATTCTGAGGAGTTCACTGTGAGGATTTGCAAAATAGGTTTTGTGAGCCGAGACAGAAGACATGATGAGATGAAACGTTTTCTGAAAATTATATCCAAGCTACATTTTTGTAACTCTTTTTCAACGAAAGTTTATTGGTGTGTCCTTTTAATTTTTTACAGTTGTGAAGGAGGAGAAGATGGACAGGAAATGACCTAACTGAGGTAGTCTTATGCGACATGTTCCTGCTAAATAATTCACAGATCCAGTTCACAGATCCACAGTAACCAATGTCTACATCAGCTGGAGAACTGTGGTAGCTGATATAAAAAATTGCTTATGGAAAGTACTGTTTTAAATCTGTTACTTGAAGCCATGGCAAATTGAAAATTATCTAGATCCTCTCTGTAGGAGCAATAAGAACAGTAGTTACTCTTGATGACTTGACCTCAAAATATAAATCACGCTGCTCAGATGATATGACATCCATCCCTGCCTTCTCTTAGCTTTTGCAGAACCAGTGTAACAGGGCAGGCAGTCAAATAGTCCTTCCTATATGAGCAGGTAGGCACATTTCCTCCTGGTTTGGTCTGTGGGATGTGAACTGAATCCTGACATGTAAGTAAGAAGTCAGTGTGTAAAAATGATAGCACAGGGTGTTTTATGTCTCTTGAGGAATGTGTCACTAGTTTCATGAGTTATTTGAGGTAATGTTTTTTCACTCTCAACATGTGTGTATGCTAAACTGAATAGATCTATACTGCAAACACCAGACTGAACAACAGTGTTTTCCACTTCATAATGAGCAGGGGAGAGTCATATATGTACATTTCCTTCATTATGTATACTGTTTATATGTGTGAAGTTACTGAATGTCCAAGCTTCTGAAATATCTAATAAATGTAGATATTACCTGGCACTATTTTAATATCCTAAACGTCAAACACCTTCCCCAAACATCTCATTGGAGATCTTATTTTTTTCTTCAAACTGTATGCATGCATATACAAATACCTAGTGGGTTATATAACTATTTCATCTGACTCTAGTATCATATGCATGTAGCTGCATCTTAAACTTCCAATTTAAAGGCCATTCCAGCTATTTTAGGTGATTCTTAACCACTGCTTGAATGCAAGTCTTGTGTGTAAAACTTTTGTAGAAATCTTGCATAATCCTTCACAGTTTTGCTTGCATTTTATATTAGAAAGTAGTAACCCCTCCATAAATAGTATTGTCATCTATTCAGATGATGCTTAAGTAATTAAATTTTTCTGTGTTACTGTGTTACTCTTAGGGTGTTGTACATTTTAACAGAAGTAGGCACACTGTAATGTTATGCTTAATGAAGTATGTGTTTAGCAAGAATACAGGTAAAACCTACATACTCATTAATTTTACTTTTAATTAAATTTTCTTGAATCAATTAATGTGACAAATCAAAGGAATACCTGAAATAAGGAATTGAAAGTCAGAGAGGCTTTAAAAAAAAGCGCATATGCATTTGGACTCACCTATCAAATCTATGTTGAGAGTGTACAAATGTGAGACTACGTCTTTTTTTAAAAAAAACCTTGTCCTCCTTCATCAATCTATCAAAGCTCTAAGATTCACCATTATTCTGAAACAGGAAAAATAACTTCTGGTACCAACAGCGGGGAAGGCAACACTTTCAGATTTCATGGGATTGTAAAACACTCATTTGACTTTCCACAGATTCACAAAAATATTACGTACTAGAGGAAATCTCAGTGAGTCACCTCACTGATATTTGTTTCCAGCTGCTCTGCTCCAGTTGCCCGTTAGGTTAATGAATAAAAAAGCAATGCCAGCAATGCCCGGGTCAGAATCTCAAGTTTTCACGTTAATACAAGAAGGAGTGTCAGAATGTGACAGCAATTTGCTGTAGACTTGATTGATAAATACGTGTGATACATGGGAAAACTACATTCAAATTGTCTTATTTTCTAACTAACTCTGCCAGTTAACCAAGGAGCGACTGAGGGAGTTGGGGCTGTTTACTCTGAAGAAGAGGAGAGATGGGCTGATTCTAATGGGATGATGTTTAATAAGTCCAAATGTCGGGTACTTCATTTTGGACACAACAATCCCATGCAGAGCTACAGACTGGGGACAGAGTGGCTGGAGAGTAGTCAAGCATAAAGGGACCTGGGAGTGCTGGTTGACAGGAAGCTCAACATGAGCCAGCAGTGTGCCCAGGTGGCTAAGAAAGCCAATGGCATTCTGGCCTGCATCAGGAATAGTGTGGCGAGCAGGATCAGAGAAGCTATTGTCCCCCTGTACTTGACACTGGTCAGGCCTCATCTTGAATATTGTGTACAGTTCTGGGCCCCCCAGTTTGGGAAAGATGTCAGGATGTTGGAGTGTGTCCAGAGGAGGGCAACGAAGATGGTGAAGGGGCTGGAGCACAAGCCCTACGAGGAGCGACTGAGGGAGTTGGGGCTGTTTAGTCTGAAGAAGAGGAGGCTCAGGGGAGACCTCATTGCTCTCTACAACTACCTAAAAGGAGGTTGTAGTTGGGCAGGGGTTGGTCTCTTCTCTCAGGTGAGCAGTGACAGAACTAGAGGGCATGGACTCAAGCTTCGTCAGGGAAAGTTTAGGCTTGATGTGAGGAAAAAGTTCTTCACTGAAAGAGTGATTGGCCATTGGAATGGGCTGCCCAGGGAGGTGGTGGAGTCACAGTCCCTGGAAGTGTTTAAGGGGAGACTGGATGAGGCACTGAGTGCCATGGTTTAGATAATGGGATGGTGTTAGTGTTGGTGTTGGTGTTAGTGTTAGGTTATAGGTTGGACTCGATGATCTCGGAGGTCCTTTCCAACCTTATGATACTGTGATACTGTGTGATACTGTGATACAGTTATGTCCTCCAGCAACAACTCATGGTATGTATTATATCCTCTCATTTGCATGGCCTTAAAAAGTCTGTAGACAAGTCATGTCTGATATGGTAGAAAATCTGAAAAGATTGGGTAGAGGAATCATCTCTTCTGCACTCAATTCATGATGGGGAACCTCAGCACTGAAGAAACCACATCAAATGGATCCCTGATGATTACAAGAAGTAATTGTTACTCCTCAGGCATTATCACTTGGTCCCTCTTTTCAACAGCAGTGGTACCTAAGAATCCTGATAATCCTTGACATTAGAGTGAACATTTAAGTTGTTTATGTAACATTAGCTGTTGATACTGTCATGAGAAAATAGGGCAGGGATATGAGGAAATAAAGTAGGGAAAGCTTAAAATGGTACAAGGAAGAAAGTTCTCTTCAGGAGGATGTTTACTTTTGGATAGTGTTGGGAAGAAAAAGAGAATAAAAGGAGGAGGATGTATAGAGGAAGCACTTGTTACCCAAGGCACTTGAAGAAAAATGTGAAGGAAATCTGGATCCTTTCACTGATCAAAGAAGGTTAAAGTCCTGGTCTGCATTTCTGGACATTATATCTCATTACACTTAAATGACAGACGTTGTTTACTTTGATAAGAAAAGAAAGTACATAATCTAGTCATCCTTACATCAGTGGACCAGAAGCCTTCAGATAAACACGAAGGCATAAAGAAGACAAATTGAGTTCTCTGAACAAAAAGTTGCAAGACGTGATGTAATATTTAATTTTTTAACGTCTTCTAAGCAGAAATAATGGAAGGATAAGCCTGAAAATATTGTGGTAAAATTGAATAGTAAAGCATGAATTCTGTGAAGTATAATATGCCTGAGAGCTTTCATATTATTCAGATTATGTCAAATGCAGAGCAAACAGCATAAATGCTGAGCTCTGAGAAACTTTGTGTGAATAAATATGTGCTTATCACACTTCAGACACAAAATATTCATGCATTTCAATGCTAATTCTTCCCCAACTGGACTGCTTCCTGGAAAAGGATGGTTTCACAGAAAAATCATTGGCTACAAGTTATCCTTAATATGATTGGTACAAACAGTGTTTCGAAACACTAACTTGCACTTTTAAAAAGTCCAATTGCATTTAATTGTGAACCTTCATCTTACAGGGTGATAATTACAGAAGCAAAGTTAACATGGGGGCAAATAGCACTTTTCCTGCATGATTGCCTAATAGTGTGAAGCTGGTTGAGATTCAAGTCCAGACCCTGAGTTCACTGCTGTCTCGGAAGCAGCTACAAATGAGCATTTAATAAAGAATAGGTCAGCTATGACCAGCTTTAATTGAAAAGGGACAGCCAGAGATAATTTCAAATGTAATGCCATGGTTTCTTGCCCGTTTGAAGGAAAAAAGAGCTCTCACTTCCTTAAGTGCCCTTAGTGTGGATGGGAAAAGCCCAGCAGCATTTTCAATCCCTTTGATCAGGCCTTGGGCAATACTAAAACAAAAATTATGCATATATACGATTTGTATTGGATAGTTTGGTCATTCACAGCACTGTAGACTGAGACAAAGGTCACCTGTCTGGATGGCAAGCATGTATGCAATGAAACAATCCGATTCTGTCTCTGTTCCTATATCTGTACTTTGGAATGATAATCTCTAAGGATAAATAACGGTCTTCAAACTTGTGGGATACTGTGATAATGGAGTCATGCTACAAAGATATCTGTAAAGAGATAGGTGCTTTAAAGCAATCTCTTCCTGGAGAAAACATCATGCACCCTACTGACATGGCAATTAAATAGTACTGCCCAAGCCAGCCTTCAGATGTTTTTATGCCTGCTGGATTCCTCTGCCGTGTTATTGGTATACACCTACCTTGGCTAGTTCTATTCTCTTTTCTGTGGCATCCCCAAGTAGCAGCTTCCTGGGGTTTTACCCACTTTCTCAAAAACACAGCAATGCCCCTCTTGTGAATTTCCTATTTATTTCTCACTTGGACTTTGCATTTATTGAGCTCTACATAAACCTTTCCCCTGGGTATTTTATTGGGTGTTTTCTTTCTCAATCATCCTCCTTATTTTTCATACTCATCTTACAGCTGAATTTTCATTCTATCTCTGTACAAGCCATCACTTATTGTTCCTGACATGTTTTTTACTGCGGTTCCTAACAGCTGAAACTGATTCCCTACAGTTCTTTGCCTTATAAACTCTCCATCTTCTTCCAAATTTTAGTTGAAGATGTACATTTTAGCACATCCCTATATCCCTTAATTTTCTCTTTGCAGTTTTTTGTCCTATAACTCATCAGTTTTGTTGCAAAACTGCATAAAGTATTTAGAAGTACATGGCATTATAAAAAAACCAACTCTATAAATTATGACTGAATTGTGTTGGCCAGATTCTTTTTATTCACATTTTTTTTGAAAAGAACACCATAATCTTCCCCAGAATTACACTCTCAGAAAGTGAAAGAGACTGGGACACAGTATATTTTATGACAATGCTTGACAGCAATCCTAGATGCTATGTAGTGCACTATGGGCTGCTCACCTGTGTGGTGGACTGCTCTGGATTGAGCAACCAGCTGGTCCAGACTGGGAAACAAACCCACTGCATGAATTCAGCATTTTGCTTACTGTCTTCAGTGAAAAAACATCTTTCAGCCCATAGTACTTTATTCTCTGCAGCTTTCTTATTGATACAAAAAATCAGTGCACAAATCTCATATGCACTGAAGGAGCAGTAGTCTGTGGACATCTTGCATCCTTGATCAGTTTAGGCCTATATTCAACTTCCAAAGCCACAGAGCCACCACAGTAAGGTTTTAAAATCAATTTAAGGTATTTATATTGAGTTTTCCATGCCCCTCTCTGAGGCTAAGTCAAAAAAACAAAGAGTACATATGCTGTCCCCAGAGGTTGTGTCACTGGCAAAGAAGTCAGGCATTGCTAATTACTGAAGTGCCTTGTTGTGTCTTTTGGCTTAAGTATGTAAGAGACTGATCCAAAGAGACCACAAGAATCAGTGGGAATTTTCCTCCATTTACTCCACTAGTCTTGGGGTCAGACCTCTGTTACAGTGTTCCAAGACCTGCTTAAATGCACCTCAAGTTTCTGCAGGTCTTGAAAACTCTATCAATTGTTCCCAGATGCACTGTGCAGAAAATGATTTTCCTTTTCTCTGAGATTTCAAATATAAACAACAAGCAATATGAGAAGTCTGTGGGCAGTTGATTTGACTTTTGTCCTAGAAACTCCAGACTGGCCATGCATAAACTTTCTAGAATAGAAAAAAATAACAATAATACAAACTGATTTGGAAGTGAGTGCAGTTAAAAGGATTGAAACTGACTGAAAAGACCCTGGCTTGGAAGGAACTTCAAATATCACTGTGGAGAGAAATAGGTAGAACAGAAAATGGAACTCTGAACAAGAAATTATAAAACGAAATTCAAACTAGAAAAGAAAATTTAATAGATCTTAATCTAAATTCTGTCTTGATTTGCACCTTATGTATCTCCTTTGTTTCTGACCTCCTCCTCTCTTGTACGTTTAAAATGGGCCAGATAAGACCATTGACTTCAGTCAGGGTGTTGCTGTGTTGCCTCAGTGCCATTGCAAAGTGTATCAGTCTCAAAGACTGAGATAACTGCATGTCATCTGGAAGAACATACCTGAGTTTCTCACAGACTTCAGGAAAAAAAATATGAATCATATTTACATGTCTGTTCCTATATTATCTTTTTTCTCAGGATATGCTGGGAAGGGGACATCTAACGTTATACAGTCAAATGAGGGTCTGGCATTTCCTAGCTTAGTGAGGGATGTGCCCTAATGAACTTCCAAATAGCTTTGAAATACAGATCCTAAACACTAAAAAGAGATAGCAGGCAGATATGTTAGCATGACACTGGATGGAACAGAATTTAAATTGGATAATAAGAGAATACAAATTGAATATGCAGATGACACCCAGCTGAGTAGAGCAGTTGTCACACCAGAATGTTGTGATGTCACCCAGAGTGACCTGGACAAGATGGAGAAGTGGGTCTGCATGAACATCATGAGGTTCAACAAGGCCAAGTGCAAGGTCCTACTCCTGAGTCAGGGCAATCCGTGGTTTCAACACAGGAGGGGGGGACAACATGAGTGAGAGCAGCCCTATGGAGAAGGACTTGGGGTTGCGGATTTATGAGAAACTCGACATGAGCCAGCAATGTGTACTCACGGCCCGGAAAGGCCAACAATATCCTGGGCAGCATCAAGAGAAGCGTGGCCAGCAGATCAAAGGAGGTGATTCTCCCCCTCTGCTCTGCTCTTGTGAGACTCCACCTGGAGTATCATGTCCAGTTCTGGAATCCGAAGGATACGGAAGTGTTGGAACACGTCCAGAAGAGGGCCACAGAGATAATCAGAGGGCTGGAGCACTTCTGCTATGAGAACAGGCTGAGACAGTTGGGCTTGTTCATCCTGGAGAAGAGAAGGCTCCAGGGAGACCTTATAGCAACCTTCCAGTACCTGAAGGGGGCCTAAAATAGGCCTGCAATGATTTTAAGCAAATGGGTCTAATGCAGCATTAGCAGCTGAATTCATCCCTTTGCTGGAGGTTCAGTACTTATTTAAAAGTGTTCACATAGTGATATATATTTAGAAACTAAACCCAGTCTAGTTTCACTTGCCTGTCACACAAGTAGGATGGGAGCTAGATACAAGTGACACAGAATAAGAAAAAAAGTGAAAAGGAGGTTTTAAGTATGAGCCACAGAGGCACTGTGTTCCACTCTCCCAAGGAAAAGTCCAGGAGCCAGAAGAATTAGTTGAGATCTTGTCAAAGTCATTTATTTCAGGAGTTTAACGAAGTCTTGTCTTCCAAACTCACTTCAAGAAAAAAAAAAAAAGCTAAGAGGTAGCCTTCAATTTACAGTAAAAATTTGAGATGCTATATCTAGGACATAAGGTTAAACAATTAGTGCAGTAATACAAATTGTATCTTCTTCTATATCTAGTTCATTTAGATAAAACAACCTATAGTCAAAATTTATGGAGCTAAATTAGGTTTATTATGATCAGGCCAGAAAATATCTATATGCATGAATATAAAAGTAACTAGATTAGCCACCAATCCAATACAGTTAAACATACCATATAAATGCGAGCGACCTGATAGTTCTGTTATGCTGATATTAAGTATATTTAAAATAGGTTAAATTCAGATCCAGTGGTTTCCTGTGTGATTTTTATTCAGACTGTGTTGACTCTGATTTCCTTTGAGTACAGTGGTATACACCTAGTATCACAGGGATCAGCAACGATTTACTAATATTTGATTGCTAGTTTAAAGATGTGCTGGCTTGTTAGGATGGACATAAAGAAAGAGGAAGGAATGACTAAGGGACTATTTATTTGAAGAAGAAAGCAGACATACAAACTAAAGAACAAATAGATAAACACTTCATTCAGTTTGATTTTCATGTCCATATACCCATCACTGTTGTACCTGGTAAAATCAATACAGTTTACTTTTTCTTTTCAAAGAAATAGCTGCCTTTTTTCACTTAAACTACCACTCTGAAACCACTTTCTATCCCACATGCTTTCCTACCCATACCTTCCCAGGTCTGCATTTGTGGTTGTTACTCAAAGAAACAAAAAAACCAAACACAAACTCCAGGGTTTTTTGGATGTTTTTAAGGATAGGAAGATAGTGAGGTAAAGGAAGCATTTACATTAACCATTTAAGTCCATTTATAGACTCTAACTAGCAGGTCTAACTTGATTGCAGTGACAAAAGAAGAGGTAGGAAGGCTCAGCAGACCAACTCCACAGTGGAGACATATAGCAAGGAAGCAAGGAGTGCATAGGACACTGAAAGGGAGAGACAGTGCTAGACAAAATCAGATGCCTCAGTAAAATACAATGGGAAATGCGGAAGTTGGTTCAGATATGAATAGCACGACTTGTTGCTTTTGTTATTACAGATGCTGCTGTTGCTGGGTTTTATGCATTCTTCACTGTGTGGGGTTTTTTTATTTTTATTTTCTATTTTTCCTAGGAAAAACAGATATATATCACTTATATCTTGAAATGCCCTGCATTCATAAGCCTCTGAATGACAAAATACATGAAGAAATGTAACACAAAAGATGAATTGTAGAAAATAGAATGATGCATAAAAACAGAAAACAGAAGAGTGTAGATTAAAATCCAAGAGGTGTTTATAGAACTGAGTAAACAAATCAGTTTGAATACACTCGTGCATTTACTTTAGACCTGACAGTAATTCAGTTTCTAGATTGTTTGCCTGAGTATGTAGGGACTGATTGCCCTCTTGCTTGTTTGTTTAAATCGGGAACATCTTTGGTGCATTTACTAATATAACAGTGACATAAAAGAGAGGTGAGTCAGTCACAGAAAAAAGTTACATAATTGTATTCTTAAAAGATGTGCCGCAGTTTATCATGAGAAATAACAATTTTTGTAATCTCTCAGCAAAGTGGTGAGTAAGTCAAACCTATATACTGGAACCAGTTCCTCAGTGCCTAAGTCTTGATCTAAGCTAATGAAAGATCTGCTTGGAAATGTCAGTCACTGAAATGAGAACAAGGCAGTAATCTCTCCCAGTAATGCTATTGACTGGGATTCAAACTGGCCCTGTGCATACCAGTCACTGGTCATTTGTACAAGATGTGAGTTGGAGCCACCCTTCTCTTCTCATCCCCGGTCTCACATGCAAGGCATCTACCGAATCCCATTTGGCAGCTTTCACATCCAACACTACTTGACATGTTCAAGAAAAACAAGTAAAGCCACACGATAGATTTGATCTCCTACATGTATTTGCCAATCTTTTGGGGGCAAGGGAGATCAAATACAGAGAACAGTTCATATTCAGTCCACAAGGTTAAACAAAATTATCTTGGAAAATGAATGCGTTTGAGGAAATTGTGATTTGAATGCAGATAGTCCTACAAACAGGAAATCAGACTAAATCAATTTGATAAATTAGTTTTTGCAAATGAGTCATACAGACATACTTCTGCAAGCATTGCACTGCAAGATATTCAGAGCAGTCGGTGAGGAGGAGAATAGAGGGACTATATAGCAGATGTGTAAACAGAATATCCATGCCACCCCAAGCAAATGGTAGTTCCCAGGCAGCTCCCACTATCTCCCACATACTGTGGCACTGATATCTTGTTGCTGGAAAGCATTTCCACAGTGACCAGAGGACATCACTGTGAGAACTGTAGTTTACACCCATGCTCAAATCTACTTGCAGAGAGTTGTCAGAAAACAAGGCCCAGTTCTTTCCTGGTGAGCTGTTCAGTCTGTGAATTTTGAGCACTGTCAGTGTGGAGGTCCTTTACATACAAACTTCATAGGATTGAACTGTACATGTCAGTGGGGAATTTCAGCCTTGTTAGCAACTAAGTTATATCATATTAAACTCCCTATGAAGTCACTTGTTTTATGTTTTATTTACCTTGTTTTCTGTTGTGTTTATCAGGACATAACTACATTGGAAAAAATAAGGATTCCAGATAGTTAGCTGGGTATGTGAAAGTGAGATGGCTATTTTCATGTAGAATACAACTATGAAATAAAGTTCATAGGACTAAACTAGATTCCCTAGTGCTGATCTTAGAGCTATTCATGCTTCCTCTATCCATTTATAAAAAAAGCCTGATCTTTTGCAAGAAGGGTGAAGAACAGGGCAGCTGATGGAGGTTGTTAGGCTGCCATGCACACTTATACATGCAGTGCTTGCTTCCCTATGGACAGTGCTATGACCACAGTTACTCTTTTGGGAGGCAGAAATATATTGGTTCAAAGAGAACTTGACGCAAAATGATTTGACACCATTTCTTATCTATCCACTGAATGTAGATCAAAGGCTGGCAGACAGAACTACTGAGTCATTGGTGCTACCAGGTGGAGCAATTCTGTCAGATCAGACTAAGAAGTTGGATTTTGTACCCCCACATATTAAATGGCAGGGATATTCTGTCTGGAAAACAACAAATATGTTACTAATAAAGTAAAAAGTAATAGGAGAGACTTGTGAGGAGCACTTAAACAGGAGTATGATGATAAGGGTAAGTGTTTTTTGCTCAGCAAATGTAGGTATTGTGTGTGCATATTTGTGGATGAGGGAGAAATGCTTTCAAAAAAACCACACATTCTCAGAGTAGGCAGAATAGCAGTTTTTACTCCAGAGAATACTCAGGTGACAGACAAAGTAGTACTTAAAGAAACTTTGAGCTGAAGTGTTACTTCTACAGCCATTATCAGCTACACTCCTTTGACTAAAATGTGTTCCTCCAGAGAGAGAGGAAAGCTAACAGAGCTTCTAACCAATTCACAGGAAATCGGTTTTTAATTCACCAGAAAAGAGCAGAGGGACTACTAAGCGAAAAAACTAGCTTTGTTGAGACCAGATTTTTAGCACACAAATAGACACAAAATGGATAGTTACCTAAGAAGTTAAAGCTCCAGTCACACGGTGGGGTATCCCAATGCCTCTTGTTTTTCATGGCATGGTGACATTTGAGACCAGACAAACACTCACTTTTTCAAAGTGTAACACACACAGTGAGGTAGTAAAAGTTTTCAGTTGCCAGAACTGTAAATCACTTTGAGGAGTTCTAGTATTTTAATCTCCTGTACTTAAAATGATACCACTTTATGCATATCAAAGACCAGAATTTCTTTCTTTTACAAGGTCTATATTAGGATAGCATAGATTCATGAGCAATGGAGCCACGCCACATTTATAACAGTTGATGTTATGTCTAATTGAGAGAAGTTTCTATCATCTCCAGAGAAACAGAGATTTTCAAACCCATTTTGCAGATGGAAAAGCAAATATTGTCACATGTATCCTGTAGGAGAGTTTGAAAACCTCTATTAATTTGCATGCCCCATTCTGCATCTGATGCGTCAAGACTGTAGCTACTCCTCTTCCTTTCTAATTGCTGTCATGGAAGCCAAAGGGCACAAGGTGCAATTGGTAGATGAAACAAACTCACAAGGACATAGCTCGCAACCAGAAGTCTCTTTCAGAGACCCCATTCTGCAGTTTTTCTAGTTTCATCTCCCTCTCATAAGAGCTGTGTAGATTTAAAGATATTTTCCTCAGTTATTTATTTCCTTTTCAGTGAAGCATTATAACGTATAAGGGAACTCTGCCAGCATGGATCTTTCCCAGCAAAATGCTATAGAAAGACATTTTTAAATAAGGATAAATAAGGGTTAAAAACTGATCAGTGGAACGAGCTAGTAGCTCCAATTTTATCCCCAAAATACCCAGCAGGAGACAATTAAATATTTTTTTTAAATAATGCTTTTCTGTACTAGAAGATTTTTTTTCTCCTTTATGTTATGTGCAGAAAAAGGCTGGCAGTTTGAAGAAGAGAGAGAGAAAAGTCTGTTTTTCAAAGCACAACACGTATGACTCAGTATCATATGTGTCAGGTAACTCAATTCATTGTCCTGCCTGTACAGTTGGTCATTAGCCTTAGCCATTAGCCTCGTGTTCTGGAGTGTTGAGACAAAGCAAGAGAAACACAAACCAGTAACTCCTCTGTACTTCAGAAAGTAGGAAAAAAGGTCAGGAGTAGATTCTGAGAAATACAAAGAATGGTGGGAACTATTTCTAGCCATGTCAGTGTCTCAAAATGAGCATTTGCCCCCTCCGAATCAGACAAATACAGAGCTGCATTTGAAAACGTGGTCTAAGCATCATGCATGTCTATGTCTGCACTGAATATATCATCACTTATCTCCACAAGAGAGAGAAAAAGCCAGAGGTCATGAGAGAAGCAGTCAGCCAAGGGAGATGATGGGAAGAAATAAGATTTTGAAACTGACTGTGATTAGTCTTGGTTATGAAGGAAAGAGTTAATGTACGAATACTTATGTATAGTGTGTCTAATTCACTGAGATGAACAAATTATCTAGGGTTGAACTAAAAAGAACCACGGTTTTAGACTACAAGAGAAAGACTACTTCTTTGAACTACAAGAAGTCAAAAAAATCTGCTTTGAATTACGAAAAAGAGGTACCAGTAAGAAGAACCTTGCTTTGGTTGAGCAGCAAAAGAATCCTGCTTTGAAATACAAGTAGGAGTAGAGAAATCCTATTGTATTCTCAAATGAAATGAAGTAAGAAATGTGTTTCCAAAACAAAGACAAAACCGGGGTTTGGGCATTTGCAAAAGAACAACGAGAAACAGCTGTAAATACAACAGCAGACTTGTTATCTAATGGTCAACATTTAAGATTGGAAAGAGCTTCTGTGTCATGATTGCTACTAATTTGGTCTCTCCTTAGCCGCATCATTTACCTAACTGCTCTGCTTGCTCGCTGTGTAAAACATAGCTGACTCTGCCTTGCAGAAGTGGGAAAGTGTTCTACAGTGCTTTGAAGATGTTAAGCCTGAGGTACATGCTAAGTATTGTTATTACACTTTGCTATAGATTATTAAAATGCAAAGGAGATAATGAAAGCCTGCAGTAATATAGAAAAGGTAAAGGAATGTTCTAGCTATAAAAGAGATTAGGTTAATGTAGAAAAATATCAAAAGGGTGAATAGAAGAAAAAAAAGATGAGGAGGTAAGCAAGAATGCTCTTCCAAGTACCTCTGTCATTCACAAAATGGAAATTACTTGGAAAAGACATGCAACAGGGTGAATTTCCATATGGAAATTATTTGCAACAAGGAAAGTGCTATTTGCTTCCCTTCTACCAGACGAAGTAGGCCTCTTGCTGTTGCATTGCCATCTGGTGGGGAAAAGCCACAGGCTTCCACAGTGTGTGCTCTCCAAGGAAGGTTATCCAGGTAGGGCTGAGGCAGGAATCACTACAGGTGATAGCAGAAATGCCACCTTACAAAGACCATTGCTTGACTGATCTCTCTGGGTGCTCCAAGTGGTCCTCAAGGAGACTTACTGCTAATCTGAGAGTAAATGCGATATGTTATGGTGTTTCTACTAATGGGTATACAGAAGAAAGTTACTCATGCTGAAGAGTATGTGCTGAGTATTTAAAAAATTTATAATCCCAGGAGGCATGGGTAAATGAATTCCAAAGACTGGGTCCTTCATCCACAAAACTTCCCGCTGTAGTTAGCTCTTTTCTGTAATATTTTCTGAGAAAATGGAGAAATGATGAGACAGAGCATAAGTACTTGTAGTTCTGTATGCATTAAATAAAGAGTTTGCTTTGGATGGCCTCATAATTAAGACCACCATAATGCAGATACATGAGAAAGACACAAAATTAACTTTGCCCTGCAGAAAATAAAAATGTGATGAATTCAGGGTTTTTTTGTTGCTCAAGCACACACAACAGAGAAAAAGAGAATGAAGGTATTGGGAACAGAAAGGTCGATGTTCTGCAGAATCTTTAGGCATTTCAGAAGTGAACACCAAGTGCATTACAAATTTGTTGCATCTTCAAACAAAGCCAGACCTGAAATTCTAATGTTTGTGAGCTAAAGCGTATTGCCAATATATGACAAGAAAAATCCATCGAAACAAAAATGCCCCAGATAAAACTAGATTCCCTGTACTTCCTTTATCTTCATGGATAAAACAATTAAAGCCAGTCTTGTTCAGGGAGGCCAGATTCTGAGTTCATTTTCATCCGTTTGTCAGATTACCTCTGCTAACTCCATTCATCAGCTTTGCAGCAATTGGTTTCTGTGGTATCACTCAAAGGCATCAAAACACAAAGTCTTTCAGAAATTGATTCTGCCACTAAGTATTAGGCACACTGTTACATTTGATTTTTACAGGTTTTACCTTCCTCATTGACCTTTCTTTTCCAAGTTCTCCTGAGGCTGAGGTATGTGCATGCTAAACAGTACCTATCAAACATTATTCTCCACTAATTTTGAACCATATACTTCAACAAGGAGGCTGGAGTTCAACATGCCACAAAACGTTACTAGGAAACTGCAATTCACCTTCCTGTCAGATTGAGAGCAGTAAGGACTTCTATACTGCCAAAGGATATCCTGCACAGCGAATAAGTGTGCCCGTCTAAGCTGCATGATTCAACCACAAGATACTGCCTCCAGTTTTCAAAACATTTTGCAAAAATGGAGTATGTATTAATTTTTCTTCTGCAGCTTGTGATGACTTTTCTCTCAACATCATGATGCGGTCTGGAAAGCAAAAGTCTAAGCAGTCTTCTTGTCAGTATGACATCAAACTCTACCCATGTTGTGGTACCAGCTCCAAAATAAACTTTTGGGCTTTCCCCAGTTCATATGACTCATTTTAGAGCTTTGCCCTCTGGCTTAAGAAAGTTTAGTAGTATCAGACAGGTTTTTTTCTTCCATCATTTCAGCTCTGTGGCATTTAATGTGTTGTCTTTCTAAAGCAAAAGAACAATCACGTTTCTGAAAGTGAAGATTGGACCCCTATATCTATGTCCCAGGCAGGGGAAAATCAGGAGTACCAGCAACTGAATGTAAGAGAAATGGACAGACTATAATGTGGGAAGCAGTTGAGTGTGTGCACTAGCAAAGGTCCTTCTGCAAGGATCTCTGTGGCGTCTGGACTGTCTTCCTTTGACTCCTGCTTTTCAGCTAGGCTGAGCATCAGTTCTTCTGGCAGTAGACAGAAGAGGGTAAGGACACAGTAAGAGATGCCATTTAAGTTTTATTAGAGTAGTAAAACAATCCCATAGAAGGTGAAGCATAATCCAGAGTAGACTTTCTTCCTCTTCAGTTGAACCAATGTGTACAGGCTGGCCAGGTCTACTGGTGTGTGTTTTTTCTCTTTGTTGTAGCCTGAAGAATTACCATTGTGCTTGAATTCTGTTATAGTGCCTTTTTTAGATTGAGTTTGGATGGATATAATTTTTCAAGTTTTCTTTGCCTCAAATCAATTATCTTTTAACTAAAAACTCTAAAAACTACTTTAGTTAAAAGTGTATATTGAAATATGAAAGACTGCCAAAATTAGGTGATTACTAGAACTGAACTTATGCTGTTCTAGACCACTATCCTAGAGGATAGTTAAGTCTCTGCATATAATAGAAACTTAAATTCCGTAATATGAAGCTTTGATAATTCCTGCAGTGTGAGGAGATAATTTCCTCCTTCTTTCTGCATGACTTTTATTACATAACAATGAATTCTGGTTAAATATGTCTTTCAGTGCATGTGGGCTGTATGGAATTTAAATCATTTGAAAGAAGTTGTCCTTCAGCATGGTGTTTTTAGGTATATAGGGGCTTGATCCTCCCTTGCAGCATCTATAGGTTGATTGTTTCCACCAATATAAGATGAGCTCAAAGTGGGTGGGAAGCATCATCAAATCTGAAGGCATATGACAGCAATATAAGAAAAAAGTCTAGTGAAGAATGAGCTCTTCAGAGTGTACTATAGCCACTGCTTCCCAGGACTGGTATGTAAAATGCAAAGTTGATATAGATATAGATGATACAGAGATATAGATACAGATAAAATCTAAAATGCTTCTCTCAAATCTTCTTCAGTGTTTCTGGAACACAGCTAGGGGGAAAAGTTACACCTTTTTTTTTAATCTCTTTTATATGTTAAATGCCTATCAAGGTAGAAATACAAAGTTTCTAACAGAAATCATACTGATACTTGTGTGTGGGCATATTTCACCCCAGCAGGAGTTTAATGAGTACAGTCAAGGGACGAACACACTAAAACAGAGGGCTCCATGTGCATGACTTGGAATTACGAGCATTACTGCAGCATAACAATGGCAGAGTCTCAAACATGAAATCAGTCATACCCAGCTTGTTTGTGGTTTAGGGTGTACAGTGAAGAAGAATTTGTTGATCAAGCAAAAATAAACACCACTGTGACAAGATAGATTGATTATTTAAGCTACAGCAAGATACATTCAGCAGCACTTAAAGCTGAAGTACAGAAGTACAGCAGAAAGCAGAAATGCTAATGTACTTGCCATTTTCACACTCTTTAGCAATTCCAACATTTACCTTGCAAACTCTTTATTTCACTTAGTATCTCACAGGACAGAGCTGTTTATATGACTATTTAATTAAAACCAATTATCATGAAGTGATCCCATTTTCTGCATTGCAGTCTTTTTTCTTTACTTAGAAGTGCTCTGAATTTACATCGACTTGAAAATTAAGGCTCCAAAACAGTTGTGAAAGCCTCTTTATATCTGATTTTCATTAATTCATATTAAACAACTCATTGGCTTGATTTTTACTTCAGTAAGCCTTCTCGTAAAATCTGTTTAGACATAATGGTGATGTCACATAGGAAGTGAAATGAATTAATACATCAGCAGAAACACTAACTAGAAGACTATTTCTTTTCCTCACATTTTATTATTTTGCAGATATACTTATCAGCCATGTGCAAGATATACTGAGACCAAGGGAGTGGGAAAGCAGCACTAAGTCAGAAGGATGCGTTGCCACTGAATTCTGTATTCATTTGCTGAAGCAGGTGTGTAGTCAGCAAATTTCTGCTGAAGGGAATTATTCTTTAGATGGTCTCTTCTTAGTGTAATAATGGTGCCACTAAAGCTGTAATAATTAAGGATCTCTCAGCATTTCATTACAAAACCGTATTTTCAAGTGGATACATAAATTATATATAGAGAAATTTTCCTTCACTTTCAAATGTCTTCCTAAAATTAGCATTCTGAGTGGGTTCTTAAAAAAACGACACATATTAATTTGTTGATAAGAATGACTTAATGAGTATTTAGCTCAGAAACCATGGAGGAACAACTGTAACCCAATAAGAAGAAATGGTTTACTACTTGTGCAAATATTGTATAAAATATAAGGTACAAAATGCCCCTGTAGGCAAGAGCAGACATTGATCATCAGAAACATATCTTTTAAGCAGGCAGGGAGGATCCTTGCATTTATAGGTTTTTAATGTTTGGTGGAAGGCCTGTATAGGCTGCCTGAAATTACAAATCTGCAAGATCTTAGGTATTATTAACCTCATTAAAAGGTTGGAATGACAGATTTACAGTGTATCTGGCCTAGGACAGCAATGAGGAGAAGAGTGCTTTTGTCATCCAGTTGCATGACCAGTCCAATAAACTCTGTTTTGCCCAAATTATCCTCCATATTCTCTTGTATATAGGTCAACATGCTGGAAACTTATCTACTGCATAACTTGTGCATAGCAGGTATGACAAGTTAGACTGGCATAAGTAAGAGAGCATTTTGCTGACCAAGGTGTTTTAGTCCATAACTATGTAGGCAGACAGCTCGATATCACAGCCAAGCGCTCTGGTTTGCCTTTGTGGCAGGCCATGAATGTGGAAAGTGACTCATGCAGGAAAGACCCCAAACCCCTCTCCCCTGAACAGCTAGAATAAGCCAACTTTACTATCTTTCTCCAGTTATTATTGGTCTGTTTTCACTCTCTTCCTTTCCACGAGTCTCCTAGTGTCAAGGTCAGGTTGGAACCCTGTTTATAGCAGTGAAATGGTGTGTATTTGTGAGGGGTTGTCCATAAGTAAACATGGCAATGGCAGTTATTCCATTCCAGGCTCCATTCTGTTATTTTGGTGTTTCCCTTCTTATAGAAAGCATGTGCTTGTCATGTAGGTATTAGGTGGAGAAGAATCATCTGTGTATTTCTGACTTCTAACACCAAATGTTTTCCACAACACTGTCAAAGCCATTTCTGGGGTCTGAGTTCTCTCTTACACCTGTAAAAGAGAAACAGATGACATTTTTTTTTCCCCTTCATTTATAAAGATTTTAGGAAAAAATTGTCTTCGCTGTACTATAGAATTCTTTGTTTAATTTTACTTTAAAAATACCTAAATGTTTCAATTTCCGATTTATTCATTATTTACCCAAAAAGACTGAAGCAGCTCCTTTTGAAACACATAGTGATATGTTCTATAAGTATCAAAGAGGACTAATTAGGTATTTATCCAACAGATGGTCAGTGAATTAAATAATAAGGGTTTTAGAAAATTTTATAATTATGTATTTTTGTTTGAGAGATCTTTTAAATCTGTAGAGAACTCAAAAAATGAAAATTTGAAGGATGACATTAAAAGGCAGATGTAAATAACTAGGGCACTGAAGTTCTCTTTTCCAGTTATGCAGTTCTACAGCAAATATCTGCTCTTCCCATCTCATTTTCTTGGAGTTACTTCTGATTCATTCCAGTATACCTACAAACAGATCCAAGAATGAAATTTTGTTCTCTGTAAATCATGCTGGTCTGCCTTTTTTTCCAATGTTGACTTAAATAGTTTGAGCTTACCTGTCAAGTTTTCAGATCATTTACACTAAACTATATTAACCATAGTTCCTGTTGGAGCTACCCCCTGAATATCTAATACTTGTATAATTAATCACTTAAATTATGCGAAACAAAGTCTGTGTGTGGTGTAATACATAAACCTTTTGCATATTTATCGGGAAAAAATCCAAGATTTAGTCCATTTTCCACATAAGGCTACAGAAAAAAAAATGGTATGCACAAAATATTTTGAACTTTAATGCTCAAGTTTAAGAAAGAAACCAGTATAAAGCTTAGGTTTTGACAGCCTGATTTATTAGTGTTACTTCCACTTAATTTGAATATTATCTTCTGCATGTCCTCTCCATTTTTCTTTCATATTGCAAAGACCCATTTTTAAGCAGCAAATGAATTTGCACTACAATTATGTTTCCTTTACCTCCCCATCCATGTAATCTGACATCTTGAACAGTTGACATCTGAGCCAGGTGCTGTGGAAAAGCCAGTTTGTCCCACTTACTGAATGACATTTATTTCCTTACTTGAACAAAATGATGATTTTTTTTTAATAAGTAGCCCATACGTATTAAACTAATACTTCTAATATTGATATTACAATTCTATGAAATGGAAAAACTATTTTTTCTTTGCATTGCCTTTTATATTCACTTTGTAAGCAACCTATTCTCATTTCAGTTCTGTAGAGCAAAGGCAGCAATTTAGTGCCTCTGAATCTCTGTATTTCAGTCAGGTTGAGTGTTATCAATACCTACTCAATTTTAAATTTTTGTTTTATATTTTACTGGTACTTCAGGTCCCACAACCATGTGAGACCATTTTTTATCACAAAAAGGAAACAAAAAGTTTTCTGTATCACATAACTGCAGGAAAAATAAAGATTTGAATCTGTTATCTAGATATTTGATAAGACTCTGAAAACAACAAAACGAACTAAAATTATATTATGACTTTAAAATCATGCACATGATATGATTTCATTGAAAACTGATTTTGGCATTGGCAGAAGGGTTCCCTAAGTCCTTACTGAACATGGGTGGGTGTCAGAAAGATTCCCCTCCTGATACCTATCACAAGGCTAAGACTCTAAATGTTAGGCTGTTGTTAGGAAGCAAGAATCCAGTCAGACTTAGGTGCCCTTCCACTATCATGATCACTGGCCTCCAGGTAGATTAGAAGAGATATGCTTGCTAAAAATATACATCTTTCAATAACTGAAAAGCATTCAGGAACAATACTGTGATGCTCTCCAGAAACTAAGTGTGGGAAAAGGACAGAAGGGGAGGAAGCAAAGAAAAAAACTAAGAAGAGCTGCACAGAAAAGTCAAAGGGGAAGCAAAGCAGATGACCTATAAACCAACTACTATGCTTTGGAAAAGCAGCTTCGTCTTGGAAGTCAGAAGAGAAAGCAAGAACAGTAGTAGGTCTGAAACATGCAGTAAATGTGAGCCACCCCTGTTGAACAGAACCTATAAAGCAAGTCTTTTTTTAGTTAAAAGATTAGATTAAAATTCTATTTCACTTGATACCACTCACACAACTTTCTAGGACAAGAGCTAAGTCAGAACTGTTTGCAATTTGATTTTCATTTCTTACTTTTTTTAGAATTTTTCTTTCTTCTGTCATTTTTTTTTCCCTTTCAGCAATAAAAGGGGATGAGGGAAAGATAAACAGAACCATAAAAAATGTTTTGTAAGATTTGAATCCACCTTTTTTGAGCCTTTGAGGAAATACTGGAAGATTTTGAATAAATATATTTTCCTGAAAATCCTTGTAGGTTTCTGCAGAGTCCTGTTGGAGGTAGGATGAATAAATAAATTTGGAACTAAAAAGTCAGGCTGTGCCCTGCTTGACTTTCTACCACAATATCTAAAGCAAGAGTGCCACAGTTAATACTGAAAAATGGAAAGAATCATGGATACTGCAGCACTTGCTAATCTTAATTCAGTCCTACTATTTTTCTGTAAAACTATAACTTCCTAATTTAACTGGGGGTTAATCTGCAAAAATGGAGTCATAATCTGAAGGGAAGCAATGTGAGCAGCAGCAGGCAGGTAAGAACTCTGGGAACTCCCTGCGTGTACCAAATATAAGATGAGCTGGGACTGCTGCCTCTCTTCACACATCACCATGCAGGTGTCATCTGATAGTAATTTACTTAACACAGTAGAAAGAGATTTCTCATCTTAACCATACCAGCCCAAAAGAGCACCACGGATTTCATTGAAATGATTGCAAAATTAAAGTGGCAACTAATGTAAAGGAGAGTATAATAAAGATTCGTATTTTATTACTTATGGAGACCAAAAGCGGTGGCCTGGGGTTGTGGTTTGTGGAAGTGGAGGAGGAAAACATAGGCATACAACCCGAGGGCACAAGGACAACATAGGACAAAGGGAAGGGAGTGATGAGTGTGGTATTGATGTTCTGCTTTGGGAAGTGGGACAAGTTGTGATATACTACAGTATAAAGTGGATTATAATATGGAAGATGGAGTAGTCTGAGCATCTATAGCTAAATCAATATAAGTTCATAAATGACATTTCTCCCTAGAAACCTGTGGTTAATGACCAAGGAACAGCAATTCACAGCTGGCCAGTGGTGAACAGCAGAGGAAAGGAATGAAGAAGTGTTAGCTACTACTTAGTGGCTGTGATGGCAGAGACAGGAAGCATTAGTGATACATTAATACCTATAGAGAAATTCAGTGCTGCAGCTGGAACTAAAACTTAAATAGCCCACACCTAAATTCCTGAAAATGAAATATCAAATTAGCCCAAAAAACAAAAGAACTAGCCACTCAATGGCCCACCTTTTACAAAACCAAAACCATGATTAATTGGTAGAACTGCTTGGGATAAACGAAAACCAACTCCAGCCTTTCAGCTCACATCTTAAAAAACAACTAAATCACCCTTCTCTGCTATTTGAATTAGTATTTGGGGAGAAAAAAGAAACCATGTAGTATTTAGGAGAAGCATTTTCTGACTGATTTAGGGTTTTTTTGATTGCCTGTAATGATAGGAGATGGTCTGGCAGAGAACTAAAGAGATCATCTAATCCTTTTCCACATCCACAGAAGCATCTTAGTTCTAGAAAATAACTATTATCTTTGATTTTCGGCTTTCTCAGAACCACTTACTATTAAATAACTTCAGGGAATCTTTTCTTTCTGAATTTCAAGCTGGGGCACAGAGAGACAGAAAATCAAGCAATTGCATTATCTTTTGGAATAGATATAATTTCTTTCACAAAGGGGAGAAATCTACTCTGAGAGAGCAAGGAATAGTCAGGCATTGCAACATGAACTATCTCTACAGTTTGGCCATTTGATGGATTAAAGGCACATCAGGGTTCATGCCTGCCACATGCTTTCTTTCATTACTAAGAACTGCTCTAATCAAGCAAATACTAACATTTACTTAGCGCCAGTAATACAAATAGAAAACATTCTCTGTTCACAGCCCAGCCAGACTGGTTACACGGCTGTTGTCTCACATGCCTAGCTGAGTGACAGCTTCCAGTACACGGACAAGTGTGCTGCTGGGATAGAGGCAGAGCAGGGATCTTCTTATGCCCTGCAGAAAGCCTAAAGGGGAAAGGGATTTGCTTCTTAAAGTCCAAAAATAAAATAAAACTAAAAAAAAAAAAAAAAAGAAAAGCCTGATTATATATAGATTCTTTGTTTCCCAAACAGCTAACATTTTGGTAATATGCCTGCATATTTTTTGGCCAAATTGAATGCTTCTTGGTGTTATTCCTAGAGGAATTTTATCAGTAAAAACATTCTGTCCTGTGTGACAATTGAGACATCTCTAGGACAGTGACTGCAGAATAGAAGAAAACCAATAGAAACCCACTTACAGCCAAATATAGCATTAATTTGGGCCTCCTGAGAGTTAACAAAATATATATTTTGGTAACATCAAGTGGTGAACAGCAGGAAGAAATTTTAAAATCTCCCTTGATTATCTGAGATCTTTATTCTGTGTTAAAATCTAACCTTTATTTTGCCCATTGAGTAATTCTTTTGGCATTTCACAACACCGCTGAGTATCTTGCCCCAAGGCTTTGTAAAATTCTTCCAAGCTAGCTTTGAAACTGTGCAAATTCTGTGCAGTATCTTGGGGAATGGAAATAATTTTTTTGTCCATTTGCACTTACTGCAGATCAGACAAGGCTCCCCAGTCAGGGCTCTGGGCAGAGTTCTCCTATGCAAATTCCAGCAAAGTGAACATCTTTCCTGCTAAATATTCCTGCAGAGTACACGTTATTCCCTTGTCAGAAACCGTTTGTGCTGAAGTGCCTGGTTGTTGTAAACAGGGAACATGGAAAATTACTTCAGAGGATGGTTCGCACACACTTGTAGCTATAGGAGCAGCTCTGCTTGAAGCCATAGGCAAACCAGCAGTTTAAATCTCTCTTTAGAGACTGTAGGCCAAAGAGACCTAAACAGCACAAGAAACTTAAGGCATTATCCAACAGATGCGGTTTAATTTTCTACATCTGTTGGCAGATACACGGAACATGAAAACATAGGATGACTGATAGTAACAGCCTGGGAGGGACAAGGCCACAGGCAGAGAAAGCTGAATGTCAGGGACGTGATGCCCAAGGCAGTTTTCCCCAGGCATAAAGTGAACTCTGTCCATTCAGTCTGCCAGGTTTATAACATTTGTTTCTGTAGATAAAAAAGGTGTTTCCCCTAGAGATGCTGCAGCCAACTAGCAGGGTACACCCTACAGTTACAGTGATCTAGGAAACAAGAAATTACTATTGCAAATTAGCAGAGGGTTAAAAAGTTACAGGTCAGCATTTTCAGGATTGCATATAGATTTAGGAGGCCTCAGTTTCTGTATGCTCAGCCTGAGATAAATAATGACTCAGACACTAAAAGGCTACCTTGACCACCCCTCCTCCACAAAGTTCCAGCTTTTCAGGGTTTTCAGATCTCATAAAAAACAGGCATTAGCTCCTCTGTGTGCTGAACTTCTTCAGATAAAGTTCCACTGTCACTACTAACTTCTGGAAAATGTCACTTCCTGTTCCATCTTTAGGCTTTATATTTGATACCTCCATCCAGCTAGCCCAAGGTGCTAGTGCAAGTGAGAACTGCGATCTCAGACTCACTCCTTTTATCATTCAACTGTAGGGTTGTTTGTTTGGGTTTTTTTCAAATTAACAAAAATATCTTACATTACAGACCATATTAAAAGAGAATTTTGGAAAAGAAGTGACAATAATGTATTTTTCATTTTTGAGGTGCCATGTGCTTTGACTTTTTTGATAAGATCTTCCGGAGCATCTCCTTGTTAGTCTTTTTTTAACTTACTCCTAAATTATTCCTAGTTTATGTGCATAATTATTTAAAGAACTATACAAAGTCCTTTCACCTTCATCTTCCCTTGGCAGTAAGAGCAGCCCTGAATCTGCCGGTTTTTTCACCATACCTCTCCACAATGCCTGATGTCTGTTTGATTAGACAGTTTCTGGAGAGAAGCATAGGCTTTTGGTATTACTACTGCCATTTACAGACAAGAGGAAAGGCTCCAGCTCACGCTTACTTCACACAAGCAGCCATTTCAGTAACCGATGGAAGACACAGCCACAGGCTGGTGGATATCCAGCTCAGCTCCAGCCAACCCAGTTCCCCGAGCAGTAAAGCCATGCTAGCACAGTAAATTCAATAAGACTAATATAGTTGCCATCTCTAGAAATGCCTGTGTCCATAGGGTCTGTAGGTCCTTGATACCCTACAGATATGTCAGTGTGCAACTCTACCCAGTGTAAATACCCTACATCTTCTCCTAGTGTGGAGCTAGCGCATCCAGTAAAGGCCCACATTATTCATATCTTCACCATCAATTCTGCTTTCTACCTTCTCATCAAAAGGATGTTTAATTTAAGCATGAATTCATTGTATTAACATAAATATTCTTATAAAATTGTTTCCTGGTACTTTACTTAAATACAGCTTGAGTATTTTCTACATTGTATTGGCAGATACCTGCAAGATTTCCTCCTGTCTTTGAAGATGAGCATATGATCATCCTTTCAGAAAGAGTGAAATATTTTTTATGTTGTTCTTCCCTCTTCATCCTGTTCCTCCACAGCTTCCTGTATCTGTGAAATACAGATAGTGTCATGACAGGCTTTCTCAGTGCCAAGGAGAGATAGAGAATGGAGGAAGATGAATTAACTTGAGCTCAGTTGAAACAAGATTAAAGTTATATCATTTAAATATTCAGTCCACTTCAGAGGCAGAGAATAACAACTATCATTGTAGCAAGGCAAAATACATGGAGAGAAATACAGGAAGTATCACTGGTCTTTGCCCAGCCTAAGTGGCTCTTGCTTGTAAGTTATAAAAAACTACACAATACGATCACAGAAATAATTACAAGTTTACCTTTCAAGTGCCACTAAAATGAATCAAAATATTTCTTCAGTTTCCCTGTCTTGAAGCTGACAGTGAAAACTCTCATGTTACATCGTTCATTTAGTAAAATTTCCTAAGAAGTTTAGGTGGGGGTGAGGGGGGGAAGGGGGTGTTAAAGCATGAAGGAATACATGACTGGCTCTTCAGGACAGATCAGTTTTGATGTGAACTGAGAAAAAGGCTCCTGCTGTGAATGTAACCATTAACCCTGCGCTTTGATACTGAGAGGCAGCTGTAGAATTTAGCCAATGGGTAAAGAACAGAGCAGTTGCAGTTCTGGGAAGCCTGAGAAGGTAATGAGAGTTAGCATGGAGCAGTCCGCTGTGCTTGGATACTGCTGCCCCTCAGGTGCCCCATTGCTGCACCCACAGTGAACGGCCTGATCCCTGCATGTACCTTGTAGGGCAGTGTGAGCAGCTTCCGGTGTTTATGGTCTGCAACTGTAATGGACCCATGTCCCAAAAGGCTCTTATGCATGAGTTTAAAATGGAAAACCAGAAAGCAAATAGTTACCAAGATGAGGAAGAGTTGCTGAGGAACCCAGAGCCCTGGTCTACTGATAGCCAGCATCAATAAGAATCAGTCCAATAACCTGTGAACCACTGTTCTGGCTCAAATGTGAATATGGGCTTTACAGGGAGCTGGGGCAGAGCACTCAGGGCTTGTATGAGGATATGAGGCGGCTGTGTTTCCTATCGCTTGGAAAATAGACACTGTTATGTGTATTGTGTACTCCGCTACAAGCACCAATGGTCTCCAATGAAGTTATGAGTAAGAATAAAAGTGAATTTGGAAAGATTCAGAAATGAAAAATGACTCAAAGGAGCTCTGGGAATTCACGAGTATGAATGAAACAGAACTGTGTTTGCAGTATCTATAGTGAAAAGGTGTTCCTTTCACACTAGGCTGCTATGAGCTACTCTGAAATAGCAATTTGGGAGGCCCATTGATGAAGCCAATGCACTTAAAAAGTGTGAAACCTAGGAGAGAGAAAAATTAGGAGCTATTATTGTGACATACATTAGGAAAGTATATTTATAGTGAATATAAACAAAGATAAATGTTGAATATAGCTGTTCCTGGAAAAGTTTTGCCTGTGTGCTGTTTGCCCAAGCAATATCCTGCTTATCATAGGCTGAGTGCGTATTTAATGAAATCACTTCCTGTTTATCTTCAGTTTCTGATCTGTCTTTCTGTCTGTATTGTAATGGTCTGGGTTTGCATTTTCAGGCTACTACTATGCAAAATTTTAATCTAAATCCCTTCCTTTTATTTGTCACTCTCAAGTCTGCTCAGATGATACTCCCAGCTCCAACCTGCCAAAGCTTCCTTGAAGGACTCCTTGTGCAGTAGGAAAGGTTGTCGGTATTTCTTAGTGAAATAATCTTTTTCTCCTAAGGTTCTGTCAAGCTAGACACTTTGAAAGCTGTTTTAGACTAACAGAGTTCTTTGGGTTTTGCTCTTTTTATTTCCATGTTTGACTGATTTATTTCTTGTGTCTGCTCTGTCAACTTATTGTTTATTCTTCCCTTACTTGTTTTAGACCTGCTATTTGTTCCCTTGGCATTTTTCAGCTCTCTGCTTTCTTCTGCGGGCAGCTGTGTCATCTAGAGCTTGAATCACAGCATACGCTTCATCTTGCATTATCCACTTCTGTCTGAATAATTGACCTTAATTTTCACAAAATTAAAATAAATAAACAAATAATATCTGGGAGAGATTTTCCTCTCCACATTTTCCAACAAACTCTGCAGTGTGTATCTTGCAATGTGGTAATTTGCCTTAATCCCTTTCTCTCTGTCCTCTTCACGTGCAAGTTCATGTACAACTCAGTTTAAAACACTCCTTGAGGTAGATCAGCAGGGCCTCTACTATACTTGCAGAGTGCTGTATTTCAGAGTATAAAGGGCAAAACCAACTGGAAAATTATAATGATAATACAAAATTGTAACTGAAATATGATTTCTATCAGGATTCAAACAGGTGATCTCCAGATACAACTCAGTTATCACAGGAAAAGGTTACTAAATGCAAAGGTATTATTTTTCCTGACTCAGCACATAGTCAATATTTCACTAGGATGTTGTACTGCTGGGTTTCTTTTGCTTAACTGCAAAACCAAGTTTATGGCTGTTTATGGTCACTAATGTGTCCTGGCACACTTCCAAGTGTTGGATCATTAACCTCGCTGTCAGAGCTAAAATCCACTTACATAATTAGGTTATCTTTATCTCAAATTTAAAAAAAAAGAAAAAAAAGAAAAACCAACAAAAGCCAACCTGTTCTTCTTTCCCTTTCCTTCAGAAAAGAAAACAGCTGTGTGAAGTTGCTGTCAAGCAAAGGTGACTTGGCTTTTCCTTTGACTTTTCCACTTTTTTTTAAACAAAGTAATAAATCTAATACTTCATCTCTTCACTTTACTCTATTTGACTCAGTATTTAAATCACAGAATTCAGTTTAATACATTTTATGTCCTTATTCTGCATCCATCACTATTCAAGAGAGGTGTTAGGCCAGGTGAGTGGCAGCTTTCATGTTTTTTGCTTTCTCCTTAGCTGACTTCTAACCAGACATAAAGTTACAGAGAGAGAGAAACAGTGTGGTTTGCTATGAGGGGCTCAGGGGTTTACCTTTGAAGACAAGGTCAAAGCACCTTTTTAGTCTTTGGAAAGGATAACAACTGCATTTGAGGTAGTTCTTATTATATGAGAGCTTTTATGTGACATTTTTGGTGCTGGTTTCTTCACATTTTTTCCTCCTTCTCTGTAATGCATTCCTCAGTAATTTAGCATTTTCTGTTATCCTGTACTAGGATTTAATGTGATACACATACCTGGAGAGTGCACTACACTATGCAAACAAAAAGCCAAGAAGTGCAGAAAGGTAGTAGAAGGCATCTCACATACAATCAGCAGTTTATGTACTTCCAGATTTAAATCACAATTATGATTTGAAACTTGCACCTGTGAAAGAAACGTTGTGAGGGTTTGGTATATCTGCTCACAAAGGTTGGAAGAAAAGTGCGCTAAGAATTTCCTAATTCTTAGTACCTTCAGCTACTGCCAGTGCTAGCCTCTAAAAATCCATCTTTATTCTGTGTGGCAGAGATAACTTCATCTGTAACAAAAATTGAAGCTGGGCAAAAATCTTCCCTAATACACACTTTTGCAATTTCATTGACATAAGTTGCTTTAGTTCCCATCACTTTTTTTCCCCCTGCATATCCCTGAAGGGATGTAGACAGTGGAACTGCACAGGGAATACAGAGGTACATCTGCACTGGCAGCTGCAGCTGGGTTAACAGGTTTGTTCTGAACATGAGCAGAATCCAGCTCAGGCACTCTCTATGCCAGATCTGCATTACTAGCAAAACCAAGATAGTAGCTAGGACACCTTCTTGTTGCTAATTCCCCTCAGCATCCATTCTTGCAATTTGATGAAGATATACGCTTCATGTTCCTGATGTGAATTTGGACATGAATTTGAATGAGGAACTGTTTTCTGCTTCTCTTTCACCAGAGCAGAGAAAATATTTTTACCCACTCCCAAAGCTTTAGTGCTGCTCATTCAGTGTGTGGTTGTTCGTGTAAACAGAAGCAGTAATGGCCACATAGATTGGCATCTATTTGGTTGTAACATTTGTATTTGTCTCCATGCTACAACACATCCCTTTCAGCTGTGCTGAGCACTAAAGAGGTAGGCACAAAAGAAAGCAAAAAAAAGCCCCATAAAACTATTTTTCCCAAGAACCCTAACTGAGACTGCCATCTTTATACCCTACACAGGAAACAAAGCTCAAACTACAGAGGAGGTACACTAACCAAAAATCTCATGACTAAAGGGAAGGATATTTTAAGTAATATAATGTTGGTGAGAAATTTTTATTAGTGATAGTATTGACTTACTTTTCTCCTTTTAAGCTACTGTGGAAACTATTCTGTGTTTATGCCTACAATCTATCTCAATTATATGTAAGTCTGGAAACTATAAAAAGTAATATCAATAACTGGATAATAAAGAACTTCACTTCTTTAGATATATATGGACTGGAGAATAAACAACAGGAAAAATGTATTCCTTTCATGAATTGCTGCGGTCTTCTAACAAGGAGCTGAGACTTTGGTGCTGAGAAATGACATATGAAAGAAGATTAGCCCCACCATATGTTATGCTTCACAAACTATCTCCATGGAAATGCAGAGTTCACTTTCTTCTATGGTCAAAAACCTGTTTTGGGTAGAGATCTCAATTGATTTGAAATGTAAATCAAAATTTCCTCATGAATCAGAGGACTTCATTACTCATGCATGGCATCATTTTTTCCAATATAACCTGTGTTTGCAAAATGATATCTCACTCACATTCTCAGAGTGATAGTCAGCAATGAAGGATGAAGGTTGGGCAGCTTTTGAAAAGGTAACTATTCATTTTGATTGCTTATTTCAATATTTTTGTGATGTGAAAGCAAAAAAACCATCGGAACCAATTTTCTTCCTTCTTTCAGTCTGCATCACTTCTTCCACAAAGTGCAAGTTGTGGGAATTCACTGAACAGAAACAATACTGTTCTAACCAGAGCTCTTACTTCCATTTTAATGTGCTCACCATATGAGAGTGTTGCATGGAGTGGAACATCGTTTCACATACACCCTGTGATAGTCTAGTCCCTGATGCCAATGGTGCATGGCTGAATACTAAAATCAACAGAGGACTCAGGGTACTAAAACATTTTTTTCACAACAGTTCTTCTACGACATGAAGTGGATTGCTCTCTTCGATTAGCCTAATTTTAGCATAGAGAATGGTGCAATTTCTTCTCTGTCTTATTTGAAAACAGTAAAAAATACAAAGTCTGATATTTCTAGTTGGTATTTATTGACTATAAGTACTGCTCATTTTCTCAACTCCATAACGCACTTAAGGATTTATGCAGTACAAGGTGAATGCATTCAGCAGTAAAAGTAAAATCTGTCATCTCTTCTAAAGCGTATGCATGGACATGTTTGTAAAGAAGCAAAACCAAATATTTCCACTCTGAGAAACTAACAAATCCAGCGTCAGAATCTAACAGTCTGATTAATGACATTTTAATTGATTTTAATTGTGTATGCACTAAATAAGCTTCAGTTAAATTTGTATATTAGTGTTTTTTAAAGTTCAAATAATTCATATCAGTTTAAATTAAAATGATAATGAGCATTTTCTAGCAGTAAAATAAGAATTGAAAAGCTTCTAATTAAAAGGCGGAACTGTAAAAACCCTAAAAAAATCATGCACTTAAATGATTTCATTATTTATACCAATAGAAAGTCTCAACTGATATTTCCTAAATATCCATAATGGAAAAAGTATAAATAACCTTTCATTTTTTCTCCTTTCATTCCCCTGATTCATATAAATAAAATTCAAAACTAAAGTGTTTTTTAAAGGGGGTATGTAGTCCTGTTTTATGGCTTACATTTCAATTGGTTTAAAAACAGAGACATCAACGAGACCAGGTCTCTAAAAAGTTTTGTCATTACCTTTAATATTCTAATAAAAGTGAATGAGAGCTAACAGTGTTTTGGTCATCTCAGTAGTTAAACTAATGCAAATATATACTTTTTCAAGTAGTCTCAAGTAATTGCAACAATTGTTGGGTGTTTTGCCCTTGGTTTTAATTTTTTAATTTATTCTCTGAAAATTTCCATTTTATCTTTCCTACATTCACCTGAGCACCAACAGTAAGGTCCAGAAAGACTTCTCTTTTCAGAGGAAAAAAAAAAAAATCACAGTTAGGACAAAATCATATGTATTCAAATTTCTTTTGTTCCAAGCCATATCAATTTTTAGTTCAAGTATTTTGGGGAAAAATATTAATTAGGAGGATGTATATTCCATTAAACTTTACTGATTTTTTCTATTAGAAGAACAAAGACAAAGGAAAAAATGTGCATATTTTACTTGGAATTTTTTAGAACTATTTTTTACATTAAAATGCTTTAGTTTTTCATTCAAACATATTTAAATTTTGAAATTTCCCTGCTTATTTCAGCTTTTTTTTAAGTAGCGAAGTCAAAATTGTGTTTTTCTACTGTCCTGATTCATTCTCATTAAACTATTTTATTTGATCCTCCATTCGTCCCTGTCTAAAAGACCCCAAATCAACAACAATGCAGAAAGAAATAAAACTCTTACACTTTTAATCCAAAAAAAATCAAAATTAGCCTAGCAAAATATCCTACCCTGCAGCTCACTTGAAAGCATTGGAAAAATGTCTTTTGAAGCTAAACTAAACCAGGAATTATGCTCATCATTGTAGTTGTATTGGTTTAGACAGCATGGGGAATGTCTGACCATACAGCAGGTGCTCATGGAAAATAAATGCAGGTATGGAGAGACTGTACAGATAAATTAGGCTGTTTGCTAAAGGTACATGGACTTTTAAGATAAATATTCTTGTTCCAAGTCCAAGCTAACGTCTCTGAAAGACATTGCACCACATGTGTGCGCTCACTGAAATCAAGGCTGCCTCTGCATTGTGGAAAACCCCTTGTTTACACAAGGTAGAAATTACTACACGTGTATCTAAGTGATTTTATCAGCAAAATGAAACTCCGTTAGGATTCAGGAGGCTGTGGATTAGCAATGACCTTGTATGAGAACATTTCTAAATCAAAAGAGAGACAAAAGGCACGTTACCAATCACTCTCAGTTACCTTCCTGTCACTCACTTTCCCTGCGGTGGGTCTGTTCAGCTGCGGCTCGTCCTCCTCCTGCTTCCTCGTTACTGCCTGTTACCTGAGGCATAAAATAAAGAGACTGAGTATGCCCACACTACAGTAACAGCCATTGCTGTGTGGCGTTGAGATACCCACAATGACTTTTCAGCAGCTACGCTTGGTCATAGGAAGCAGTCCTCTGACCCTGGCGTGTCAGCACAGCAATTCGCTCTGTTCCTGTGGCACTGACTGATGCATGGACAAATACTGTGTCTCTCTGCAGTGGAAACAAATCACAATCCTTTCACTCTTAAACTTGATTCTGCCTGTTAAAATCAACTTGAAAGCTAATGAAAAAGATATTATAATTTGGTCCATACTTCATTTTACCACTAAGTAAAGACCTTTAAATATTCAGTGCTAAACAAGGACTATTTGGAAAACAAGGTGTGAGAAGGTGACTGTGGATCTCTGCTCCTAGGTAGGAGCCTTGTTTGTTAGCAGATATTAATGAAAGTTAGGTTTTTAATACAAGAGGAGTGAGCCATGCTTCTGACTCTAAAAGATGTCAGCTGTTGCTCATAGTCCAGCTATACTCTCCAGGGACTGGTCATTCAGACATGCTTTCCCTGTCTGTCCTTTGTAATAAAAGTGAAAAAGAGAAATAATTATTTTAACATAAATACAAGCAAGGCAGAATTATAATTATGATGTATGAGGGGAAAAGCAGAAAATTTGGAAACTAGGTCATTCAGGATATGTAAACATGCCCTTTAACTGCTATGAATAACTGAGAATTTGTACAATGGCCATCCCTTCCAGAAAATGAAGATGATATGTTGGAAGAAATATCATTCTAATGTTAATGTTTAATTCAACAAAAAATAATTTTGCATATTCCTACTCTTTTTTTCAAGACATGAATTTATGAATAGTGTGTGTATGAACACTTTGTATATTAATATACATTATTTTCTATGAGAAATCATGTAATTTACACAGTATCCACCTATTCTTAAAAAAAGTAGATGTTCACAAAGCAATGCACTGAGCTTGATCAGCTAGATAACTTTGTCATTTAATGTATAGTCTTGACAAAACTATAATAATATTTTCTTATATGACCGAGGCACATGAAAAAGTATGCACTCACAGCCTGTTGAAATAACAGAAATTTTACTCCAGAAATTTTAGTGCTTCATCATTTGATGTTTTATCAACCAAAAATGAAAAAAGGGCTCCTTGTTAATCTGCTTCTCTGTGTTTCCTTCAAGTTACATTTCTGCTAAGTCTCAGTGGAACTAATTTCTTAACTTTATTTCAGTTACTCAGCAAAATTTTACAGCTGACCTACCAAATGAAATGTAGTTTTACTTTCCCAAGTCCATTTAAAAAGAGCCACAAGGAAAGAAGCTTCTGACCTCAACAGTGCAGGGCACCATGGAATATGCACAGCAGAATTTCCAAATCCTGCATTAGCATTAGTGTTATCCATTTTTAAACTGTTTCATGCTTTGTAGAGCAGAATGCAACATTTTTACAATTTTAACAATTACTGGTAATAATACTGAACTGAGGAGTTGTGACATGTGATTAAGTAAAACATCTATTAGCACGGAAAGACTATGTCTAATGCAAGCTGCAAACTCCTATTCATCCAGGTGGACATTCCTGTGAAAATCACAGAAAAGGTGTGATCCTAAGCTGTGAAAAAAAAATTGTGGTTGAAAGTGGGACTTGAAACTGTGAGTCACTTAGGTCTGTGTGGAGTCAGACAAAAATATCTTCCAGACATCTATCTGTTAATCTGATAGAAATCCTGAAATCTATTCAGGTTCTTAATTCCCATTGAACTAAACATCTTTGAAGCTCTGTGCACTGTGGTTCCAGTTGGGTTTGAGGAAATTGCTGCCACATACCAGTGCTGGCTTATATTGTACCTTCCATAAGTTTTCATAAACATCCATCTGTACCACAGAGGAAATACTACTTCTTGAATTTTTATACGGCTGTAAATAGAAATGAAGACCTGACAGAAACTGGTAGTATTGTAACAGGAGTTTTGTCAGCAAAGGAAGTGGTACCTAATGCTCTTCCTAAGGATGGGCTAGTGCAGGTGCTTTCGTTGGCTTCTGTGTGGCTTGGGGTGGTATGAAATACTATTTTCAATCAACATTAAAAAGGACACAACCATAAATGAAGAGTGATGGATAAGTACACTGAGAAACTATCCACAGCAGGCAGCAGCTGAAGGAGAATTGTAATTTCTTCCAAATAAAGAAAGAAAGGGTAGGGAGGCAGCAAGCCAGAAAGCATAAGAAGAAAGAAGACAATTAAAGGTAGTTTTCCTTTATACAATTGTACATCTTGCCCATGGGCTCCTTAAAATTAAGTAGAATAAAAGCTGGATAACCAGGAAAATTAGTTAGAAGTTCTTTTTGTTTATTAAAAACTCCTCTTTCTTCTGTAGATATTTTGTGCTGAGTTTATGTGCATGTTTGTGACAACCAGTGTCTGTAAAACATTGTCCCTTTCTTTAAGGACTACAAGGCCTGTTCCTGCTTGCTTTTACTGCACTGTTCCTTTGCTCACACAAATCATTCATCCCTGATTTCAATAGAGAAAATAAGTGAGATTTGTTCTTTGCAAGCAGGACAGAATCCTTAAAGATGGGATGCCTTTAGCTAGTTTGGAATCTAGAGACTCTGGGCTGTAAAGGGTACATATGATAGAAATGACTGAGCAATACTTCAGTCCTGATATGACCATCTCTTCTAGTAAATACAGCCAAAAAACTCTAATTCTTCACCCTTATGAGAAAAGAGTTATTATTTGCAGGAGATGCTGGTTAATAAAACTCTGCCTGAAGTAGATAGAGACTTCTTCCTTTTATTTTGTGTATTGGTGTTTTTTGCTCTTTATCCCAAGGCATTAGGTGGATATTTTCATCATATAGACTGGCTCATTTGTCTCTGTAGCTCTTCCATTCAATGCACGTTCCTGTTGCCTGACACATAGCCCTTCAGCTAACAGAACCAATTAACCTCACTCTTTTTATTAAAAAGTAAAAACAAAAAAAAACACACAAAAAAACCCCCAACAAAACAGATCTCTCTTTCCTTCTCTGTGCTTACAATAGGGTTAGCCAAAGTACATATTCACAGCTATAAATATATCTCTTAGATAACTGTGAGCATGCAAATAAACTGGATTTATTTTGTCTTGGGAAAGCACACTTTATATAAAACTACAGTTTCTGAATATTTGTTTTTTCATTGTATTACTTATTAGCATAAACTAACATTTATACTCCTGCTAATATCTAAAAAGGTGTTGACACGCTTGTGGGTATGTGAGCTTGCTAGATAAATGACAAACCAAAGGAATACATCTAACTCGTGCAGTTGCAGCAGTACACTACAGAAAAGCAAAATATCCTGCAGGTCAAGGAGCTGTTGCAGAATTAACACCATCACCCTGACTGCAAAAAAATTGATCTGCTTGAGAGCACTGATATTAGCTCAAGAAAGGTAGTTGCTTTATTAAGACATGATTGTTAAACATTATTTGAGCCACCTGGGCTTCTTCCAGTGCAATACCTACGACAGGAGTGGGTGGATATCCTTTAGTAACCACTTGGCAAAAATTACGCCTTATTTCCAGCTAAACCCTAGGTGAAACACATGGTTTGTTTCGATTATTATAAACAGAAAGGCTTGATTAAATTGTTTCTATTTCCCCTGAGTGTTTGTCAGCTATAGGTTGGAAACCTTATTAATAAACTAAAATATTTAGAATCTGTTTTAAGGTATTTTATGAGAAATATTTGTATGTTTTTGTCTTTATTTTTTAATATACCATTTATAATATTTCATATATTCTTATTACTTTATTAATATATGAACTACCTTGAAAGAGGGCATGATATGTATGGGCTAAAGCCTGCTACAGGGGTGGTAGAGGTTTCTGATGACTCTTAGGGCCATTCTTCAATTCATTGAGCTGCTTTACCACTAGTCTGAAAAAGCCTGAAGCTTTATAAACAGAGGTAACACCTGAAGCACAGCTGTGATGGAAAAAATGAATTGTGAATAAGAGTCAGAGTAGAAATAACATTAAAGTATTTGACCAGGTATATGATCCTCTGTACTTGAAATATCTATGACCTTTCCTAGGAAGGAAAACACAAAAATCAGATTAAATAGAAAAATGTGATAAATTTTGACACATTTAGTCCCTAGTAAATGCAAGTTTGTAACTCATAATGTGAAGTTCGTCACTTGACTGATTCCTGGTAGCTGGCAGTTTCTTCAGTGATCAGCTCTTCCAGTACCTTGTTGAGGAACAAAGGCTGAAGTCTTGCAGTTTCCAAGGCAAACTCCCGAACAAAGATATAAGAAGCTATATGTATTCCAGTTAGAGGTATGGCCAAGCCAGCTCTTGCAGTATTGTAGAGCTGTGGCTTCGTTTTTATCATAGAATCATAGAATCTTCTGGTTGGAAAAGACCTTTGAAATCATCGAGCTTTGAAACCACACCCATTCCCTGCTAACCCATGTCCTTCAAAAACTCATCTACTCGTTTTTTAAACACCTCCAGGGATGGTGACTCAACCACCTCCCTGGGCAGCTGTTCCAGTGCCTGACCACCCTTTTGGTAAAGAAATTCTTCCTAATATCCAGTCTGAACCTCCCCTGGCGCAACCTATGCCCATTTCCCCTTGTCCTATCATGTCCTATCCATAAGAGACCTCTATGTCTGCAGTTTTAGCTGCCTGTACTGCTGGAGGCAGAAACAAAGAAGGGGCAGCCCGCAGGGCTGTGAGCAGCTGTGTTGTGTTTGCACCAACAAAAGAAATCTGAGAGGAACCGTCAGATCCTTGTTTCTAGATTTCCCCTCTACTCAGTCTGCTTGTACTTTCTCTAACCGTGAGAAACTCTTTATTCAAAGCTTTCTCCTCCCTGAAATTTCTGCTTCCCAAAGAGTTCATTTTGTTGCTAGAAATTTCCTATAACATGCAGGCTGGTAATCAAGGGCAAAACTAACATCTACTGTAGCCAACAAAACTTTAATGTGCATACCCAGTGTGTGTCTTGGTACCTGCTGTGAATTTAATGCAGAAGCAGGTGATCAAGTACCCTGCATTTGGCCATAGGGGAGGGGAGACAGCTCTGTGGAGTGGTACCTTCATCGAGCTGTGCAGGAGTAGTGTGCAATCTGCTTGTGAGGATGGTGCCAGCAGAACTGAAATATCTCCAGTATATTTTGTGCTGCCTAAAGAAATATAGAGGAAATGGCCTCTTTTCCAGACCCCAAATGCTTGTAGGGTACGAACTGTGATTAGCTGCAAGATAACAAAGTTGTCTGACTGTTCTTGTTACTCTACGAACTGCTTTTAAGGCTATTTCTCTCTTTATGAATCCAGTAGACCTTTTGGAACAATTTTAAACTCGCTAATTGTGTGATGCAGGGGGCTTGTTATGGACCCATTCAAAAATGGGCCATTACCCTCTCACAGTGAAGGAAAAAGGTGGAAGAGGAGAGGAACTATTAAACAGCTCCAGGATTAAAAATGGAATTTGTTGCTTTTGATATGGCATAAAAACAAATGCAGATAACAAATTTCTTGGGAAGAAAGGTGGGGAAATCAAGGAACACTGATTTATTTGTAGTGCCTACTGAGTCAGAAGAAATTGTAACACAGGAATCAAGACCTGCTGTGAAGGTGTGAAATCAAAAAGTCACACACGTCCAAAAATACATTGACCACATCAGAGGCTGCTGTGATTGACCTTATATTATATACATTAGATTTGTTGTGACCTTGGACAGTAGGTAAAATGTACACTAGGACTACACAGATATCCAGTGTGCAGTCTATTTCTTCTTTGCCTCTTCAGATTGATTCAGTAACTTGCAAGCACCTCTAATTCAAAAGTAGCTGGCCTTTCTGTCCAAGTCCCAAAGATCTGTGCCCACCTCTGCTTCCACGTTTTCCTTGCAGTGATATTTCAGATCAGAAGCTTCCCTCTTCCCAGATAAAGAAGGAAGTAATGATTAATTCTTCTGTGAAGTCAAACAAAGAATAAAGAAGATGCCAGGGAATACATTTTCCCTTTTTATCTTAGCATATTTTTAAATAAAAGTGTTGATCCCTTCCAACCAGCTTTGTCAGTAATCAGAAGGGGAAAAAAAACAACTATTCAGAATATGGCTGTTTCCCTTTCATCTCTTTTTATCCACTATTTCTTAAATATTGTTAACAACTTATGCAATTCAAGAGAGAGTCTGTGTAGTGATGCAGAGGAATTTCCAGCTCTGCTCAATGTGTTGATTTGGAGATGTTGTTGATCACAGATGAGCTTTTCATCAGCCCAACTGGATATTATGTAGTAATGGAAATCCTACAGGATCAGGCAATCATTTAGATTGACTGGAGCCCAGCCCCACTTCTGCCTTGTTCAAAACTTTCATTGTGTTTTATATGACCTGAATTTCACTTTTTGCATTACGCCAGGTAACCATTGTCCCAGCAAAGCAGGTGAACTTACCTTTAGACAGACTGTTAAAAATGACCATGACTTCTGCCAGCTGTCCTGGGGAAACAATCATAAACATCTGGAAATCAAAATTAATCGACAAAGTGTTCAGAAAGAGCAGGAGCATTCCTGTAAGAAGTGCAGGAATAATAGCAGCAGAATCACTGCCTCCATGTTGTGCCTTCTATCCTGACTCTCTTTCATTAATTGTCCTACTTCTCACATCATAAGAATTTGTCAGCAAAGGAGTTGAGGCGAAAGCTGTGTCTTACTATGAAAATTTAGCATTTATCATAGCTTTTCCTACAGCTTGCTCAGTGATTAAAACTTCCTACAAGTGAAACAAAAAATAATCAGATGTGTGCAAGCTCTCTTCTATTTAGAATAGGCAAAAGCCATTTCAAGTCACTGATTTGTGTCCACCTACAGCAAAGCCTTCCTCTTGTCCCACTGCTACTTTCACTGCTGTCTGCATATTGCACACCGTTCTCCCTCTAGCCTCATCACACTCTGCCATTGAAGCAGAAATACACTAAAGTGCTTCTTTATAAACATTGAATGCTTCAGTTGCTTTTCCTTCCATATTTCTCAGTTCCATGCACTGGCAATGCTCCTCCTACCAGTTCTTCGATAGATCATACATCATGGTGTATGCGGTAGAGCACGGTAAGGCCGTATCTCTTGCTTTGTGCATTGTCACACACTTTCAGGAGGCAGGTACAGAGTTCTGCCTCTCTTTCAGGTGTTGTTCTGTAATTTCTTATTATAGATATAAATTAGTACACTGAGCTCAAAGCAGAGGTGGGCCGTGAGTATGTAATTGTTAATACCTATACTTACTTTTGAATCAAAAATGTAGAAAGCTTATGCAAAAATCTGATCTTGAAAGGAAGAGAGGAAAAAAACAGGCAAATAACATTTCTAGGTTTGCCTCTGCCTGTCTCTCCATACAATTGGAAGGATATATATTGCCCTGTTTGAACAGAACCTACTTCAATTCACAAAAAATATTGACAAGTGAATTATTTTACCATTCATAACTTCACAGCTTCTATTAGCTGAGCATATGCCACAGTATTGCATTGCCTGCTTGGGAATGCTGAGCCTCACAAGTTTGAATAAAACCTTCCAGGCCAGAAGAGTGAAGCACTGTGGGGAACCCCACATCTCAGCATAGTGACTAAAAGAGATGGGAAGACACATTCCCCAGGTTCATTCCTTGGGAAGGGAAAAAAAGCAAAAAATTCTCTCCATTTCTACCTCTGTGGGAGCAGGCAAGAGAAGGAGAGATCAAATGTGGATAAGGGGCAAGGAACGAAGAACTCTATTGTTTTTAAAGAACACAGAAGTGAGAAATATAAAATGGGAATTATAAATATTTTGGAGCACACAGGCCATCCAAGGAAAGACTCTGCTGTATACTCTGTAAAGTGCAACAAGACAAGCTTCACAGGATGATTCAAGCTATTGTTAAAGAAATGTGGTACTACAGGAATTAAGACAAATTAGAAGCTTACTACAAGTTCATTCACAAAACTTCATCACACTTCTGCTTAACATTGGATTAAAATATCTAGCAGTCTCTTTTTATCCCAGCAGCTCACAGCAGGCAAAGTTTCATCTTGTAAATGCCATCATCACAACTGGCAGCCTTGCTGACAACCTTAGCAGAGAGGCCAAGGACTCATCGATGTTGTGTTAATTTAAATGGAATAAATTGGCCTAAAGAGTCAAAGGCATTAGCACGACCCTGTCACTCCATGCTTAAACAAGGCTCAGGGTTTTGAGCACAAAGACTTCATCTGAGTCTCATGGCAAAAAGCACGATCAAAAATCTTTTAACTTTCGCTAAAGATTGAGAGAAATGGAGAGAAACATTGAACTCACTGAAATGTAGAGAATTAGGGTTTTCACTCATCCTTCCTTTAACTCTTTAGTTATAAAGCGTTTTATTTAGAGGAACAGAAAGCAAATATTTAGTCTGAAGTCGGATAAAACTGTGTTTTTTGGGGGGAGGGAAGTTTATTGAGATCATAGAATCATAGAATCATTAAGGTTGAAAAAGATCTCTAAGAGCATCGTGTCCAACCATCAACACAACACCACCAAGCCTCCTAAACCATGTCTTGAATCGTCACACCTACAAGGTTTCTGAACAGTTCTAGTGATGATGATTCCACTAGTACCCTGGGCAGCCTGTTCCAGTGCTTCCCCACTCTTTCAGTAAAAGAAATTTTTCCTAATATCCAATCTAAACCTCCCCTAGTGCAACTTGAGGTAATTTCCTCTTGTTTTATCACTTATTACTTGTTTGAAAAGACCAGGACCCATCTCACTACAACCTCCTTTTAGGGAGCTAGAGAGAGCAATAAGGTCACCCTTCAGCCTCCTCTTCTCCAGCCTAAACAATCCTAGTTCCCTCAGCCGCTCCTCATAAAGATTGTGGTCCAGACCCTTCACCAGCCTTGTTGCCCTCCTCTGGACATGCTCCAGCAGCTCAGTATCTTTCTTGTACTGAGGGGCCCAAAACTGAACACAGCATTCAAGGTGCAGCCTCAACAGCGCTGAATATAAGGGCACGATAACTTCCCTGTTCCTGCTGGCCACATCATTTTTAATACAAGAGAGGATGTTGTTGGCCTTCTTGGCCACTTGTGCACACTACTGCCTCACATTCACCCAGCTGTTGAACAGCACCTCCAGGTCCTTTTCTGCCAAGCAGCTTTCCAGCCACACTTCCCCAGGTCTGTAGCATTGTATGGGATAGTTGTTACCAAAGTGCAAAATCAAGCAAATGGCCTTGAATCTCACACAATTTGCCTTGGCCCATCGATCCAGCCTGTCCAAGTCCCTCTGCAGAGCCTTCTGACCCTTGAACAGGTTGACACTCCTGCCCTATTTGCTGTCATCTGCACACTTGCTGAGGGAGCACTCAATCCCCTCATCCAGACCATTGATAAATGTATTAAAAAAGAGCTGGCCCCAACACTGAGCCCTGGGTGACACCGCTTGTGACTGTTATTATGAAGATGCCTTGATCAGCTAAGCCCAAGCCCTAGTTGTCATAGGTGTCATACAGGTGTAGATGACAAGTCTGGCTTGCTGATATTGATAACATAGTGATGATAATAACTTGAAGTTTCCAGCGCCAAGCCCACTTCCCTTTCCATTCTGTTAATTTTTTTTTAAAAAAAGAAAGCATACATCCTTCAGCATGGTGGCCGTGTGTCCTCTGAAGCACCAACAACAAACCCTCAGCTGATACATGGTTTAGATGGGTTTGATTTAGTTTGCTTACCTAACAGTAAAAAGGAGTATTTAAAATAAAGGAAATACAGCTGCCGATGAATGACTTACAAAAAGACCCGACATTCAATGCCATGTTCTCTTACAGTGTACCAGGGAACTCTTGCATGCTGTTGGACACAGGGAGATATCAAGATGGTGCTGAAATAAGGGAATCTGTAGAGCTACTTGAACAGAAAGAACATGCTCTGGAACAAATGAAGCATATAGGGCAAAGGATAGAAATAGAAAATTAAAACCTTCTTGCACCTATAAGGGCAGACATAAAATGCCATGCATGTGTCTGTACACTTACCTTTGTAGCCACCCAGCTTGCCTGAACCACAGTATCACAGTATCATAAGGTTGGAAAGGACCTCTGAGATCATCAAGTCCAACCTATAACCCAACACTAACACCAACACCAACACTAACACCAACCATCATCTAAACCATGGCACTCAGTGCCTCATCCAGTCTCCCCTTAAACACCTCCAGGGTCGGTGACTCCACCACCTCCCTGGACAGCCCATTCCAATGGCCAATCACCCTTTCAGTGAAGAACTTTTTCCTCACATCAAGCCTAAACTTTCCCTGACGAAGCTTAAGTCCATGCCCTCTAGTTCTGTCACTGGTCACCTGAGAGAAGAGACCAACCCCTGCCCGACTACAACCTCCTTTTAGGTAGTTGTAGAGAGCAATGAGGTCTCCTCTGAGCCTCCTCTTCTTCAGACTTAATAGCCCCAACTCCCTCAGTCGCTCCTCACAGGGCTTGTGCTCCAGCCCCCTCACCATCTTCGTTGCCCTCCTCTGAACACATTCCAGTATCCTAACATCTTTCCCAAACTGGGGGGCCCAGAACTGGACACAATATTCAAGATGAGGCCTGACCAGTGCCGAGTACAGGGGGATGATAACTTCTCTGATCCTGATCGCTACACTATTCCTGATGCAGGCCAGAATGCCATTGGCTTTCTTGGCCACCTGGGCACACTGCTGGCTCATGTTGAGCTTCCTGTCAACCAGTACCCCAGGTCCTTTTCTGCCTGGCTACTCTCCAGCCACTCTGTCTCCAGTCTGTAGCTCTGCATGGGATTGTTGTGTCCAAAATGAAGTACCCGACATTTGGACTTATTAAACATCATCCCATTAGAATCAGCCCATCTCTCTAATCTGTCCAGGTCCCTCTGTAGGGCCATCCTACCCTCTAACAGATCAACCCTTCCTCCCAGCTTGGTATCATCTGCAAACTTGCTGATGATGGACTCAATCCCCTCATCCAGATCATCAATAAAGATATTAAACAGGACTGGACCCAACACCAATCCCTGGGGAACACCACTGGTGACCGGTCGCCAACTGGATGAGACACCATTCACCACCACTCTCTGGGCTCAGCCATCCAGCCAATTCCTAACCCAGCACAGAGTGCTCCCATCTAAGTCATGGGCTGCCAGCTTCCCTAGGAGTCTACTGTGGGAGACAGTGTCAAAGGCCTTGCTGAAGTCCAGGTATACCACATCCACAGCCTTCCTCTCATCCACCAGGCGAGTCACATGGTCGTAAAAGGAGATCAGGTTGGTCAGGCAGGACCTACCCCTCCTAAACCCATGCTGGCTGGGCCTGATCTCTTGACCGTTCTGCAGGTGCTGCATGATTTCACCCAGGATTATCTTCTCCATGATTTTACCTGGGACTGAGGTCAGGCTGACAGGTCTGTAATTACCTGGATCATCCTTACAGCCCTTCTTGTGGATGGGAGTCACATTGGCCAACTTCCAGTCTTCCGGGACCTCTCCAGTGAGCCAGGACTGCTGAAAGATGATGGAGAGCGGCTTAGCAAGCTCATCCGCCAGCTCTCTCAGCACCCTAGGATGGATCCCATCCAGCCCCATAGACTTATGAGGGTCCAAGTGGCTCAGCAGGTCTCTAACTTCCTCCTCATGTATTGCAGGAGGGCCATATTTCACCCTGCCCCCATCAACCACTTCAGAGGACCATCTGTCAAGCGAGCTGACATCCTGACTGTTGAAAACTGAGGCAAAGAAGGCATTAAGTACCTCAGCCTTCTCTGCACCTTTGGTTACTATATTTGCCCCCACATCCAACGAGGAGTGGAGGTCACTGCCGCCCTTCTTTCTACCATTGATACCAATTGTTGTGCCATTCTCAGCTGCTACAGAGACTGAAGAGTAGCAAAGAGGGGAAAAGAGGAAGCTTCTCTGAATCTTACAAGGGTTAAAGCCTTTAGAACTCAAGAAGTGTTTTCCTGCTATGATGGGTTCACAGGGACAGGCCTATTTTAAACGTAAAGTTAATTCCACATCATTACCAAATAAATTAAAGAAGTTTACTTGAACTTAGAAAGGGGGAAATATAACCTTAGTCTATCTCCACATGCAATCAACACTCTTTCCCACGCAAAGGCAGCAGGGGCTCTCCCGAATGCATTAATAAGCGTTTCTCAGCAAGTCATTGTTCTAGGAGGTGAGGAGAGGAGGAAGACTGTTCTCTAAGTAGGAATGGTAGAAATGCAGCACTGCAAACAAATACTGGTAAGTAAACAGTGTATGTACTTGAGATTTACAGTGAATTTAAATTATAAAATTGCAAAGACAACAGTCTGCATGCTTTCTGGGCCTTCAACCGCCCACCTGGTAGATCTGGAGAGAGAGCAGTGAATCATGTCCTGGAGTTTTGAGACGATGCCAAGCTTCGAGTTGCTGGAGCTAGTTCTCTATATCTGGCTGTCCTTGTGCCCTTTCAGAGATGACATGAGGTCAGAAGAGCAGAGCCAGGGTTCAGCTATCAAGCAGAGCACTCAGAGGAGCCCAAGTGCCTCAAACATGATGGCAGCACTTACTGAATCTGTTCAATCTCTGAATCCAACCTGAAGTTGTTCAGTGAGAAGATCATAGCCAGAAAAATGAGACCTAATTATTTTGAGACCCTTATAGCCCAGATGTAATGTTTCACTATGTAGAAATAGGTGCCACTCTGTTCATTGTATGGAAACATTCCGTCCATGTAGGATTTCCTTTATAGGTAGACCTTGATACATTAGTAGTATTAGTATTAGTATTAGTATTAGTATTAGTATTAGTATTAGTTTCAGTTTTAGTTTTAGTGTTAGTGTTAGTGTTAGTGTTGTTATTATTTCTCTGCTGCTATGCAGTACTGCACTGAGCTGTCAGGAGCTACTGTATTGCTTGAGTTGTTACTTTTTGGTAGTGGGTGAGCTGACTCCTATGTTAGAAAACAGCTTCCCCCTTCTCAAACTGTTTAGTGTAAATAAGACTTTTTTTGCAAGTATGTGATGTTGTTTAATTGATGTAAAGTATTGTCTAATTGCACCGATCATGCACAAGAAATAAAAGTAGCAAAATTGCAGGATGGAATTCTTAAGGTTTTGGGGTTTTTTTTTTACTTTCACTCTGAATAAAACATATTTTTACACTGATTAATTAGACACAGCTTTCATTAGCTAAGATTAAGATTAGGAGCTAGATTACTTCTGCATTTTTGAAACTCTATATAATGACAGAAAGGAGAATTGTAAAGGAAGAATTAACACAAACAGTTTCATTGTATCTAGGGATATGCTAAACAACGTGTTAGTGACCGTAACTGCCTTCTCTCCACCCCTACTAATGCATCTGGGTTTATCAGCAGGAAATGAGAGTGCTTATGTTTTGAGAACGTATTTGTTTTAAATATTTATAGGGTGCAAACTCCTTAGGCATTTACAGGAGGCTTTGTGAACTCGTAATTAAGTTTTTTACGCAAATGTATTTCTATGAATCTTTTTTTGCCATAAAGCAAAAAGATACCCTGCCCAGCCTCTGCATTTACCTTACTGCATTGTCTGGATTAAGAGGGGCTGGGTGACACAATTACAGATAGGCTGGCAGTACTTGGAACACAGGAAAATTTCAGTGTGAAACAAGAGGGTGGAACTACACCACCGGCATTCCTAACATTTCATTCTTCCCTTTATCTCACCTGCACTTGCCCAAATATAATCCATTGTTTGCTCCGACCCCGAGTGCAGCAAAGATGAGTTTCTGAGTAGCTAGTGGTTATAAGACTGGTCATAAGGAACTGATAATAATACATCGCCTGTGAATAATCATAAAAATACAGGTGTTTGTTTGCCTTGCTTCTCTGTATATTTTCCTTGTGTGTTTCCCTTATTTAGCTTAATAAACTGCACAGGGCAGGGAGTCATAAAATACTTAAAGATAAGCATGTCAGCACTTGAGATGCAAGATAGGTTGGATCATCTCCTTTAGGTTAAGGACCGACCATTTCTTGGTGCTTTGATAAGGCTTTTGGGAGACCTATGGACGGGTACTCATGTGGTTTTCTTTCCCCTCAATCTGAGTAATTGTATGTGACGAAGAACAACCCATATAATTTTCTTTTCCTTTTTGTCTTTAAGGAGAAACAAGAGCAAATGGTACAGAGGATATTCTTTGGTGCTATAGGTCATAGTGAGGTACTTTGTCCCAGATCCTCTGCCAGCTCTTTACCTGTAAAGTAACAAATGAGCCAAAAAATGGTTTTCTGTTTGTGGAATGCTAATCTGCAGAAATATATGCTGGGAAGAACTTTAATGAGTGACAGATACTCTCTCCCTTTTCACATTTAAACATCAGTGATATTTGGGATTCAGAGCTCTAAAAAATTCACAGGTCTCCTTGTACAACACCTTTGCCATAGGAATGCTAACTAAAGATGCAAAATCTGGCTGGATAGGCTATGCTTTGTGCTCACAGCTCATGAACAGAATGCATATTTTGGCTGCCAGCTCTCCAATTCCATCTGTTAGGATCCTGCTTAATGAGTTAGATGTTGGTCAGTCCCTTGCCCCTACTCCAGAAATGCCATGTATGAAAAGATTGACAGGTCAGTATCATTCCAGACCTGCAGCTATTACTTGCAGAAAGCAACAAGATGGGTATAAACTGCAGTGACTTATGACTAATGTAGAATGTTAGACTTCATTAATTAGAAGCTATATTAATTAGAAAACTTTTTTCTTAAAGTAATGAGATAGCGTATGCATGTGTTATTTTTAACTTTAATTGTTAACTGGAAAAAAATTAAGCAAGAAGATTATAATTCGACACATTTCTGTACTTCATGCTTTTATATACTCTGCCACACCAGTTGACATTTAAATTCAAAAAAAAACTTTTCTAAATAAGACAGTAGCCAAATAACAGATGAAGGGAAGGCATGCAGATCCTAAGACTTGTAGATGCCAAAAGGACAGACTGTATGCAGCAAGCACCCTGAGAAAATATTTGGAAAGTCACTTGTCTCTCAAAGTTTGTCACAGTGAAGAGCCACTTACACGCAGCCCCATTGCATTCACTGGCACCTGCAGACAAACTACAGAAAGAGTTAATCAGACAAGTCATTATTTGGAGCCTGCCTGTTGAAAAGGAATCATGCCAACTGGCCAACTTCAGGGTGCCTAAAATGCCCTTGTAAACGTAGCAGCAAGGACACCACAAAATATGACTTTTCTATTAAGTTTGTTGCAATATCACCTACAGGTCCTATCTGATACCAAGATTTCATGTATCATAGGGCATAAAAATACACCCTCAATCAAAAAAGCAGATAGTGGCTGACAGTGCCTGGCCACAAAAGGCTGAGCTCATTTAGGTATATTATCCATAATCTCACTCTCTAGTAGAGAGCAGGGAGCTAAACATGATACCAAGCACAAGACCGGCTGCTTAGTTCATGGCATCCTGCCTCCTCTCTGTTTGTATGGCGTCTTTTCCTTGTGTATGTACTCAATAAGTAAAATGTCTCTTAATATTCTGGGATCTGAGTGAGGGGTGATCATACAAATGTCAATCCTGGCTGAAGATCATCTATCATACAAGCAGAAGACAGTAAACAGCATTTATTAGGCAAGGGGAAAGATACTTTAACAGCTCTGAAAGGAGTTCAGTAATTGTTAATCCTGAGATCTGATTTATTCTGTTTACCTTTAGCTATAACGGTAAAATGAGGATGTGGGATTTATCATAACTGTATTTTCACTCTGAGAAGAGAGCATTGAAGTTCAGAATTACTTCCAGGTCTATATGCTGGGTTCACAAAAGGTTAGAGGTTAAATAAGAAAGATAAGGTTTGTATATCTTGCCACCAGGCTTTGCCAGTACAATGTCAATTTGAGCAAATTTCCCTTATATAAAGATTGCTGGGGGTCACCATGAACCTCTCTAATGATGGCAAGGTTACAGGCACCTTTTGTTTGAGAGTAACTGTGCTCCTTTCTGCAACCAGATAGTAAAAACAATTGGAGGAAATATACAACTCTTATCTGTGAGAAAACCTTAGACTTTTGCTGAGAAATTATTCCAAAAGAAGCCCGAAGCACTATTAAAAAAAAATGAGAATGTTTGAAGGCTTAAGGCACCATTTATTGTTTCTCTTTTCTCTCCCATCTCCCAGTCTTTTTCTTCTCTAACCAAATATCTTTCACCACATGATATATCTTATCTTTGCTCATGGATGTAAACAGTTTTCTTCTTGAAAAGAAACCTCTTGAGTATAAACAGCATAGAGCACAGTAGGACACACAGCAACTGGTGGTCTCAATGCCATGGGAAAAAATGTAGGGTTTGTATTTCTGACTTATGGGGCAATTAAAAAATTAAGTCCAGACATCAGCTGAGATCATCTTCTTCAGTCCATTGTAAAATAACTAACTAAATAAAAATAAGCAAACAAGCAGTAACAGAGTGCGCAACCCCATAATCTGTTGCTTCTTTAACACAAGATGTAAATGGTTCTCTTAATCCTCCTGAGCGTAGGAAGATGACAAATCAGGGTTATGGAAGGGACACTCTACACATCCTTTTAAAATCAACTGCATTCAGTGCCATTGAAAAAAAGCTTTAATTTATCTGATATGCAAAGCTTTGAATGTATTGTTTGTTTAATCATGTTGATGCGCAGAGTGCTATTACTCAGAGCTGGAACTTCTTTCATAAATGGCTCAATTGCAGGTCACATTAGAAGCAAAAGACAGAGATTATTCTAAAATGTTGTGTAGCATAAGTCTTATACTGAGAACTGGGCTGGTCACAGAACTGAGGGGCTCAATGTGCCCTGAGTTCCTGCTGAAGATGTTGCGAATGAAAGCAGCAAGGAGGTACTGAGGACGCCAACTTGATGTCTTTGTTGAAGTCACTTGTTAGTGCACACAGTGGGCACTCAGTTACATTGGCAGTGAAGCTCTGCTGATGGACATAGCTGCAAGCAGAAAGGAGTTGCCTCAACATCTTTGGGCATCAGGCATTTTAGCTGTCCTTGCAATTATGGATGATAGGTGAAACCACATGGAACATTTCGCTTCCAGATGTGCATGTAAATTGCTCTGGTCTTAATGCAGATTCATAAGCAGACAGCAGAGCAGGATATATATATATATATATAGTTGGCCAATGTGACGCCCATCCATAAGAAGGGCCGTAAGGATGATCCAAGTAATTACAGACCTGTCAGCCTGACCTCGGTCCCAGGTAAAATCATGGAGAAGATAATCCTGGGTGAAATCATGCACCACCTGCAGAACGGTCAAGAAATCAGGCCCAGCCAGCATGGATTTAGGAGGGGTAGGTCCTGCCTGACCAACCTGATCTCCTTTTACGACCATGTGACTTGCCTGGTGGATGAGAGGAAAGCTGTGGATGTGGTATACCTGGACTTCAGCAAGGCCTTTGACACTGTCTCCCACAGTAGACTCCTAGGGAAGCTGGCAGCCCGTGGCCTAGATGGGAGCACTCTGTGCTGGGTTAGGAATTGGCTGGATGACCGAGCCCAAAGAGTGGTGGTGAATGGTGTCTCATCCAGTTGGCAGCCGGTCACCAGTGGTGTCCCCCAGGGATCGGTATTGGGTCCCGTCCTGTTTAATATCTTTATTGACGATTTGGATGAGGGGATTGAGTCCATCATCAGCAAGTTTGCAGATGATACCAAGCTGGGAGGAAGGGTTGATCTGTTAGAGGGTAGGATGGCCCTACAGAGGGACCTGGACAGACTGGATAGATGGGCCGATTCTAATGGGATGATGTTTAATAAGTCCAAATGTCGGGTACTTCATTTTGGACACAACAATCCCATGCAGAGCTACAGACTGGAGACAGAGTGGCTGGAGAGTAGTCAGGCAGAAAAGGACCTAGGAGTGCTGGTTGACAGGAAGCTCAACATGAGCCAGCAGTGTGCCCAGGTGGCCAAGAAGGCCAATGGCATCCTGGCCTGCATCAGGAATAGTGTAGTAAGCAGGACCAGAGAAGTTATCGTCCCCCTGTACTCGGCACTGGTCAGGCCTCACCTTGAATACTGTGTCCAGTTCTGGGCCCCCCAATTTGGGAAAGATGTTAGGATACTGAAATGTGTTCAGAGGAGGGCAACGAAGATGGTGAGGGGGCTGGAGCACAAGCCCTATGAGGAGCGACTGAGGGAGTTGGGGCTGTTTAGTCTGGAGAAGAGGAGGCTCAGGGGAGACCTCATTGCTCTCTACAACTACCTAAAAGGAGGTTGTAGTCGGGCAGGGGTTGGTCTCTTCTCTCAGGTGACCAGTGGCGGAACCAGAGGGCATGGACTTAAGCTTCGTCAGGGAAGGTTTAGGCTTGATATGAGGAAGAAATTCTTCACTGAAAGGGTGATTGGCCATTGGAATGGGCTGCCCAGGGAGGTGGTGGAGTCACCGACCCTGGAAGTGTTTAAAGGGAGACTGGATGAGGCACTGAGTGCCATGGTTTAGATGATGGTTGGTGTTGGTGTTGGTGTTGGTGTTAGTGTTGGGTTATAGGTTCGACTTGATGATCTCAGAGGTCCTTTCCAACCTTGTGATACTGTGATACTGTGATACTGTGATATTTATAATGCCTGTCGCTGTAATATATAAGCATTTATCTGACTTACTTAAAGTGCTGAGCAAGTCAGCTGTGGGCCCTTCAAGGAAACAAGATTAGCAGAAGGCTTGTTGCTACACCCTCAAAGCACTTGTCACAGTGAAAGGGATGGTTGATTTCTGTGCAAAAGTCATATTCAGATATGACAGTAGGATACATATACTGCACAGGATACATTTGGCTATAATTTTTAAATATTCAGAACATAGTTGTATTTTTATTTAAGTCATGCAGCTCTTGTACTTCAGCTATTGCACTGCTTTGGGGATCTGTAAGAAAAAAAATGTAATCATGCAATGCTGAATACAGGTTCTGCAAATACGACCTGTTGCTTCCCACAAAAAATAATTGTATCAGAATAGACTATTGCCCTGCCTCTTTCCCCGAGATAAATTCAATCTATTTCCCAATCAAACATATCAATCATGATAACAATGATTTCTAGGTAATTTGAAACATTGCTATGTCCGTGCCATAAGAAAAGGAGGAAAAACTTAAAGGCTGTCTTCATAGTTACTACACAGCTTTTCCCCAGTTTTCTGCATTCTAGGCCCATGAAAGATTATGTATGGGATGGTCCCTGAATTTTAGTTCAGCCCCACTAATCCTAATGTTGCTCTGCACAGATATAGGACCTAATCAGAAATGTCCACGTATATACACTTACTTACAAACATGCTTTATCTTCACAAGCAGCACAAATACAGTGCAAACCTCTGTAGCTCATCTTTAGATAATACAATTAGCCATAAAATGTCTGAGCTGTAAGGCAGTATTGCAAGGCATGCATTTTTGCTTCAAGTCTAGCTCACGTGCCATTGAATTTCAAACAATTTTACTCTCCTTGTGTTAATCTATAAGTTTAGCCATCACTGAATTATTAAAGTCAGTGCTCTTCCGAAGTTGCCCCAATGTTTTGAGATGCTCTTTAACTTGTGTTTATAAGTTAGATGTCTGTATGGCTGCCTTTTGTAATAGACATCTATCGTTAACAGTAAAACTCTTCAAGCTATTTAAGATTTAGATATGTCACTGCCTTTAAATTCTAATAGGGCATAAGAACTCAGATAGATATTACTGGCAACACATTAATTTTTGAGGCATGGACATGTGATCCTGAAATGCAGTCAGTGTGTTAGGACTGCTTTGAGTTCTGAAACCAAAATTAACTTCTTGTGCTTCCCAAATACACAGCTTGTCTGCCTCCTGGTGAAACTGATAGGCTAACTCGACCTGGCTTGCAGGGGTGCAGCAGTGATGTAATAATGTGAATTAATAAGAATTACCCAATACTCTAATATCCTTTCTACGTGTCATGTGTTCAAAAGCTGCATTTTCAGAAATGATTTCAAAAGCTGACACTGACAACAAGTTGAAAGATAACTTAAATACCGATTCACACTGTGTCTGCAACTCAACATCTGTCACATTAGTGTATGCAGACTTCATTCCATAGCTTTAGTCCAATTATGATTGAGTCAAATTAAGTTTTGATTAGCTCAGAAATAAGAATTTTATTATTTTGGAAGTGAAAGCATAATTTTTAATAAGTTCAGTGAATGCAAATGTACTTACACAATTTTGGGGATGCAGAATTAAGTAAGTGCCAAGAAAAAGGTCTCTGTTGCAGTGCTAGGCTGCAGCTTTCAGTTGTAGCTGAAGCTGTTCAAGGGGAATATTAATGTGGACACTACAATCTGACATATGCAAAAAAGAATAATATTTTGTCCTTTATTTACCAGAAGTTTCACTGCAATATGGAAGTGCAAGTAAGAAGGTGTCCAAACATCTTTGGGCTATATTATCCTTTTTCCTCTTCATTTTCCTTTGTAATCCATTAAGTTCCCTCTTCATGAAGTCATAAAATACATATTTTTGTGAAAGCCTGGAGCTTTATTATAAGATTTGCACATAAATAGTAATCAAGCAGAGCGGTAAAGGGTTATTTTAAAAGGCGTACAGAATGGGATTAGTGAAAATAACTGGATTTGTATTTAGCCCAAATTTGCAACATTTCAGGTTTTGAAGATGAAAAGTGTTGTTTTATGTTTAACTACTGGCAAGTAGCACTTCACACGTTATGCAGTAGCAAAAATATCTACTTTTGTTAGCAACAGCTTGTATTTCTTTATTTCTTTCCATTGAATTGCTTCCAAGAAAGTCATCACTTAGATTTTTCTTCTTTTTTTCCATTCTTTCTTCATGTATTATTTTTCCTTTTCTTTCACTAGCTTCTAGACATTGACTTCAGATTCTTTTTATAGAGAAAGCAAAGCTGAGCAGGATTGGCATTCTATTTTCAGTACCATTAAAATGCATATAAATGTAGTACTCAACAAAAAGTGAAAGTAATGGCAGTCCAAATTCACAAGTGTTGTTTTACACTGCAGTCCCAGCTCCCTTGGAATTAAAAAGCTTGATAGATAATGTGGGGTGATACCCTCTAAATACTTCCGTGTGTTTCTGTTTCTTATAATTCTAACATGATTCCTTTCCCTTATAACAGTTAGGTTAGGGATTATTACAGTTATTAATGTACTTTCTGAGTGTACTGTGCCAAAGTGTATCTCAAATTCCAGTCTGTTTACCATAGGCCATAATCTCAAAAGATATTTAGATGCTGAACTTTGAGGATCTTGGCCCTAGGCACATTGCAGGATGTACACAAGTGTATAGTAATAGTACTAGTCACTTTCTGAAGTTATTGCGTGGTGGAATGTATCCAGGATCAGGAGTTAGTGCTACTGAAATTAAAGAAAGTATGCATTAGGATTGTGGTCATAAACTGAGGAACAAATGCAGCACCTAATAATTGCCTTATTTGGAACATAGGATGCAGATCCCCTGAGGTCTGTTTGTGTTTTGTTTTGGGGTTTTTTTGTGGGTTTTTTTTTTACTAGTGGTTAAATGAAACACATTTTACCTTTCATGCTTAGAATTCTTTAATCCTTACTTCTTTTGGCTCTCCAGACAACATGACCACCAGTAATGAGTCTGAGTTGGCAGATGGAGATTTTCTGCTTCTCTATAATTTTTATTGGACGATTAATAGAGATAGAAACTGACAGCCTGGAGTTTCTCCTAATTTACCTCTTCAGAACAGGTAAAGAATATGCAACATTCCAGCTTTTCAGCCTTAATTAACCAGAAATTGAACCAGACACTAACTAAAGCCTAAAGAAGCTGGCCTGGCTTCAGCATCAGCCCTAATGTCTGCTCTCACAACTATTTATCTCGCAAAAGAAAACTCAAGTGTGTGTTTTCTGTATTTACAAATCAGTCCATTTGCTGTTGCAGAGGTGATTACTTGCACATTGGCTACTACTTGACTACTTTTGCAGCTAAGAATCTGCACAACAAACCTAGGTGTTGTTTATTTAGAGCAGCATCCAGTGCAGCTAATTAGAATTAGATTTTAATTGTCATTCCTAGCGGTTTGCTTGAGACACAGCCTAATTTACCATTCCTTCAGGCAGTGAGATCAACTTCCAGCCTTTCTTACTATGATTTCTAAGGGATAAATGAGTTCCATCTAATGTCTAGTTAAGACCCATAGAGACCACACATGGCCTTAAGAGTCCGGAAGCACAAAACTTTGTGGCATCAGACTAAAAATGTTCATCCTCAGATTCCCACACTCTTGACACTGTGAATCCTTTTTGCATCATGCTTTTTCACACTTTATGGATAATGATAAATTGTTCTGTTCCTTATCTTTCTCTGGTGGGAGCTCACAAAGTTTTGCTAGAAATTGTGGTATGCATCTCTGTGTGAGCTCTTGTATAACAGAAATAGGACTTGTCCCAGAGATATTTCATATAGATTCATCAGATCTTACTCCATAATCTATAGAGAAATAAATTGCTGGGACTTTTCAAGTGTGCTGCAATTTGCAGAATTGGTTAGTTTACTTTGCCATCAATTTGTCCTGGTTTCTCCAGAGGGGTTGAATAGGGTGCCAGCAATCCTCTAAGTCAGCGTTTTTCTGTCTGTTGCAGTTCCTGAAGAGTCTGTGAAAAGGCTAGAAGAGAGTTCTGAAGAGTTAGGGAAAAGCAGCATTGGTAGGCAACAAATTTCCCTCATCCTGAGAGAGTGAGACATGGTTGCGGTTACTAACTGCGAGTACTTAAACTGGCCAAGGAACTCCAAGCTGCCTGGAGGCAGCTGCGTTTCTTTAGGGCAAGAGGGTGGATGTCTGCACAAGTAACCGAGTGTGACAACTGGTTCCTACCCTGCCTTCCTGAAAAAATCTGAGATTATGTTGAGGACTATGTGTGCCAGGGTGACAGACAAAGAACGGCAAGCCATGTGCATATACCTTTAGAAATGTCTGAGGAAAGACTGTAAACCATCTACATAGCTTCAGGTACTTACACTAAGTGTTTCTGTTGTTGGACTGGCTTAAAACATTTAAGCAAAGTTTCTATAGAACCCTCTATCCAGGCTAAACCACACTTGATAAATATTGTTGTGTTAAGTTAGGTCTATACAAGGGTAATGGCTCATTTTTCAATTCCCTAGTGAATTCCTCTTGAATGTATGCTCTGTGTACAGAATCCATCGACCAAAACAGTCCTTGTTCCAGCAGCAGTCTTAAGAGTGCACAACTAACAGAATAGCCATCAATAAAATGCATATGGAATTCTTTAAGTGTGTGAAAACATATTTTCCTGCTAGAGGTATATGGTAGTTCATAAGAGTATTAGCAGGAGATTCCAGTTATAAAGAATATTTGTGCCAGAAGAAAAAACAATTAAAAGAATTATTATTTGGTTTAATATTCACCTTTAGCAATAATTCTGTTGGCGTTTAAATGTGGAAGGACATAAATACTGTATGTGTGGAAAATAGCATCTCTATTTGCAGACCAGCTGAACTAAAAACCACAAGCAGTTAGGTGGTCCAGATGAAAACTATTACAGTGAGAGGTGAAAACCATAATGAGTATCGTGGCTATGAGTCTCAAGAAATGCACACACTCGCAGTGATTTGCAGCAATGACTGTGTAGTTGCACAGCCAATCTGCTAAGGGACATGCAACCTTTAGTAGCTATAGAAGGAGTTAATTCACTAAACAGTATCTGCTGAAGTTCTCAGGAAATCAGTAACAGACAAAGCATGGAAGATTAGTTTAACATTTTTGTGGATTTTAGGCAATTCTAGACAAATATTACTTATCTTCTTTGTTATTTTCTCTTGTAGGGGCTTTTAGTTTATTCTTCTGCATACTAATCACCTTCACTTTGTATTAGTACTTAATAGGAGACAGAAAAAAGAGAAATTCAGCTTCTAGCTCCGCTATCAGCTGTACCTATTTATCAGTGCTTCCAAATCAATCAACCAGATGCAGTGATCTAAAAATGTCTTTTTCCTCCTATCCACTAACAAAGATTTTTTTAATTATGCCACTCATCAGCAGGGAATAAGTGGAAAATCCAGTACCCAAGCAAACTCCATTAGCTTTGGCCTTGCAGTTTTCTACAGCACTGTAAAACATTAGGGGTCTTCCCAGTTCATAATTTTGTTTTTAATAATTTGATACAAAGTACTACATACGTAATCTGTTGCTCTCAAAATTTTTTATACGATTGCATTTGGATGACTCTGATAACCTTCTCTTCAAAACTACTGGTTGAAAGCAAGGCACATGACTAAACAAGTCTATCAATACTTCCTATAATCAATTGAACGGAAAACTGAAATCTCCTTTATTTGGTGGCAGAGAGCCGTGCTGCAGTGAAATGTCCCTGTATTGTTAAGTCCAGACTAGGTCTGAGCCTGATCATGCTCCAAGACACTGCACAGTGTTTAGTTCTTTTCCACAGCACACAGTTTTACTGGTGGTTTCAAGAAGCACAAATGATTAATGCTGGAACTGCGGTAAGGAATAAACAGATCTTATGGAATTGTTGATGTGTGTACTAGTTCTGGGAAAACCAGCTAGGAGGATAAACACAGTATTGAATGTAGCCTTGCCTCTTGATCCTAAGACCGCTGTCACTGGAGATCTTAATTCTCTTGTAAACATCAAGGACACATGGTACTCCTCGGGCAGAAGAACGTCCTTAAAAGGGCAACAAAAGGGACCCATGACAAAAAGACTGCACAGTGACTTCTTTGCACTCTCTGCACTCTTTTTTGGAGCTTCACTGGGCACAGAGATCTGGCTAGACAGATAAAGTCAGAGAGCTACCTTCCACTGCATACTCAAAGGCAGTCCAGCTCACAGTGCATACTTCTGTGCAAACGACTGCTGTCTGGCATCGCGGTGGAAAGGACAATGACTAAGTAACCGCTGAGGCCAGTTGCCAAAGGCTGTGCTGTTAACACTTGTCTGAACACCTCCAAGGAACTGCTTTGTGGATTCTCTGTCTGCCATGACAATGACCTTGGCTGCTACGTTCAGCTTTTTATGCTCCGCCTTCCTTTTGGGGAGGATAAAACTGAACAGGGCCATAGTTCTAGCTGCATCAGTGTGAGAATGACTTTCCTTGCAGAGAACAATGGAAAGCACTTGTGGAGTAAAAGTAAATTTAAATGGAAAATAAATTGTTTCTGGGGAAATAATTAAAAAAAGGAAAAAAAAGGAAAACTGGTTAAAGATAGGGTGAGCTACTTTGTTCTGTACTCTTGGAGGGATTTTGACAATTCCTGAAATGTTAGAGAGTGAGGAGGAACAAGAATCACGAAGTATTTTCTTGGCTCTTAACCATAACTCTTGTCCTAGTTATGATCATATTATTTCTTTAATGCTTCTAAGAGAGAGGATCTTGCTTACACGTAACGTCCTGCTACTTTTATTGTTCCATCCCTCACAGTACTCCCACGTTTGTCCTTGTAAATTGTGATCAGTTCTTAACTTTTCTTCTAATGTAACCAAATCTTCCTTATCAATTAAAAATTCAAAGGCTAGCAGCCTCCAAAATCCTTCTCTTGCTCAGTTCTAATTTATACTTTCCTCTTCCAGGACATGTTTGAGAGCATGTAGAGCAGGCAAAGAGCATTAGAGGTCTCCAATCTTTAACAAACTTACCACAATTCCCTGTGAATTTTGAGATCATGCAGTAACATCCTGCTTCCTCCCCCTTCCACATCTACTCTCTTCTATCCTATGCCTTCCATTTTGGTCACTTGATCATTAGAACTTGCTTTGCAAAGGGATCATTAAGCAAGCTGGCTTTGTTGCTACTTGGAACAAGAGAATTCCTGAGAAATCAATGAGTCCCCAGGCAGATCTGTTATAGTCTAACCATTGTCAAAATCGTGGTTTTCCCTTTTTTACTTCCTGTGTTCTGGAGAAGGAGGAGCTTTTAGGGCTTTAAGCAGTTCTTCTTTTTCATGCCAATAATAAAATCAATGGTATCGTTTTGTTGGGTCCAAAACACTGGCCTTTACCACATCCAGTTTTCCAGTAGTAAGTTCTTGTTCCATATTTCAGAATTGGTTTTAATAACCTGAAGAATAAATAATGAATTATATTTTAGTTATTAAGGTAAGGCCTCCCTTCTCATCTTGGAGTTCATGTTACTCAGAGAAGAAACCAAAGTCTTGGCCATTATTGCGCCAGTATAGTAATCTGTAACTTATCAGATTCTTGAAGACAGACTATGAATAGTTCCAGTTCAGAAAAAGAAAAAAGATTAAAAAACTGTAACATTTTATGGAGGATAATGTAGAATATTAAGTTTTTATTAATAGATTACCATCAACTAATTTATGAATGCTCATGGAATGAAATGAGCTTAGAAACTCAATGCAAGATACTTTAATCATCCTCAAACACAGATCAACTAACAACAAAAGCTAATAACAGAAAGCACTGTGTGGGGCCACAACCAAGGGTCAATTTATTTGATATTACCTTTCAAGACATTGTTCAGAAGAGAACAATGAATAAAAAATGTAGTTCTTGGATTAAAACAGTGAAAACTAGATAGCTGCAGATAAACTGCAATGCTCCTCAGTCAAAATAATGTTTTCAATATTATCTTTAGAGTAGACAGAATCCTACAATTAAAAGGGTACAAAGTTTTTCACATAGAGGACTTACTCTCAAAGGGCCTGAGCTGGTTTCCATAAATCTCTGTGGTACTTCATCTGAAATAAGAGCAGACCCAGAAGAACTAAATCTACTTGGGAAAAAACTTAAAACTTTGTTTTCAGTGCGTTGCAAGAAACACACATGGCCATCATTAGACTTCAGAAGTAAGAAGAATCCTCTCTTTATTTTTCAAGTTTTGCTTGATTTTATCTGTGTTGCACAGGAGGAAATGCACAGCTGAATTCCTAATAAAATCTGCAGACAAAGAAATCTTAAGAATAACAATTTAAATAACTCTAGTAATGCAAACCTCATAAGTTACTTTCAGTTACTTTCAAGCACTGAATAACATGTTCTTTAAGGAGCTAATGGTCATACTTAAAACAGGATATGTTGTCATTATGGGTGATTTTTATTTTCATAAACTTTTCATCTTCAGCTGTGGGGCTGAACATTTTTGTTATTTCATCATTTTTCAGCCTCCGTATAGTTAGATGAAACCAAATATTTCTATCAAAACAACTAATTATTGCCAAACAGTGAAGAATGTTAATTATTTGACTTAAATCACGTAATTTCTGAAACATTAAGGTCTGTTATAAGATGATAATGATAACAACAAGTATTTAAACTGCCTTTATGAAAAGAATGTTAGAATAAATGTTGTGGAACTGATACAGTTTCTCTTCTACGTTTTTTTACAGAACTTTTCTACCCCTTCATCTCTGAATTCATAAGCATTAAATACATGCACAGCTTGGAGCACTTCACAAAGGAGAATAAACACATCTCCTCATTCGAATCAATAAAGCTACTTCAGTTAACAAAGACTTCATTCTTGTTGGAGCAATCAAAATCTATATAATGTTTGATTTGATTACTGTACTGGGATATCTTTTCCCTGTACATTTGAGCTCTAATTGCCCTGCCACCAAGAGGCCAGAAAAAATAAGATGGAAAACACACAGCCAGACTTCCCGTTATAGGCACCTACAATAGACTTCTCCTGGCTCACATTACTCAGGAATTAAAGGGTTTCCCTGTAATCTTCCATCGGGTAAAAAGGATAGTCTAGCTACATGTTGGCAGGATTAAATGCATTCTAAGAAGGTGCAGTAGAGCACCTATAGGGAGAGCTGCATTTCAGACTTACTGTACACCAGAGCAGTTTGTCAAGTTTCAAAATGATAAACGAAAAAAAATCAAAAGAACCAAAGCGAGGCTGTTTGTTCTTGCCGTAGCAATTGACCTCACACAGTTTAGTGTGGCCTGTTTTCATGAAATAGCTCATGCACAAAACTGCAGATATATTGAACTATAAAGAAAATCTGTAACAATTAAAACCAGGCCATTTAGTATCTAGAAGACAAATGAACGTTATACATGTCTGTGTGTAAGTTTGATCTTATTGTAAAGTATCAAAATACCAGATTAACAATTAAGTTTCTCAGAAAATGTGTTCCTTCATAAAATATGCATCTTTTTAAACATCTTTTGCCAGAAAGCTTCCTTATTCTTCCTTTCTGTTTCTTTCTGCATTCTAATCAGTTTCCTCCGTTAAGAAGCTGTTTAATAAATACTGTAACTGTAATTCTTTCTAACGCCACTTTATGCAAAGGATATCAAGGCAAGAGGATCCATAAAACAACCAATGGAGTAAAGAGCAACCGAACATACATACCTACATGGAGAATTTGAAACTGAGACCCCAAAGCGCCGATGCCTAAGGCAGGGAGAAAACCCAAAGGCAGAGGTGGGCAGTGTGGTAATATCAAGACATTATAGAGAGAGGATTCTTGTGACACCAGTAAAGAAATCTGGAGAAATCCCACTGTGAACTGAATAAACAGAAATTAGTACTTGGTAAATAAAATTAAAAAACCCACCTCAATGGAAACTGATGGGGATAAATCTAGTAGAGATTGACATCCATTAGTCACATTAATATTCAACTCAAAGATAGATCTGCAGTTACAATGCTACAAAAGATAAAAAAAGTAAGTGGAGGAGAAGGGAGGAATACAACCATGTCGTGCAACAGACTGAGATATTTTTCAAGTTATTTGAAAAGCTCCTCTCCAGCTGGAGCCCTAGGAAACCTGGTGGGGGATAATGCAATTAACTGGGCCGGACCTCAGAGAGGTTTGCTCCCAGATAAAATGCTTAGATAATGAGAAACCGCGGGATTCTGACGCGTTCCTAAACCATCGCTGACTCGTGTTCCGCAGAGGCGGCGCGGGGCCGGAGCGGAGTCTCACACCTCCCTCTGCTGGGAGGCGCCGCCATCGCGCCGCAGCCGCCCGGGATGCGCTCCTGGCCCTTGCTAACCAGTACAAACGGGCAGCGGGGCTCACCTTCTGCGGTGAATGTTCAGGCAAATTAATATAGAGACTTAAGTGATCAAGGTTTCTCTTTTTCTTTATTTTTTTTTTTTAAAGTGTTACCGAGTATTTGCAGATGGGAACTGTTTTGATATAGTATCACACAATAGGAATACGAACAGTTTCAATATCGAACTTCAAATGCTCATGATGAACTGCACATGAACGAGCAACAGCTCAGGAGCTGTTCAGAGAAAATATTCACCAAAGGAACCTGAATAGATAATAAATAAATCAGAAATTTGTGATCTGTTTACAGATAATTCACGTGAAAGAGAACACTCTTTGGGTGCATTATTTGGCTGTAGCTGGAGGGCACAGTTTTCAAATATGGGCAAGCAGCCTAACTCTCATTGCGATTCAAGAATATGATGTCCCTGATACTTCAAGTGAGACAAACATCTTTGACATTTTTACGTTTATTACCAAGGCATATAAATCCCCAGCTCCAGTATCATACTCCTGCACAAGTTACAACAGGATGTTGTGCAAAGTAGGATACAACAGGAAACAGTATGCAATGTGAAGAGAGGGACAGAATTTGGCCTTACCTTTAGTATAATTACTTGACACGGTTCTTTCGTTCAAGTACATCCATCCTCTTCAGATATTACGAAGAGCTAAACTGTTCAAAAGGACAGAGAGGACAACAAAGTTGTTAACCGCCATAAATTTATTAAACAAATGGGAGCTGTGCAGGACATATGGCATCCTAGGTGATTCAGCACAGTTCCAGAGCGATGGTTGTTATGAGGTGAAACATTGTTTAAACTCTTTCTGTGGGTAGTAATATATACATTGACCTATGATTTTGATAATATAATGCCAAGACTGAAAATTTAGCAACTAGTATAGTGCATGAATATGGATGAACTTTGGAAGATCTGGTTGCATAAATAAACCAACAAAGTAGTAGTTTTAGAAGCTGAAATGCAATCAGTTGTTTTATCAGATTTCAGTAGGTATGAAAGAAATTTTCCTTGGACCACAATTCCACCAGCACGGAAAAAAAAAAAACACTCAAGTTTTTTTACTGGGAATAAGTTATGGTTCCTCCTGAATCAAAAATTATGAGAACAGTAGTTTCTTTTGATGATCCACAATATCACGCAAGACAACCACAGAGGAAGTAACTGCCTATCTAAACTGTGAGAGAAAACTGCAGTTCTTGATAGATTGTGGTACCTATGTCAGTGAAGTGAGAGGCTTGTCACACACCTGCTTTTTGGATTGCATCCTGCTGGGCTCTGCCTTAAAATAAGAGCAGCATGGCAGAGCCTAGGGGAATGGCAGAGCCAAAAGCAGGTGTGTGATATACCTTTCATGGCACGCATGACACATGCTACCCAGCACTACAGACAGCTAGTGAAGGAGCTTGCAAAATAACAGCCCTCATTCAAATTCTCCATGCTGCTTCAGGTGTATCTCAGTAGCTGAGAGAATCTAGATTATCAAACGATCACTTGATGCTGAGTCTGAATCTGCATCCTTTACTAATGCTTCTGTATCAAACGAGTCCTCAGGCTTCTCGCCCAGAGGTGACAATATTTGCCTAGGAATGCAATGCTCAGTGCAAGAATGGGTTACCAAAGCTTACTCGTAGTTACCAGTGCACAGAAGAGATTCCTCTCCTTGTTTAAACCAACATTGCTCATCTCACATAACACAGGGGACCTTAGTACTTCTGCTCCAAAGTCATTAATCAAATTTTGCAACTCATTGCAATGGAAATCAGGGCTCTTTTTTTTTGTACGGTACCTGCTGCAATGTAGTCCTGAGCTATGTCACTGTAATAAAAGAAAACATAAATTTCCCTTGAGTTCTGTAATTATTTTAAGGTTTGTATAAACCATTATAAATATAGCAGGTCTTAAGCAATCATCTAGGGCAAAACCTGGTACCTATACAACCATTCAAAATATTAATTATGAAAGCTGATAAGACTTTTCAAATCCAATACGCCTTCTAATTGATTGGTTTGCAACTCCAGATGCTTGGGCAACAAAATACACTGAAGTCAAATTCACCAGCTCTGTGCTTTCAAAAACTGCTTGTCAAGAGCTTGAAATTCCTGAGTTGACAGCATGTATAAAAAAAAATTCACATATTGATTTAGTATCTAACTAATTTAAAAAGCTCTTTTGGAAAAACAAACAAACCCTTCAGTATACAACTTACACAGAAACATTTTAAATGATACCTCAAATTTTATAGTCACTTACTGTGGGCATCCAATTTGGAGTTGCAATTTCTTGAACTTACCTGCTAAAGCAACACCTGTTAGGCTGCTAAATCCACTTTTCAATGCAAACTGACACTTGATATTTTTTGAAAGTACAAAAAATGGACATTAATATTTGCTTCAGATGAGATTATGAAGAATATGCAGCGATTTTTAAGGACTTGTATTACATGTACTTCTAGTCACTAATGTTTCAAACAGCTGGGAAAACACCTCACCAGCCAGGTTCTATCAGGGAAAAAATCCCCACTTTTGGAATAAACCTAGGCAATTCGTACTTTCTAATCCCAAATCCGTGAATTATCTCAATTCTTTAACTCCTTTGTCAGGTCTGAAATTCATTACACTGGGCTAATAATTCTGCTTATCTTACAGGAAGAAAGATAAAGAGCCCTTGGGACAGACTGGCTCCTGAATGGGCAAAATCCAGAGTGGTGGCATTTGGGATGGCCCACACACAAGTGTAATTTGTCATTACAGGGGGGACCTCTCAGGAAGCTCCATGATATTGGCACATGGAGCACCCTTGGATGTCCTCTGTCACGCATAGTGGAGCACGGAAGGATTTGAAAGCACATTTTCCAGAGAATGCCAATATATAGCTATTTGTTAATGTTGCTTGAACCATTTTCTCCAGGTCAAGGTATATCTATTCTGAGTAGAAAAGTGATTACTGAACACCTCAGGCTGCAATACCCTTATTCCTCTGTTGTCCATCACACCTTGGGTATTGGTAAAAGGCTTACCTTCTCCTCAAGTCGAGTGTTTTTGGTTCCCATACTATCACTTCTAACACAGCTGTGAAGCAGCAATGCTCCCCCATGCACCTACTCCAGGGCAGAGAGGCTGACAGGTTGGCAGCCACCAGGGATCCCAGGGTAGTGCTGCAAGGACATCATCTGGAAATTGCGATGGACCTATTTAATGAGGTCGCTGAGCTACTAACTAGAAACTAAGCCTGGAACTGTACGTATTACTCCTGGGAAGCCCCAAAACATCAAAAATAAATTAACTCAATTTAATGGAGAAGCAAGCCCTCCCTCCCCCATCCCTCATGGCAGTAGATGTGCCCATCAGCTGGTGCTGCCACAAACACATTTTCACCGTGTGACATCTTTCAGGGGTCTCTTTTCTTGCCTCTGCAAACTTTCCCCTAGCACAGGGGAACTAGTAAATACCCAACAAATGAGAGATGCTCCAAACTTAGAGAGTTATGGCAAAACTGAAAAACAGACATCATACATGGGGAACTGCTGTGTTAGGTCCCAATGAGAGACATAAAGCTAGGGAGGGTGAAGTCAGAGATTGGCGTGAGGAGCTCACGCAATCCAAAAAGATCTTGTTTGGGAGCAACATTCTTCTTTGAACATGGCTACAAACTGAGCCTCAGGACTAAACTTATGGCTTATGGTGGAACCTTAATGTTTTGTGAACTATGCCAGAGTTTGAAGCAGACAGGACTCACATTCTTAAAAGATGCAGTCCATCCAGGAGATGGAGAGCTGGAGTGCTCTGGTTGGAGAGGACTGCTTAGAGTTACTGGGTAAATCAGCACATTGGCCTTGAAATGCACCCTTCCTGGGTCACCTTCCAGGCACAGCCAGGAGTATCACTCAGAACAAAATCTGTGCTTTTTTCTTGCTCTGTGCCTCTACAAAAAAAAAAAAAAAAAAAAAAAAAAGAAACTTTACTTTCAGGTCGCACTGCAGCTTTGTGTCAGCTGCTGCTGTGGAGGAGGAAAAAAAAAAAAACCAACCCTGCCCCCCAAACCCCAGAGACAGCAATGGTCCAGGTAGTTGCCTGAAAAGGGCACTTAAGTCGGGGGCAGGGGGACTGGAGCCTCCCTGGGAACAAGTAGCTCCCGTGGTCCCCAGAAAACCCTCCTGTAGCATCAGCAACGTAGTCACTGTTTTCCTGCCGGGGCGGAAGGCAAAGGCAGCGTGTCAGGGAAGATTCCAGCCGTGCCTCGGAGGAAAACAGAGCTCCTTGACTCGCACGCAGCGCTGCTTGAGGAAGATTCTGGGCGGGAGAAGTCGATGCTCCCTGGAGTATCATGGTATGGGGAGGGCTGTGGGGCCGCAGCCTCCTGGCATTAGCAAAGCTTGATGTGTAAATTAGTTGGGACTGGTCACGCCTGGGGACAGTCTGCCTGGGCTCTGCAAAGGAAAGGCAACTCAGAACAAAACACACTAAACAACAGAATAAGCCTTAAAAAGCAACAGTGAAATCCAAACAAGCCCTGGTTGAGCAGTGAACCTGAGAATTAGGCACTGCTGTCCCACTGAGAGAGATTTGGTGGGCGCACAATGAAGGGAAAAGGCAACGGAGAGATTTTGGGGGGTGTAAGGAGAGTGAGAGGATATGGTCTGACAGGGAAGAACCCCAACCTTAACAGAGAGATCCTGTGGGCCAAATGGGGAGAAGTTCCTTGAGGGTGGGGGGTTTCCCGGTGTCCCTCCTCGTGCTGCCTCTACCCCTGCTACTTGTGGAAGTAGATGGGTGACCCTGGATGTAGGGTTCCCACACCCTGCATTTTGTGGTTCCCTAAGGACGGCCCTGGCTGCTCAGAGCCCCGCAGGTACGTGTGGTTTGTCAGGCCCACAGGGCCGGTGTGGGGAGAAGAGAGCCACGAGTGCAGTGGGTTCCTGGCAGCACAGCCCCAGCTCCCGGGGTGCACGGCACAGCTGGGCCGTGGAAGCGATGTGTGAGCCTGTGTTGGTGCGTGTGCAAGCACGTGTGCAATGTGTGAGCCCGTGTCTGTGCATGTGGAAGCATCTGAGTTCGTGTTTGCATATGTACAAGTGTGTGAGCCTGTGTTTGTTCGTGTGCAAGCGTGTGAATCCATGCTTGTGCGTGTGCAAGTGTGTGAGCCTGTGACTGTGCGTGTCCAAGCGAGCACGCCCGTGCCCCAGCATCTCCGTGCGAGTGTGGTGCCCGTGGGTGTGCGCGCAGGGGGCGCGGGCGGGGGGAGACGAAAAGGGGCCGGTTCTGCAGCGGGTGGCTCCCAGCCTCCCCCGCCCCCTTCCCTCTGGGTCTGCTCCTCTCTCCGGCTCGCATTTTATCGCAGGCGGCCGGTACAGCCCCCTCTCTCCGTCCCCGTCCCCGTCCTCGGCCCCCGCCCACCCCCAGGGTGGAGGCAGCCGCTCGCCGGAGGAAGGCAGCGCTCCGCCGGGCTCCGCGCCCCTCCGCGCCCCTCCGCGGGACCATGCAGCGCCCCTGCCTCCTCGCCGCGAGCGCTGCCCCTCGCCCCAGCGCCTCTCGCGCAGCCTGAGCGCCCCGCGGGGGCTCCGCGCCCCTCCCTCCGCGCCCGGTGCTGGGACGGGGCTGGCGGAGGCAGAGGCGGCATCGAAAAGCTCCGCGGCTCTGCGCGACTTTCGTCGCTGCCCCGGCAATGGGGAAGGGACTGGAGGGGACGGCGGCGCGCTGCGGGCTGGGACTGGGATACCTGCTGCACACCGTGGTGCTCCCCGCCCTGGCCATCCTGGGCGCCAGCCGCCCCGGCTCCGCGGCGCAAGGTAAGGCAGGGCACGGATGGAGAGGGACTGGGGCATCCTCCGGCTGCGGGCTGAGACGGCGAATTGCTGCCCTGATTTTATTTTTTACTATTGTTATTTTGTCCGTGTGTGTATGTGCGAGCAGCGCATACCCTCGCATGCACAGATCCTGCCGGGGTCTGGAGGCTTTGGTCGCCCCCCGCGAGCCGGGGCTGTTTTTGCTGAGTCCGACCGGGACAGGCGTTTCCCTGCATTCCGTCCTCAATCGGGGCACCGAGGTCAGAGCGGGGCTTTGGGATGCAGGAGCCCCTCTGGCCGGCGGGGAGCGGCGCCGCTGCGCCCCGTAGGGCTGGCAAGGTGCGCGGGAAGGGCAGGTGCGAGGCAGGCAGTGCCTATTCGGGAGGCCCCCATCTGCCCCCCTCCACCCTCCTTTTTTGTGCCTAAAACATGATACACCCGAAGGGAGTTACCGTGTTTCTGTGTTCGTGCTTCCCTCTCCCTTGTCTCGAGTTCTGGAGTACATCTAGATCTGTTTCCCCTGTAGCCCGTGTATCAATTCCTCTTTCGAAGTGAAAATGCCTTGCTTCTCCGTGCATGTTTAGCGATGTCTTGAGAGCAATCGCAAAGAGCCCTGGCTCAGTGTGTCACCCACCGGGCTGTTTCTCCTGTGAGCTGTCGCTGGATAAACTTTCTTGGTGCTTTTCTCCTCTCTTCGCAGGAGTTAGACCTGAAGTGGAAATGGGTGGCTTTTGCTGAGAAATACTTTTCTACTATCTCCTTAGCACTGGAGAGAGAGAGAAAGGTTACTGCTGCATGTGAGCAGAGCTGCACATAGCGAGGATGTATGGGTTCATTAAAGCACTTGGAAATCCTTGTTATGTTGTTAATAAGAGAGAAGGAACTTTAGAAGCTGTTTTATTCTTCCCCCTCCCCCCTCCCATGTATGCCACCGAGGAATAATAATATACATTAAAGCTTTGGTTCGGAGTTGTTAGCATAATGCAAGTGGAAGAATGCTTTATCCCCCCCCATCATCTCTGTTGGAGAGACACTTGAGATGACTGCACAGATCTGACCCCATGCTCTCATCCAGCCGTTAAAAAGCACACAGCTCTATGGCTTTTCTGACAGGAGAGCGGTGCTGGTTGCTCTGACTTCTGGTGTCCCTGACAAGCTTTCGGGAGCCACGGGTTGCTGCTGGTGGGCTGGATGCACAATACATCATGTCTGTACATGTAATGGTGCTAATCTATTTCCTGCTGATACTTTCTGCATCCTCAGAGTCACATTCCCTCACCTGTACTGGGTTTTTTTCTCATGGGAAGGTCAGTAACCTGATCATGAAAACGGGGTAGCAGAGAACGAGAGTATGGAAATCCCCTATGTGTCATGTCACATTTCTTCAGTGTCCTGTGTACCATCTATCATTTACTTTCACTAGTTGGTTTCATGTTTGAGACAGGACTGGTTTGATGTAATGTATTTAAAGGATTTAGTAGTACCATGTGCACATTGACCTACCTGTTAGGGGACATAGATCTGTCTGCGTAGACGGAGGTGTTGAAGAGGAAAGATCTGATCAGATAGTTGGATCTCCAGCAGAAAGGAGCCTGCCCACTCTGCTGGCAGGACACAGGTAATTCGCATGACAGATGGCCTGAACGGGAAAGAGAGGACCTGTGCATCTGACTGCTTCAGAACGCACATCTCGGTGCCACAGGGCATACCACACGCTTTCAGATGGTTTCTCCTTTCCAAGCCATACCCTCCGTATCACAGAAATGCTATGAGCAGAGAGGAACCAGGCCTCGTGTGCCTACACTATGAGGGGTGGCGTGCATATGGGACCATCTCACAGGATGTCTCACCTACCCAGCAGAGGATGGAAAGCTCTTCAGCAATGCTTCATGTTGTGCAGCATATGATAAACTTTCACAGAAGAGTGTAAAATCCAGGGAATAAGATTGGGAGATAGTAATTTATCTTGAACTTATTTTTCCATGTATGCTTTTATTTTGATTTGTTAGGACGAGGCACAGAATCTGGGTGCAGACCTGTTTTCTGGCATCGATCCCAAAGCTGAAGGATTTTCTGATCGGTGTTTGCTGTGGGGATCTTAATATGTGTGTACGTGGTTGCTTCAGTGAGGCTATGAATCAACAGTTTAACTATGCCCTCTTCAGGAAGTTTTCTCATCATATAGCACTGGACAAAGTTTTCCCTCTGTTTTATTCAAATGTTTCCAAGAACAGATGAACATTGAAATTATTCTTGCCCAACCTCTTTTTCCAAGGTCATTCTCCATTTAGTCTGTCTCCTTTGAAATGGAAACATCCTTCTAGTCTTTTTGATTGTGTTCCTTTGAGAGCAATAGAAATAGGACACGTGGAAGTTTCGCTACAAACCAGTCAGTCTGTCTTCAGATTTTTGTGGGTCTGGAGCCAGGTGACTTGGTTTTAATTGTGGAAAAAAAAAAAAAAAAATCAATCTTCCTTTGTGATACCTTGGAAAGAAGGAAGAATGTGGTGTGTTCATACAGCAAACACATAGTTACAATTTAGAAGGGGAAGGAGGAGAAAGGAAAGAGGGTGTGTACATTTTTTCCAGTACTTGCTGCTAGTACTGTGTGTTGTTTTCCTTCTCCGTTCCAACCATCTTTATCTTTTGAAGCAGGCTAAGGAGGCTTTGAGCATTGCTGGGGCTTCTGCTTTCATGCCTTCTTTTTCCATTGCTTTGTGGAAAAATAAATTAATGTAGTAGTTGGTGGACCAACCCCCACACTCCCTGGAAGAGAGATTCATATCACTGCATCTCAGCGTCCTCCTGTGAGCTTCTCAGCAGAGCTAAATACGCTCTTTGTTTTATTAGCATTTCTTATCTTCTTATCTGAAGCTGTCTAGGTATTTTTTTGCTGTTATCAGGAGAAAACAGGAAATGGCCACAACTATAGATACAGTCCTTAATTTTCGAAGTGGGGTAAATGGGGCTGGAGTGATTATCGAGCCAGAATCAACTGTCATCTGAGGTTCACTGCATTCATTATACCTCTATGATAAGCTGCATCAGAATGAGAGTTCAAACGTCCCAAACTGTGAGAGAAAAAGCAACCTCCCCTGGACCCAAGCACCTACCCCTGTCTGGCATTTCAGTGCTATCTCCCATAAAAGCAACTTTTCCTTTGGCTCTTCAGTCAGCAGAAACTGAGTGTCAGTCATTGCAACTTTCTACCTTTTTTTTGGGCATTAAAAGTGTTTGAAGAACTTCTGCTATGGTCTCCCCTTTTTGGGTGGGAGGTATGACAAGAGGGAAGATCAGGTTATTTGTAGTGACAAACATGGTTCAGATAGGTTTATGGGCTAATAACAATGGCATAAGAGGAGGATGGAAGAGCTAAACAGACTGCATATTAATGAGTTTTTGTTTTAATAGTTCCTTTACAATGGAAGAGTACATTTTTTATGCTTAACCCCTCAAACCTAATTAAATCAAAGCGGTAATTTAAAAAGAAAACTGTAAAAGAGCCATATGTGCAGATATTTGCCTTGCCCCAGTGTAGTCTGTATTAGCAAAAGCAGCAGTTTGAAAATGCTTGGTGTGGAAAAAGTGAAATATAACATGTGATTGTACGAACCTTTTAGGGATGCACTTCTTAATTAAATACCTAAACACATCTCATTGAAAAGGGGGGAAATGCATCTCAATGCATCAGTGAACTGCTTGTATTTGATCATGTGGGTATAATATTTGTATTAATAAGGCAAGGACCAGGTATTATTTTGTTGTGAATGGGTAAACCCACTTGGAATATTAATTTGTTTTAAAGCAACATTCCCTGGGTGATTTACAGTGATGTTGACAGGTTTTGGGCTGGATGTGGTAGCCCATACTGGCCCTGAGAAACATTTTAGTACTGTGGTAGGCTTCACTGAAAGCACAACAGCCACCTGGTTTCTTTTGCTGACTTAAGTGCCATATAGACAGGACTAAAAGGAAGTGGATGGATCTGTCTGTGGAGTAGGGATTCCTTCCCAGGAATACGTGAGCCAGAATCTGGGATCGTCTTCATCTGGCTCCAGTCTCTAGCAGCCAGTTGCAACAGTTATGAAAATACTTGTATACATCAAATACAGCCCCCTTCTGATGGCTTTTCAGCATTACTGTCAGTATCATTTATTCCTCTGTACAGTAAGAATATCTGCGTGTATCTAAATACAATTGTGTATATTTACATTTAATCATTTTATGTGGATCATTCGTCATATGACTTTTTTCTTTTTCCTTCAGTAATGGTTTCAAACCATGATTATTCACTGTGTTTTGGGACTAGCTTTGTGTGTGACATCCAAAGTCAGAAACAGGAAACAGCATTAACCATATTAGAAAGGTTTTCCTAATTTAATTTTCCAAATACAGTGCATCTGAAAACAGGAATACAGCTCTGTGCTAAGGCCAGGCAAATCAGTTCCATAGCTGCTCTGTACAGCAAGAGAAGAGAAAATGTGGATTATATTTATTAGACGTTTTCAAGTAAATATCTTAATTTTTGTGGAACTTGAAGAGTGGTGTTTTGAGGCAGTCTGTCCAGTTCAGTTGAATAGGATGCAAAGCAACATCAGTTCCCATGGAAGGCAAGAGGAGCCCAGGCTGACTAGCACAACAACTGAGTAGTCCCATATAGTATATGACCAGAGTTTTGTGTATATGTAAAATACTATAGAAATGCGTACTTTGAAAAGTGAAGCTACATTTACTAATCTTCTTTGGAGTAGCCCATTTTATAGTCTATGGCTGTGTTTGCTGCTCTCTGATGTCTTCTGGATTTTAAATCATAAGAGGTTTGAGGAATCGGTTCTGTAAAAAATGCACAGAAATTGCTTTTGTGGCTTGTCAGAAAAAAAGATGTTTTAATTGCTCTTGTAAAGGGAAACTCCTAGGCAAATTTGTGTTGCTCAAAGCAGTGAAGAGCTTGGTGCGATTTAGTTAGAGGATTTGACTCAATGTGAGTCTCAAATGTTCAAATGATTGGTTTCTCAATCAAAACGCATCACTGGAGGCTATCTTTGAAATAGAAGTTAATGTAATATTGGGCACTCTGCCTGTGCAATATGTTTCATATAACAATGTATATGTCGCTATAGGAAAAAATGACATTCCCTTTCCTATTCCCTATCTCCTGCCTTTTGAGTGGGGAGAGGGTCATGCTAGTTTGTGATGTGTGCTACTTGTTAGCCACCCAGTGGAAGTATTCAAGTTTAGCAGGCAGCGGTCTTGGCATCAGTGGCAATAAAGTAGTAATTACATCACCTGTCATTTTCATTAGCCATCTTGGCTTTCACTTGGAGATAACAAACAGCACAAGCTTTTAAAGCATATATAAAGGATTAAAAGTGAGAAGCAAGAGACAAGCGGTGATTTTCCAGTTGGCTACAACCTCCATCAGGACGGCGGCAGAATAATGTTTTGCAGAGGCACAGTTCTGCATTAGCTGCTTCCAAGGACTGAAGAGATGGTGGTGTTTTAAGTGATTTATTATGTGGGCTTGGCAGAGTCCAGTTTCAGGAGCAGGTGCCCCTGGAGCTTTCCATCATAACATTATCTAAGAGGTAATCTAAAAGAGATGGTACTAAGTCTTCTGAGAGGCAAACTGTACCCAAAGAAAGATTTAAATTGCATCATTTATAAGCAAGCATTTGAGATTATGCTCAAAAGGGAAATGGTTATAAAGAAGCTTACATCAAAATAGGAACAATAAATTTCCTCTTAATTTTGCACGTATTTTGTTTCCCTATGTTTAACTTAGTAGGATATGCAGATACTCAGACCCCAAACTCAGCAGTGTGATGGGAGAGGATTTATTTAGTATTGTCATTGTTTTTATACTAGATCTGCTTAAACCACAACTGATGCTCTGCAAAATGTGTTTTTATTTAGATTTGTCTTTCTCAGATAAGGGTGTGGCATAAAACTGGTTGCAAGCTGTGGGCACGCATGCTAGCCAGAGAAGGAAAAAAAGAAAAAGCCCAAAACTCTAGTTGTGTTCCAGCTGCTTTCCTCAAGGCTGCCTCTGCTCGTACAAACAACATGTACAAGAAAGGCACAGTGTGTCAGAGCAGCAGGCAAGAACTGTTAGAGGTTTTCCCAGTTTTCAGTAACCTCAGCGATGCTTGTGTACAGCTTTCCCCCTAGGTAGTCATCATTAGAACAGCTTCCTGTTTGCTTTTATAACTCCATCCCTAGTCACACGTACATTAAGCAGGAAACATGGGATTTCCTCTCAATTCATCAAATGCTGGGGTTTAGGGAGTCCCTTTATAGCCTGGCACATTATTATCTAAAAGTTTGGGCTGGGAAAGAAAAGCTTCATGCAAAAATAATTTCTCTTAAAATGTCCCTTTTATCAATGTGGAATTTTTTGGAGGGAAAAAAATGTCCTTTTTGTTTATTTGCTGAAAGGAGGTTGGGAAAAAAAAAAAAACACACAAAAAAGCCCTTAAAAAAACCCAGAAAGGAATAGGTTATTTTAGTGAAAGTGTCAATAAAGCCTCAAATATTTACCTCATTGGCAAAACTCTTTCTACTTACACTTTCTGAAGATCTGTTAGGCTTTCAGTGAACAGAGAAAGTTAAAAGTCATAAGGCTATCTGACAATAACAGTTTTTATTTTGACTTACATTTCTTCCATATATTTCAACCAGCCTAGTGTAAAAACTCAGTGTTAAACTTGACTTACAGTCCTGGTTAAGCACTGGTTAAGGCATATGTATTTTTTTTTTCCCTTCCTTAAATCACACTGATTTTACTGTGATGCAGATTGAGATAGAGATCCAGATTCTCCCAGTGTTGCCAGATATGCCCTTAATGCTGCCAGGGAAGGGCAAGTGACGCTGAATATAAGTGAGTACCTTTGCTATTCCCCAAATACCAGCAGTGCTACTTTAGCTTGCTTACTGTGCAATAATCCAGTCAAGGCAAGGACATCCCCCATGTCAGTATATGATGCTGCTGTGCATCAGCACCTCCCCAAGTTTTCTCTTTCATTCTGAGTTCTACACAGGCAGGACAGGAAGAGGCCGCCAAGAAGCTGTTGCATGCTCATTTCATCTGGTGATACTCTCTATGGAGGACATCTGTAGTTGTGTCTTTAGGATAGCTTTGCTACGCTTGTATTGCTAGAGACAGTTGGATGTTCGCATTTGTTGTGTTGCATTAGCTGTTTAGCATTTAGTCCATCTTGCTGAATTGGGAGGACAGCTATATTTGTCTCTGTTTGGCAGAGAGCTCTAAGAGGAATTGCCTAAGTAAGCCTAAATGTGAACTCAATGCTTCTGGGTGCCTGAGACTGTTTGGTACTCCAGTCCATCCTCCTTCTTGTCTAACAATCCCAAAGATGGACTCTACAGAGGCAATGCTACACAGAAGACTCTCAGGTGATTTCCCAGTGTCAAATTTGTTGGGTGTCCCTAATGGTTTCTTTATATCTGCTGGTATCTAGAAAAATGTACAAAAGATGAAGAGCAAATGCATATGCCATTGTACAGAAACAGAAAGCTTAGGCTTTACAGTTGCAAGCAGTTCAGAAGGATTTCCTTCATGCAGTGAAATTCACAGTGTTATCACAACTTTGGAGGGAGCAAGAGTCGATCCAGTGGATGACTGCAGCACTGTTGTAAATGGAATAAGGATCACTGCCTTGGGTTATTTTGTTTCATTTTAATTTGCAATTCAGGACTGTCTTATTCAGCTGTGCTTCATTCCTCTGAATGAACAACTTATGCTCCGAAGGACTTCATTGCCTTATGAGTCATAAAAGCTATAAGGTTGCCTAGGCAATTAAATCAGTATCTTTTTTTCTCTTGTTGAGGTAACATTATCAACAATAATGCTAAGGAGCTTGGATAAGTTTTACTGGCCTGGCAACAGCTGAGCATTTTCTTGTGAGGTAGCTCCTGCCAATCCCTTTTTAGTTATTTTCAAGAAGTAAAGTAGCTTTATTTCTTAGTCTCATATTGAGTGAGAGGTTGAAATGTTAAGCTCTGTGGATTAACGGTGTATCCTTTGAGAAAAAGAAAAGCTTGCGTTTTTCTTGGTCCCCTGAGTGCAGGATGTGATTGTTTGAGAAATCTTGGATTTCATCAGCTAGATACAAGGAAACGTGTGAGTAAGCCTTGAATGATCTGTCAAAAGAGGTTGACTCCATCGGAGCCGTGTTGGAAACTTGTTTGAACTGATAGTTGTTCCCCAGGCATTTCTTTGCATGAATTTAGTGCATTTCACTTCAGGCAGTGAAAAGCGATCACCACGGGATTATGATATGGTGCATTTCTTTATTGTTTAAATACATTGCTTGTCTTATCCAATCGCAACATATGTGTTTATGCTGGAAAGTTTACATGGTGAGTGAAAATAATAATATGGTGTCACTAAATGGGGTTAATTGCAGTTCAGTTGTACTGAAATAGAGGAATAAGAATGGGACAGAATAGCAAGTGAGACTAATTCTCTTCTCATGTGTGTGGATTTACCTGCACTGACTGTAGTGCAGGTAATTACTGGGAGCAATTCAGAGTACAGACATACACACTGCCTTACTCGGAATTAATTTTGTCTTTCATTAATATATCTCCTAGTTTTGCCAGTTGCTCACAGAGTTAATGCTGATATATTCCTCTCAACAACTTCATGTGTCTGTCTGGTTAATCTGCAGCTCTACACATACAAAAGATGAGTGGCTGTGACCAGAGGTGAATAGCTGGGGCTGTGAGGTGTCCAGACTGAAATTTTGGGTTATCTGCAGTCAGAGGAGACTGTAGAGAAACCTCTGCTGTGTGAGCCTTTATTTTAGGAGTATCACAAAACTCAGTGGTTCTTTCAACTAGGGCGAGATCATGTTTCCCCTATCAAACTCGGTCTGTTAGGATCTGAAAATCAGAGTTGATTATGGAAACTAGAAGTCTGTCCAGTTAAGGGATGGGCTGTAATTAAATGGTTGTGATTGTGCTCTTTTACTAGTATCGTTTAATGAAGTTCTTGCTGAATTGGCTCATAAACTAGTATTCCTTGCTCTGAGCTTTTTGGCCCCAAAGCTGCACTAGTTTTTGGCAAATCATCATCCCCATTACAAATTCCTTTCATGCAGACATTCAAATGTAGCTTTAGGGACTTCCTTTCTGCTTCCTCACAAGTTTCTGACAGCAAGGGTAACTTTTTCAGTTTCTTGCTCAGATAAAATGCAGTGATCTTCTTTTGCAGCAGATCTCTGCAGGCAAGAATGTGACTGCAGGTTTTCCTTCTCTTCCTGATGTAAAATAGCTGTGCTGTAGCAAATAGGAAGTTCCTAATTTCTTAGTTCTTAAGTAACTAGAAGGTTTGTGGCTAGAAAGTTGAGTACCTGGACATGTCATTTTACTGTTGATTTCCTTTTATTTTTTTTAAATCCCTAGCGCTTATACCAAGGATAGACTTACACTCTACAAGGCCAGGTTATGACCACCAACAAATACAACCCCATTAATTTCAAAGCCAGCATACATCAGAAGCTGCTCTGATTCTGTGTTAAAAATATGTCAACATGGTGGAGTGAGACTCTAGAATGGGCAGACCTTGATCTCACCTTTTTGGCTGGCAAGTTTTTTGTGTGATTTTTTTTTTTTTGAAGCTCAGCAATTTGAATAATGTTCTGGTTTTCCATTTCCCTTACGTGTAGTGATGTGGCTCTTCGCAGTAGAGTGATTAATACAGTGCCTCACTTGAAAATATGTTGGCAAGATGCTTCTGGGTAGATATTTTTTCTCTTCGGTTTTGTCACGTTATTTCATATAGGAATACTGAGAGCCAAATGTCACCAACTGTCAGCAGATATCCACATAAATATCTGATACATACAAATGTGTGGCAATTTCCTGCCTCAGCAATTAGCTGTTCTTTAACTGAAGACCTCTATTACTAAAAGCATGGGCTTCGAAGCCTTGAGTTAGAAATGCAACCTATCTGGTAACAAAAGTAGTTACTAACCTGGTTTTGTCTGGTTTAGGCAGTAGAATGAGAAGTGCCATGTGTCCTTCATGAGTACAGGAAAAGGCAAAATTGTTCAGCTCCTGTTAGCTTTTGTCCTTTGCTTGTCCTGCACCATTTCTGCATGAATTTTTTTATTATTATTATTTTTCAGTGTTATATATCAATTTAGATAAAAACTTCCAAATATTTTTAGAAAAGTCCTAATTTACTTGCCTGCTTTTTAAACATTTCTATCATTTTGTAGTCTCAAGAGGAAAGTCTTAGATTTGTTATATTTGCACTTATAAGAAACATTTGCAAAGAAAACTGAATTAAAATGACAAAGTGACGTTGTGTGTAATATTAATTTGCTACGTTTCACCATGTTTTATGAGTACTTGGTTTAATTGCAAAGATCCTTTCTCTTAGGGAAATCAGTTGATGGCAATACTTCGATTAAATTTTGCTTTCTGTCCGATTAGTTTCACTGAATTGTTTGGGATTTACTCACTGGAGCAAGACAAGGAAAATTTGGTCTTTTGTCTTTAAAGTTTTATATCCACTAGTACCAATGAGGAACACATATTTCACTCATGGAGGCCAGGCTGAGGTTAAGTTTGTTTTAAAGATAACAGTAGATTCCAGTGTCCTTGCATTTGTTTTGTATTTGGTGACAGTCACTAAATCAGAAGAAGGAATGTTCAAACAACACACTTGAGGAAAAGTGATTTTTATAGAAAGGGCCCATTCCTCCTAATAGCCAGTAACTGCACATAACCCCACTGACATTAATAGTCCATTAGCTAAGCCCAGTTTAAACAGCAGCTGATGCCACATCAGCTAAATGTACAGTGGAATTTTTCATGTAATGCAGCAATAGCAGTTCTGTAATTTTTCTAAAACTATGTACATTAAGGAAAGCAAATGTCATCTGATAGTAGTAAGATGAAGAGTTCACATTAAAGTAGGGCGTATTGTAATCAGACTGAAGTTAACATCTGGTTGCATTAACAAGAAACAAAAATTATTACAAGAAAAGTGGAGACAGGTTTCTGAATTAGAGCTAGATTAGCAAACCTAGTGCACAGGCTTCTGTAACACAGAGCTGCCTGTCTGCTTGGTTCTTTATCATTAATTACGTTATGACCTTGTTCAAGAAAAGTTTCTACTGAATTCAGTAAGATGCTTTGTCATGTGGAGCACTAGACTGCCAAGGAAAAAAAAGATTATTTGCTGGCTATTTAGGAAATATGTCTTGTTACAGCAATGTGAAAACATTTAAACTTGTCAAGATAGTGTTTATATGTTTGTGGCCTTAAATTCTAGTTAACTATTGGTGCAGCAAATAGCATCTACCCATCTCAGTGTATCAAAAAGAAGGCTGAGAAGAATGCTAAAAACCGATGCATGCTTGGTAAAGAGAAGTGTGATGGGTGATGAACTTGTTATTCATCTTCAAAAGTAACCAGCACACTGAAATCCTAGTACTGCAGTCTTGAAACCCGCTGAAGCACAGTTTTAGCACTCCATTTGGCAACTAGTCTAATTCTGAAAAGTCACTTTGAAGTCTGCTTTGATGATTAATCTTGTGCTATAAAGCCATTGTGGAGACAGGTGAAGGGTCACTTAGTAAGTTAATGTGAGAGCTGGAAACAGAGGGGTAATCAGTCGCTGACATGCTCCCAAGTACAGTGAAGTATTACTGTAACTTCCACCACCTCCTCTTTGCTATTATCCGTCCATTAGTGAAACCTTGTACAAGTACTGACAGGAGCAGAGCTTAAATGCCTGATGTGAGTAGGCACGGCAAAAATCCTACAAATACATCTGGAGGGCTCACTTAAACTCTCAACAAGCTGTATTAGTAGTGCAAAACTCTTGAACGTGTCATGAGGAAGAACTTTAAATTTTTGTCTTCTCAAGCTGAAGGGGCTGACAGCAGTGTGCTCAGAACAGATCATGTGTTTGAGAACTACAGGATTTAAGGAGAGTAATTTAATTGCACTTTTTTTCCTCTTCTGGAATATAACATGTAAACATATTACTAAACCAGAGCCTGGTTTTAATTACAAGCAGTAACTTTTTCATGTTGACAGATTTTCACGTGGAAAGCTTTATTGAAAATGAGAGACGACCTTTTTGCCGTCATTAGTTCTTGCTACTTAGTGCTTTTATCAAGTAGAGTAAAATACTGTTTGTAATTAATTCCAAGCTTATATGGACATGTTTAATATAATTACCAAACAAAATCCTGTTTATTAACATATTCCTTGTGAAACCAGTCTGAATAATCCAGTCTCTGGCACATATAAATCAGGCTGTAATAACAGCTGTAAATATTTCACAATATGCTTTGAGGGCTTTCATTTTAATGCTGAATCCACTTTTGGATTTTAAGGATAAAGCATAGGTCAAAAGTGACTTTTTCCATATGTTCTTTCCTAATCTTTTTCACTACTCTATCTGCAAGTTATTAAAAAAATCATTATTGTATTTCATTATAAAAAAGTAAATATATACACGTTGATGGGCTGGGAGAATTATGTGATTGAGTTATGCTAACAAAATGATGCCATTCACATTGGTTATGGACAATTGCTCTAATACTGATGTGAATATTTTTCATTGGAAAAGGCATTGTAGTGACAATACTGTTCATCTTTATCGAAGTTTTACTATTTTTGACTGTCTGGATGTCTGTGTACGTATACTAAGCCTGAAACATATGCATAAAACTGCTAGAAGCAGTTGGTTATACAGCTATTTCAGGCACCCGAAGGGCTGTGAACTGGAAGGTGACCAGAAGCCAGGTTTGTAGTGGCATGCTGGAAGACCCACAATATTATGTTATGTGCTGGGCTCCCTCTATCTGGGAAGGCTTTGAGCCTATATTTAAACAGAAGAAAGAAAAGGAGGCCAATAGTCTATCTACTGCAGAATATTTGGGGTTGTGTGAAGCTACTACACTGTCTCTGTGAGTTAGGACTGTGTGTGTAGTTTTTTCTAGTTCAGCAGAAGGCCTTGAAACTTCAAGAAAAGATTTATAATCATCCCTCAAGTCATTTTCCCTTGCCTCAAACAAAGACCTTAAAAAACAGTTCTGCAAAACAAAACATATTGCAGTTTTTGTTTACTTGGGAATGTTGTTTAACGTCTAAAACAAAACAAGAAATAAAGTAACCAAAGTCATGTTTTGAAAGACAAATTTAAAAAATGTTCATTTTGGGGAATTTTTTACCCTTGTTCTGCAGTTGGATTCTGTCACTAAAGTTGACACAAATTTTCAAATGTTTTGGCCATTGCATTCTCTGAAAAAAATTAGTCTCCCAAGCTGTGCCAGGCTCCTTCAGGAGTGCTGTCTTCTCTGAGCCATGAGCTTCTCAAGCTTAGGATCCCACCCTGAAAATAAAAAGCATAACTAAAAAATTGATACCAGGTAGGCAGTAATGTTGGGAAATGTTAGAAGATTTTTTTTCTGCATACTTAAGGGGATAAAGAAAGCCTATGGATGTGTTCAGCACCCCAAGGTGCATGTGCAGAGGCAGTCCCTGGGCACAGGACAGAAGGGACCTACAGGGTGTTTTGGCTGCTCCCCTGCACTGGGTGCAGGTGTCCAGACTTTGGCAGTGGAAGTTTGCAGGAGTTGCTCCTGTGAGAAAGAGGTCCAAGTGCTGCAGTTGAGATCCTCCTACAGCCCCTGAAGAACCCAGGCTGGAGCATGTTTTTCCCGAGGGACTGTGGCTCATGGAAAGAACCCACACCAGAGCAGGGAAAAAACAGTTTAAGTGGCTCAGCAGAGGGGTGTGTTTTTGTAGGAGACAGATGAAAATCTGTGGCATAACTGGTGCACTAAGCTGCCATTAACATTGTCTGCAGTTAGTTAAGGACAATAAATGATTGCATGTGGTGATTTATGAAAGCAAAAGCTTGTATCAGGCAAAATTTTGGGGCTATTCTGATTTTGTCAGCTCTCCATGATATGCCTTACTTTAAAATGATTTTCCCAAGGTTTCTGCTGTTACAGTATCTAGGCATTTTGGAATTTGCTGAGCTTATACAAATGCATTTCAGACTCCCAAATTATGAAAAGGGCTCTTATTTGGAAAAAAAAGTGTGAGGACTTTCTGCTGTGTTTGCTTCTTTTTGTGTTTCTTCTCTATCATCAAAATAAAAAAAGTCTGGTTGCTCTTGTTGAGGTTTCTTGTTTTAAACGATGGACTTCAGCACTTCCGTAGAAGTTATTAGTATTTTCCACAAGGTGTGTCTGTAAGACGAAAAATAATCTTAAAACACTGATGATTGCTTTTTGTCAGCCACTGAAGTTTAGTTTGAACAAAGTAACTTTTACCCACAGGGCAAGGTAGAAACTGTTGTATTGCTTGTGTTGTGAAAAGGCATATGAAAAATAAGTAGAAATAGTGGCTTATTTATTATCACTTGGGTGCATGAGAAGATAAGTTTACCAGGGAAAGGTTTTGCTTAAGGCAGTCCTTAAAAAAATAAATCATACTCTTTAATTATCAGATTTCATCTAACTTTGCCTTGCTTTTGTAGATGGTCAGTATGTTAAGCTACATCAGTGTGTTTTGATCATAATAACATGTGGTAACATCTTACAATCAATATCCCTGTCAACATCTTATAGTCACGGAGGAATACAATAGCTAGGATTTGCAAAGATGTAACTACAAAACATGTAGCAGGTCGTTGGCTCTAGAGAGTTTACAGGGGTTCCTGGATGTGGTACTTCGGGACTTCAACTTTCCAAAATCAATTGTTAGTCTTCTGTAGTATAAAAATGTGTACTGAAGTGTGAATCATTGCTTAAGAGTATTGCAGTACATGAATGATATGAAATTGCTTTGTTCTGGGTATGTGCAGGCTGCATCCAGACACTGTCATTGGGAAATTATCAGTATATATCATTACCTAGCCACGAGGAATTTCTTGTCTGAAATAGCTTATGTAAGCCTATGTGTTTCCTTCCCACAAACTCAGCTTAAAGGCTGACTCAGGTCCCTTGCCAAGAAAGTGTCTTACTGGGCACAAAATATTATTTGGGAAGACACGTTTACCTGTAAGGGTAAAGAGCTTACCTGATAATGGCCCTAACTTCAAAATTCAGTTCTTCTGACATTCTCTAGGTTTTTCCTCAAATGATGGATAGTTAAATATTAGGTGATTTGACCTTTTGAATTCAATCACGATCTAATTGGCAGCATGAGTCTTCCTATGTGAGCAAAAATTATTAATGAGAATTTGTGCAGTACCAAGTTTTCATGACTTGAGGGCCATTACGTATGACTTGTGTCAAAGCAAGTAGTTGTAGAAGTGTAGGTCTGGAATTTGAGAAGGCCAAAGGTATTTTGATTAGGAAGGAAATGGGTACCAGCTGGTTTATTTATGTTTATAAATATATATAACTGTATTTAGGTGCAAAGGTAAATTGTGTATGCCACTTGGCCCCATCTGTTCCTAATAAATTTCAGCCCACAGGCTCTGGATTTTGAAACTTCTGATTATGCTCAGATAGGTGAACTTTCTAAGTGGAAGAGCCAGCCTTAGCAAAATTAGGAAAATGTATTTGCAGCTGGACCTCTTTTTTGTGTAAACCAACAAAACATCACTGTGTTCCCTGAGTGCCTCAGTTCTGAGCCAGCTGGGGGTTGTTAACAGTTACCATTGCTGTAAGACTGTATCCATGGTGGAGAGATTTCTATCTCGTCTATTTGGACAGAAAAAAATTCCTTGATTCCAAAAATGCTTTTAAAAAAATGGAATAAAAGGAGCAGACATTGCAAAGTACATCAATGAGTGATCTTTGTGTTAACAAAGAGATTCTTTGCCGCTGAAATGAGGAGGAAAATGTTTGTATCTTTACAAGATCTTGTCCTGCTTAAGAGAGCCTAAAGAAAAGATAGGCATCTAGAATGGCAATTATTGGGTAAAATGCTGTTTTATGACTGCAAGTTCTTTTGGGCTTTTTATTTTTAAAAAGAAAATTTTCTTTGGAAGTTTTTGCAGCCACCCACCACTCCACTGATGCAAAGCCTCTGTAAAGACCTAATAATTAAAATAAAAAGATTGTTCATGTTTCCTCTGCTCTCTGCAGTTTTTTGTTCTCAGAACATCATCCTACTCTGCTCAAAACCTGAGATGAACTTTTCTCAGCACGTCTCTCTACCATCGAAGCTGTCGTTCTAGCTACAGCAATGTCCGGTCACATTTGGTCATCTTACAGGATAGTTACAAAAAAAACCAAACCCAATATAAAACTTTGTATTAGTCATTGTCTTCTCTCAAAGTAGGCAATAGTAAGTTAAAACATACAAAAATTGACCTGCTAGTATTAGCAGTTTGAAATATTAATTAGTAAAAATCATTAGAAAAATTAGATTTCTTTGGAGAATTAGGAGCTTTGAGTACACTACGGTATTTATTTTTATTTCCATGGGCAGTAAGACAAATACTGCACTGTATAAAGAAGTTAAAGCATCCTCTTTTCCTCAAAATACATGTTTATAAACACAAGGTATAGACTAAACATTCTTCTCTCTTGCATGAAAATTGGGATGGGTACAAACATCTGTGGGATCTGAGGCTCAGGAGCGGCAGTGTTTTGATCCTCTGGCTAAATAAAAAAGATATTTTTGGGGAAAGAAGAATATGTGTTTACTAACCACTCTGAAACCACTAAACAGACAAAATGCACGCAGCCTGTCTGTTTAAAGGTTACCAAATCATGTTATGCATGATGCTACCTGAGGCTAGAAAGGGAAGACTCTGATAAACTACTCCATTTTGTTAGGACACCAGCATGCACAAAGAAGACTGGTCCTGTCCAACAACTGTGGGAGGCCATGTAGTTGTCTTTCACGGGTAGTCATTTGTAGTCCAGTGCACTTAATGCCACTGACATAACACAGGGGAACTGATTAGGAGACAGGTCAGGAATTGTCTGCAGCGGGTGCCCATAATGCTAGAGAAATGTTTGAAGAGAGTAGTGCTGCTTTGGGAAGGACCTTGGGACCCTTGTTTTAGGCTGGAAGGCAATTTGATATGTGTTGGGATAAGCAGAGAGGAAGAACTCCCTCCAAACCAAAACAAAAGTCACATGAATTTAAGTTTTTTGGGTTTTTTTAAATAAATGTGTCATTATCTATATGAGCTATCTATAATATTGTGGCTATGAGGCATATTAAATAACAAATGTACTTTAAAAAGAAGACAAAAAATATTTCCACCCATTTATCTCTTGATATTGTTCTTGTTTGGCTTGCACAGTTCTGTTAAAATCCTTTCTCGCCTGAGCAGTCCTGTTAATTTTTGAAGTGTGACAGCACTTCTGCAAGCATCTATGTTTTAACATGTGAGTAATCTCACCCTTCTAATGTGCAGCTATGCAAGGCTGTGGCCTAAAATGAGTAGTCCCACCAAAGTTTCTCAATAGGATCAGGAAGAATCCCTTAGGAAGGAGTTCAGAGCGCAAACATAACTTCTCTGATGAACTCCCCATTGCTCTCATCGGAGAAGTTTTGGTGTCTATTGATTACGTTCCTTTTTTTTTATTTTAAGGAGTAAATTGAAAGGTCATTTTTATATTGGTATGCAAGGAGTTTTTTTGATTCTCTTTTATAAGGCGTTAATGAAATCTATAGAAACCTAACAAGATTGTATAGTTAACCTTGGCAAGATTGCCTGCTCTTTTTACATATACGGAAAAGGGAAATACAATGTTCCTTTTGGTGGTTTAAATTATGTGGGAGCGAGTGAATTTCATGGAATCAAATAGCTCTTAGCACAGAAAGAGAGCATAATGTGTGTATACTAACCCACTAACTCCAAAATGTGCTTAGCAGAGATTTTTTGGGAAAACTTTGTTTTCCTGCCTAATGGTACCACATATTTATCACTATGAAAACAAGCAGGGAAGTCAGTTACTCATTCATTACACGTGCCAGAAATGCCTTCCACAGTCACAATGGTGGTATGTCAAGAGTCTGTTCCACTTAAAAGAACAGGCAGGATTTATTCTGGAAATATACCAAAATGGACTAATCTTTCTCAAAAATATGAAGCTGGAATCAATTTTGCAAAGTTAAAATAAACAGTAGTCATGCTTGACCCAGAATATTATGCTAACAGAGAAAGAAATGTAAAGAGCTGGGGATATCTATGGATTTGCTTGATAGAATATTAAACATGATACAATGGATTAAAAAATTATCCACTAACTTAAAAACTATTCATAATAAAATTTGGGAAGAGTTTTCAGTGTATTATTTCATTCCACATTAATTTCTTATTCGTATTTTCTTTTTATACCACTTAAATTAATGAAGGCCATCTTGGCTATGAAGTACAAAGCTAATGCCCCCAGAGGAAAGATGCCTTTGCTTAGCGAAAGCTCAGATCATGCTCATCAGAAGTTCAGAAGCCTTTGAGTCAATGCTGCACATTTTTATTTGCAGTAGGAAAAACATTTTGGAGAGAGGCAAGTATAATTATCTCCATTTTTAGATGGAAACCAGAGGAGCAGGAGGCCGGACTGGGGAGTGAGCAGACACAATAATTCCCCTCTGGTGGGCTCTCAGAAAACAGGGAGGTAATTTATAGTATGGAAATGGCTGGTGTTACTTGTTTCCATCAAAAGGCCATGCAGAACATAGGAAACGGATGCTGAGTTTTTACAACACAGTCTGATTTGTGACCAGCCTAATTCTTTCTGGCCCACTTCATCTATGCTGCTTGTCCTCAAGCAAGCTACTGGTACAGACGAAATTAGGAGTAGGATTCCTGATCCTATTTTGTGGCTCCACACACCTGCATTAAGAACAGCAACTGGCTGCAAAAGCCAAGTTGGAAAAGCCCTGTCCCACAGAGCCGTGGGTCCTGCTTTGTGAGTGCCTGTGAGGACCAGCCCTCCCTGGTTTGCTCCGTGCCATGTGGTTTTCTCCAGCTGTCTCGCGTAAGTATGAGTGACTCTAATGACAACCCTCACATGGCTTTTTGGTTACTGCTCCTTTTGTCCCCACTGGATGGACGGTCTTCTCAGAGCATTTCAAGGAACATTTTAGCAGTGAAGGTGAGGGGATGCAGCTCTACCGGCATTGGCCTCCCGCACTCAGATGGGGGCTGCGCTCCAATAGGCAGCTTTGCTGGGTTTCAGGTAGTACACTGCAATGCTGCCTGCTTTAAATCTATGCAGCTGGAAGTCCTGCAGGTTCTTGGTGCAGTTACTCAAGAGAAGTGCCCTTGCTTTACCCCTGTGCCAGGCACCAGTTATATTTGAGAAGAGCGAAATGGGCCAGAGATACTGGTCTGATTTGCTGGAGGGACATCACATAGTGGGTCAAGACTTTGCCTGTACCTAGAGGGTGAATGGCTTTGCTTCCCTGTCTGGAGCTCCAGTCTCCTTCAGAACACTAAAAATCAGACTGTAAAGAGATACCTCCCAAAACACAGAAACAGTCTTTAACTCAGCTCTTGCTGTATTTCTCAGCTCATGAAACTGGTACAAGTCAATTCTCCTTTTTGTATTTTTTAAGTTATATCAAGTGTTCTATTACTGGTTTGGATTTGAAGTAATGACCATTCAGGTCATCTGATGTTTATGAAATGGTATCTGCACTGCAGGACAGATATCTGCAGTACATCATATTATCTTGATTTTCTCTTTTGGTAGATACAACTAGAAAATCCATTGCTTGGTGTTTCCCTGGGTGGTGAGATATTGTAAGAAAACTACACATTTACCTGAACAATATGTCTGAAATGCATTGTAGGATGTAAGTGAATACAAGAGTGACAGGCAGACTTATTACCCTTTGTATTCATGCATAAATAACACAAAGAATAAGGTTTTGGTTATTTTTGCTTTTAATTGAACATTGTAAACTTCGTTGCAGTTTGAAGATGTCAGTGCATCAATAGATTTATATATTTGCAAGTTAAAGACATTTTGATAGCTGCTAATATTTAGTTTCTACTTCAGTTAAGCTACTGAATTATTTTATTTATTGAGCAAATGAACATCTAAGCTTAAAGGTCCCAAGAAGTTATTGAGAGTGTGTGCAATGGCTTTAGTGTCCAGACTGGAGGTAGGAGAGAGGGTGTTGAACTGTAAAAATGCTTCTGCATGATCCAACTGACTACAGCAAACAAAGCTGGTTTTAGCTGTCAGTGCCTCGCAGCACCAGGTAAAGGGAGGAGTACGCAGCAGTTGGAGGAGGCGTTTGACCGCCAGGGAGTGATGTCAACAGTTGCAGTCTGATGACTCAGCTTTCTTTGTCCCTGAAATGTGCATGCCAGCTTCTGTGTGCTTGCAGGTGAGTGCATCTACCAAACGTCTGTGCAGAGTGCAGAGTGTCTTATCACTGAAATAAAAGCTGTTACGAGGCCTTTGCCACAGATGTTGCTGCCTAACCCTCTGCCTGACTTCTGCAGATTGCCAAGGTGACTGATATGTGTTGTGGAAAGGGGGTAACATAATTCAAAGGGGAAAAAATAGCTACTGACCTAAGGGTACTCCTCTTAAAGTAGTTTCTGAGCAGTGATTGTGCTTTAACTGCCCCATGGTGGAGCTGGGGAAAATCATGAAAGCCTCGTCCCTGCTCTCTGGATGAGCTACACCTTACCCCTGGCTCCACTGGGTCCTCCCATCCAGCACTTCCCATCTTTCTGGAAGTCTGTTAACATTCAGATACACTTACCTGTATTTTGGCATTTATTGCTTTACGGGAATTAAGAAGTGATAACCCGTGTTACATGGTTGTCTGTTTTTATCTTTCCTTTGATACTGAGGGCTTCTCTGGACGGGGTGGAGCTGGTGACTTCTCCAGGCTAAATGAGGTTTCTGCCTGCAGTTGAATTTGAGAATAATTTTGTTAATACTTTGTTATATACCTTTGGGTCCAAATGGGTGCTTGAATCCCAGAAATGGTGATTTCCTGCATAGAAATATCACCAAGGTACAGCGGTACTGGTACCAAATGTGCTTAAAGAGGCAAACTACATTCCCCACAAGTTTGGAAGCAGGGGTTAAAGCCTGGTTAGACATGTTCTAAGCACTTGCACTCATTTGACCAGTCTCAAAAGTAAAATGAACTCCCCACAACCAAGAAGAGAACATATTTTGGACAAGTGGCCAAAAAAACCCTTGCTTTTTGGAAGTGCAGAAAAAGAGTTCAACCTTCATACAAATCATTATTAGCTACAAAATGGGACTCTGTTGCCTTTAAAGTATCCCTGGTTTTCTGGTTGTGATAAAGCTTCCACATGTTTTGCTCAAAATCATCCCTGCCCATGCACGAACTCCATCATCCTCCCTTCTTGCTCTCCTTTCCTCTGCATGGCATTTTGCAGGCTTCACATAACACCACGTGTGTTATGCACAGTCTCCAGGATGCCCTGATGAGCAAATTCTGTAGAACGACCCCAGGTACTGGTGACTGGCCCTGCTGTAGCAGGTAGCACTTTGTGCCTTTACTATAAGACACTGCATGACATTCCCATGAGAGGCCAGCTGCGCCTTGCAACTTCTGCAGAAGGTCATGTAAAACAAAGGTCCCTTCTCTGCAGCAAAGGCAGCACTCAGTGGTGCAGTGCACAACTCAGCTTTGCTGTTCAGACATGGAGGGTCAGTACTTGGTGGCACTGTAAAGCGAGTTACGTTCCTGCGATTTGCAGTGCTGGCATAGCCTGTGCTAGACACTTCTGAAACTCATAGCTGCAGAAACAAGACTTGCTTTTGGCCAGTTGGGATTTTTGGCACATGGCCTATTTCTGCTGCTTGTATGCAAACAACTTTTCCCACTGAAGTTCAACCTCTGGTCTTCACTGAACACAGAGTTCAAAAATTAGTGAAGCAAAGTATCTCAAAACAACCTTCATGTGTATTTTTTTTGGTGGTTACTTTCCTGGTATTTGTTTTACCTGACACAGGAAGACTTATGTTCTTTCTTTCTTTGTTTTTTTTTTTTTTTTTTTTTTTTTCTTTTCCCCTCTCTTCCAAATCTGGAAGCTATATAATCTATGGGTATTCAATTATTTCTCCAATAATATTAGAAATATTAGATTATTTCTCTCTGTAGTAAGTATCCCACAAAGTGAAAGGAGAAGAATTAATAGAGTTGCAATCACCATCTGGCTGCGCTTCAAGTAGCCTGAAGAGGACTTCTGCACAGAGAGGCACTCTTTTTCTGTCCCTGAGAAAAACATTGTTAGGGTTACAATCATCAGGACTGCCTTTTACCTCTCTGTAACGTTCAAGGTCAGGTTATTGAGGAATTTGCTGATAAAAATAGAGGAAAAAGAAGTTACAGTTTTTTGTGTTTTCCTAAGGACATTCAATTCTCTTTGGTGTAATATTGTAATTTTTAATGGGTAAAGAGTGATTTACACACTACTTATGTCTTGCTTAAAAATTTCTAGTAGGATTTCCGTTTCAGTGAGGTTTTGTATTTTTTTTTGCATAGATGTGAATTAAATTCAGCCTTGTCATTCATTTGTACAGGGTAGGAAAAGGACTTTAAGATTTTGTTCTTACATGTATTTTATACTCTAAATCTTGCTTTGATATTGGGATTAATACACATACTTCTGTTGTCTTAGAAGAGTGTTTTCAACTCTCTGCCTGCCTAGCACATAATAAATCTGCTGTAGTCAATTATTACATGGTGCACTACTTCATACTCGAAATAAATATGCTTCACTTAATTTATACATGGTAGAGCAAATACTTGAGCTGGGGAACTGGAATCATGTATCTAATACAGTTGCCCACTTCTGTTAAAGTGGAGATAATCTACTTTCTGTAACAGTCTTTGAAATATTTTGAAGTGTTAGATTGTATAACAACCTGTCAATTGTATATTATTAGCATATTGAAACTCAAGTGTAGGGACACCAACAGCTTTCTGGAGTAAAAACTGAGTGGGACTTTCTAGCTTTTCTCATACTGTAAAGCCATATTTCAGTGGCAATATAATGAGTTTATCTTATCTGGAATGTATTAGCGCCATTTAAATGGGCATTGTGAGAAATTAAGAAAAAGCAGATGTACTCTGGAAAAGAATTGTGGACTGAAGTTTCATAGATGCATGTCATGACATAGACACATGATAGTGAGCAGCAATGCTGTCTCATTGCTGTCCGTTGAATACGATATGCAGGAAGTACCGATTTCCCAATGATGCTTGGTCATAAGGCCTCCAATGGGGGCTGATAATACAGGAGTTAGATGTGCCTTCAGTCCTACAAACTGATTTTTTTTTTTCTTTCTGAGTCTACAAGAGTGAAGCATCTTGATGGATAAGGGAAAAAATATTTTAAAATGTTCCTAACAAGTATAGGATGTTGCAGCAGTCTGGAGTGACGGCAATTCCAACATTTACTTTGAACACAGTCAAAGTTACACTTTACTTTGAGCTTGGTCAGAGTAACAACAGTATACAGCAACAATCTTTTCCTTTGAGCTCAATCAAAAGTAGCAATTTACAAAAAAGAACTGTATACAACCAAATTCACCCAAAGGTGCCAAGGAGAAAGAAAGGTGTATTTGAGAAGAGGATAAAGCAGAGAGAGAGAAAAAAGAGAAGTAGCATAAATAGAGGAATAAAACATAAAAATAATCATCACTGTAATGAAATCCAGTGGACCTTTTCACAGGAAATGTGGTTTACAGGGCAGAGGACATGCATATGTTCTTCTTGGCAGGTTTTATTTATAAAGGAGCCCTGTCCACTCTTAGTACACGAGTAGTGGTTTCACTGCACCTCTAGTGTTTCACTGTGGAAAGTTATCAAATTGGGGCATGTGCAGAAGTTCTTTCAGGAAAGTTCTTGAATTGGGGCTGGGAGCTCCAGCGTTCACTGCAGTTCAAAGGACCCTTGGCAGAATATCCACTGCTTGAACCCTTTGGGCATGCACGTGCAGCCAGGGGTGCTCCTGCCTCTTCAGAGTGTGCAGATTCCTCTCTCAAAGCATCTAGGGGCAGCTCATTTGTACACAGGAGCCCAACTGCAGGTGGGGACTGGGGAGAAGAGCCTGCTCCCTCACCATGCTCTCTCTCTTCTGTGGCTGCCAAACTGCACAACGCCACAAGCACACACAGCCTTGCACCAAGATGGGTGTTTAAGACATACAGGCAAATACAAATAAATAACTTGATCTTTACAGGAAGGTATGGAAAAGATGCGACTGAATAATCAGGGTGTCTGTTGTGGGGAACAACGAACCATAATTGGTACTGATATGCAGTGTGAAATACTAAACAGTGCCTTAGTTATGTTTGCATATGTCCTTTAACTAATCCAATCCTTGCCAGTATTCTTGGCATCAACCCCAACACAAGAAAAAAATTGCTTCTTTTTGTAATAAAAGTTTAGGAAATTCTTCACTTGTGCATGCTGATACTCAAGACCTCGTTGACAAGTTTGGGTCAGTGAGGGGTGCAATGGAAGCTGGACCTGGGAGCCAGAGATCTCCAGTCATTTTGAGTCTCACAACCAAAATAGTTCTGCTGTTGGCCTGCTCTCTAATTACAAAAATATGTGAAGGCAATGCTGGGGTGTTGTGTAAACTATTTTGTATGTAAACCTGACCAATGAAAATATGTAATTCTTCTGTTTCTAAAAGACATGCCGATAGAATTTGCTCTCTGCTTCATAGTTAAATAACATTAATTGTAGCTGTCTGTTCTGACTACACCCTGAGCATAAAACATGTGAAAGCAGAAATATGTTAAAGCAGTTTAAATTTACTCTAGCTGAGCCTCAGCCTTTTCTTCCAATTTCTACCTCCTCTGTGATTATGTGAAACAATACCTAAAAGTTAATGTCTGCCTCATTCCCCAGCTCCTTCCTCTCCACAGTTCTTCCAAATAAATTTCAATTAAATTTGAATATTTTTTAAATTTCTAAAACCTTCAGTTAATTTGCATGTTTTTCACTGTCTTGTTTTGTTTCTGCATGTTAATTTGAAGGACAGTCTGGACAGAGAAGAGGTTTTTCTCTGGTTATAGTCCTGCAAATCAGGAGGCCAGCTTGTCTTGCAAAAAACCCCGACCCCCAGCAGCCTTTTGTAAAGAAGTTTCTGGCTGGATTCTGTGGACTATTTTCAGAAGCTCTCCCAATGGCTATCCAAATATTTTACTGTGTCTCTGGACATCGTTGATAAAGTTGAAGCTATCATTAGTTGTAATGCTTTTTTTCCTTCCAGAGCAAACAGTAGTGTTAATGCAGATGAGCCTATTTGTCAGTATGTCACTAGTTCTAATTTCTGACTCTTTTGGTCATCCTCACCACTATTTTTCAAGCATCAGGATAAGGTAGTATTGAAATTATTTGTGAATCCTCAAAGCCCATTGAGTTGTAGAGTGATTGATCATTTGTCTAAAAATTTATATTAAAAATGTATAGCATATCAGAGGGATGTCAGCAGCATACTTATGATTTACTATTTCCTAGTGCTAGGAAGCAGGAATGGCTCTTAATATCTTGTATGCCTTGCCAGGTGAAATGGTATATTGCCAACACAAAGAGTTTGGGAGTAAAGTGTACATAAAATTTCTGCGTGAAAATAACTTCGTGAATACTGGCAAAGCACAAACATGGCTGAATAATATTCAGATTGGGTTGTAAATAAAACTAAGAAAGAAATAAGGTGGTATATAACTTGTGAAGTAGAACAGGATAATTCATTTTTCACCAATGCTTTATCTTCTTGCTGCCATTTTCCAATGCCAATCAGAATTATTGTGGTTATTTCGAAACGCACGTTTGAGTTACTGAGTTGTTGAAGCATAAATCTTGAACAGCTCTGTTATCACCTTTGGCTTACGCTGCACATAAAAGGCAGATTTTTCTTTCTTGGGGAAAAAAGTTAAAAAGCACATCAGTAGCCTGGCACAAGTAGAGGTTAGAAGTGGGACTGGTATCTGAAGTGGTGCAAAGGGGAGGAAGGACTCAGCAAGGGTCAAACCCTGTTTGCACTAGCAGCCAGTGGAAAGACCTCCAGTGTTGACAGAGGCAAGACTTTATGTTGTGTGTTCAGGGAACACCAACATGAAGACAGACGTGAACCAGCCTTACAGGGCTTCTTCACGATGCACTTCTACTTTAAAAAAAAAACCACCAACAAACCCTTCATTTCAATGACAGAGAAGACTTTCAGCTCCCTTGAATTTGTAACCCTGAGGGCACAAGAGAAAATTGGAGAAGTGGAGAGACAAAAGCAACTGAAATGTGTTAGTTTGCTCTCCCACTCCAGCTATAACAATTTGTTCCTCTACTGGCCTACTTTGCATTTTACCTGAGTGTACACTGTTCTTTTATGATTGCAAATACTTATTTAGAGAAAAATGAGCATTTAAAATCTTTCTAAGTGAGGAAAAAAATAAGACAGTAAAATCTGTGAGACTTCATGTAAATCTTTTCTTTTTGAAAGTGGGGAGGTGGTGGAGAAAGAGGGTAAGTCAGAAGGAGAGAGCGGTTCCTCCCTCCTCAGAGTATCAACCAAGGTGGTAAGCGGTGGGAGGCTGTGCAGTGCTTGACCAAGGGACTACTGGGACTGAGCACACACCATGTTGCTTGTGTGACTGTCAGTGGTAACGTTCAGACCCAGCAGAAAGAAGTTTGGGCTGCCTGCCTCCCTTTTGGAGAACCAGCAGAGCCAGAGACTCCCTCTGGTATTATATCAGTGCTCACATAAGGAGTGCCAGGTTATGCTGAGTAACAATGCATCTGCTATCTCTCTTGACTTTTTCTTTTCCCTTTAAGTCAAGGAGAATCAGCTCTCAGAGAATAGATAACATGCTCTGTGATTACAGCCAGAGCAGTCACTAACATCTTCCAGATGTTTTATAGCCCCTTGCATCAGTTTCTCAATGAAATTACTCTCTTTGGTGCTCATAATTTCTCTTACTTTCAGTTAAATCTATACTCTAATGGATACCTCCTTTCTAAGAGGCAAATCACTCCATTTTAGCAGTCTGTAACAAGCATTTACTCCCTGACAGCTGTATGTGAAGTTAGTGGGAATTTTAGAAACAGGCTTCAGTAGAAACAAGACTGAATACATAGTAAACATTTACGTACAGAAGCCTGCTGGCAAACAAGGAGTCAGGGAAATAAGTATTTCTTACAGGAGATTATATAAATCAGGATATTCCTGTACATAAAGAATAGGGACTTAAGTCTTGCAGTCCTGTCTGACTGCTGAAGTTGGGGAATGAAAGGGGGTTGGGGATTCAGCTGTGAGTATACAGTAAACACTTTTGTCTTCAGCTGGAGTCATACATTTTCAAGCCTTTCAGTAGGCATAAAGTCTCAAATCCTGGAAGCAGATCTGCATGATTCAGTTGAATAAATGTGTTTGACATTGACGATAAATATTGTTCTCTGTAGAGCAATTTTGAATTCTAATACTTTCCTCTCCCAACTAATTCTAAGGCTTAATTACTGAATACCAATATTGTATAATTCACAAATAATTCCCTGGCTGCCTTTTGTTCACTTATGCTTTTAGTACCATATTATCAAATACCAAAAAGATTATCAGATAGTATGACTGGTTTGTAGATGCCCTGCTGTGCCAAAAACTATCTAAATGCAATGGCTTGCCAGTTCACGAAGTGGTGTTTCACTGGCTCTGTAGGAGTACTATTCCACTCTTCGGTTTTCCAACTTGATTTATGTGCAGTAATAAAACCTTCCCTTCATAATAGAACACTATTAATCTCCCAAATTTGAGAGGCAGAATGACTTTCCTTTGTCTTAATTCAAGAAAATATATGCTTTGCCTGTATAGCTTATCAGTTATCTGCCATCAAATTACTGTAGCCCTAAGAAATCGGAGGACACTGTGCCTTTCTGCATGGACAGCTTCTGCCCGAGTATAAACAACTGCAGCTCTGCTGACTTTATATTGCAGTCTTTTCTAGGGAGGCTCCATTTATTCCACTTCAAAAGCTTGAGAAAATACTTTTTTTTACATTGGTTTCTTGAAAAGCTGAGCTGTTCATATGAGAACTTTTGAGTGCCAGTTTTCAGTTAGTTGGAAGTACTGTACACAAAAGGGCATAAAAGCAATATATCTAGCAGTGGAAATAGCTAGAATTGATTTTTGTACCATAAATTGATCTTATTTTTATCAATAATCATATTACATTATTACATCTAGAGATTTGATAGATGCGTGCAGTTTTTTCTCCCTTTAATGAAAAGGTGCCAGTCAGAAACTTCTAGTGTTCCTATTCTCAATGTGAAAATAACACTGTTGAAAGGACTGGGATTTTCACTATGAATATATATCCCATCATCAGACAGAGCAATGCAGATATTTTGCCTGACAAAAGAAAAGGCATGAAAACTGAATTGCTACGAAGCCATTGGAAAGTAGCAGAATAGTTCAGACTTTGGGTACTTATGGTCTCACCTGGTAGTTTCCCACCCCCAAGAGAGAAGCTTTCCAACCTTATGATCCTTTAATCTTGGAGAAGTACAGAAGGCTTCATGGAAGGTCTTTGCTCCTGTTAGTTTGTTACTGTATAAATGAGAGTTTTAAGACTTGAAGCTCAGTTTAGTCATGGCTCTCAAATTCCTTGGGCCAAGCGGTGAGTTCAGAATAGTCTTTATTGTTTTCTGAATTTCTGGCCTAGATCTGTTACTAAAGTGGAGTGTCTGTAATCCCCTTGAGATACTACATATGGCAGCTGCAAGAAGAGTAATATAGTGCTGCCAGCCCACCCAATAAAGATGCAGTGACATGGAATTTTCTTTGCATAAACTTTTCTCTACTGCTTGGCTTTTTGTACTGAAGGAGGTGGCAGAAGCTCAAAGTGTTACCCCAAGCATCAGCGATCAGTGAGAGCAGCAGGTTGAGTCCTTCCGCGTGTGAGTTGCTGCCAAATTCAGTGCTAGCGGGGCTGCAAATTCTCCGTCGCCAATTGCAAAGCTGCACACCCTTTGGAGATGATTCAAGGCAGTCAGGTGCTAGTCATGGCTGTGACTGCAGCATGGTGACTTGTATGAGGGGCCAGGGAAGATGAGGAGGTTAAAGTGGTAGAACTGAAGATAAAACTGTTCAAAGCAGTTAACGAGATAAATTATACGGTTTGTGCTACAAAGCTGGGTTAGCAGCCATGTTTTTGCATAGAAGTTTGTTTCATTTCTCCTAGCATGTGTTTATAGAGGACACAGGCTGTCATGTAAGGAGGAGTCTTCCAGTGCCTTCTGCCATGTGCCCAGGCAGATGGCTACACCCTCCCACAGTTTTCTAGGAAACAACAGCAGAGCAGCAGAGCTTATTGCAGCATGAACGGCAGTGAAACAGGGCTTTAGAAATCCCAGACACACTATTGTACATGCAGAGCAAAAGTGAGGTGGCGTGGACTCAGGAAAAACACATAGGCACTGGGGGCTTTGGTGGGCTAAGCTCAGTGGGGAGCAAGTGCTGAGTCAACCCTGTGGTAAAGATACACATTTAATGGTGCTGCTGCAGTGTACAGCAAAAATGGATCAGTAGGGTGTCTCAGAGAAGCCTTTTATTGCTCCTGACCGTGTTAAATCTATCTGTGTGTGAACAAAAGGCTGTTGGTTTCTAGGGCTACCTAGCCATTACCTCAGACAAACGAACCCAAGGGCTGGAGGAGAGGGGTGTTAGAGCAGCCACAGGTGGCTACTTAGCTTATCATTAGCAACCATCGCTAGGTTTGAGTCTGGAAACCCTAGAAATCTGGAGGAAGCCTGAATTAGCAAAATTGTGAGGACAGTTTTGAGATCAGATGTTCAAAGGATTAATTAACTTTTGGAAAAACCACCTGCTGACAGATCCATACTGAGCCTTTGAGGCTTCAGGGTTATGACCACCAGAAAGCGGGATGTGGTCCTGGGGCTGTGGTGTGGCAGAAGCCACAGCCGCGTAACCACCTCTCTGCCCCAGGGAGGCTGCTGCAGAAGCTGGGCTGCAGTACAGTGTTGGAAGTGCTTGAGGAAACTATAGGGTCTGAGGTGGAGTTTGCAGAGATAATGAGGTGCAGTTTTTGACTGACGAAGGGCATGCATTGATAGCAAAGCTGGAAGAGTGTGTTGAATCCTGCTTGCTTGTCTGTTCATTTGCTATTTTTCACTTGTACCCTCTAATGGTTTCATGTCCCCGCTTTACCATGACCATCCTTTTTATCTTGCTGACCTTCAGAAGCTTTGAAGTTTTAGCTCAGCAGAGACTGAATAACTACCTGCATATGGAGCATGGTATTTTGTTAAAGCAACACATCATGCACGTTGATATTCTTGTGGGACCAAGCCCCAGAAATAAATAAATAACCAGAGTTAATGATTTTTTAATTATTATTTTAGGAGATTTTACCCCTTATTTGAGAGAAGCACTTAAGAATAGGTACTAAGATTACTTCAGTAGCAAAAGACTTCCTTCAACCACTTTCCCTCTGATTCAGTATTACTGCAATGTGCGAAACTCTTACAGCTGTTACTGTCATATAATGCAATGAGTGACAAACACTACTTAGCATACTGATTGGGAGCACTGTCCCTAGCTTAATCTACCTAATGCCCCCACTGCAAGATATAAATAGATTAAGAGAGAAAATTCAATAATTGCTCCATTCTCCCACCAGAGCAATACACATTACATGTTCCTTACCATCTAATTGCATTACATGGCAGGGATACAATAAACATTTAATGGCAGTCCCAGTCATCTGTCACTGCCCTTTAGATTGGTAATGTTCAGTATGATTTATATTCTTAACAGTGTACTTTTTGGGAGGGAGGAGGATATGAGAAACCCACATCAAAGAAGTTGCTCTTTTAGCTAAAAGATTTTTCTTTAATTAGAGTTAAGAAAAAGGAAGAGACTGAGTACCTAGTGCTCCTGATATACCTTAATTAATCCCTTATGAATGGGACTTTAAACGTCTTATGCTTGATTTACCTCCAGTGGTGCTTTAGTTGTGCACTGAAACAAAACTGAACTCACAACAGTGTGTTAAGGGCAAATAATTAGAAGTGTTTAGGAAAAAAATGCTTGTGTTCCAGTCTAACTTGTTATTTAGACATCTTCATAAATTACTGTGTTTCAGAGGGATGTCTGGTGGGTGCTGGGATGCGACATGTTCCAATGTATCTATACGTTTCAGGAATACTGAATGTAGTTGTTCTGAACAGCAAATCTTCCATTACCCTCAAGGAGAACAAGGCGGTTCCATCACAGAAGTCTGTTAAAAACATGGAGACCATGAAATATATTGTTTGGGCTGAACACTTTAATCAAAAAGCTACAAATCCCTGTGGACGTGTTAATATAAAATTATAATTCCACCCCCCTCCCCCAGGGCAAGGTGTGTGGGGGAGATGCTTAGCCACACTTCTCCTAAAGCTGCCTTGTGCAGAGTTTTACCATATGATGGGTAACAAGTTACATGTCCAGTGGCAAAACCTAGCTGTTTCTAAACAGGGAGAAAAAAAGCTTTTACATACCCTTTTTTTTGTAGCTGTGCTTTTGAATACACAAGCCACCATCTTTATTGAGCAAAGTTAAATGACACTGCTTCAAAAAGTGTCCTCTCCATAGCAATGTTTTTGAATTTACTAGATAGAAATGAAATATTAAAAAAACCTCAAAAAACAATGTAAGTGGGAAGAAATCATAAACCAGACACAGTAACAAAGTTCATGTGAGTTAGAAGAGGGATTTTTAAGGCAGATAAGAAAGCAATGGCTTATTCCAGACAGACCACCAGCGAGTCATCATCTGGTGCAAACTTTCAGCCACTGTGAATTTGAGCCAAACAGTAGCCTGCAGGTGAAAGTCTCTGTAACCCATTAACAGTCTCTGGAGGCCTGTGATCCTGCAGCTGAGCCCATTTCTTACTATTTCTGAGAGCTTGGTTCATATTTGCATTTGCTTCGCTGTGCTTGCAGCTTGCAAGCAAATTGGGAAGCAACTGTGCTCTGCTACAGCATTGTGGTTCCCCCAGCAGTTAGGTAGCTTCCCTTTACTGGTGCTTCTCCTCTTGATCCCAAGGAGGATTGCTCTAAGGTTTTGTCTCTTTATTTTGCTTTAGTACTCTGTATTTGTAGAGAAAAAAAAAGGGGAGCAGGATTTAGTTTTCTAGTTTATTAGAAAGTCAGAGTTGAGCTTCCTGTGGTGTTTCATCAAGGGATGGGATGAGCAGAACAGAAATCTCACACTGAACTACTCTGTCCTAAAAAGAGCTCCTAGAAATTGTGCTTAGCAAGGATGAAACACAGGGAGTGTTTGTGCATGTGCAGAGATTAACTTACTGGTAAACTCACCTCTGTAATTTGCCAGTGAGTTACCTGCCGTATGGTGCTCTGGGCTTTTGCTAATTTGACAAGGTCACTTCATATGGCACTATCTGCAATGCAAACAATCACCGAAGGTGGAAAGGCAGCTTTTCTTGTATGAATCACTAAATCTTTAACTTCTGTGTCACTGAGGAAGTATCCTAGCTGCTGTTTGTGTCTTTCTCAATCAATATCCCCAGACAGAGTATCCGTGTCCTTTCTCCCCCCACAGGAATGACTAAACCTTTCCAGCAGCTCCGACTCACTCAACTAATGGGCATGGGAGCACAGACCTTGATTGTCCCTGACACCAACACAACTGCTTTTCTTCTTTGCATATCAATACTATACATCTCTGTCAGCACAGAGGCAAATCGAGTTATGAAAATGTAAGGCTGGTCTCAAAGTACGTTACGTCAAGTTTGGGGTGTGCTGACTTGATTCTGCTAACATACCTGGCATTTTAATATCCTTCTCAAAGCAGTGACTTGTCATTCGTTGGTGGAGGCTGTTTGAATTACATTGAGTGATACAAGTTCAGCAAAATCCTCCCGATTTCAGTCCACTGTCAGACCACATTTTCACGCTGGGAAGGGGAGGAGAAGAGAAAACAGAACACACAAAGCCAACAGCAGTGCTCACGTAAATGAAGGGAGATAGTTGGGGGTTTCTGCTGCGCCGGGGCGAGGGCGCCCTCTGGCGGTCCCTTCTGGGGAGCCAGGGAGCCGGCGGGCTGAGGTGCCTGGGCTTGCTCAAGGGAGTGAGGGGTAGTTTTATACACCCGTTGCTTTGAAAAGCACACAGTTGTGTTGTTAGCCTTCTAACGAAAATATGGAGAAACGTTTTAAACATTTAAAGAGATTTAATGCTTCCTCTGGGTCCCTGTGGAACTACTTCCATAGCAATTAAAAGTGAAGGTACAACTATTGCTTTCAATCCCTTGCATTCACTGCATCAGAGATTTTAGAAATTTGGAGAAGATAGTAGTGACTGAAGTTTCAAGCGTGTTATTTTTGCCTGTACACTTTGGATTCTTCCATGTAGGTGTTTTAATTGGAATTTCTAGTCATCTTTAATGGTAAAAAATACCAAGAGAGTTATTCCTTTTTGTATTTCACGTTCTGTGGTATATCTTGTAACTTTCTTAAAAAAGTCGAGGTACTAACATAGCCTTAAAAACTGCAAAATGCCAGGTCCTTTCTTTATGATTTGAGAAATGCAGTAATTTGGGGGACTAGCAGCACCTTCGAGTGTGGATGCAACTGCTCTATTGACACACTGAATTTGGGGATGGCAGAGCAGGAATGAGTGCTACACCATCCTTTGCTGCCCACATAAGCATAAGTGTATGGTTTGATTTAATTTTCTACTAATGAGATAAAATTTTACTTAACTGGAAAGGTTACAAGGATTACTGCCTGTCTGTGCAATTGGGATTTTGTGGTCTGAAGTGCTGGGAGCTTCGTTTTTACAGGTGAGAGGTGTTTAAGTCTTCCCATGCAGCTAAAATCAGATATTTTGAAGTTGTATCTATATGGATAGTGTAAATATGCATGTCTGTCCCATATTTGGTGTAGAACAAGAGATGTTTTAACCCGAGGCAGCTGTCCCAGTGCCAACCCCTCCTGCTCCAACTGCAGCCACTGCTGGACCAGAAGACTGCTGCTGTGGTAGTATATGATGCTCCTAAAACACACAGTAGTCTGTATGGTCCCCCCCCAAATCTGCCCTTCCTACCCACCCTTCTGACTCTGCTTTCTCTGTAAGTGGCTGCATTTGTGGGTGATCGTGGAAAGATGTCCTCTGTTACACTGGATTGAATACTCAGCTTTGTTGCCTGTTTATTGTTGTGCTTCAGGCCCTGCTATAAGCTTTGATAGAAGCATGTGCATATAAATATAGTCATTAGCACATTTATTATTTGCAAATTTACACTTTGGCTATTAAATAAACAAGTGGGAACATCCTGTACCAGTATTAGTAGACTGCCTGAAATATTCATTTCAGTCAGGCCTTTCAGTGATGTAAACTGGTGTAACTGCATTTAAATCAATGTTACTGTGCAATTTAGAGCAATTTGAAAATCTGGACACAGTGCATAATATTTGTTAATAAATTGGGGAGGGAGTTTTATTTGTTCCTTTGGGGATGATCTCAGAGAAGTCGAGATTTAAAAACAATGTGAAACAACCTATCATTGATTTTATGTATAACACAAATCCCAGCAGCATATACCAGAAATCAGTTCCCAGAAATCTTCCTTTTTTTAAAAAAAAAATAATATATATTTGTAGGGATACAGAGTGTGACTCCATCAAAAATAATAAAATTTTTGTAAGCTGTTTTTATACTGTAAAAAGGACAGGCATGAAGTACCGTGCTGTAGAAGAAAAGTATAGAGGAGTGTTAGGTAGAGGTCACTGAGCATTGCCGTTGACTGGCTACCTCTGAAGGGAAGACCTGAAAGTGGAAAAGGGTGCTTAGAGTGGCTCCTGAGGGAACTCTTGTCGGGGTGATGTGTCAGTTCCTGGTCAGTGTTTAGAGGATCTTCCCTGTTTATATTAGATGTTCTTGGATATTTATATATAATATATATACATAGACACACAGAGGTATACAATAACAAAGAATGCATAAATTTAGAAAGTAATTTCCATTCTACTGCAATGAAAATAGAATTTTGTTATTGGCATCTTATTGATAGAATGTTTTCAATGAAGTATTAGCAAATGCTCAATGCAGTTGATTATTCCCTTTCCAGCACAAGGGGAAGTGTTCCTGTCCCTCTGTTATGACTGAAGGTCTCAGGTTGTGCTGATGTTATATATCACACGGAACACTCACAGTAGAGCAAGACTCAGCATTCAGGAACTTCAGGGGCTCATGTGTGGACAACCATCCCATCTTGGGAAGAAACATGCTCACGACCAGGGCTCAGTAAGGCAGGGGTGAAACACTTCAACCACTAAGGAAGCTGGTGGATGAAAACCAAAAATTCCCTGGGAGTTTCATGGTGGCTGTGCAGTGCAGGCAGAATCCTGGTTCTACAGGTATTTCTGTAAAGATTTGGGGATGGGGAAGCTTTTCCAGACCTGCTCTGCCCAGTAGCAAGCATGCTCTTGCTGTACTGAACGGTCTGTCAATTGTCAGAAGCCATGAGAGTCATCTGCTTGGTCCTCTGAGTGTTCTAACTTCTTTTAATGTATACATTCTTCAAAGTTTATTTGTTGCTGCAATAGCTTGTGCTATCCTAATTTCTATTTGCATGTTTGTGAAATCATATGTCAGCAGCCATCAACGTTTGAAATCATTGCAACATATTTCAATTATATCCCTTTGATGCTGGTAAAGACTGTTTAAGAACAAAATAACAACCCTGCACTTAATGCAATCAAAGTTTCCTCAGAACTGGTTTATAACATCATCACTCATTCATATAGTTGAAAACATTTTGTGTAATGCTATTAAAGTGATTTGCCAGTGAACAACACAAGTTAGTATTGATTTTAATACACACAAATGATTCCTTTAATCTCCAAATGCTTAATGAAAATTTCAGTGTAGTCATAAAAGAATTCAGGGATGTGACCTGGATCCCATGCAAACAACAGGAGATTATTCCATTGCAGAATACAACCTGATATATGGTTTCTTACTTACTCTCCAGGTAAACAGATTGATGGCTCTATAAATATTTGACATGGTCTCTTTTTTTTTTTTTCTGTTTTTTTCTTTTCTTCTAAAGAAAGTCACAGCAGTGTGTTCTTAGGGCTCTGTCTGCGCTGGGAAAATTAATAAAGTAGTTCCCAGGGTTAGTAGTGATAGGAGTCTTGGTACTGGCAATGCTTCATACTCAGATCTATTTTTAGCACCACTTCACAGTAATGAAAACTGGCTACGTTGAGTAGCAATGGGAATTTCTCCACCTGACCTCATCCTCTAACCTTGTTTCAACTGTTTTAATTTCTGAGCTCTTATATAAACTGTGTTCTCAACAGGCTAGGGGGTGGGACATGGAGAAGAGGGCACTGTAGTTCGTGATGAAGGGAAGTGCTAACAGGTTGGTTGATCAGTTGTTCTTTTTTTTAAAAAAAAATCAGAGACCTGAAAGTGTATTTGCATTGTAAAAGTAGAAAGCTAAAGAAGAGGATTAGGTAAATTAAAAAGAAAAAAAAAGGAAGAAAGAGGGCTCAGGAGGGAGGTTGGAAGAAGAGGTATGCAAGTGTCGTGTCAGGAGGATGGAGATGCCACCTTCCAGTCCAGATCCAAACAAATTAGGATCAACTGGGAAGAGAGCCTCTTCACTCACTTTGGCCATCAGTCTCCTCATTGCAACTGGCGATTTTACAAGGGCTATATAAGCTGCAGACTAGTTAATGTGCAAAGATCTCATCGGAGATCAAAAAATGATTGTAAACCATCAAGTAACAGTAGGCACTAACACATCAGTCACTAGTAAAGTTGGTGTAAAGTAGGTTAGGTTTGAATTAGTGACCTATGGTGAAAAATACTATATATAACTGATGTTTCCTGGAGCATCCCTTTCCTCTGTGCAATCATTAAGCAAAAGTTATGTTTTTATTTCTCCAGCTTATGCATTAAGCACTAAGGGAAGGAAGATATAGCAGGTATACAGAAGAATTATCTTACTCTAAAACTGTACAAACTTGCTAATATTGCGCAGCTCTATATTTTCTCAATTTTTGCCTATTGTTTTAAATTCAGAGTTTTCTGTACAAGGGAGACGTGGCACCCAGGTTGCAATGTGAAATTGTGATGAAAAAGTGTTTCTGTTGCTGCCTGTTTGGTTTTGGTTTTTTTCAACCTGGGAGACAGAAAAGCATCAGGGACCTGCTGATATTTCAGCTAGTGATGTCCAGCAAGCACTGCATCTTAGCTTTGGGCAGCAAAGGAAGTATGAGTTCAGGAACCACCTGTCTCCCTGTAGTTTGCTTTCAACCTCCTTTCCATTCTGAAACCTCCAGTAGCTGGTCCATCACCATGTCCTTTTGCATCAATTCACACATGGAGGGTTGTTTCCCTTGCCCAGAGGAAGGGGGAACATGGCCTTTATGGCTTCATCCCATTGAATTCAGTAGAGTAGATGGCTTTGCATCTCCTGCTCTGTTTAGTCCACCCATTGCCACCCTTTCTTACCCCTGGGATACCAAAGGAGGGATATCAGCTGAATGAGCAGACGGCACACCTCCTTCATGCATAATGCTCATGCTTGCACACCCAAGTGCCACTGCAGTATGTGCCTTAAAGCACAAACTATTCCACTCTGAAAATTGCTTTGAGATTGTAAATTGCTTTTTTGATCCTTTGGGATGAAAAGTTCTATGTCAGTGTAATGACAGTAAATTATCCTTGAGGCAGTGAGGCTTCTTCAGTTCCTATGAAGCAAAATGAGTAAGCGCTTTCCTGTAAGTACACCCAAAATGCAAAGTGCCAGCAGAGAGCCTCGCAGCTGGACAGCCTGATGCTTCACCACTGTGCATGTGTTTTGCTCACTGAAAATGCTGCAAAGAAGATTCTCAAAGAGGAGCCGTGCCATACCACAAGGGGCATGCTCCCAGGCAGCAGGCCTAGTACCAGTCTTGCGGCTCATCAGCAGCCTTTGCCGGGAGCCGGCTGTACCAGTGCCCTTTTTGAGAAGCTCACTGAAGTCCTGGCTCAGTTGCTGAAGTGTTTCCACCCTTTGTTTTTCTGGGATCCCTTCCAGTTCCTCTGAATTGGTCTCTTGTTTGCCTGCCTCCCCCAGGCTGCGACTCTCCCCAGGCTTCCACCTCTCAGTCGCACTCCTTGGCTCAGGGATTGTTTGGGGTCAATGAATGATTCAGAGTCAAATTTCAGTAATGGACAAAGCTGCTGTTAACTCCATCATGGACTTTCGGTGACACCCTTGTCTCCTGTCTTTTCCAAAACACTCAAGTTCATTACTGCAAGTTCAAGAAAGAAGAAATAAACCCCTATGCTATACTGGCTATGGAGAAGCTTGGTTTTTTTCTTAACTGGCTTTTAAGTATTCTGGATTTATTGTTTTGAAAGGTGCCGTGTCCAAAGGCATATTTCAAAGGTAGAGGGGCTGGCAGTGCTTAATGTGTTCTGGCTTTTGAGGAACATGATTAACAAAGTGATCTTTGCAAAGATGCATTGTAATCAGGAACAATAGAAACGTTTAGCGGGATGGATCTGTGATGAGGCACAAGCAGGAACAGTTTTGCGCAGGCTTGAAAGTGGGAGAAGTGGAGGGATGGCATGTCATATAATGGCAGACTAGCGTGGCAGTTCTTTTCCTTCTATTTTTATAGTAAGGGAGAGGCTATAGCAAACCATTTTGTGCCAGGGAGCTTTTTTGCTGAAAGAAATCCAAATAATTTGGAGAAAAAAAAAACCAAAACAGTTGTAAACCATCCTCCAGCTACTTCATGCCAGGTTTTCAAGGCCAAACTAAAGCCAAATCATGAAAAGCATTCTCATTAATTACTGTAATTCCAAGCAAAATGTGTTTATTTACTAATCTGAGAACAAAAATGTGAGAAGGCCAAAAAAAAACCCCTAAAACCTAAAAAAACACCAGCAACTTTTTTTTCTTTAACAGAACTAAAAAGAAGTAGCTGACACTTCAGAAAGGGAAGGAAGGAGAGGGACCAGGGTGGGTAGCAGCAGTGTGTTTATCCAGATCTAGCACAGGGGGTCCAATTTCATAGCAAATGCTTCTAGATGGCATTGCAATAGAGCTAGTGGTAATAACTAGCCCAAGAAGTGGATGTCCACTGCTTGTGCCATGTCCCTGCAGCACCAAGTCTCTGGCAGCAGCGCTGTCTGTAGGGGAACTGGCAGCCCCTGCCTTGAGCTGCATGCATCAGCCCTGTGGCTCTGCCAGCTGGGTTAAGAACCACTCGCTAAGCTGGTATTGATGCCAAGGCCACTGTGCTCTGCAAACTTATTTTAGGTATATAGAGCCCATAGTTGCTTACTCATGTTTTTGTAAGGAGTAAAATACTTCTGAGCCTGTGTGTGTGTATGTTCCATTTTCACAACTGCCTGTGGGCCTTTTCCGGAAGTGTGGAGATGGCTAGTGTTTTAATGGTAAACTGACAATAAGCTGATGAGGTTGTCCTTCTGGATATACTTTTCTACCAGTCTGAAAGGAAATAAATGCGGTCAGTCCTCTGAATATGAGGAAAATGTTCTGAACGACAGAAAACTCTTTTCCCCTCTTTCGGAGAAAAGGGTGAAGAATACAGAAACTGTGGGCTTTGGTTGCTGGGAGTCTGCTGGGGGAGATTTGGATGGAAATGCTTTTGGAGGGTTTGGTGCAGAGTGCTACAGCTGAAAACTGTCATTTCTCTAAAGAAGGCCAGAAGAATGATAAATCATAGAGTAATAGAATGGTTTGGGTTGGAAGGGACTTTAAAGCCCATCCAGTTCCAAACCCCCTGCCATGGGCAGGGACATCTCCCACTAGACCAGGCTGATCATGGCCCCATCCAGTCTGGCGATGAACACTTCAAGGGAGGGGGCATCCACAGCTTCCCTGGGCAACCTGTGCCAGTGCCTCACCACCCTCAGCGTGAAGAATTTCTTCCTAATGTGTAACCTAGATCTCCCCCCTTCTAGTTTATAACCATTCCCCCTCATCCTATCACTACTTGGCCTTGTAAAAAAAACCCTCCCCAGCTTTCCTGTAGCCCCTTTCAGGTACTGGGAGGCAGCTGTGAGGTCCCCCCGAAGCCTTCTCTTCTCCAGGCTGCACAAGCCCAACTCTCACAGCCTATCCTCGTAGGAGAGGTGCTCCAGCCCTTTGATCTTCTTTGTAGCCCTCCTCTGGATCTACTCCAACAGTTCCATGCCCTTCCTAAGCTGGGGATTCCAGAACTGCACACAATGCTCCAGGTGAGGTCTCACAAGAGCAGAATAGAGGGGCAGAATCCCCTCCCTTGCCCTGCTGGCAATGCTTCTTTTGATGCAGCCCAGGACATGGTTGGCCTTCTGGGCTGCAGTGCTTGTTTCCGGCTCATAAAAGGAAAGTCCCTTTTCCCCAAGCCATTGAGAGGCAACACTGACAAGAAGAAAAGAGGGTTTAGGTTTTATCCACCTTTTTTCTTTTGCGTAAATGTTTGTATGAATTTTCAAATACATAAACACAGTTTTTCGACCCAGTAAATGCTAGACTAGGTAGTACCCACTCTATGCCTAAGTGTTGGCAAGAAGGAGGAGGGAAATAATGAGAAGGTAGAGAAGCATTTTCTGTTCCATAAAGCTGAGAGCCCTTGTTCAGCATCTGGGCAGCTTTCCTAACATCTAGGAGTGGAAACAGGTGAGATAACCAGGGAAGTAGTTATGAGCTCTCCTGTATCTGTTCTGAATTGCATAGATGGCAGATTGTGATCCCAGGCGTAGTTACAGCACTGGGTGTGCGTGTGCCTTTGAAAGATGCTAATTGGGAAACTAGAGTGCTTGGTTTTAAGAGATATTCTTCTGGACATATGTAAATGATTGGAATAGTAGGGTTCACTGTAGCTGTTGTTGTTTGCAGCTACCAATGTAATAAAATATAAACAGACAGAATTAATGGGATTTTGATCTTATAGTTGAGATCTTTCATGGAATTGCTCCGTTTTAGCTGTAGCTTTCAAGGACAAGTGGTAAATGCATAGGAAATGTGGCTTACTGCAAGTTGCGGTATCATCATAGAAAAGGTGGATATAATAAAAAGCCAGACCACACTAACTAGACCACATCTTGGCTGTGGTGTTTTTCATTCAGAATGAGCCAGAATTTAATACTCATTGCAGCAAAACACCCTTAAAATATTAGGCTAGCATACAGGTATTTACAGGCTTCATCAGTAAAATACAATAATATAGATCCAACGAACTGATGTTAGTATTGAAGACTCTAAACTAGACCTCAGGGACAATAAAATGTTCAAATTTGCATGGATTTTATTTTTTTTTTGAGAACTGACTGCAGTTGTCTTCCACTCAAAGATGGGAGGAGTGGATGGCCAGGGACCTATTGTCTTTTTGTTTCTGCTTTTCTTGATTTAATTATTTTTAACGAGACAAAAATAAAGGAACCGTTTATCTCTTTTTGTAGAGAGCTATTTAATGTGACCTAAACAAGAGCATTAACATTATAGACCTGAAAATGTTAACAATACGGTAGACCACTAGCAATCTATTCACATGGTATTAATAGTCTGTGTTTTTTGTTTTGTTTTGTTTTTAAAAAAAGAGTGAGCTCTGCATTCAGTCTAGTTATTAGGAAATTAAGAGTGAAAGGGAAGTCGGGTAGAACTGTTCTACTCTGAGAGAAGTAAACATATGGAATAATTTGTAGCGCAAAACTATTAAAACCAATATGTGGATTGCAGAGAGACAAAGAAGGTGACATTTATTTTGAACTGGGAGAGGGTTCTGAAAACAAAGAAACAGATGCATGTAAGGGAGAGTGAAATAAATTTAAAGGGGATAGACTGGATTCTGTGGGCATAGAGTCCTTTCTTGTGTGATAGGTTTTTACACACCTGCAAGGTAAGGGGGAAATCTGTTTTTGCATCGAAGTTCCTAGTTAACTGGGTGCTTTTTAAAAATAAAGGAGTATGGAGATAGAAGCCTTCATTTTTCTTGTACCTACTGTTTCAGGCAGTTTCATTTCAGATCCATCAGACTGTTGCTTGACTCTAGTGACACTGGTTTCAGTGAACTTGGGGATTTTATACCCACAAGTAGGTCCTTGCGCAGGTCTGCTTTTCCCTCTGAAGTCAGTGGGTGTGCTATTGGGAAAAAGATCTGCTGATGCTGTGATTCTGGTGCTTTGGTAAGATACACAGCAGAAGCAGAAACCATATAAAGAAAGTGCCATCTTCACTGGTCTCTGTGTGTAGAGGTTTCAGCCCTGCCCTAAGAGACTGTCTCTGCTTGCCTCTGTGAGACTGCTCAGGAAAGGGATGGACAGCCTGCACAGCTTAGAAAGTAGGCATCCTTGTGACACAGAGACTTAATTAGGAACGGACTCTGCCTTTCCAAGAACTGGTCAGGATGCTAGGTTTTTTTCCTCCCATTTTTGGGAAGAATGTGGGGTTTCTTTAAATGGGAATTTTAATGATCTGAGCACTGCCAGGGAGTCCAGCTTCAAGTCCTTCCTCTCCCAGCAAAATCGTCCTCTTCCAGGAGACAGCTCTGATCGCAAAGATAAGGCTGTTCTGTGAGAAACCATCCCCTACCCCCTGGGGTCTCTTTTGTGAAGTGTGCTGAAATGAAGAGCAGAAGGACAGATCTTTTGGTCTAAAGTGATAGTAAGAAAGAAAGGAAGCATGACCTGAGTTCCCCTAATTATGTCTCTGAGCTCAGAGATCCAAGGCCCGGGGTCTGGTCTTTACCCCTACGCTTTTTTTTTCCTTGATGTGAAACAATCCCATAAGTGTAATAGCTGTTCTGTGAGTATCCTAGCAATGATATGTGCAGCCTGGAAAGATTGTCTGCTGCTTTGCATCAGAGCTCTTCTTATTTTATGTTTAAATGTCTCATGAAACATTAAGCTTTGCATCCTTTTTTGGGTTTTAGAAATTCCTGACTTTTTGACCAAAAAGTCAAGGTTATATTTAAGATCTCTGATACATTGTTAACGAATATAATTAAAAAGTACATAGTGGATAACATAGCATAAGAAATTGTTCCTTTCTAACATGGTCTCTTTATAGTATGATAGTAAATACTGTATTTGAAAAGTTGTATGAAGTCTTAAGCTGGGAAAAGCCAGCCTTGGTTGTAAGCTGGGCCCAGCCGTGGTAGAATTCAGTCTCTTGTCTTCTTTAAAAAAATGTTCCTGTTTCCCAAGAAAAAAAATAATATTTTGTTTATTTCTACATGTGCTGGAACTATTTTATATTAGATGATGTGTGAGCGATGATTAATTAGTTGCTTTCGTTTCAGCTTTAAGGTTTATGCAAGCGACAGTGGGAAGAGGGGGTTTGTGAGCTGGTCTTCTGCCAGGGGTTGTCATTCACATGGTTGACAACTCCATCTCTCTAGAAGGCCACATAATAATGTATTTCAAAATAAAAAGTCAGTTAAGGGGACATTCATCAACTTGAGAGCGTGTTCAAAGCGAGTGTCAGGCGTGTAATTCAAAAGCGCTTCAAAGTAGGGCTCTTGAGAGAAGAATTAACAGGAAAGAAGCACAGCCAGTATTCCCCGTGTCCTTCCATACCTAACTGTTCCTAATGGGAGATATGTTGGCTTCTCATCTCCCTCTTAAATCTTCTGGGTTCAGCATTACCAGCCATACCTGAGCACCCCTGCTTGTTAGCATTGGAACAAGTTCAGCTGGCTGGCGATGCCCTTCTTTCTGTGCTGCCTTTCATTAGACAGAAAGGGACAGTGCTGATACCACTCATGGTATTTTCACACTTAAATGTCTCTGTTAATGTAACATCAGTGTGAGGTAAGCATCGGGTTCAGAGTGTGCTTGCCAGCTGGTATCACACACTCCCAAGGTATGAAAAAGAAGCAGGTGTGGTGATGTGGCTCTGTGGTGTGTGCTGTTGATTCAACAGCAGCAGCTGTTGCATCCCTGTATGACTTGCATGCTTCTGCTTTAGAGTCTGATCTCATTCTTAATGGCAGCCTCACTGTCTTGCTCCCACTGCAACAGCTGACGTTCAAAGATAAACTTTTGGAATCTCTGTACAAACTGGTGGTTTGCTATGGCCATGAGACCACACTCAGTAGCCCAGGATCGAGCCACAGTCATGTGAGTGTTAGGAGGGGTACTCTAGTCCTTCAACAAACTGAGTACTTCCATGTTTTCTGGATAAGAAAACAGGGTGAAACTAGCACGTGTTAAATTGCTCTTATTGCTGATTTTTATCAGTTCTTGTAGCAGTATATTAGTCTTCCCAATTTTCTGTGATATTGCTTTGGACCAATGTAAAGACATTATTTCCCTTATCATGCTGTTTCTGTCCAACATGCCTGCTGTTCTGGGTCTCAGACTGGGTAGGCTCTGCTACTGTTCTGTAACAAATGCATTTGGCCTCAGCGTGATCTTATCTAACATCTCCAATGATGCATAGGAGACAGTGGGACTTTTAAACCCCACTTCTCTTGATCGTATTACAAATAAAAATGCATCTTAGATCCATTTGTCCTTTAAGTAAAATGCTGCTTTCTGAAATTCTTGTCGCTTGAGGTCCAGGCACATATTGTTTGTCAATGTTGCTGGGCAGAAGACTTCAACAATTGCTGTATACTATGCCCAAACCAAAAATATCTGACAACTGCAGACAAGGGGATCGAGGTGCTATCAGTGAAACTACAGGTTGTTTTCACCTTTAGATAGCTGGTAAATGAAAATTGCTCTACAATTTCTCAAAGAGGAAAGTGTTAGAAACTATTAGCTAAAAGCTTTCTGCCTGACAGCATTAATTTCCTATTCATTTCATTAAAGGGACATTTTGGAGAGACTTGTAAATTACAGCATGCTCCTAGCAGAATAATAGCTTCAGGAAAAACATGTAATAGCTCTCCTTAATCAAAATAAGAACAAGTTGTTGTTTATCCAGCTGAAGAGCCGGGGATCACTAAAACTTGATTTCTGTTTTTCATGTTAAAAAATTGTACTTTTTTTTCAAATGTGTTTTAAGAGAAGCATGGGAATATTTTAGTAAAGTACATACCTTTTTGGTTTTTTGTTTGTTCTGAACATGTTTATGCTTCTGTTTTCTATTCCTGTACCAGTCTCGTTGTCCATGTCCTTCCTTGACTATGACATGTGAACCAAAAAGAAGCAGCCTCAAATTGTTGCATAAAACAGAATTGAACCCCTGTGGGATAATGTAACAGGTATTATCATTGTTGAGATAAAAGCTGATGATAAAACTTTCTACTAGAGCTGAATGATTCTTATCTTAGTCATGTAATAGGTCAGACAGGAGTTTGTGCTGCTGTTTGCACTATGATGCTAAGATCAGCTCACACTAACTCTACACATGTAAATAACAGACATAAAATGGAAGGAGATTCAGAATTAGACTGCTTTTAGGAGAAGGGTGGATGCAAGCTGGCTGGACGTAGCTAGGACTGTGATCTTCAGAGACATTCAGGTACCAAGTCTAGATCTCCCATGGATATTTAGAAAGTAGAATTAATTTGAAATGAATATGCCAATTATTTGATTTTTTTTCCTGGAGTACTATTTTCCTGCTTAGCTTTGCCTATGTCTGCTTTTAATTGGGTTTTAGTTAGTTTATACTGTTGAGTTCAGATTCCTCTTGTGTTATCTTCTCTATGCTTTTCAATTAAGAACCATTTTATTTTGTGTTCCTGCATCCTGTAGGTTTAATTAATCCTGAGAACCTCAGTTTACCATAAAGCATTTTATTTTCATTATAAGTAAATAAAATAAAGCAAAGAGAATTTAAATAAAATACGGTAAATAAATTTCTGACGTAACAGAGGAATTTAGTAGCTGTAATCCAGTGCTTATTGTTTGTGTACTTATGAGGACTGACAGGATACTATGGTTTATCTTAGTACCTTCCAAAACCAGGGTACTTACACTCTTTCCTAAAAGACTAAGACAAAGTAAAGCTAAGGGTGTTTTTTTAAAAGGTTAAATACAGCAAGTTCATTTTTTTGAGTATGTACTGTGTTGGATTTTCAGAAATGAAAGTGATTTCTGTTGGTGAATTTGGAGTGTGTTGGTTGCATGGAAGTGGTAAGGGTTATGTGGAGATGGCGCAGGACCGTGGTGTTACTGGTTGCAGATTATCCCAAGCACTAGCTTTTCCCTTAAAGAGTCTGTCAACATTTCTGGTCTGTCTGGGTAGACTTCCCTGGGAAAGGACAAAATAACAGCCCTCTCTGGGCAAAATGGAAACTGAAAAGCACATTCAGATTGATGTGTACCTTTCAGTTGGCTTCCTTGCTCTGGTGCAAGAAGTATATTTACAGATCGCAGTGTAGCAGGACTTCAGAACAAAGACCTGGGGCCTCTCCATGTTGTGGCAGAGGGGAGGGAACTTGTGATTTGCGCCACAACAAAATCATAATTTTCAGTGCTAATGGCTGACTTTACTAGTAGTGGTGTCGATGCACATGGGGAGGAGCAGAATGAAGAAATAACTGAGAAAACCACAAAGAGCAATAACATTCCCCAGCAATAGCTTTTTTTTTTTCCTTAGATATCTGAAGTGTGACATTCAGCTCTAACTATATTGCATTCTCCATCTGGCTGGTTACTGAAAGCTCAGATTCTCTTGGGCTTTTCTGAGTTATTTACTTTAATATTCTGCCTTTTATAGAAAAGATTATCTTACAAACTGGATTCTCCATAGTGGATAGATTTTTATGGTTTAATCCTGTTTTTGATACCTAATTCTATTTTTTTCCCTTGAATTTAATATCATTTCCCCTGACACAGATACATAAAAATGCACAGGATTTCATGTCTGGTTTTTTTTTTGTGGTAGTGTCTTATGCAGAGATTCTTTTCTTACCACACTTGATTGAGAAATAGTTCCTGTGAGGTTCAGAGAATTGTTCTTTAACTCTAGTTTAGGGCCTCAGAAATCCCTGTGCACCTTGTTCCTTTTAAATGGGAACTATAGCCAAAGCCCAGTGGAATCCTTCCATTGATTTCAGTTACCTCTTGGTCAGACTGTCTATATTTTATACTTCATTATCATTATCATTGAGCATATCATAATACATATATTTATCCTACTACATACTTACAAGGTAAAGAAGTGATAGTCTTTCCACTTTATTGACGGGGATTTGAAGTACAGCAAGATGAAGTGCTTGATATGGCAAGAGAGAAAATTCAGTTATTGAAGTCCTGATGTAGATAAATTCCAATGTATTGTCGACAAAAGGCCCGGTCAAGTGGCTGTAGGTGCTGGTGACATGTATGTATGCTTTATGCAGATGCCACAGTTCATGTGAAGTAGTGTGGGAGGAGTTCTGGGAGCACAACTTGGGTTCAAAGACTAGCCATCCTTCTGGGATGATGGCCTGAAGTGAGAACAGTAAATCTTTTTGTCCTGGGTACATACTCAACATTACGCTCAGTGGCACATATGCAATGAGAGTGAAATCCATCCTGCACAAAATATTGCATGCTTGCTGTAGGACTCTCTTGACAGGTTATGGACCTGAATTATCTGTGTTATGAATGGTAGTGAATGACCAGTGATGTATTTTTCAACTTTTTTTTTTCCTGTGAGATTTCCTACAAGGTGTTGACTGTTCAGAAGAGGGTTCAGGTTTGGAAAGCCAGAAGCTAGCAATTGTGGAATTGGGTTTTTTTTGTTTCTTTTGGTTGGAAGGTTCTGTTGCTCTCTGTTGATCTGTTGGCTGGTAATAGGATGGTTTGGGTTGTACTGGAAGATGTCCTTAGGGTGAGAGGGATAATATCTTCCACACTATAGCCAAAGCAAAACTGGAGTTTTGTCAGTCCTGGAATCACACAAGGCACTTTCTCTGTTCTTCGTCTATCCCATCCATCAGGCTCACTGGTACAGCACTGCATTATGCAGAAGAAAGAAGGGTCTCTTCTGATATATGTATTTAATTTTATGTGGGAAAATATTGTTTGGGGTTTTTTTCTTTTCTTTACTTTTTAAGAAATCCATGTAAAGGTCCCTTAGTGCTTTAGGCAAATCACTGTGAGATTTAAAGCAGAAAGCTTAGGACTGTGTTTAGTCTTCCCATTAGGCCGAAGAGGGTTTAGATTTCAACTGATTGACTACTGAACCCTCCCTTCCTCCCTCCCTCCACCAGCTCCACTTCTCTGGCCCAGATCAATGTCAGTAGTTAAATGGATCGGTTATTTGAAAGCTGTCTGTTGACCTTTCCTTCATGATTGATTTCATGAAAAGTGCACAGGAGTGTGGCTTCCAGCTAGGCAAGCAGTCACTGCTGACAGCTCTCTTTCACCACTCCCCACAGTCCGCTAGGATTTCCCACAGAGGAATAGGCTGCCTGTGAAGATGCCTGACCATAGAGTGCTCTCAAGTAACCATAATGAAGCTGAAAGCCAGCTCTGGTCTTCCTCAGTGGCTGAGAGGAATTATTTATGAAGAAGAGATCAGAGCTGAGTGGTTTACTGGCCTTCCAAACACTTCCTGGCCAGAGGTCTGGAATCGGAGAGCCACAAGAGCTTTGGGTGGCAGTTGCCTATTGGTGTTGGCAGTTGTCCTACCAAAATGAGAAAGGAGGATAAAACCAGTGCCATCTGACTCTGGTGCACACAACAGCATGCACTTGCACTCTCACATGCTCACCATCTCACACACATGCTGTCCTAGCCTAGAGAAATATTTAACTTCTCTATCTTTCAATATGCATTTGAAATACAAAAACAACCTGCAGGAGCAGATGCATAGAATTAGTCTTTGTGCAACCCTTCTTTCTTATGCTTTCCTGTCTATAACTAATGTTGTCAGAGCTTTAATTTTCTTTAAATCTCCTGTAACCAATTCCATGGAAACAGGTTTTGATTTCTGGCATATGGAATATTTTAGATACTCCCAGTTGTTAGCGTTATGAATAATAAACCCACCTTTTAACTCTTAAAATAAAGTTTGACAGTGCAGTAAGTGACGTTCTGTTTGCAGAGAAGCAGAGAATACAAATTACCCTAAATCAGGTAATGGGAAGCTGATGTATGATGATTATGTTTTTTCATCACCCAGTTTTTAGTAGGTTGTGCAGGATCAGTGATTCACTGCACGATCTCCCTTTTAAATCACTTTCTTAATAAACATGTAAAAACACTGGCCTGATGTAGGGCACAGCATGATTCTGTGCTTAATCTGTATTTTACAAACCAGCAATACACCACAAGTAATAAAAGGGTTCATAATGTCAATGATTGATTCTGATTATCATGGAATTGCTCTGTAGAATGTGGGGTGACATGGAGAGGTGAAAAAGAGCGTGGAACAGGCTGAGAATTGGGGTTTCTGCTGATAAATACCATGTACCAAAGCCTAGGCCTGTGTGTGAAATGACTACTGTAACCTAGGTTAATGGTGGATGCTGGGAAATTTGGCAACTAGAACAAAGGCTGGGTTTCTTAGATAAACTGGCTTCTCTGTTGCACATCAGTGCTCTTTTCAGCAGTTGTGCTGCAAGGTGGTCATGCCGAAGGGGTAGCCTGATCCCTTCACAAACAATGGACAAAATAGCTTGTGGAGGAGCTCTGAAAAGCAGGAGCTGGGAGTGAGGAATGAGTGAGTCTGTTGGAGGCTGAAGAAGGCTTGGGAGCCTTAGAGAGTTCAAGACTGTGTTCCTGGTCTCCCAGGAGGCAAATATTTGCAGCCTGCTGTATTAATCTTTGGGGCATGTTGTGGTGGAAGGAAGGGCAAACAGAACTGAAAATGTGAGACCTGTCTGCTGCAAACTGTTGAACGTATAAAAGCTACCCTAAGTTTCAGCTTCTGTAACTCAGCACCAGCAGATGAAGGCAATATAAGCCAGGTTTAAGTTTAGGTAGGGCTGCTAGCAGTATTTTCACTGTATGACATGTACAATAGCTTTGGATGAAAAAGCCACTAATTTGAATGTGGGAATGCAGAGGGCTTGGGAATGGTGCTTTTTATAACAGTATTTATAGTCAATTTTGCCCTTCTGGCTGCTGGAGTCTGATTTGGGGTTGCCACAGCTGGTGTTATACTGTGTGGGTCCCAATGATGGGACTGAACTGGTAGGGCTGATCTGGTGGGGATGAGTTTGAGAAGGACATGAGTGCCCAGCTCTGCAACTGTTCCTAGTGCTAGGACAAGATGGGCAAAGCCAGACCAGAGCTCAGAGAAGATCTTCCTGGGCCATTTATGGCTTTAAGGGGTTTCCAGGTGGCTGGGCACCCAAAAGTCAAATTGTAATAAATAAAACCCTGCAAAATCACCTGAAGGATATTTGTACTAGGCTGTGGTTAATGGTATCTCCATGTTGTCTCTGTTTGACTCCACTCCTCTTTCCATTTTTGTATGAGGTGTATATGTTGGGTTTTTTCACCCAGCTAAGACATGTAGTTGATGAATGAACTCCTTCTCTCACATGCTCTTCCACACAACATGGGGTTCATTATGGCAAAACTCTCCGTTTGTCTTGAATGCCTTAGTAATTACAAATGCCATCAACATGCGACCAGTTGCCACTCTTGGAAAGTACTGGTAGAGAGAGTTCACTGTCACTTTCACATGATCCTCTAAATGTCCTAAGAAAAGACCAGGGAGAACTGTTTCAGCGTTAATAAAAGAAATTATAGTCTTCCTAATTGATAATAGCTCTTATTCATATATGCAGTCAAAATTAATACCTTTCTTTTTCCTAAGGGGTGAGGAATCAAATGATGACTTACCAATTGACAGGGAAGTGAGATTATTTCAGGCTCTAAAAAGAATTTAATCAGGAATAGACGATTTATTTCTTCTCTTGGTGCAAGATAATTTAAAGTTATTCCTTGCACTGGAGGAGGCAGGAAAGGAGGGAAAAAGGAGACAAAAGAGGAACAAAGTAAATTTGAAAAAAAAAAGTTGGCATCTAAGCAGCTTGCTTGCAAAGCCAATTTGAACCTAGTGTATGCTCAGTCTGCACAGATGTAGGTTTCCTTGCCTTGCTGACTCATCTGGAATAACTCCATGCACAATGCTTGTTTTACGTAGAGTTACTTGGTTGGGTGAGAGGGGTGTTAAGCAAAGCAAATTCATGATATTTAAGAAATATTTCTGTAGTTAGACTTAGCAGGAGAGTCAGTGTGTGTTAGAAAACAGGCTGACACTTAATCTGATAAAGATGAAATAGTAACAAAAAACTCCCAGGCATGAAACTGTTATGTTAAGGCCTTGAAGAAGTGGACAGTACACTGGATGCTATGAACACTGAGAGGCTTGGACTCATGCAAGACTGTCACAAAAATGGCTCTATATTCCTGTTCAGCAGTTTTGCCAAAGAGGTGCACAGAATCTAGAGAGAGAGCATTTCTAAGTCAGATTCTCCACTGGAGAATACATTCCTCTTTCCAACAAACCTTGAGGATTTTTTCCAATAATTCCCTTTCTTATATGTTTTAAAAATAGATACTTTTCTAGAATTTAAAAGTAAACCTATAGGGACATTCTTGTGTTGCAAGGATGAGATGAGGGTTTTTAAATGGGCTAGAAACTACAGACCTATCAAAGAAGACATTTAGAATTATAAAACTGCTGACAGAACAATTAATTTCTAGAGAATAGCTAGCACCCCTTGGTTTGGGTACTTGGATGTAACTAGGTCAAGTCTCCATTCTGTCTGACTTAGACCAGGAACTTGAATTTCAGTTTCTACTGAAAAAACGCCCATTGAGTGTTCTGACTACTGACTGTATTGTTCATTTCTGAATTTGAACTTGTACCTTTGATCTGAAGAAAGAACTGGCAAAACCTTCAGAGGTGTAAGCTTATTTCATCAAATTGTTTTCATTGTGGATACTATGCCAATTTTGCTTTGGGAGGGAGCAAAAGGAATCAGTCTAAAAATTTTGAACCAAACTTAATAAAGAATGAAACACAATATAGATGTCATATTGGTACCCACTTTCCCTCCCTTCCCCAAGGATTGTTTCATTGCCAAAGCTGGGATATGACAATGACTCCTTGCAGTAAGTGCTCTTTATCCCAACCCTAGTGTCCTTGCACAGTTCTTCAGATCCAGACCTAAAGGAGTCCCTGTGTCTCCCATTGATCTTGCCAGTTAAAGTCCAGACAACTTCTGAGAACACATTTACAGCTCGGGGATGTAGTTACCCAGGGTCACTGCAGCACTTTGTTGGAGGGGACATTATTCGTGAGCAGAGGGCTTGATTCCTACACCAGGTTTCAGAGTGTGCCCAAGATAACAGCACCTTATCTTCAAATAAAACTATGGTAGTTGAAGAATTGTTTGGGTACCTTAACAGAAATTAAGAGATTGAAAAACTTTCTCTCTTCCTTCCTTCTCCACACATAGCACAACTGTCTTTAACTTTCCTTCCCACTCAGCCCCATGTGCTTGACTTTTCCCAGTGTCACATAGCTCCACATCCGCATTTCCACAAGGAATGCAGCCATGCTTTCCACATCATTCCCCCACAGCTAGCTGATAAACTGGGGAATGAAACCGCTTTCCTGCCTGCTGCTGGTGCAAGGATGACACCAGATTTTGCTAAAGACTCTTTCATCCCTCGTGGTAAACTCTGAGTCTGGGCTACAGATTTCAGCAGTTTTATTTCACAAATGGACCTTTTTCCAGTAAGTAGGCAGAAAGCAGTAGGTTGATGGAGGACATGCAAGAGCTATTTAACTCCCTGCCAGTTTAGAATAATGATCTGCACCGGTGTGCTGTCTTGGAAAAAAAAAAGGGGATAATATCAGGAATCTGGTTTGTTTTCATTTAGACAGAGAAATGGAGACATTTTAAGAGATTAAGTGATATGCCTAAGGCTGGGTTGGAGGTCTGACTGGAGGTCAAACCGGAATTTACTGTTGCCCACTTGTGTTACTCAAGCTCAAGACTTTTTCTAACCTTTGAATACAATATGTTTAAAACCAATCATTACAGTTCTTCCTAGCATGAGATCTTTCAAATCATCCTACTAAATCCAAGGATATTAGAAATTTTACAAATGAACCCTGGTCACAATATTCTGCATTTTGCTGAAGTCTCCTAATGATTTTTGAGCATTTAATTTTTATTTTATCATAGTAGCACTTGCAGTGAGTTTGTTCCTTTGCAAATGCCAAATCTAATGTTTCAGAGAAAGCTCCAGATGAAATGAAAATGAGAGCAGAAGGGTTCATAGCTGTCATTAGCCTTAAGATTGTTTATGAAAGCCTGAGATGACCTACAGCTTTAAATGACATTGATTGGCGTACTTTAACTTTGTGCTAATGGACTAATGACTTGCAAAGCTCTGAACATTCAAAGGGAAAAAAAAAAGACTGGCATCTGTGAAAGATGTTGATTGCAATCTGTGGTATTCAGCTGACTTTTCCAATAAGCTTAAATATGCAGGGCCCTGCATGGAATTGTGATTGTTGCTATTAAAAAAAAATATATATATATATTCCTCAAGCAACAAAATCTTTTGTCTGTAATGCCAGGAGTACAACACATTTAAATGATTACTTTCAGCTGTAGCCTCTACACTAGAGGCCACCTTTGCTAGAATTAAGCAACATGTAGTGTCTGAACAGTCCTTCTAAATCTTCAGTCTGAACCAAAGAGTACTGAGAGAACAAAGCTAAAATAAAAATGAGAAAACTCTTCCCTCCTCCTTCTGCAGAACGCATACTAACTACCTTTGAATCTTGTTTTTCCCCTTAACTCGTATGTTTGGGATAAAAGGAAGAGTAGGTTTTGCTTTTAAATTTCCACTGTAGTGGTGACTGTTTCTTCTTCTCCTTTTATTATTCTGAGTAAAATGTGCCACTACAAGAATCCTTTTGAGACGTGAAATACTGCTGAAAGGTCACTGTTTAGAGCACAGCCAATATAGCACGAGACACTGCTAATCTATCAGTTCTATGATGAATATGTTGACAAGCAGCCGAATTTTAATAATTAATCATGATAAAACTAAGGCGAGTTAATAATTTAGAGACAGATAATGGAGAGTGGTGCGACTCTTTAAGTAGGCAGTTTCTGTTACGTTTCACCTCTGTTAATTTTAACCAAAAGGAGCACTGTCACTTTTAATTAACAATGAGAAGCTCTTGGAGCTGTACGGCTGGCACAGAGGAGGTCAGCTCCAGTAAATGTTAACAGCTCAGAGAAAAAATTCAGGGAGAAGATATAAAAAGCCAGTCTAAAGCTAATCAATGTGTTGACTCCTCAAGCTGTATGTTTGCTTTAGCATTGTAGTGTGTTGCTGAAGAACACGTAAGCAAAATAATTAAAAACTGAATAGATAGAAAGTAGATGTTTGTCATCCCAAAAATTTCAATTTTGAAAAGTCAATGTGAAGCCCTGACCTTACTAGTGGTGGTAGCAGAATTCTCATCTTCTTTAATGGAACTGGAGATTACCCATTTATATGTATTTTTTTTGCCAAATTTTCTAATGGCACAACTTATGGCCATTTTCCCTTGTTCTGTCACCTGTCACTTGTGAGAAGACATCAACACTCACTCTGCCACAGCCTCCTTTCAGGCAGCCGTAGACAGCGATGAGGTCTCCCCTGAGCCTCCTCTTCTCCAAACTAAACAACCCCAGTTCCCTCAGCCGTTCCTCATAGGACTTGTTCTCCAGTTCCTTCACCAGTCTTGTTGCCCTTCTCTTGGATGCACTCCAACACCTCAATGTCCTTCTTGTACAGTGGGGCCCAGAACTGAACACAGTACTCGAGGTGTGGCCATTGCAGTTTCCGCCTCTGAAGACATTTTGGATTTCCAAAACCATGAGATGTAGGTACTCGTTCTTTTGTCAAGCAGGTTTTCCCTCCCAAAAGTTTGCATTTTTTAAATTTAAATAGACTATTTCAACAGAAAGAGGTAAGAGACACCATGAGATTTTTCTCCAAGCTCTGCAGGATATGAAAGGACCTAAATTCTGTTCTCCTGGAGGGGAGGATGCATGTGTGGAGAGAAGGGTGTGCTCACCCTGCCTTTGCAGCCCTACTTCATGTTGCCCCAGCAGCCGCAATGGGAAGACTGTGGTGCTGCCAGTGGTGAGAGCCCACTGGGGCCAGAGTAAGAGGTCTAGGGGATGTAAGGCAGGAATTTAAAGGAAAGCAAGCTTTAGCAATTCTGCTGCTGAGGGAATAACTTTTGCTTTTATATTGCAACTGATAAATGCATCATACTTTCTCAGGGCTGAATGTGCTGGTGTAGGGCACTGCAGCATATACTCCTTGTAAGATTGCCAGCATGCCATTATTTGCTGCAGAACTTGAGTACTGACTTGTGTTTCTCACTACTTGTGGGAGGAAATTCCTGTAATACTGGGACCTATTCAGTTATCAGAAGCATTTGACAAGTTTCTAAGGGCAACCACTGTAGCTGAAATGTTATTTTAGTAATTTTACAAAGGTCTTTGATAAACAGAGGTTGACATTTCTAAGGAATCCTGTTCTCTTCACCCTTGTAGCAGTCAGAGTTGGCCAACAGAGAGGAAACACCTCACATGGTGTGGCTCAGATTACACAAATCAGATGATTTAACAGACTTTTCACTGTTCACCTTTAAGTAGCTGCTTTTGTTCCAGGCTTGGCCTGGTTTTCTCCACTTAATGATCTTGTTTGCAAAAGTTGATCATTTATGTTAAAGACTCATTGGCGTGGTTTTAAAAGAAGAAATAATAAAGCAGGGCAGTAAGTAGTTAAAGTATACGGTATGTAATATTCAGAGTTACTTTACTTGGTCTCAGCACTGTATCAATGGCAGAAAAAATTAACACCAAAAAAATGCATGCAAAGAACGGCTGCTTCTGAGGAGCGCTCCAAGCAGTACCCGCTTGCCACTCTTACATCTCCAAGTATGTGATCTTGTCTCTGTTAGTTGTTTGTTTTGGCCATACTCCAAGGGATTCATACTACAGGCTGTTTTGTCACTGCTGTTGACATAACTCACAGTTTTTCTCTTTGGTTTTTCACTAGAGATAATTGTATTTGTTGTACTGTGCAGAATAACTTAATCTCACTGTTTATAGTTCATGTCATGTTGTGTTGATGTGTGATGAAGTCATGTCCTGTCATGATTTTATGTCATTATATGACAAGACACCTTCCTCATAATTTAACACAGTTTTGGCAGTCCCAGAGACCCAAAGTACTTCAGAACAATGACAAAACATTGGACTAAACTTGTGGTATGCGAAATACTCCCCATAAATCAGGATTGTCTCATGAACTTCTTTGTTTCTTAGGCAACATTTACATCATATTCCAGCCTAAGGCTACTGTAAAAAAATATTCCTGAATCCTGAACTGACTAGCAAGCATGGTTTTTGAAACACCCATGACTTAGGCATTTATTCCTATAAAGATAAAATTCGCATGTATCTGCACCTGCCAGTTTCCTGTTGACTTAAATGAAAGGAGTCCCCAAATATCTGTCCTACTTACTCCCTAAATACATTACATAGCAGTATGGTGAATTACTGCATCCAGTGCACCATCTATCCGTGGGCATCCATGATCTATAAATCATTACATTTATCTGTAGCAACCTGCTGCATAAAATATGGCACTTAAGGTATGAACAGAGAGTATTACTTGACAGGAAAAATAGAGCTATGTCTGCTTTATAATAAATCATAATTAATTTACCATGTCCTCAATAAAATGTGCCAACATCTCTGAAGTCGTATGTGAGCCACAGCCCAGTTACATAGCACCAGACTTGAGAGCTAAGTCTGTATCTCAGAGGTTACTAAATTCAACCCCCTTATGCTAATGCTATCACCTACTGATTTGATTTATTTGTTGAGGTAATTGCATATGTTATTACTCAATTACTGCAGAATTTTTATTGTAATTCAATTATCTATATATTCCAGGGCAAATTAGACTATATATCAGATAATCTTTGTATTTTTTTATATCTACAGAAAGAAATAGTTGAATCACATTTTTAACTATGATAACTTTTATCAACATCAGCTTCCCTTCTGCAAACTAAAGAAACAGTAATGCATTCTTGCTTAAATATACATGCTTTTGTGTTAGATTCCATATATATGTATAGAAGGGTTTTGAGAATGTTGTAACTTCTTCAAATGTTGAGTATATTTTGTAGTTGACAGAAATGACACCACACCACACCTCCCAAGTCCACCAGTTTTCCTTCTTTCTCGTCATTCATCACTTTACAGTGTATAAAACTCTGGAACTTTTTTATTTTTTTAATCCAACTTTGTACTTCCTGCATAACATCAATAACTACTTATATCTTCAATACAGTCTATAAGCAAGAAGACAAATGAAGTCTGGCTTGTTCATGATTTATTTTAAAAGTGATAGCTATTAGATTTTGATTTCACACCAGCAGAAAGCCCTTGCACTTTGACTAAACCTACCCAGTAAATATTTTTTCTAAAGTCATTCAACCAGCAGATATAAAAAATGAACTTTCTCCTACAAGCTCCTGTAGTTGTTGAATGGTTAAAATTGCCTCTCATGTTTCGGCTTTTACTAAATTTTAAACAATGGACACCACATTTATTCCTTCCTAAACAAATGGTGCTATGAAGTAACCTATTCTACATGAGTAATGACAAGTTAGTTTAGTGTTTATGAGCTGACCAGCTCGCTTTAGGATTCAACTGAATCACAGCCAATGGGTGTATATGATAACGTTACTTCTTCTCTGTCTGCTGCACTGATTTGCAGCTCAGAGGTGATGCTCAGGGATGTACTGTGACCTCGTTCCTTGGGCACCCTGTTAGACATTGATATCTTCCTCTATCTAAGAATTCATCTGCCTGCCAAAGGAATGACAAGACTAAAGGGCCTGTTCCTGCAATGTGCTAAACATACCCTGAGTCTTGTATTCCTTCAGCTTCCCTATGATGAAGTTGCTCAAGTTTGTCAATTCTGCGTTAGGTGTGGCAGTGTGGGGAGTTTCAAGTGCTCGTTTCTGTTTTGCTTGTTTCTGTCTACTAGTTGATCCCTGTTTTTTTGTTTGGTTATTCTGTTGCAGCTGTAAGGCTAGTACACTATATCAGTAAAAAGTAAAACATGTTACATAAATCAGATAAAGGAAATATCAGTGCATTCCTTATGGGAATGTATCTATCTTTTAAATTACTTTCATATGACTGATGTTGTGTGCTGAGTTAGGAAGAAAGCAAGCTGACAGTACCACTGGCCATTTTAAGATCTCTTGTGGAAAGTTTAATGCTTCTTTTGCAATCGTTAGGAGTTGTCTTTTTGGGCTAATATAAGAGAACAGTGCACTAAAGACCATGAAACCAGCAGTGAAAGAAAGTTTTCCTCCTGTGGGCCCAGACTTATTGTAGTGTAACTACCTTGACCTCGCTGGTGGTCGCAGGTTGCTCCTGAAATAAAATGCACTTTGTATAGGCTAAAGATGTTCTCCAAGCATTCTGGCTTTGAGAGAGATAAATATGCTTGGATTTTTGTTTGCCTTTATTTTGAAAAGTTTTTTTAGTTTTGTTTATTTAAGGAAGTTGCGAGGCAGAAAGCATTTCCATATGCTACAGCATGGAAAATTTGAAATGTAACAATTCATACTGGCGATTTATTTTTATTCATTGTTTATACTAGAATACTCAACATGCTGTAGGATCTACCCAGAGATGTCAGGGAGGCATGATTCTTCCACTGCACAGCTCCCCAAATCAGCATAGGCACAGAGATAAAGATATAGACTAGTGCAGGTAGTGTGTTAAAATGGAAGCCACCTCTGCTTGCTGTAATATAGCACAATTGTTTCTTAAAGGTATTTCATAGGTAATGAAACTAAACAGCTTAGTTTCATTATTCAAACTGAGATAAATGCATGGGGAACGCATTTCAATAAATCATCTAAACTTCCATGTGGTTTAAGACTCTAGTCAAGTCACAGTCTGTTCAACGCAACCCTACATTTGCAGGAGTCAGATTTTCAAGCACATTTAAAACTTCAGTTCTCAAAAGTACATGAAGTCTAATTTCTTTTTTTAAGGGATTGAATGATTACACATATAAAGATGTTTCCCCAACTAATTAGTTTTGGATCGCTGCAGGCTATCATATCTTTGGCATGCCCTATTTCACAGCTTGTACAGAGCTTGGGCCCCCTCACTGTGATCAGTGCTCTGCTGAGAAAGGAAGAAGCAGACTGGAGGATTGCTAGAGTCACTGGGCTGGCAATACTGGGCACTTGGCTTCTAGATGTTTGACCTTGGTAGAACAGTGAAATTAAGAATATTTTATGGCCTATTGTATTGAGAAAGGCCCTGTCCTTCTGAGGGTGTCCTGAAAACAGAACAGGATGGAAGACAGAGCTGGGAAAACAAGCTGCTTGTATAGATGTAGGGCTGTGGAAATAACAACCAATCTGACATGTTCCCAAACTCAGGCATGTGCAATGACTAGTCATGCATTGAGAGGGAAATTGATACTGAATATATGTCTTAAGGAATTTTGACATAATAGTGTATCTTATGCAGTGTAAATGGCATCACTTCAAAATTTCTTTTAACTACTATGATTTTAGAGCAATTTAAAGAAAAGCGGGTAAGAAGCATAACATGACTTGACAAGGGTAGAGCTGGCCTCTGTCTCCTTCCAGCACATTCCTTCTGGTTGAGGGTTTGGTCTGTAGTGTTTATCATGGTAATGTCCCCTTACATGTCTTAAACTTGTCAACCTGAGTAACTCACTCCAAAGCATCAATTCTGTTTCCTCCTATGTGGTGCATGCACAGAGTGAACAGGAAAGCTTAAGTGAATCAAATCTGTTCCCACAAGAAGTCAGTAGGGAAATACTCACTGATATTCATGGAAGTGAGATTCAGCTTCACTTGCTTGATGGATTGGATTATCCAGAAAGGAAAGCTTTCCGTTTGGAGTTCTTTGATAACCCTGTACTAATTACTGCTCAATGATAAGCATGGTGCTTTTCTTCATGCAGCAAGTAGAAAGCAGAAGATACTGTCAGTGTGTAAGATCAAGATATACGGGAGACATCAGACAACTATCTGTCTGGCTCATTTGCTGGCATGCCCTCCTATGATCTCAGAAATCTGCTGCGACTCTGCACTCCGTGGAAAAGCCATGATATGCAAACCAAACATGATGCTGGCGATGCAACATTAAGCGACTGATGATGTTAAGAAATGTTCTAATACTCATGTTTGAGGCCGTCTGGTCTGGTTTAGCCTTCCTGAGCCTCTTTAATAGATGAATACTGTGTATTACGCAGTGAAGTGCTTAAGGATTAAAGTCTTCATGTTATTGTCACTACATTCCCTGAAATTAATGTTTTATATTCCCCCTGCATCTCTCTTCTTCATGTGTATGTGTGTATGTTAGCAATGTATATATATTTTGAAAGAGAATTTTTTATTTCTTCTCTCTTGGGAAAATTCTTTACCCTAAGGATGCGTGGTTTATCCTAATGTGAGTTGGTGGCAGTGAGTTAATGAATTTTTGCTTCTTTCTGTAAGAACTTTCACCAGAGACACTTCAGTAATAGGATAATACTGAACGTAAGTGAATTTGAAATGCCTGCTTTGATGGAAGGAGGCAGAATCACGAATGTCAGGTATTCTGAATTGTTTTGAGACGACTGGATTAATTTTGAAATTCAGCTTCGGTGCAGAGCAACAGCCTCAGGGTGGATTGATCTTGTTTACCTACAGACATATTCCTTCCATGGTTGGTTGTCTGTGCAGAAATTTGCCCATACAGAACTTTATGCATTGGGAAGGCAGGTTCATTTTAGACCTTTTGACTGATTTTCTTTAGCTTCTCTGGTTTGTCAAAAAGAAGAAGGAAAAAAAGTAAATGTTGTACTATTCCTAATGCTTTAAAAAGGAAGCTCAAGATTCATTTAAGCCTATAAGGTATTTCAATGCTTCAGTTTTCCTGCATTGTCCCAGTACAATGTTGTATCACCAGAAAGAAATATTTGACATTTTTCATTATGCTATTTTAGGGTTAGCCCAGGGACCCAGTGTAAAAGGTAACATCCGTACTGGCATTCTGTGGTGCTGTTTCTCCCTTGGGTTTGTTATTGATTTCTCACATTCTGCTGAAAAGGTGCATGTCAAAATGGTGCTGCTGCACAGGTTCCTAAATCAAAGTGCTCTTCTTTCTCTCATGCCTCCCACCCTCACCCACAAGCTGTGCTGTGGACCTTGGGGTGAAGAGAAAGAGAATGCAAGTTTCCATGTGACAGCATTGTTTATAATGATTTATTATTTCTATTACTGCAGTCCTTTGAGGCCACATGTAAAGACTGAGGCTTAATTGCACTAGGTGCACTGCAAATGTGGTAGAAGAAAGCAAGCATAATCCTGAAGATTACCCTTGCTGACTGCAAGTCAAACAGGTGTGTGAGTGGGATACAGGGAGAAAAGGTATGAGATACAACAGAAGTTTACTGTACAGTGAATGTATGCAGAAACTAAAGGAAAGTGTGCCTTACCGGAGTGTCAGGCACTAAAATAAATCTTACGAGCCTCTGAAGAAGTGTCAAGACTGAGCAGAGCAGCCGGACCTTTTGCCTACCAGGAGAGTTAACAAGCCTGGCAATAAAACTCTGAGTAATGATGGCTCTGACATTTGCTTTGGAATTTACTTTTACAAAAGCATGAAATTTTATTTGTAAACAAGATTTGTAACTATCTATATAAGAGTGTTTGGCGCTTTTGAGAATGATGCACCATGTTCTGTATGCTACTGCAGGATAGATCTTGTGTTAGTACTGTCAGATCAGAGCTCAGTAAGTAATTCAATACTGGTTATTTAATAAGCTTTGTCTTTGGTGAACATAAAATATTCTTTTCTTGAATCAATTTATTATATGATTTTTTTTTCCTGTCAGTCTGGTCCTACCAGACTTATTCTTTTCCTGGGTCATCAAGCATTGATCCAGATGCCAAAGCAGAGGTACTTTAGCTGGGGCACAGGAGCATTCTCAGCCTGAGGCTGCCCTTACCACTCTGCTTTGCCTTTCTGCTGTTTGAGGATTCACAGCCTCGAGAATATCATTCTACAGCTGGCAGCATTGCAGCAGCTTGTGGTGTCCCTGCAGCCAACCTCTGGGCTCCAGCTGTGGCAGAAGCTTGGAGATACAGGGACAAGAAGGGAGAAAGAATTAGAGAAGGACAAAAGATTTTTTCTGAAGTCTTTCTGTGGTCTCTTTCTTCTGGAAACTTCGGGACATGAGTTATGTTTAAGGATATGGTGGATATAGCTAGCAAGAACCATCTGAAAAGCAAACTTGCTTGAATTGCACTTTTGCTTGTTGCTCCTGTGAACCAGCAACTTGTGAACCTGGCAATAAATCATGGTCCAAAGCCCACAGTGATGGTGAGGTGAAACGGAAAGAACCTACAAAGGAGAAAGTGAAAACAATGGAGGAGGCATTGGTTTGATTTTGATAGCTGCTAAACAAAGTGGCCTGACAAAAATCATGAATGCCTCTTTCAGCTGCCTCCAAAGGAGGTCAACTGCCAAACAAGAGGGGAAGTGGTGGGGGTGAGTTATGTGCTGGCTAAAAGACTGATGGCTTCTCATGCTTGATGGAGCCAGAGTTGTTTGCAAGTGGATGCCCCGAGGTATCAGAGAGAGGACTGGGCCATTGCTTTCTCATAGGGGATCCTGAAGGAGAGGCAATAAAAGAGTGCTACTTGCAGTGGGTTGGCAGCAGTTGGCTTTGGGAAGTGCCTGAGCTCTGCTGTGGCCCCAGAAGGCACAAGGTCCTACTGCTTGTGTAAAATCGTATGGGGTTGTGGGAAGCAGGGGACGAGGGTGTGGTGGTAAGGAAGGATGGGGGAATCCTTCTTGGGTAGTAGTGCTTGTGGTGGGTTTGTTTGTTATTCTTCCTCTTTGGTTCTATGTGCATTTACAAACTTGCTTTAAGACCATGTCTGAGCTGATTCTTTCTCAAAATAGCTTCCATGATGACAATGATTAGAGACCCCATTTGTGTCACTGTTAATCCATAAAAATTTTTGCAAATCAATAAGATACTGCTTTGAGATAAGGAGGCCAGTCTGCGCAAGCTCAAAGTTGTTGCAATAGTGGAGAAATAAAAAACAGCCACAAATTAAACATTTTATTATTGATAATTGCCAGGCAAGGTGATTAAAACAGAATGGTGCCTACAGCCCTGGTTCTTTCTTCTGCTTTAATGTTTCTGTGACTGGCAACCTGAAAAAAAACCCTAAATTTTGCAGTACTCAACAGACATGAATTTTAATTACAATGCAGTAAGATAGCTAGTGTTAAAGGGGTGCTCAGGTGATAGGCTAAAGGAAGTCTGAAAGAATGGTTTTCCTGTTCCTTTTACCATCGCATTCTTTCACTGGGTATGTTCATGTTATGCACCATGGAATATTGTTTGCAGTTTGTTCTGTGTGAGTGACAGACTATCTTAAAATACTGTGGATTTTGACAAGAAGTCAGAATTGGCTTGTTTATGCAAGTAGTGGACAGTGGGCTAGAGACTCAAATTTCAGAGGCCCAGTAGCCTTAATGGAAACTTTGTCACTAAAACTCTGCTTTGCTTTTAATTGCCCAATTTCTTTGCATTTCATGCGAAAAAAGATAACCTACTCAAGGTTACCTGGACAAATTTTCTTTGCCTTAAGATGTCTGTTGTAAAATATGCAAATTACTAATAGAGGCAAATTAAGTGAGATTTCGGAGTATGTCCTGAGATATGTTACCAAATAACCTAAATAATGTCTTGGACCTGACTAATATGCAGCAAAGCTGACTTACGGGGTTTTCTGTGCTCCACATCCTTCCTTTGCTCACTGTTACCCACTTCACCAGATCCCTTCCCTCTTGCCTGTGCCCACACTAATATTTGTAGGGCAGTGTTGTGACTTTATTGACATGATCTGAGTTGAAAATTAAAGTCTTAAAAGAGATTAAGAGTTGAGTTTTTTACCCTTATCACTTCTCCAATGCAGTTTGTAATAAAACCGTGAAAATTATCAGCATAACTGATAATGTGATAAGGTGATGGAGACAACACTCTCTTAAGCTGCAGATACCACTGGTGCCTACTCTAATCTCCCTCTTTTTGGTAGTTACCTTTCTCCTACCACTTGCTGCATTATTTTCTTCTCAGTTTCTCTCACCTTCCTTAAGTGTCTGATAAGCAAGCAGCTTCTGCATGTGTACAGAATTGCTGGCTTCCAGGACTTTTATTTCCATTACTTGCATCAAGACAACACTAATGAGGTATGAAATCATGCTGGCCAGGAGACATTTTCTAAGCTCATTCTCCTCCAATATAATCAAGCATCTGGGCCTGATGGAGCGGTGGATGTTGCACGGTGCAAGGAGGGCCTTGGAGAGCCATATGTTTAAAGGCTGGTGGTGACATTTCTGCTTTTCTTCCTTATGTGGTCCATTTCTACAGTTTGTTTTTTTTCTTAATTGCTTTGTGTTGCTGAGTCTGTGGACTGCAAAGTATGTAAAACCGTGACTATGATTCAAGGAAAAGCCAGAGTTTGACTGGCTTGCTGTGCATACCAATATGTAGAATCCTGTGAGGTGTTAATTTAAGGAACCACTGTCAGTTGAACTAAATACTAAGCCTGTTATAACTTAAATAATTTGTTCAAAATACAATATTTTGTAGCAGCAGATTTGCTGTGTAGCAGTGTAGTGCCTAAGGCACTCATACAAGATCGGAGCTTACTTGACTGGATTGCTGCACGCACCATTCCAGCAGAAAGGAGCTTGCATAGCCTGAGTAGGCAAAAAGTCTGGACAGAAGAGAATATTTTCATCCTCGTTCTGCAGAAGAGGTAGACTAAAAAAATAACAGACTTGACTGAAATCTCTCAGGGTCTTCACAGACGTGCAGGTGATTGAATCTCCTCAGTCCTGATACATCATCTTCATCACAAATTCTGAACTAATCAATAACACATTTATTTGCCATCCCTTAACTGCAGCAATATTTTGTTGTTAAATACCCTGCAGTGTCATTAAAACTTAGGTTATTTGAGAATTGTAAGCAACATGGGTGCTTGAGGCATTTCTGGAGGAAACTGTGTGAGCCTTTCAATGTAGCTAACAATAAAGCAATTACTTGATTATCCAGCAATGCAAACCTGAAACCTTAACTAGCCTGGAGGAAGCCTGACAGTGTCATACCTCCATGGCACATCTTTTTTACTACTCTACATAGTAGCATAAAATGGTTGCAAAATGAAATGCAAGAATAAAAATGAAAAAACAGACCTGTGCTGCCTTGATCTGAGGCCAAGAGCAAGAACACACCCCCTGTCACCCCTGCCACCCAGAAATGGAGCAATATAGATACAGAAGGGGAAATCCAGAGCAGCAGATTGCAGCTTTGATATTCCAAATTCAGCATTAAAGAAAATTGAAATGTGTCTGAGAATGTTGGTGGTCCATGGGAGTAATCACCTGCAGCTACATTTTCGAACAGAAGCCCTGAAGAAAGCCACAAGGTGACTAATGAAGGGGCGAAAAGTTAATTTTCCACCTAATTTTTGGCATAAATATTGGCAAACTCTGACTTCTGGTCCTACAGGTAGAACACTGCAAGGGAGTGAGTCTATGGCTAGAAATGGTGTGTTAAGACACTTTGGGCATAACTAAAAAAAGTTGCCCCCACTGCAACTTGACATGGGAAAAATCAGATTAAAACACAGCATCTATATCAAGATCAAAAGAACTGAAGTTAGCAAACTAGGCAAAGGAGGATGGTTGAGATTTAACCAACAAAGGAAATCTCTATGGAATAGTTTTCCAAATCCCAACTGTTAAAAAAAATTATGAATTGAGCTGGCACATGGATAGCTCCACATTGTTTCTGCTTTCTAGATGGGAACAGTGCTTTTAATTGGGTTTTCAGTACATGTGCTACTTGTTTTGGTAAATGGGTTTGGATAAACCTGCTGGGAAGGTTACTTTTAATGAATCGTTTTAGCAACATTCTTGTTTTCTAACATACTGGTAAGATCAATGTATTAAAGCTGTGAAAGCACTGAAGTAATTTTATTTACAATTTTGAATTAACATTTTGGGGAACTGTTCTTCTTTTTAGTGGCCCTTTTTCCCATTTGGTTATCAGTATGCTGGAGATAAGAAAGCAAATCCTGTTCCTCTCCTATTGATTTTGGACTAAGTGAGCAATCAGCCCCTGTAACTCTACTCTGCACGCTCAAATAACGTCTGTAAAAGCAGAGATGCAGTACCAGATGTGAAGAGCAGATATAGATACATTGCTTTAGCAAGGGAAGCATCTAATAGAAACAGGAAGAATGAAGTGAGTACAATGAGTAGTTCAGGAAGGCTACCTGAAATATTTCCACTCTTGAAAATGATAGTAACTGAAAATATAATTTCTCTCTAAATCACTGAGGGAATTTCTCTACATCAAAGACTTGACCGGAGTATGCAAAGCAATTAATGCAAATATATTGCAACAGTATGGAGCACAAGCATCTTTTTTTTTTTTAATTTTACAACAATAGAAGAGGCCAAATACCATTATATATTACATTAATGAGATAGATTGCTACTTTTTATGGAGCCTCTGTGCTCTGCACCGAACTGTATGCAGATTTGCTAGTTAATAAGCCCGAACGGTGTTTCTGTTCATGGAAAATGAATCTGAAACGTTTGTCAGATTATCTGTTTTGCATGCCTGACTGGTGTCTGGAGTGGCACTTTGCTAATGTGCTATTACTCAGTGTCATTAACCCGCAGAAGTGATTGAAAGGTGAATTTGTATTTGCATCATGTTACTCAGAACAGGCGGTGCTCTGGATTAATCTGTTGCCCTGTGAAATGGTGCTGCACAGGATAAAATGAATCAGAAAGCACATACCCCTAACTCTTGGTAGCATTTTTCCTTAGAGGAGTGTCCTGTTGTGATTATGGTAAAATGTATTCACAAAGTTGCTTGTGTGAATGTTTGTTTGTTAGCTGTCTGTTCAACATCATTAGAAATCCAAAGTTTTTGTAATTCCTGTGAAAAGCTTTTGATTGCTTTACTCATCAGCTTTAAAACCACATCAAATATTTTGGCAGCTGCATTATGTATGCATAGCTTTGAAATACTGCATTAAAAGGGGGGAAGGGATTGCCTGAGAAATGCAGAGTTGTTTTTTTTTTTCTTATTGATCAAGAAAGTGTATCTGTTTGCATGCAAGTAGATAACTTTCCTCCTACAACGTATTTCCTTGTCTTGTTTTCTTTACTTAAGTGGAACCGTCGTTGTTAGTTTGGTTTGGGTTATTTAACTGGTTTGAAACTGCTTAATGCTTTCCATCTCATGATATTCTTACAAGAAATATTCTTTGCAAACAGTTTTTAAGGGAGATTTAGTAAGTAAAAGTCACAGTCTTTTCATTTAGGTGGATTTTGAAGCTGAAATAGGGTTTCCTATGACCTCTTCAGGCTTGCAAGGAGTTACAAACCCACAAAACAAAACATGTTCTTGCTTACTTAAAATGTAGGAAAACAGAGGAGAGAAGGAGATTGGGGAGAGAAGGAGATTGGGGTTATTCTGCATCTCTTCTTGATTTGACTCCTTTCTGCTTGGGTTTACAACAGAGTTTGAGGCTTGAAGTAATTAATCTTCTATGGTTTTTTAACATTTTTTTTTTTTCTGTGGGTTTGAAATATTAGTATATTCATCTGTATAAAAAGGAAAAAAACCACATTAGTTCTTTTGCACCATGCTTCATGAGAGACAGAGGAGTATGACATACTGTGCTAATCTCCCTTTGACGTATCCCAGAACTGGAACTGTCTTCAAAAATGCAGTGACCAGGGTTTTTATTTCCTACACTAGGGGCTCTGGGCTCCCACTCCATCTGCAGTCAAAAAGCCCTTCGCTCCAGGAAGAGTTTTACCCATGTGACTGTGTTGTGACAACCTGTACCCAAACAGATCTGAGAAAAATAATTTAAAAAAAAAAAGGTGCCAGTGAAGGCTGCCATTAACAAGTCATTGCAAAAACAAGTGCAGAGCTGATCTTAAATGAGAGATGTAACAGTAATAAATGAGTTCTGAAAATCATGGTGACAGGTTAGTGTGTCCGGGCTCGGGGTGCGGAGAAGCCCCCAAAGGTGCTGCATTTCATGCTGTGTTGGGACATTGCTCGTCACAGATCTTGTCACGCATCTCTTTAGAAAAAATTTCCTTGTAGTAAGGATTGATGCTGTCTCCAATTGTGAAGTTCAGCCCTTTTTCAGGGACTTGAAAAATAATGGACTTGCTGTTCTTCTCAATTAGTGCTTTATTTTGTTTAATCAGATAGAGATCAGGTTTCTGTCCTCATTCCTTAATAATAATAAATGCACTGATGAGCGTAATTGTTATAGTAATTAGACCTAAAACCCAGGAGCAATCACCCCGAAGTTTTATTGTTAAAAAAAAGATAAATGCAGAGCAACCTTGAATGTCTTTCCAGATGTTGATTAGCTGTGTAGCCTAAGTATTGGGATTCTTCTGTGTGTTATTTTTACTGTTATTGGATGGTAAAACAAAGAAAAGAAATCCCGAGGAGTTCATCTACATTGACATGATAGATTACAAGAGCTTCTCCAGGGCATTTGTTCATCATGTATAGACAAATTCAGTCTCTCTCTCCTATTTCTGTAATGGAAAGATTGCTCCAATGTGGGAGTTAATTAGCAGAGCTGTTTATGAAAAGGAGGGGGGGAGGTTTTTATAGGCATGGATAGATAGATAGATAGATGGATGGGTTGGTGGATGGATAGATGCTGGGATGATTTTAAGTTTTAAAAAAAACCAACTGTATAGGGGATTGCAAAATTTGGAGTTTGCCTATATTTATAAGAACAAAATTACTACTTGCTGTCAGCCCTGGAAAATCATTTTATGACAGAGATATTTTTTATTATTGTGTGTGCACATGTAGGTTTTTTAAACAGAAAATGGCTGTCTGGACAGTGCATTCACTAAGGAAACATCATTGTGGTCGAGCACAACACTTGGATTTCCATTCCTCTGTTCTGATGTCTATGTCATTTAATTTCATTTTTAAATAAAACCATTGTTCCTATTTAATTATTAAAACATTGAGTAGCTCTTGAAGTTAAGGAGAGAGCTCATGAAATAATTTATTCCCATTTTAACTTCATTTAAGTAAATTTTTAAGAGATGGCTGAATCCTTTTCACTAGATTATATACATATATATCTAGGATTGGCTTAGTAATATGCCTTTGACTCAATAGCTTTTCTTTACAAATATAAATGTTAAAAATATACAGATATCTTAAAAGCACTAAAAGTATTTGTAAAGTCAATTGACAGGATGTATGTAGATAGCATTCCTTTGGGCTTTAAGAGGGAAAGTGCTAGGTTCAAAGTCAAAACACAACCAAAATTCTTTGCCAATGAGCGTGTATACAGTGATATATGTAAACATGCCTGATAAAACACACTTTGTGATTGAACAGAAATACTCAGAAACTTGCTGAGAGATGAAATATATTTCATAGTTGCCTTATTATCTGTTGATCTGGAAGGGACTGTCCTACTGAACATGAGACTAGCATGTCCCCCAGTCTCACAATTATTTAATTCTGTAATGTAATGCAGAAAATAGTATGCCTGTTGACGTGAAAGAAGTACTGCTTAGGAAAAGTCTTAAAGAGAAATGACGACGTTTGGCCAGAATAAGAACCCATTTGTGCCATTTGCTACTCCATCACCCTAAATTTGGTCTTCAGCTGTTGGAGCTCTTCTTATCCTGGGCTGAGGCCCACCTCACCCAGAAGCACCGTCTTTTCCCCGAGCGTGCCTTCCTTTGAAACAAGCATCCCCTGTGGCTTTCCACTGCTTCCCCTGTTCTAGCTACTCGCAGTGAAATCTTTCTTCGGGAAGGCTGAGAGATGTCCATGGTCGCCTCACCAAAATGTTTCACTCAGATATCCCATGAAGTTTTCCATGCACTTTTCCTGAAGTTCCATGCCAGAACACAACTTGGTTGCCAACACGGAGCTGGCTATATACTAACTATTGTGAACAAATTGTACCAAATCCTCCTCATGCATTCTGTGCATAAGAGTAGTAGAGAAAGTGAGAGTCCTTCTGCTGGAATCTCACCATTGATAAGCGTTGGTCAGGCTCATAGTGAGCACTTTTTTTCAAACACTGTCAGTTGAGATCATTCTCATTAACAAAAGGGAAGATCATGAGCAATTTTTGAAGGCAATAAACTGGTGAAACCCACTTAGGGCAAACATCTCACTCTAGCTTGGAAAAATATAAATGTGTTTTTCTTCAGATCTTGAGAAGCCAAACCTTGGGAGGTGGGGACCCATTCCTTTGTCCATGTGAGAAACTACCCATTGCTCCTTCTCTTGAATGCTTGGGGGGCTCTGCAACTGTTAGATTTTAAATTTTTTATTGTTTTGTTAGCTTAACCTGCAGTTGACCCATACAGATTTCATTCAGAGTGATGCCACTTAGTTGTAATGCATTTTCTGACACCCTGTAGAAATTATGCTGCCAGCATCACCATCAGCCCGGGTGGAGCTTCTAGCAGGCTCATTCCCTGCCGGGGACCCTTGTACAAGGCTGCTCTTTTATTATTTAGCACCTGGCTTACGGCATTGCACTTGAACTCTGGAACTTTTCAAGTCCACTTCCCTGGGGTTTGGAGGGAATGATTAACCCCTGCAATGCCAAAAATCTCTAAGAAGTCAAAACCCTATAGGTCCTTACGGGCATAGTCCCAGCACACACCTAGACCCCAAAGGGTTGGCTGTCACCACCCCACACGTCGCTTTGCATCCTCCTAGGCCTTGGGCTTAGTCCCGTAAAGGCAAAGTTTCCTTTAGCCTTGACATGACAAGGATTTCAATCCCAGTGTCTAAAGCCATCATGTATTTAGAGTCCTACGTTTGTCTGCAGAAAAAGGTATTTAGTGCAGTTATTTCCAGTGCTTGCCAATATGAAATACAAGTTTCTTCAAGTGGAACTTGTAACAATGTCTAAGTAAAATATGTCTGCTACTACACAATGAAGGCTAACAAAACAGACTCATTACCACACTGATTGCTGCTGATATTCACTGCTCAAAGCCTTCTTGCTAAGTTGATTATTTTCCTAATTTTAATTAGAAAAAAAAAAAGCAAAACACAATGAGTTAAAATTAATGTTTCTGCTGTCATTCAGCCTTTGGAGCAATCAAAGGAAGGAATAATTCAGGTTTTCTTCTAAAATGTGTGAGAAATTGGAACATTTTATCTCATGAAGAAGTAGTTATGAAAAACAAATTCATTATCATTTTATTTCAGACTCAAGCTGCAGCTCAGGAAAGCATCAGGCAAGAGAACAATAACACCAAGAAAAGCTCAGAGATGAACAAGCAGGGGTTTTGTGATGGGATATGCTTCCCAGTAGCTGTGTGCAGGTGTGCAGGGAAGAGGAAGCTGGTGAGTGAGTGCCGGTGTTTCACAAAGCCTTTGTGAAGCCACCATGTGCCTCCTTCTTGCTTCTCCCATTCACCTTGGAAGCAGTGATACAGCTCTCACAGGAATTGCATTGCAAAGACAGTGGAGGAGAAGCCCGCATGAGTAAGTACTAGTAAACAACTTCTGGTATGAGTCCCATGACTTGGAAGAAGATATCCTTAGAGTCCCCCAGGCAGATTGTCCAGGTTGTTTCTGTTAATAAGGCAAAGGGCTCCTGGCAGTCACACAGCGAGGGTCCTGTAAGGTCAAAGGGGTAGTTAGGAGCTGTGCATTGTACATTACCTTCATAAGACTCTACTTGTGCACATGGGCTGTCTTTTGAAGCTAACCTCAAAAGAAAAAGGCTTAAATTTTCAAAATGGAGCTGGGTGACTGTCTCGGAAACAAACATGGGCAAATACACTTGAATAACAAGCCAACCCTACATCGGTTTCCCTTGCATCTTTTGGCTCTGTCTGTGCAATGGAGAAACATCCCTTTTGTATTCCAATGATTTGGATGCAGGTGACAGCTACCTATAGTCTGAGTTTTGCCATACTTTGAGATCTTTGCATTTTGCTTGTTTTTCACACCACAGCTCAAACTATCTTCTAGGATAGGCACTACCTGCCAGGTGGTTGTGGCAAACCGCTCTTCCGAGCACATGGGGCTGATCCAGCCTTCATCTCTGCAGCTGCCCTGTCTACCCTTCTCAGCACAATGGGAAACTGAAGACGTGAATGATGTGGCATCGGCATGAATTTTGCCTTAAAGAGAGCTGTAGCTCTGTTAGCTTTGAAACTGTGGACTATGAGTCAAAATAAAATGTGGCAAAACATGTAAATGAGGAAAGGAAAAAGTGTTATTTCTTCAGTGCTAGATCTTGCAAATAGATGTCTGCGGGCTGACAGAGCCCTGCCCTCACATGAAGAGCTCTGCAAAAGCAGGAGAAGACTTCTCTGTACATCAACTTGCACTATTAGAACTGATATATTAAGAGGAAGGAAAAATGTAGAACCACCATCTGTTTTACAGACACAGTTTGAAAAGGTTCTTTACTGACAGGTTATCACTGCTTCAGAACAAAGTGCCCATGTGAAGATACAAAATGATTGTGGTTCCTTTGTTAAAGGGATATTAACTTTTAGTAAATATGAATTTAATCTATCCTATCTATTTGCATTAAACAGATCTTGCTTTATCACTGATGATTATTGGAACTCTGCTTAAGCATATGAAATTGCTATCAAAGTAAAATCGAGTAGGAAATGACCACAGACAAGTGTGAAGCTGACTATCCTGTCTTCATCAAAAAGGGAAAAAAACATTTTAAGCCTTGAAAATCAAACTAGGCGGTCAGAAAATCTTTCTGGCGTTGGCAGACGTGCCTCTACTGTTTATGTATAAAGTCTAAAATCCAGCATTTTTAACCTTATGAATGTGTCCCTCATTCATTTGATAGCAAGTTTATTTTTCAGTTATAGAGGCTCTATTGTAAAATTCATTAGCCAATTGATGGGGAATGAGCTGGGAAAATAAAAATTAATGAAGTCCCCAGCAGGCAGCTCTTTCCCCCATCCCCAACAGACCAATAAAAGGAGAGAGAGAATTAGAAGTTACCCATGTCTGAGTATTTTTCTTTGTTGGTTTGCAAGGTAGTGTTTGTGATTTGGTGCCTAAAACCCCCCTGATCAAATGTGCTGTGCCATCATGTGGCATTTCACAGGGTCAGCTGGCAGGAAAGCTCTGCACCTGTGATTTATCACGTGACTTGCACCACAGTTTTATTAATGCTTTAGACCCAGTTTAGGCTGAGTTTTGAATTAAGAGGGACCTAGAGGAAGAGAAAGACTTTTGACATTGATTGTCACATCCTTATATTGCCTTTTTTTTTGGCTTTTTTTGCACTTGAAAAAAAGAGGTTATTTTCCAGGAAAGTGAGTCTGGAGCACCTAATAGAATGCCCAGATGTCAGCTAGAGAGGCACATTTCTTTAGTTCCATCTCACTTATGGCTTGCAATAAAAAGCCAACCTTTCTCAATCAACGGGATCAACTGATATACCTGGTCCTGGAGAGAAAATAAGGATGCTCCTGGTAGTCCTGTGAAATTTATAGCTGTCCTGTCCAGTATGAATCATCATTTCAGAGAAATTAGTGGTCTGTTTTGGCACTCCTTTGTCTAGGTTTTTGCATCTATGGGAGAGGAATAGGGGATGTTTAAGCATATACTGGCTCAGTAACTACAGACCATAACTGAAAAGCTCAGTTATAAGTGATGGCCAGGAAGTGGTGAATTTGGTCCCATATATTGAAGGAGAGAAGGGGATATAGTCCAGTCAGGTCTGCAGAGCCAACAGGTTACTCTGAACTGCCTTTCTGAGGATAAGCCAGATCAAAAAACCAAACCAAACCAAACCAAAAACCACCAAAAAAACCCTGAATATTTAAATTGAAATCTAAAATCCTCTTTCGGTATCCGAGTTCATTAAGCACTTCCTTATCTGAACTGCTTTGGCTAAGCTTTCTTGTGACTTGCTGAGACCTCCAGAAGTCCCCCAGAGTCCCTAATGATCAGAGGAGGTCATACCATCAGGAATAATGTGGGAAGCACAGACCGCATGCAGCCGTGGCCTTGATCTTCCTGCAGTTGGTGACTTTGGCCTGAGGTGGCTCGCAGTGGCCCAGCTTCAAGGCTGGTGTTCAGAAAGGACCATGCCTTTGGAGCAGAGCTTTCCAGCTGTGAGTCCCTTTGAAGCCATGAGTCCTACACCTAATCTCTGCAGGTAGTATGGCATCCTGGGGGTGAGTATTTCCTGCCTGGGTTGAGGCAAGGAGGGGTTTCAACACGCACAGTCAATGAGAGAAGCAATACAGCTAGTCAATGTTTACTTTGGCAAGTCTGTGAAAATGATGCTGCTGGGGTTGGTTTTCTCTATTGATTATGTCTTCTAAATGTGCCAAAGCTGTCAAATTAAAATTTAACGTGGTTTTTTGAGGATGTTTTCTCCCTAGATGAAGAACATTAATATTGACAGAAAGGGTTCAAGCCTCACAAGTGAATGACTTTTATTTGAGAAATATCTAGGGAAATCTGAGAGCTTAAAACTTACCTTTCTTAAAGAAATGGAAAGCAAAGCTACGATGTATATATGATGATCAGTTTCTATATACTTAAGAGTATACATTCCTGTTGTATGAATGGACATGTGTGAGTACAACTCACATATTTGTTGACAAGTTTCTTTAGTGTGTCACCTGCACTGTAGCAAAGCTGAACAGAAACAGATACTCAATTGCTTCCTCACCATAGAGTTTCTAGTAAGAGTAAGGGCCCTGGTCCTGCACCGGGCAGGACAGTTGCAGCATACAGTCAGCTTGAATGGTGTGATGTGGTGTGTTGTCTGTATGAATGTTAACACTCAGATTTCAGGATCAGGCCCATATTCCAGCTGTTACTACAATGTACTTGATGGAGTGTTTTCATACTTTTCAGTTTATCCTGCAGATGGTCTGCAGATGCTCCCATGTGAGTGCTTAGGGTCAGGCAGGTAGAGGTGAGCTGTTCTATCTGCTGTCCTTCATGTCCCTCCGAGATTGCACTGTCCCTGTGCCTCAAGTGATATCAGGGAGCTCCCATCTCTTATGCCTCTCAGGTGTTATACGACACCTGAGATGTGTGACTGCTGGTCTCGGACCTACAGCAAGCGTGCAAAGGGTGGGGAGGCTCCTCTCAAGCAGTGGGTTTATGCAGGGTGCAGGGTGGTTTGTGGAGCCCACCCTCGCTGTTCTCACAGATTGTACTGGAGAAGAGAGAATCCAGCAGCAATGGTGGGTGGGCTTGCAACTCCCTTTATGTTGCGTGGAGCTGTTGCCTGCCTTAGACAGATGGCAAGGTCAGCTTCTGTGTGAGGCAATATTTAAATTATAGGCTGTGGAAAGGAGTATTCTGACCTTTTTTTAAACTTTTTTTTCTTCATTCACCAGTGTTTCTTTAAAAAAAAAATTCAGCAGAAGGTCTGCGACTGACATTTCCGAGTGAAACAGAGAGTGCAAAATTTCAGTTTGACCCTGGCACTGCAGCTGCTGAAATATTAACAGCATTAAACGCAGGTGAATTGGAAATGTGTTCACAGGCCAAAGATTCCTCCAGGCGGTTTTCTTCGAGCTTGCCCGCTCCCTGCGTCGCTGCCTCCAGCGGGGAGTCTCCTCCACTCACCCAAATGAAGAGTGACAGGGGTGATGAGGATGGCGGTTATTGCAACAGCCTTTCTTTGATAGCGAAAGCTGTCTGTCTGATAAGATTTAACAGCCAGTCCGGGTTGTTCAGGAAATGGAGAGCCACTGCTGGAAAGCGTATAAGCCATCTGAGGAAAAGCCATGTGTTCTTGCACAGCACCAGCTGCCACTGCCAAGCCCACAATTGTGGGACATGGGTAACTTTGTCGAGGTGAATCAGGACCTCAGTCTGGGCTGCATTACCTCCCCAGTACCAAGCTTCGCCTGCAGTGTTCCTACATTTATTTTGTACGTCTGTATTCTAGCATGGCTACCCCAGCAAATGCTGCAGGAGCACAGTAGGGGAGTTCTGCAGACAGTCTTCCTCAGAACTGCTTGCTTTGATAAATGATTGCAGCTTGAAACATAGAAAACCAAATACCTGATGAACATGAAAAAAAAGCTCTGAGGTCTCCATCCCAAACAGTGGAGGGGGGGTTGGTGTTACACGGCTGTCAGGCACTGAGTTCCCATAGTGGCAAGATTCTGGTGGTGTTAGGAGGTGAAATATTTGGAAGCGGGCGCTCTCGTGGCTGCCAGAGCCATTTGAATTGTTAATTTCTGTCAATGTCATGCCAGCTTTTTCACAGAACTGGTTAATGAGGTAAAGCAGTCATTACAATATTGCCACATTTAGGTTACTGGAAAATCTGCTGTGACATAAATGGACTTAAAAATTGCTAAAATAAAATTGCATGTCTTTAACTTTTCCCCCCTCCCCTTTATTTGAACAGAATAAAATGCTAAGCAGGGGATTTAAATTATTATATATGTGTTCAAAGCATTAGTTTTACTCCTTTCTACTTTTAGGACGTGAATAAAAAACACAAGTTTGTTTTGGAAGTTAGATTTCCATCAAGTTTGATGTCTGTTTTTTCTTTATCTTTCTGCTTTTTTACCCTGTCATTCTTCTCTCCCCCAACTGCCACCACATACGATCCTTGCTCGCTTTCTTGCAAAGCTGCCAAGAAACTGTGAGCAAATTTAATGTCTGAATAACTGCTCGGTCTCTCAATGACCTTGAAAAAAATTACTTTGCATCATTAAAAATTCATAGAAATGAAATTTTTGTGAGGACACTGGCACATGCAAAATTAGTACTTGTTGAAATGCAGCTGGAGTAATCCAACCTCATGAACTTTCGAAATTGTAATTCTTATGAGAGCTAATTGTGACCACTTTGCAAACTTGGATCGAGTGTTGCTGTTTGACTTTCTAAAATAATATAATCCTGTGCATGATACACCTGTAAGCATGTGCAGTTAGTGAAGGTAAAATTAATACATAGCTTCTCAGAGACAAAAATGTTTAAAGATTCTTAGGTGCTGGTATGAAGATGTGTCCTATAACAGGACGCGATATCTGAATGGAATAGTTGGGAAGCAAGTAAATGATAATGCTTTACCACTGTTAATAGTCTGCATAGAGCTCTTGGGTGCATATCCGCACCAGACTGTTAGTTGTGGTGCTGTGAAATTCAAGCCTACATCAGATGTGACTTCTTGAACTCTCAGTATTTATCAGTCCAGATTTTTTTCTCTTGCATTGGTCATCTAAGCTGTAAAGCTTGGTTGTGCATTTTTTCGGGCGGTTGAGGGAAAGGTGTGTTTGGATTCTAACCGTGTTTTGTGTTGTCTCACTTTCCTGTTATGCCCGAAGAATGTTTTGTTGGGGAAATTAAATAATAACCACTGAAGTACAGCATGTAGTAGCAAAGAGCAGTTTCTCTTCTTCAGCAATGTGGCAGGATGGAAGCTTGAACAGATGCTGCTTGTTCAGTTTTCAGATCAAGGAAATAAAATGTGATGCTCACAAGGCCTGAACAGGAGGGATGCTGTCCCCACAACCCAAGTGCACCACATTGTTTGGCCCTGATGGAGAAAACCATTTCTGAGTATTGACCAACAATCTTGCAGTCCAGCACTCTATTTTTTGCAATTTATTCCTTGAAGGCTGCTTATTAATACAGAAAACCCCTACAATATATTGGACATGATCCCTACTTCATTAATATCAATTGGAGATATCAATTGGATATAGATTAATTGTATCCCTGGGAGAAGAAGGAAATGCCGGTCACCAACTCTTTGGGTGATTTCCTGTGGCATTCAGTGGGTGTTACTAAAAGTGTGGTGTCCCAGGCTGTCAGTCAGAGCTGGTATAATGCAAAGGCTGCAGCCAGCAACAGCAGTATTTTGATGTAGGTAGCTTTTGTTTGCCCAGCTCTAAAACGTGCCTGTGAGCTCAGTGGACATGCTGAACAACAGTTACAGCTCCATCACCACCGTACTGTGGTCCATTTTGCTGTCACATCATCATTAAAAGAATCATTGCTCTCAGTAACATTTGGCACTGTGGCTGAACTGAAGCAGTAACCAGCTCAGAGAGGATGCATCTGAATGAAAAAAAGTTTGACTGCCCAGTGTATTTTCAGCCAAACTCTGTGAGGACTGTAATACACACATAACTTTGGAAAGCAGGCTCACTCCGTTCTGATTTTGCTTTGTTCCTGGGTGTTTTCCTGCCTTTGTTGTACAGTACCTTGTTTTTTTGTATACATCCTGTTGTCTTCCCTAGTGCCTTACTGCTGGATGCCATTAGCATATATCTGGGCTGCCCCTTGTGCAGAGTTATCCCCAGGTGAAAGCCCTCGTGGTCTGGGATGGAAAGAGGCTGCAATTTACTGAGTCCATTATCACCTCCGGACGTGTAGAATGATAATGGAAGTGACAGAGGTGCAGCTGAAAATTGGCTCTTAATATTTTATGCGTTAAAGCTGAGGATTGGAAATCTCACACTGCTCTTCAGGGAAAATGGAGTGTGTGTATCTTCCCCCCCCCCGCCGCAATCAAATTCAAGCATTGGGCAAAACAGCTCTCTTTTTACACCTATGCATGATGGAAACACTGAGCTTCAGTAGTGATATTTTAAAAGACAATGACATGAAATAGTATGAAGGATGATGAATTATCCTGGATGATAGTGTGGTGCCATCAGGTTCACTGCCTCAGTGAAACTTTGGAGGACTTATGTGCAAGAGTATTTCTTCCTGACTGTTCAAGTTAGGGACAAAGCAAAATGTCTGCCCTGAAGCAGCATCTTCAAATGGCTTTCCTTCACATCTTGTAGCCTGTGAGCTGGGCGGCTTCATTTCTCTAATGCTTGCAAATTATACTCTTTTATCAAGGCAGATCCCTTCCCTCTCCTCTGCACATATATACCAAATATTATTCAAGATTACTGTTCATCTGTTCGTGTGTGGTGTGTCATGGATATGTAGTTTTAAATAGTTTCTTCTTCTAAATGACTTAGCAAATGGCAAATTAGCTTCCCGGCCTTTCACAAAACAGTCTGCAGACTTTCTGTGTCTTCTCAGTAGTGATTACAAGCAATATTAGATAAAATTGGTTCTCGCAGCTTGGCTTTATTAATTTGTCATGTTCTTACATCAGTTAAACTGCTTAGGACTGGGTGCTGTCATGATTCTCATTGACCCAGAGATCTCTTGAGTGCTTTGGAGGACTCCTTCCCTTCTGCTTGGCCTCTTCTGCACAAATGCTAAGACTGGGCATAGGAGCACTCTGCTGAAGGGTATTCTCGTACATACAAAGGGGGTCTTGGCTTTCGATGTGTGCTTGGCATTTTTAATTAAATGTTCAGCAAAGTCTTTGTATGTACTGCATCACTTCCCTTGAAGGCAGGTGTTGCAGCAAGCAGACTCATGGGCCATGTGTAGTAGGATACTGGTGGAGTTTGACCTGTATTTTGGCAGACCCTAAATACAGCCACATTCAGCTTCATATCATGGACTGCCTTGCTATGTGCTGTGCCTGGTTTCTGCTGTCCTACCCACAACCAGAAATGTTTAAATATTGATGAAAACCACCATTTTGTAGTTGTCATTACAGTAATGGGCTTTGAGATATGCAGATAACAGATTAGGCTTGGATTTAGGGATCCTGGATGCTACCCGTGAGTCTGCGGAGGCTTTGTCTGTCAATCTGGACGCATGATTGCTCCGTGACTCAGTTCCTCATTTTTTAATGAGAAGTAAACACACTTTCTCAGTACAGTTGTTGTGACATAATTGTTACTAATTTGGGAATTGCTCGGCTGTGATGCCATTATGACAATGGGAATGCTTAAGAAAAGTCAATATTACTCATCACTTTGCAAAATGTTAAAATAAAGCCTTGAAAGAATTTCAGCGTAAACAAGGCTGAGGCATCATAGCTAGTCATGTTTTTATTGCTGAACTAATTTCACAGAACAGAAAAGCGCTACCGACCCCCGTGCTGTTCCTGCTTCTTGTCTCCACAGAGACGCACTGGGATGCAGGGAACACCATTAGCTGCTGCTACTTGCAACGGGTGCAAGAGATAAACGTGCCAGTTTGAGGAGTGGGGAAAACTGCCAGGATAATAAACCTCTCTTCTTCAGTGGTTCCCTCCTGACTGTTGTGAAAGTTATGGAGGGTTTTTTTAATTAAAAATCATTATTATTGAAATGAGCAACACTACGTGCCATATGGGTGCAAATAAAATAGTCCAACCTTTCCATACCATTTGTATTCTGTCTTTTTGCTTGTTCTGTTTTAAATAAAGAACCAGAGAATCACTCTGTTAAGATTTAATTGACCCAACACACAAAAATATCCTAAGAATGAGTAGTAAATGTTTCCTCTAATCCCAAAAACATTTTATCTGAAATAGAAAAACAGTACCCATATTCAAATTTAATTTTTTAATCACCATGTTTGTTACGAATTTATGTTTTATATGCCAAGCCTACTGCAAATAGGCAATGGATTTTTCTAATGAACAGCCCTTGTGCAGATGGTCAGAAGGAGCAGTGTATTTGCAGGACGTTATGGGAACTCATAAAAAAAATGAAAGAATATGCTTCAAATAGTCTGAGCAAGATAAGCGAAGACTGAGTAGGAACTGGACAGCTTTGTCATGAATTTGCTTTGAGGGTATTGGAAAGTTTTGTTAAGGGAAGGAAGAAAAAATTGGAGATAGTTAAGATAAAGAGGAAATAAAGGGCCACAATGTTAAAATGTGGCTCCGTCTCTTCAAGCTATTTGCATCTGGGTTTTCGATTTGTAGTGAGTTCTACTGAAAATAAACCCATTCAGATGTTTTGCCTTTTCCAAAAATATAGGAAGTAATTTTTTGGCTACCACATGAAATATTTTCCAGGATGAGGGAAAGTCAAATTATGAAGTATCCTCATGAATAACTGAAAAAAAATTGAGAATTGATGTGATGTGGTGCACGTGGATTCAATTAGCTCAAGGTAAGAGCTCTTAAAATAATGACGAGTGGTAAAATTCTACTATTTCAGCAGCCTGACCTTTTTGAGGATGCTGGTAGGTTTCTTATATGTGAGGAGTTTGACGTAAAGGCACATTCAGTTCTGGCATCCCATGAAGCACTTGATCAAGGGTAGAAGGTGTTGCCCAATGCTGTAGGAAGAGGCAGGCTCTTATGATGGAGCTATGTCTCTCTCTTGCTTCAGAAAGGTGGAAATAAGGGAGACTGAGCTCTTTTCGTTTCGAGGTTTTCTGCTGGCTGATGCCATTCTTGACACTTCGCAGCTTAGCAACATCTGCCCTTGTTGTAGCTTTCCTTGTTACCCAGATGTGGTGGCTGAGGCCGGGAGGACAGAACCAGTGAGTTTAATGAGAGGACACCACAGCAGGACATAAACTCCAGATCGCTGATACAATAAATCTCTGCCTCTTCTCACACACCACAACATGGCTGAGACATCTTACTTCAATCCATGTACTTAGTACTCACATCAAGAATAAACAGCGCTATTCATGCTTTACTGTGTTTGGTATTTTCCTTCCTTTTTTTTTTTTTTCAATTGCTTTCAGAGCAACAAAAAAAAAGGATCTGATTTTCGTTAGGTCTTTATTACAGCTACACAAAGTGCGGAAAGACTGACCTGGGCAACCCTTGCAAGTTAGAAGTTTCTGAATGAGCACGAAAGCATTTCATTTATTTATTTTTTTAATTTTACTGTTTAACAGTAGGTTAATTGCGTAATGTATGAGAGAGAGAGAAAAAGATTGAAGTAAAACAACAGCACTGATAAAGATAGTGGACACCTCTGTCTGCTGCGAGACCTAGCATCGAAAGGCTGAAGTTACTCAGGTTGGAATGACCTCAGGTAACTAATGTGCTTCCAAAGCACCCACAGCTTGTGAATTGTAACACTGACAGTGTGTTTCTTCCTACCTGTTATATGTTATTACTTAATTTTTGTTATTCTATTTTTATAAAAATATTTCAGTCAATGACTTAGCAAAGAAAAAAAAATCCTATATTATTTAAATAACCAGCTCTAAGTTATTTTGCAAATATTTCTAAGTAATATACTTAAATTCTTCTTAGAAGAATTCTACTTAGAATTGTCTTCTAAGTAAATTCAAGACCAAGTTACAAACTGTTTTCATTTGAAGAAGGGAAGCAAGCAGGTTTATATGTGAAATCCATTTTCATAACAAATTATTTTGACAGTATTTTGACATGATTTTGCACAAATTAATCGTATATTTTTAAAAGTGAATATTCCTTAGTAAATATTAGCCTGCTTTTATAATTTGAAGGAAGAGATACTGTAGCCTGTTGGAAATCAAGTAATACCCCTTTTCTCCTTACATCCATACTTGGTATAAATAATTCGAGTAAAGACTTGTTGAATTAAGGAGAAAATGAGAGAGGGAGAAGAATTCCATTGTAGCGCTTGGCTTTTCAGACAGTTCCTCAGCAGATGGCCTAATGATCTAAGCATCTGGTTGGAAATATCTGCTTTCCCTTGGGTCATCAGTTCAAATTTAGGCAAGCTTCGTTTATACCTCTATTTCCAAGACAGATCATTTGGTCTGACTCTCTGGTTGGTTACAGGAGGATTTTTTTGCTCAGGTAACACCACTGGTAATGGCTCAAAGGGTTTCATGCTGTTCACCGGGTAGATTTTTCAGGCTTAACCTCAAAAATGGAAGTTCAGTTGGCTGTGTGTCATTCTTTAAGAGGATCCTTGTGCCACAGAGAAATTTGTTGTGGTGTCATTGTTTAGAATTTCCCTCATGTCCCTACTGCTATGCAACATTTCTTGGATGGATGATGTATTGTTGTTGCTTCTCTTCTGTGCTTTGAGTATTTAACTGAAAACCTTGGATATAATAGCTAGATTTGAGCAAAAAGCTTTTGGCTAAGAGCAGGTAACTGTGTTCAGAGTGAAAAAGATCACTCCTACCTGAGGAGTAACACAGGAGCATTGCATCTTCAGTGCTAGTTGCATGGAGTTTTATAAGATAAGGCTTGTTACGTGCCTTGAATCGCACTTACATCTTCCTTTGCTTTCTGCTGTCACACAGAGAGTTCTCTCAGACACATTTTAATAAAATCAATAGATACATTTCCTTACAATAAAGAGGCAAATCTGAAACAACAGTAGAAGAATACAAGGGCAATGGAAGGGCAAGTTCATTTTGTGATCATTGTGTGAAATTGTTTATGCTATCATGTATTCCTCGTTGCTGAAACCGTCGTTCTAACAGATTCCCTGCAAATTTCGTATTATGCTGCGCTACAGCTGGTGACCTATATGCTGTCATCTGCGTGTTTTATTATAGTAAGAATTTGAGTTTGAATTAGTTTTCTTGTCTATTATTTATTGATAGCATGCTTTTTAGAAAACCAGGGAGAAAAATAAATGAATAACAGGGAGATTTGTAAGTCAAATGATGAGAAGAGAATTTAGCCTACTGTATAGTAATTGAGTGGCACAAACAATTCCCCTCGTTGAAGAGAGATTATTCAAAAGATTAACCAAAACCACTTGGTAACGGCAGTTCTTAGGACAGTCCAGAATATGTACTAGACAAAATTAATCCTTCCAAATTGCTAAGAAACTCAGGGACTTTGAGACTTAACTCAGAGTACTGCAGTTAATAAACAGTTTCCAATCAGTGTGTCAGGTTTGTAATTACTTTTTTTGTTTTCTTTTGCTTTGGAAATATAAACTCTTAGCCGTGTTTATGCCAGAGATCAAAGCCTTGCCTGGACTGTAGCATCATTGTGTTCCTCAGTTCCTGTGTGGGTTACACGGGGCTGGGGATCCAGACACTGCTCCAGGTTGTGCTGGTTGGCTGTTCAGTAGAAAATCGGGTGGCCACCACTGATTTGGGGAGAATAGCTTGTGACCTACTGACATTGTTGCAACTCAGCCTGGACAGTCCAAGGGTTGCTGGGTTAAGATCCTGGGTCCCCTATAAAATTTATGGGTTCAGTATCTACAGGGTTAAATGAAGGCAAATTGATGCCAAACAATTTGTCCAAAAAAAAAAAATTTATTTGTTCAGACATTCTTAGGACTAAGATTGACATTGGCTTGTGTTAAGGGAAAAGAAAGAAAGACGAAAGAGGGAGAGAGAGAGAAGTGCAAGGACACCACCTGGGCTCCAGTCCTCTTCTTCTCTCTCCCAGAATGGTGAATGTGCTGCAAATGCCCCTCTTCCAGAGTATTATTTATATTTTTTTCGGGGGCATGCACAATGCTTCTTCTAGGAAAGTTCTGGAACTAAGTCATGGGGGGCTTAGAGGAGTTCTAGGGTCGGAGATACCACTCTGCCCCTGCTCTCCCTGCCAGCAAGCCTGCAGCACGACCCCTCTTGGGCAGCAAGCCCGGGTGTTGAAGGACACTGCCTCTGCTGCATTCTTGACAGTGGGTTTAAGGCATCAAAACAAGTGGTTTAAGGCAGCTGAAAAGAATCAGTCTCTTACAGACATCATTGCCCATCTCTAGAACATATCCCAGAGCAGTTGGTATAGGCACTATGCTGATGACTTTTAGCCACTTCAGGGTCTGGCTACATAAGCAAACAAATTCTTCATTAGTCAGCTGTATTGATTTCACATTGGCTTTGTACAATATAGGCCCTGCAAAGGAGGCCCTGTTCCACTGTACTGGATGTCACAGAGCTTTGATAAGGCATTGTGTATCTCTAGAGATGATAAAGGGCTATAATGAAGACCATGTCTTATTAAGAGGTGTCTGTGTAGGTTAACTTAATAGGTGACTTGAGCCATTCTATAGAAATATTGAGCACAAATAATGTCTGCAATGATTAGAAATTAAAATAATCTGCTTCTCAGATCTGGTTCCCAATGGGCTTATCGTGATCACGGAAAAATTAAGAAAGAAATTAAAAACAAACAATACTAAAAAGACAAATGGGAATCCTGCACAATTCATTTAGTAAATAGTAAATAGTTTTTCCTCAAGTGCCTTTCAGAGTGCAAGGGAGAAAAAAAGCAGCACAAGGACAAAAGACTTCTAGAAATTTCCCTTCAATGTTGTATTTTCTTCAGACTCTTTCCTCTATGAAAGCATGATGAAAATGGCAGCAAACTGGGAATGAAGCAGCAGCTTTGTCTTTTTTTGTTTTTTTTTTCTCTTTGTCTTCATGGCTGACATACTCGGTACTTCACTTTCCAAACTGTCACCTTCACTCCTCAAGCTGCTTTCAAATCCCATGGAGCTCCTGCAAGGGAGCAGCTATGTCAGATGTGCCCATCTGCTTCTGACATATTGATGTGCACAAAGACCTGGCAGAGGAGTTAATGCCTCTCGCTCTTGCCTCACTTTTCTCTCACTCAGATTTTCTCAGTCCAGATTTTCTTGGAAGTTGTTTTTCTTTTCAAGTAAGCCCAGAGCCAAGCAGGGTTGAGCTTGAGCCTGGATTCAATGAACCTTCTAGCCCTGGTGGCTTTGCTCCTGTACCTGGAGTTCAGTCTTGCAACTATTCTGCCACGTTTTTGGAAATTGCCCACTGACAGGTACTCCAGGTACTACCTGATGTGTCAGGGAGGACATCTGACAAGTTAATAGAGAGCTCTCCTGAACATTGGCTGGAAGACCACGGCAGTCAGAGGGGCCAAAGATTGTCTCAGAAAGCTCTCCTGAGTCAAAGCAAGAAAGGCCAGGAGATACTGCAGCATGCAGGGCTACAGATAAGGTTTATTTTTGCTGTAAAAACCAGGACATTGTTCAGCTGTAAAGTGCTGGAGTCCAGAAAGCCATTCTCCTTAAGGCCATGAAATGCAATATGTATAACTTTTTCCTGGCCTTTAAGAAGTGCTCTCGAGGGTGAGGTAAGCTAGGCCAGTATCCTGAGTTTACCATTGTTTTCCCTCTTGCTGAATTTTCTGGTTTCGCAGTATCAAATTTCTCTGAGCACATAGAAAATTAGTTTAAAAGTATGAGGTGTTTAAATCCAGGCAGCAGAACAGTAGAATCCCATTGACTTTCTGAAGGGTTTTCTTCAGAGGATAGACTAGTAACTCAGTATTTTGCTGTTGCTTACGTTTTTGCCACTTTAGAGACCTTTACAAATGTACTTGTTTGCTGCAAAAATGGATTAATTCTTGTCAAGTAGCCAGTTTTCTTTCTAGGTGATGGCCAAATATGAAATACTTAAACAAAACAACCACCATTAACTCTCATCAGATACTCTTAACTTGTTATCACATGTTCTGTGTGGGGTCAAATAAGTTCCTATGTTACATGTACTTGCTACAGAAAATGGTCTGCATTTTTTCATTGCTGGTCCCCTTAGTATTTTGAGGAGGGCAAAAAAGGGAAATTAAACCTAAAGCAGTGTCTCTTGAGTAGTTTAAGGCTAAAACTGCAGCAGACGCAGCTTTGCAGGGCACTCAAATACCACTGGAGTTTTGGGGTTGTTACTGTTGCAATTTCTATGCGCTTCTCTTTTAACATGCTGCGTTTTTGAGCTCCTGAGGTTCCCGGTGGGTTTATGTGTGTTCAGAGAGCCTTAGTGAAGCTTGATTTGTTGCAGCACTCTTGCAGCCAAGACAAAGCAAAGAGCACTTCATTTGTACCCTCTACCTTTGCTAATATAAGACGCAGTGCTGCTCTGCCCTCCATGGTGTAGTAGCAGAGTTTTATTCCCTTCTGCCTCCCTTGCACATCTGTGTTACCCATAGTTAATTACTTGTATTTGCCTGGAGATCTTGACAAGGATTCTAGTATAAATACGGTGATAAAAATGAGATGCAGGAGGTTATTTTGCTTTGAGCCTAGTGGACATCTGGAGGCCTTTATTGTTACAGAAGGGACTCTCAGAAAGCAAGGGAGAGAAAATATCACTTAGTAAATATATGATAATGCTTCACAAGTAAGAAAAGTTTGAGAAGAGCGATACAGGTAGAATTTCTTGCAGTTGAGCTGGTAATGTACAGAAAATCTAATCCCCTGGATATTTTCTCAGGCGTAATCTGATGGCCTCTTTTCACAGGTGATTGTTGTCCTATTTATTCTTATCTTTGGCCATGACTCATGCAGCAGATACAAGTATGGGATGGCATAATACTCCTGAGATTCTCAGTTCACATATCAGCTCAGAAATATCTCTATCTAATACACATAGCAGAGCCTTAGCTATTGCTAAGCAATAAACCCTTGCCGGCAGTGCTGGGCAGGTGGAAGCATAGCTCCCCAGATCACATGCGTGACAATGTGCTTGTAGAACATATCATGCTATAATGTTTGACTAAATAGAATATGGTCACGAGTACTTTATATGGCAGGAAACACTCTCTTGTTGCACATGCAGATGATGGAGTCTCACCGGAGACTCACCTTTGCTGTGCAGACGTGAACCTGGTACAGCTCCACCAAAGTAGGAGAAGAGTAACTGCTCCATGCTGTCAGATGTTATGCAGCTCTATACTTACTTATGCCTACATGGGCCATGGTCCAGGATAAAAGAAGTAAAGATGATGTGATCCAGCATCCAAGAATGTCACAAGGTAGAACTAGGGATACAGAGATACTAGCATCTTAGGAGCATTTTTTTCTGTACCCAGTTGGGCTTTGTTGTGTGGATGTACAGTAGAGGTCAGAGCTTTGAAATGGACTTTTTTGTTCTTAGTTTGCATCCTCAGCTTATTTTGTTAAGGATCAGTAGTAACCTAGTTTCTATAAATGTTTGCAGTTTTGCCTGTAAAGTAAAGTACCAGTGTGATCTACAGCACACAGACGGTGGAAAAGATCTTTGATTATTTGCTTTGTGCAGATATCAGGCAATAAAAATTACATTTAAGAGTTGTCTCATGGAGTCAGTGACATGCATCCAGTCCCCCTGAGATATCCATGAAAAGCCATGGCATGCACCAGTGTGAGGCCATAGATATTGCACAATAGAAGCATGTAAGAAGTGAAGAATCATAGGATACCAGTGTTCCTCCGTGCCTGGGAATCCAGGAGAGCTACCTGCCTAGGTAAGAATATAGGAAAGTAAGGGAGCATGCAACTCTTGCATCAATGCTTGCTAGCCAGCTCTTACACTCTCCACTGCTATGTCTTGTGTGCAATATCCACAAGAAGGGGATCTCCATTTTGACTGTCACAGCTAGGCACTGAGTAATATAAGCTATCAGTAGTAAAAATTAAAAACTGTTATGAGATCTTCTTATGTAATATATAAAAATCTGTCTAGGTAATGTCTGTACACCATGTACTGCGTTAATGCTGCTTTACACATCCAAGATAATCCTTTTCTAAAACTGGAGGAAAAAGTGACACTGACTAGCAAGATAAATCTGATTTACCTGCAGTTTTAACACAAGTACTGCAGAGTTGTTTTCTGTGAAGAAGAGGACAAAACCATTAAATGCATTTTCCATACAGCAGAGCTGCTTTATTGGTTTCTTTTTTTTTGTCAGTTTGTTTTTCTTTTTTTTTTTTTTTTTAGTTTCAGTGAGTGAATAAGATCTGCACGTTATTAATAGTCAGGAGCACGACTGAACTGGCTTTTACCCACAACCCTGCTGTTATCGCTAACACACAAATAAACTACAGTTAAATTGTGGAATTAATCACATTATTTTTTTTGGTCCCTCATAAGGAAAATGCCAGTTTATTCTTATTTATTTTGAGCTGGAAAACAGTTTAGCTAAGTTTCTCTCAATGTGCAGTTAGCTTCCATTTCAGCATCCTACAGCATTACATTAGATCTTATCGCTGCTGCATTAGTTTGTCTAAGTAGCACTCCAGTGATTATATATACCTTTTTCAACTCCACTGCTAAGTGAACTATGGAGGAAGATTGCCTGTTATCTAGTCAACATAACAAAAATTTGGAAAGGCCTAGGCTCCAAATATATTTTATAATATTGCTAGATCTGCCGACTGCCCAGGCCCTCGAGGATGGTTAAACCATGAATCACAGATACCAGCACTTCAGGAAAAACTGGAGATGTGGGAACAGAGAAAACTCACTGCTTTTAGTGGAAGGAGATGAAGGAAACTCTGTCAGAACTAGGGTGAGGAAATTTTGGAGGCAGGAAGGAATGCAGCCTAACAAATCATGAAAGTAAGGGTAGGCTCCAAAGCTGAAGCCACATCCTTTATGGAACACTGGTAGATTTGCTGTACAGCAAACCCAGTTAGCACTATAAATGTTATAAACCATAGTCATAAAAAATAACAAGTATGTCTGAGGAAACCATGACCTGATTATAAAAAAGCGTTCTAGTTTCACTGAATGAACTAGTTCCTGAAAGTGATTAACGCAGATGGAGTAATAAATGAAGTAATAAATCTCTGCATTTGATCCTCTGGGTTTAATCCATGAGACAAGATTTATAACTGGACCCATTAACTCTTGTACTGGGAAAATGCTCTTCATCTCTCATCCACATGATATTAATTTGAAAGCTTTGCATTCGGCATGGGACATCTTAGGTTTCAGTTGAAGTAGGAAAAACTTTTGTGAATATTTTACACTAAAAATATTCAAGATAAGTTCCTGAAGCAGTGCTCTTCCGATACATGCAGCGTTTTGCCAGTTATTCTGAAATGAAGTTTTAGTCTGACTGAAACCTAAACAACCGAGGAAAATCCATTTAAAGCTTCAGTCCATTCTGAATTCATGCTGTTGTTGCCAAATGTACTGGCTAGTGGATATTTTTCTGCATTAGAGAAGACCATATGAGCTGCAATCTATTGTCTTAACAGGTTATGTTAACAGCAGCATGTAGGACTTAACTCTGCGTTTCACTGTCTCTCTGGGTTTAAGCCTGTCTACTGCAGGCATGTTCAGGCAATTTGAAGGTCCAGTATATATATTTGTTCGTTTTAATAGTCTGAACATAGTCTATATAATAGTCTACACTAAGGCATATTGACACATTATGTAGGAGATTTCAGGCAAGCCAAAAGACCACATCTCGCTTTCGGATAGTTAAGCACCAAGAGCTTATAAGATATGAGCTCATATTTAGGTGCTTGTAAGTGCCTATGCAAACACATGTTTTGGAAACCTTTTAAGGAATCTAGGAACCTCATTTTTATGTATTTTTAGCTTCAGATCTTGTGTCTGACCCATTCTGTAGCAAAAGGTAAGGACTATCATCAGAGCTTGCTATACAGAAGCAAGCTACATTGTAAGTTGAAACCTCATGAGTCACAATCTTACAGTTTGGCTCTTGTGATATACAGTATCTTTCTTAGAAGTTGTATTATATGACACTTTCTGTAGTTACAAAATAGCTGCAGAATGATGTGCAATATCAGCTGACAGGGACAGCATCGTAGCTAATAAGCTCGAGTGAGAGCTCTTGGTTTCTTCCTCAGGCTGTTTGAAAATGGATTTTTAGCTAATAGGGTGGAAAAATAAAAGCTGAATAAAATATTCACAGGTGAGCTGGAAGCAATATCCCTTTTGTGGATTCTTTTAATAGAATTAATGCAGAAGAGCCATGTGATCTGTCATTATATAATCCAGTAAGGGAGGGTTCTATGAATGTATGTATATATATATATATATACACACATACATATATATGTGTATATAAAACCACTTACTGCTTCAAGTGAGTGTAAGTACCTATTTTCAAATTGTTATTTCTGACACTAATGGGGAAATAAGTTCCTTTACAGTATGGTTTCAGACACTAATAAAATAAGCTTGTTACTATCCACAGCATTTAAGGGTCCCTTAACATCACTGAGAGCTTAATTATAAAATATTACCCCATAATAAGGACAGGCAATGTTTTGTAAATATTAAGGTTGCTCTGGTTACAGGCTTCCCGTAGCTGCTTTGGAAAGAGAAACACCTCTGCTTTCAACAAGCAGGGTAAGGTGTAATCCACATTATGGGCTGATCCTGCACATACTCAGCTGTACTAGCTGAACAGTCCATTGACATCAAAGAAAGTCTTTGGAAGATAAAATCTTGGCATCCTATGGTCAGCTGGAATTTCACATAAGCTCCATAAATTAAAGCAGGTTTGTACATTTTTTTTTTCAGATTTTGAATCTTAAGACCAAACACTAACCTGAGGTAGGGCCTTTTTAAAATAAGACTGCAAAATGGAGCTGTGCCACTAAATGTCTGGAGAAGAAAGGTTTCTTTAATTTTTTTCTGGGTTTTTATTTTTTTTTAAATTTGGTGAGGTGGCAAATTGGTTTGGGGTGAGTATTCAGAAGGTGATTAAATTAGTAAGCTGCACATAAATTTCCACACTTCTTATTTGATAATTTCTGATGTTCAGTTTTAAGATAAAATATTCAAGGAGTGTCCATAGCCAGGCACTCTTTCGTTAAGCATTCTCATTGGCATGGCTTGTGTGCACAAATGCTACCTGCAGCCCAGGCCTGACCAGACCCATATGCTTTGCGGTGACTGCAGCTGCCTTAGGTCACCTAGGTTCAGTATCATCAATGCAGACAACCTTTAAGCTAATGATGGGACATGCTGAATGTCAGGAAATTGTCTGGGTTATCATTGGCGGGGACAACAATGTTGTTAAAACTCACTTTGCTTATGGACTAATACAAATTCTGTGCTAAAGCAAGGTGTGATGTTCTGAAGACTGATTCAGCCCAGGTTTGTTAGAGAAGGAGGAGGAGGAGGGCCATGATAGCAAAATGGGTACCACCTGAATCACAGCCATCCACAACCTGATGGTGGATGTAGCAGGGAGATATGAACTCCTTTTTTGGGGAATGCTTTTGAAAAAAAAGCTGCCATGTCACTCAAAATATCCATGTCAAAGTTTCCAACATGCTTTTAACACTGCTTTGTGTTTAGTGATGCCATCTTCTGCTCCTGTGCAGCACTGGGTGGGTGAGCTACCCTTGGTCTTTACATATAGAGCCCTCACCGTTATCAGGGATGTCTTGCTGCAGGCAGTCGTTCCTGTTTTGTTCCCAGATGCCCTTCAGTTACATAAGCACACTGCTTTGCTCTTGGTTAGCTGTCAGTTTTGTATGATAATATAAATACTCAAGCAGTCCTCATATCTGGCAGATCTGGAAGCGGTTAATTAGCTGAATACAACCAAAGCAGAAGCAAAAAATAGATTTTCCTCCTTGGAGATGTTGCTGGAGAGACAGATGTCTGATATCTACTGCATAATCCAAATGCCTGCCTCCGAATACCACACAAACACAGGGTGGGTGGCTGTCATGCAGAGTGCCGGTCGTGGGATGGGTGAGATATCCGGACTCTCCCAACTGTTACAGCAGCGGAAACACAGAATAAACATTTCTGCATCACTGCGGTGTGCTGGCAGTGTAACTTTGCAGAGTTTAACCTCTGGCCCTGCCTGTGGGAGCTCCTCCGATCATCCCACTCCCTTCCCTGCCCAGGAATGGGGGAGTGTGGTCACCCATGCTCACAGAGGGGGAAAAACATTCACGACTCTAGACAGTAGATCTAGCCCATGACATACCTTGGCTGTGCTCATTTCTTACTCTTTGGTTTATTCTTTCAAGCCCTTGCATAGGGGAATAATCTTGTTTCATTTTGTTCTTCCAGCTCAAATCAAGATGACTGCTTGCATCAGCTACATTTGTAAATCTCTGGTTTGTAAAGCTGCATGTAGTTCATCTCTGTTGGTAAACTTCTTTTCCTACTTGCAAATCTACCCAAGAAAAAAAATGGTCAGAAGATCTGTTACTGGCTTAGAGACTCACTAACCTACCTTTTAACAATGGTTGAAAGGGTTTCTCTATTTTTGTGTAGAGTGCAGATCAATGAATGTTTAATAAACATCATTTTTTTTCAGATAACGCATCTTTTGAGCCACAGGAATGCTAAATTACCTACGAAGATGAGCTTCAGTACAGAAAAAGAAAAAGCTTCTGTATAGGAAGCCCTGGAAATTTTATGTTTTAGTCAGTTTGCTTAATAACATACAATAAGTCTATTGCAATTATCAGCAAGATACTTTTCAGAAATCTGGCATGTACATCTGTCTCATATATTAATGTGAATCACAAAAATAAATGGAAAATACAAAGCATTCAGCCGAAGTTGTGATAACTCCCAAGATGGCTTTCTTATTCTGTTGCCTCACCAGCTTAAGGTTATAATGACAGCACGGCAGACCTAATATTTTTGAACTGAATTTTTAAATAATCTTTATAAGAAAGGAAATATCAAGCATCTAATCAATTAAGACTAGGGGTTTGGATTCAGAGTTACAGACACTTCAAAGAAAGCTGTTTGCCCTAAAAGACATTTTTCTTATGTCACTTTTGTTCACATGTGAATGTGAGATCTATTTTGTAAACCAAGACTGTTTCATATTTAAAAGACATCTAAACAAGCTTGTGGTTGTAACCATGACGGTCACGTTTAAAAAGTAGTTGTATGTATTATAACTTAAGAAGATAATAAATAATACATGTGTGTCTATATCTGTCTATCCATCTCTCTAGCCATCCACCCATATAAATCTATTCCTCTTAACTGTGAAATTATGAATAGCAAAAAAATAACACTATTCTCCTTGCTAGGCTTTGGGTTTTTTTCCCCTAGGAATTATTCTGAACCTAAAGCTCAGATTTAAAGGAACTCTTACTTCAGTCAGGCTTACTTAGAAATCTAAATTTTCTGTGTGACACTAAAAACATCAGTGTGACAAAAACACAGATCTTCCCTTGCACTCAGCAATAACTTTTTGTGCTTGGCTTTTCTTTTCGGGGTTGGGGGGAGGCCCAGTGATAAACTGTAATGGGCATTTACAGTTTGTTACAGTTCACTTGTGTACAATCTGTGTCAAATGATGTGGGAGAAAGCTAAACTTTGCTGATGTCCAAGCAATATTTTGGATTATCTAGAAGTGGACCAGGACTGTGCTCTGTGCAGAAAACGCATACAGAAACACATACCTGCTCAAGCGGTTGGTCTCGGCATGAAAACAAGGACTGAGACCTGTTTGGTCCAAATCCCAGCAGTGTCTCTGTGGGCGACAGTCAGCTAAATGGTGCTTTCTGTTATCTGGTGGTGGTGGATAAAAGTCCCCACTGTCCTTGGCGGGGTCCTAGGAGGCTCAGTTTGGGGTTTGGGGGCAGGTGAGAGAGGATGCCTCCCTTGCGGGGAGCATCACTGCTTTGCATCAAGGCAGCTGCTACTAGCCACAGGCTCCAGGGATGCCAGTTTTAATAATTAAAAGCTTTGCTCCCCTACATGATTCAGAGCTTTATATCCTGATACGAAAACTTACCGATTCCTTTTGCTGCTGGTAAAACGCCTGTGCCTGGGGGCAGTGCCTGCTAATGGTGGCAGCCAGAAGTGGGCATTTCAACATGGGCATGGCAAGTGCTGGGGGTGGTGTGGGGATTGCAGAGGCTTGTCCCTGTACTGCTTGGCGAGTGGGCAAGTCTGCAGGGATGTGCTGGGACACCGTGGCACAGGCAGCCCCCCAGACCCTGGGAAGGGGCACCCCACACAAAGCCCAGAGGCTGGGCGTTTATGCACAGGTGATTAAGTAACCTCTCTGAGCTGAAACTTCATTGTAGCATTAGGACACTCGTGAGGGAGAACAGTGAGGGGGCAAGCACTGTGAGGCAGTGTGACTCTCAGTGTGACTCAGTGAGACTCCCAGAGAGTCTGCCTTCTCCAGCATGGGGCTGGAAACTGCTGTGTGAGGGTCACAGCAGTATCTGGCATATGGCAGAGGTGCTTCCCATGAGAGGAGGGGATGGACAAGGCAAAGGAGATGTTGGAGTGGTGGGGAGACAGCGAGAGAAGTATGTGGCACAGTCGGATGCTGGTGAGACCAGTGCTGCAGAGCAATGATGTTCACACAAGTAATCATAACTCTTTTTTTACTGCCTTTGCATCCTCATTATGAATTATTTTAATTTCTTCTGTGGATTTATTAAGTGTCTCTTGTCCTGGTGGCTCAGCATCTATTTACCAAGTTAAACCAAGCAGTAAATTACCTATGCTTGCATGGGCACAATGGACAACACAATGAAACTACCATTATTGTGTTAGGAAATGAAATTCAGGCAAGAAATAAAGAAAACGAGAACACCTTTACTGTGTTTCCTGCTTTTGCCTTCTGCTAAATCTCCCTAGAGAGAAGAATCCATGCTGGAAGTCCTCTTGGAAGAGACCTTTGCTGTCTCCAGGGCCTGAAAACTAAGGAACATCCCAGTGGATGGATAAGCACCAATTTTCTTTCTACTGGAGCCTGTATGCAGTTTCTTTTTCCAATGGATACTAATATTGACATCAAAATGTACCTTCTCCCCAGAAAAGACTGAGTCAGTCTAAGAACTTCATCCGTTTATTCTGGCTCCACTTTGTCTTCTGCAGTGGTGTTCTGGTGGGGCTGTGTTTCCCCTGGTGATTTGCAGATAGGTCAGGTGTTAGCAAGGCATGCGAGCTGGTTCCATGGTTGGCCTGTCTCCATGGAGCCTATTAAAGCTTTTACACTACAATTTAGGCTCAGAAATTCTATTTTCTTCCATTTTATTGTCCTCAAGGTATCGTGCTGAATGTCAGATTGGATTATACAAACGAAGACGGTTTTACAGAGAGCCTGTTAAAGGCTCTGTGCTAATTTTATAACTTGTTTTTTGAAGTGCTTCTGCTAACATTGAACTGACTGCAAGCAAAGAGGCAGAGGCTGTTTGGTCTTTTATACTTGCTTCTTGGTAGAAGCAACACAGTTGCAGAGTTCAGTCCAGAGCATCAGATAATCACGGTGTGTTCCCAGCATTGTCGTTTACAATCCCCATATATTTTCTGTGCAAACATTTTCCCTTTTCTGATAATTGTTTTTGCTGACCTTCTCTAGTGAGGAGACAGGGTTCCCTTATTAATCTGTAAATCAGAGACATTTGTTTCTGCAGTTTCAGTATGGTTTTGATCACGTTCCAATGGAAAAAATGTTGCTTTGACCAATTGCTGTGATGTCTCTTTTTCCAAGCAGGAGAAAGAAGAGAGAGCAGAGATAAGACATGGTCAATCAGAGAATGCCTTTTCTAATTACAGATGGCCCATTCTTTTCTGCTATGGGCAAAAGGCCAAATGTAATATATTACAGTATATAAAAATGTAACCATGAATTTGTGTACTTAATATTAGGGGAAAAAAACACACGTGAACTTACACACATTCGTTAGAAGGAATATGCATAGTTATTTGGAATAAGCGAGCAATTTGTAAAAGGGAGAATTTTCTTCCATTTTTCTGACTAGCTGTAGACTCAAGGTGCGGTTACAATGCTGTTGACATTTGAAGTCATACTCAAATCAATTCGTGAGAAAGGCAGATGAAAGCGGGTTCGTCCAGTCACTGGAAAAAGTCCAGAGTATGTCAGGAATTTCTGAGACCCTTTCTAGCATGTACTGCAGCTAATTAATTGCAAGAAATAATAATAATAATAATAATAATAATAATAATAATAATAATAAATAAAAGTAGAGAAAGTGCATATACAGATTGCAGAACTAGCCTAAAGCGTCTTTACCATTTCTAAGCTTTCTTTACTTGAACCTAATTTTTGGGGGGAGGAGGGGTGGAGAGTGGGCAATAACTGTATTTCTTAATGCTTTCTTCAGCTTTGTGTGATGAGAATCCTCAGTGCAGGCCCAGAGTGTTGTGCACAAATAAGAAAGAGCCAGACAATCCTGGAATGATCATCATTGCCTTACTCCTTTTCTTCCAGCTCTTAGGGTGCCTCTCTGCTGGTTAGGCTTTGTGCGCCCAGTCAATGTTTGCAGATATTTCTTTTCACTTCCATGTGCAGACATCTTTGTGAGCATCTCACTTGCACCTCTCCATTTAAATCTGTCTGAGAGTCTGGGCACACTGCTGAGCCATGTAACAAAGCGCAATTCAAGAGGTGCGCATATTGGTTAAGCTTTAAGCATGGAAAGACAATCTCTTCTTGAGGTTGGCAGTCTGCACTGGGAATCATCAGGCTCTTGCTGAACTCAAATAAAATTCAAAGAAAGGCTCAGGGGGAGCTGAGCAACACTGTGCAGGGGTGCAGGGCTGCCCCAGCCCTTCCTCCCCTTGGTACCTGCAGGCAGGAGAAACCAGTCTGGTGCTGAGCAGCACTTTCTGCTGGATGTGCAAAATAGGAGGCCCCCATTGTACTCTTTTTTCCTAGTGGTTTTCGAGGTGGGGGCTTACCTCTCAATCTGGCCACAGGTAATGGGCCAGATAAAGCTTCTTGCTGGCTTGAGTGTTTAATGTAGTCCAGGCAGTCCAGACACAAATTAATTAAACAATAAACCCCCCTTCATCAGTAAGGTCTCACTAACATTTGTTATCCACACGGCAAGATAAGACCAAACTGCTCAGTGGAGAAAGCACTGTCCCCAGAGTGCCTCAACATTGACGTTTGGGGGAGCAGGTGGGGGGCAGTGCCCCAGGGACCAAAAGAGCCAGACGGTTGCTGTCAGGGTCTCCATCACCTGGGAAAAGCTTGCTCACTCCCTCCAGCAACTGCTGCTTAAATCGTGCTGCTTTAAATAGAGTGAGGAGGGTTAAACTTTTATCTCTCCTTTCAGAAGCCATTGCAAGAGCTGATAGTGTGGCCCATGAAAGAGAGAGCTGGTTTGGAGCTAAAGGTCCAGGTGGTACTAAAGACCAGGCACATAAGAGATGGCTTCGTGGGAGAGGGATACTGAAGCAGGCTTGTTTTGGGGGAGAATTGCTGGGCTTTCCTGTTTAACTGTGGTGGGAGTAGAAGGGCTTCAGGGACTCACAAAGAGAAGCTGTCTGCTCTGCTGGTGCTTGCAGGCCCGTGACAAGGCTCAGGGGCCCACATCGGCTGTATCGTCTGGGCCCCACTTTGTTTATTTGCCTTCAGAGGGTTTTTGAAATCCTACTATATGAAGTCTTGTGTAAGTATATTATTTAAACCCCCACAATTTAATGGGAATAAAAAGAAGCTTCTGTGTTCCTGCATTTGCTGAGCTTGTTTCTCACTGAGAAATATTAAGTTGCTTTAAATAACTAGTGAAGTGGCTGCAAAACTTGAGAAGAAGCTACAGTAGGGATGCGTACTTTAGTTTGCCTATCCTTATGTGTCATCCTGTAGATTGGCTGCAGACATATGATTTGGAGTATTTGCAGTGTGTATACAGACTGCTTCAGGACTAGGCTCTGTTCTGATTAATAATATCAAAGATTTTCTATATGAACAGATAAATACAGATAAGAAATACCATGACCATAACAAAACTTGTAAGGACCACAGGTACCCCAGTGCAAAACTGCAGAGCACCTTATTTTCTCATATATGCTGATGTGAGGCTTTGTTTCAAGATCAGACTTTGGTACTGCAATGCCACTCTGTGGAGCTGAAAATCTAAGAGCTGTGCGAGCCATTTGGCTAAATGATGACTTTGTTTAATATTCTTAATTCAAAAGTCATCTTTTTTTTCAGTCTACTAATTTCCTTTGTTCTTTGCCAGTTGGTTACTATCAAGTTCCCAAATATTTTCTGCCCTTATATGTGTTTGTGTGTCTACACATTTGTGTAGGCTTACGATTAAGCTCGAAGGCAAGGTAGACATTTCATGATTTTTTGCCTTAAGAACTGTTCTGGTTTTATTTCTTAGTGAAAACATAGAGACTAAGAAGATGCCAGGTTGTCCTGTCCCATAAGAGGAACTGCCCTCTAAAGCATCACTTCTATCTTGAAGAAAGAGGTTCCTGATTTTTCTTTGTTGGAGAAAACATGGAAGAAACTAGCAGTTGTATCTGAATGATAGCCATTGTGGGATTTCTTTCCCCCCTATTCCCTTGCCTTCTTGTAAGTGGGGGGGCTTCCCATGTTGCTACTGTTGAGACAAAAGCATCTCTGAGCTACCAGTGGCAGTCAGTGCATGCCTGCAACTCACTTGCTCTTGAGCAGCCACAGGATGGGAGAGCAGCTCCTGGTGTCTGGGAAAGGAACAGGATTTTTGAGGTAGAAGAGAGTCCCGGAGTGTAGCTGACTTTCATGGAGCACTCACAGGTTTTGCAGCATTTGAGGTGCTGTTAGAACTGCAATTGTTGGACTGCACTTGGAATTTGTAATAGATGAATTTCAAACCTGAATCACTGTGGGCAGGAACCTGACACTGTGACCTTGGGCACGCCAGGACCACCCCAGAAAAACTGCAAAGAGCCTTGAGTAGACCTTTTTTTAAATTATTTTCCTTTTCTTTATCCATCTTCCACTGTCTTAAGTGAACAGAGCAGGAAGATTCAATTCATTTTGTTTCTCTTGGCAGCATTGTGTCTGGTACAGATGGAAGAGAAAAGTAGTTGAGCAGGAAGTCAGAAGGAGAGGGGGAGGGTACTCCACATCCCACATGGCTTTGGGTGCTTGCTGGGAAGAGGATAGGTTGACACTTTGAAGAAGAGCATCCCAGAGCATTCTTCAGGGAGGTCAAGTTTTTTGCAGGTTTTTTGTTTACATTCTCCTGTTTTATCCTGCTCCCACGTGTGTTCCTACTGATTTAATTTCATTTCATTTCACTCCCTCAGTGAGAGTGATGTGCCAGTGCCTTTAGCTATTGAATCCTGCTAATATATGAGAAATAGTCTCCAAATACCTTAACTAGATGGTGCAAAGCTGAATCTTACGGACTGCAAACTGTATTTTTTTCCAATACTTATGTCGTTTAATGAAAACAGGCCCTTTCTCTGACATTATGTAGTGCTTTTGTTTTATATAGTTTACACAGAAATTATCACTTACAAGGTTATTACAGTTTATAATTCCATGAAACTTCATTATGAATCCTCTTGTAGTAACAAGTACCTGGCTGTCACGTATGCAAATGTCTTATCTCATGAGAGCAGCCAGGCACAGAGGGTGCCTTTTGCTGAACACTTCAAGGTATATGCTGAGATTGCTTGTTTCTTTTTGTGCGAGTTTATCCCCAAAATGAACCTGCCCTCCAAAAACTCAATAATGCTTCTATATTTGTCCAGGGACTTTTGTTGGTTTGCTTAGCTGTGCCAACACAAATCCCAACCAGAAAGGTTACTGAAGCAGGAAGATAAATTTTGCCCTGCTGCTAGCAGGAATACCTCATTACTCAAAATTTGTAGGGTATCATCCTGTATATGCAATCTGCCTCATCTGTGATGATCAGCAGCAGTGTATACGTTCAAAGAGCTGATTTTGCATGAAATAAAAAAATTACAACCATTCTTTGTAGTCTCCAGCAGTATTTTTAGGCCCTTGGAAATGAGCAGTGAGCAGACAAGGCTTTCATTTGCTGCCTCCCAGCCAAGGGGATCTTCTTGTCTGCATTTCTTACGAACTGTCTAGTTTAATCTTAGGACTTGATTTGTCTCTAACATATTCCTGCCTGTACTTCTCTTTTTCTGATAATAGGGGTTGTTTGTCTTCCTGCAACACTGGGGAAAAACTGTAAACTCAGAAAACAGCCACTTGTCCTTGCTGTAAAAGTAATTAAGGAACTTGCTGTATTAACATGCACAAAGTGAAGCCAGATTGCATCCTCTCCATAGACCCTGGGGAGAAAGAGATATTAGGGCTTTATCATAGGAACACTTGGTCTTCGTCTGGGCTAATTGAACTGTCATAAGCAGTGCATCAGTTAAGATGGCAAGATACATCACCATTGTGAAATCCACAGCTGATAACGTGGCCTTCCCTGGAGAAAATCTTTCTGCCAGGCCTTTGACTTTGGAGGTGGTGGTGCGATGGGAGAAGGTTAAAAAGAAGAAAGAAGAATGAAAACAGTAGGAAGAGAAAAAAGGCTAGGGCCTAATTGAAGTTAGAAGTGATCTTATTTTAAAGAATCTTTTCTTAGCAGAGTGCTGCAATCCTCTGCCTCAGCATTTTGGATTAAGTTACTTTTGGTAGAGATAAGCTGCATTAGGGCTGTCATTTTCAAAGGAGGCTTTTCCATGACCATTATTCTCCCTTCCTCCCCCAACTTTAGGTACAAGAATAAAAACATTAACAGGAGGATGAACTTCTTATTACTATGCAAATGCAGGCAATCTAGGAAATTAATATTTCATGTGTGCCTCTCTTCACAAGATGTGTTTTGATTACAGGCTCCTGATCGCTCGGCCGGTGGCTGGCTGTGAGGGCTGTTGTCATAAGCAGCATCTTGAACTAATTTTTGTTTCTTGCTGGCTCTTATCTGGGGACTAGTGAAGGGACTGGCCATGTTGTCCTGGGTGAGCTGTCCCAGAAGCTGTCTTAGCTTTGCCGTGAGAGGAGCGATGCATCTTGGTGTGCACAGCACTACAAGTGCCGCTTCCCAAGCCCATAATGCTGTGTTGCGCATCCTTCCCAGGAAATTAGCTTGGGAAGGGAGGGTCAGCAACAGTTACAGAAGGAGTTGAAATAGTTTTCCCTGCACTCTGCCAGCAGGTAGCTAGGCAATGCTACAGACATATGTGTGGCCAAGATGTGAGTCAGATGAGCTGCTGTCCAGTGTACACCCTGCTGTGTACAGCGCCCTTTGCACTGGAGTAAGGCAAGCAGGACCACAGTGCTGGGGTGTTCATAAGAGCAGTTTGAGCAAAGAGCAGATCTACTTGGCACAGTTAAAAAAGCAGATTTCCTCAGAGGTTCCCTAAGGGCACTGGCAAGCCTTGCACATCCCTTTGAAAGAACCAGCATGTGGTCCCCCAGCACCTGTTGAAGGGTAAAACACTACCTGCATCCACAGTGTGGATGGGGCTGACAGTAGGCACACTGCCCAAAAAGCCTCACATGCTTGGGTGTACCAAGTTCTGGCTGGGTCCTGCCCCTCTTCTCTCTTCCTCAACTAGTTTGCAAGGAGCAGGTGCAGTTTCACCTTCATTAAGCCTTGCAGCATTCCTGTGAGGTAAGTAAATGCTGCTGTACCATTTGTTCAGCAGGCAGACAGGCAGTTTTTAAGGCAAAGTGACTTAAGACTCAGTGGTGAAGTTCAGGATAGGTCTCGGGATTCAAGTGCTCCCTTGCTCTTTTCTTCACTGTGATGTTAATGAACACTTATCACAATATATATGCAAGGCAAAAAGTGTGAGTCAGTACCTACCACAACCTCAGACCACGCAGCTGGCATTCTAGTTCAGATGCACTCACTCAGAAGGAGTAAGAGCCTCTTAATGTGTTCAGAGAATTAATAAGCTTAAAGCAGGTTTGAAGAAAAGGTAAGAGAATTGTGAATTAAATATTGATCCTGGTGTTTCATTGTTGAATTGCAGACATTCAGTTGCCCATGGATTATCCTGCCATCGAATCATAGCAGCTAGAGATGGAAAAGCTGTACAATTATCCCATTCATCTCCTTGCCAATAGAAACATGTTCCCCACAGTATATTTTCATAGTGGTTTTAGTTGATTACTTAATTCCAGTTACTGACAGTCTACTAATTGCTTAGGCTGTATTCCAATTTTTGTCAGCCCTCCTATCATGTTAACTTCTTATCTAGAGGTCTGCCCTGCCTTCTGGAGGGAATCACATGAGCAATTTTGAATAAAAAAATAAGCCAAAATTTCCCTGTATTTTTTTCCTGTTTGTCTTCATTTCTGATTGCATGTATTCTTGATCCACCTGCACTTTATAAAATAAACAGACAAACTAAAATGAGTCATTTAAGGAGAGCAGACGTGATAGCATTTCCCACCAACAATTGTTTTCCTTTCAATGTGCCCTGGTCACTAGCAAAATATCTCTTCCAAAATCTCTAGCATCAGATTCATATATTTTTTCCCTTGCCATTAGAGAATTATCCTCCAGCAATCCTTAGTTCTGGAAATTAGTCTTGATAAAAAGGAAATATTAACTTCCTCTGTTACTCGCTGGTAAACTCACACCTTAGCCCTTCACCATCTTCTCTGTCTTTAAAACTGCCCTATTTTACCCCAGGCCATTTTGCTGTCAGGGAAAAATTAGCTGTGCACTAGTGAGCATGAGAGGGCTGTGGGCAGTTTTCTGACTACCCAAATTCCTTTAAATCATTTATTTATTCACTCTTACATTTTTTTGGCTAGCAAATGTGTGTGAGTGAGGGTTTCTTGATGGGACTGGGCAGCCAGAAAGGTACCAGATGGAAAAAGTGTCACAGGCAGGTGTCACGGGAGAGCAAGGACTCTATTTAAAAAAAAAAGAAATTGCTAGTGATGGAGCCAGGATGTAAATGCTGGTGTGGGTCTGGGGAGAAGATGAGATGCATGGAGGTGGATAAAAGGACTTTTCTTCTGTGTGTGAGTGCAGCGCAGAAGCAAGTAGCAAAAGACAGCTGGGATGAATACAGGAAGCTAGGAGGGATGCTCAGCAGCCCTGGGCAGTCCTGTGCGCAGCAACCATGGGGGGAAACGGGCACTGACAGGCTAGTGGGCTGCCTGTACCCACAATGCTCAGCTGGCCCCAGAAGTGTTGTGTGAAAGGAACGCCTTGTGTCAGAGTGACATTGGGAAGTCTCCAAAGGGACCATGGTAAAGAGGCTTAGGTTTGACAGGTGACGGTGTGGCACTCCCGGGTGAAGTGACACCAGAAAATGACTGTCATTTTCAACTGCATCTCTGCTGCAGAGTTTTGTGAAAGAAGATTTCCAGGCACAAAGAAGGAATTTGACTGTTGCTGGGGATTGCATCCAGAAAAGAATAAGTCAGTTAAGGAAAGTCCACTTTTTTGAGAAGTTTACAGAAGACAGACAACCATATGAAAGCAAATCTTTTAGACTTCCAGGCACATAAAATTAAAGAATTCTGCTCAGTCACAAGATGACACAGAGATATATCAAGCTTTCAGCCTGAGAGCTTATAAAATGGCTTAAACTCTTGACTTGGCTTTTACTTTGAACATCCCGATTGAGCACTGAGCAAAAGAATAATTGAGAAGCAAGCAGGCTGAAAATGAGCCTGTGTGGCAGAGCTGCTGCTTTGAAGGTGCTTGGCTTTTCACTGCCGCACAGTTTTATCATCCAAGGCTCACCAAGTTTTTAACCTGATAAAATTAACTGGACAAAGGGAAAGAAAAATGTGTGAAGGGAAAATCTGTCTGCAGTTTAAGCTGAACCTTGAGTTTGGGTTACAGAGTGAAGTAGAGTTCACTGGAGTTGTTTTAATATTTCAGTAACTGCCTTCAAGCCCATGGTTGCATCTATGGCAATGTAGAAAACATCTGTCTGAAGAATACACAGTCTGAGAAAGGGATGCTGTATGTTAGCTCAAGTGTATTATTAAAAGGAGCTACTATCTCCCATGATAGTTGCTTTTGAAAGACATGTATTGCCAGGTATTGTAGGTACACTATGTAACCTCTGAAACAATTGCCACCATTGCCTTCAAATAATAGTTTCTGAATTTTAATCTTCTATTTGATGGTTCATGTGGCCATTCTCTCAGAGTGTGAGTTGTGACTGTGTTAGAGTTGACTATATAAAGCAAGAAATCATCCTGCTTTTTTTCTGCTTAACTTATGTTGGTGTGTAGCTTACAGTACATGCACTTGACTGCTCTCAGATCTCCATATATCCTGTATATTTAGGTCCCTTGCAATACGAGTATGACCTGAAAAGATGGTAAGATAATGCTGGTGATATGGGCCCCATGGGTCTCACACTTTAGGTAATTAACTTTAGGCATAAAATTTTTTTAGAATACCACATGACTTTGTACTTAAAAATATGGCATTCCATACTTACTGACTGCTTATATTTAGGATATTTTGAAAATTCACTTACTTTCATTGATTTCCATGCCAGTTCTGATGCTAAGGTATCTACGTTTAAAAGATTTAAAAAATTACTATGAAGAAGGTATGAGACGCCTTTATGTGTTCTCAGAGGACAAGGCTGAAGAGGCTGAGATTACAGGAAAGGAGATTTGGATAGATCTCCTGAAAATCTTTCAAAGGAAAATAATTATTAAGCACCAAGATGGTTGCCTGGAGAAATGGTCAGATCTGCACAGAACGAGATGCTTGTGTTGTCAGCATGCCTTAAATTGGGTTGATCTTGCCTGTAGACTGAAGGATCGTGGCTGTTTTCAGTGGTTCCCAAGAGTCAGGGAAGAAAGACTGTGGGTTCTGCCTGAATTTAACTCTCCTTGTCCAGGCTGGGTTGTGGGAGTGCTGGTTTTGTGGCAGTGCACTAGTTTGGAAACAGAATGCAATTGCAAAGAAAGGTCAATGACCTAAGTCAGGATTAAGTGGAAAGAGCTATGCTCCAAAGGGGAGTAAGATTTTGGCAAACAGAAATAGCCAAATTTAGCAAAGTAGAAGAGAATAAATCAGTGTACAAAAGCCCTTCTGTTTAAAGTGTAATGCTCTTCTCTTTCAAGATTGCTCTCCAATCGAACCTTACACAGTTGCAAACAGAAATTTTAGGATCTCCTTCCCAAATAAATAATGGCCCTGGAAAGTAAGTGCAGATTTACAAGGTGGTGATGAATGACCAAAGAAACCTTGGCACTCCATTAACAGTGGTGGGTATAAATTGTCCTCCCAGATCATACAGGGTGGTTCACAACTCTTCCATCCACTCACTGTGAAGCTTCTTTTAAAAAACAATCAACATCCATTTGGGATGTCATGTTGTCATGGACAGGTGGAGGGGATTACAGAACTCTAGTCTTGCCGCTCTTCTCCTGGTAGATGTTGCCATCAAAGCATCTATGGAAAGAGAAAGGGAGGTGTTTTCTAGTTCTTTTGCCTTGCTGTTAGATATTTCACTGTGCAGTATTTAAGAAGTGGCTCTGGTAGATTTACTAAGAGTGCTTTGGGATGCTGATAATCATGCATGGTCCATCTGACTGGTGGGAATACTTTCCAGCAGCCCAAATGCGGCAATGCCACCCTGCGAGCATAGACTTTTGAACCACTCCGAGTGATTACTGGCTTTCTATTGTGCGACGGAACTGCTAAGCAATCTGTGTTGCACATGAAATTAATATGTGCAGGTGTGAATGGAAAACCAAGAAAGCAAAAGTAAGTTTTCAAATGCTTTATGTTTTTTTCTCCTGCTTTGCACCTGAAGGAAAGCTTCCTGAAGAGTCAGGGCAGGACAGTCATTTCAGGAAACTGGGAGAGCATGCCCGTGAGGTGTGTTTGTTTTCAAAACAGCCCTTCTTGTTTTGGGTATTGTTTCCCAGGTGAAAAAAGAGGAGTTCCCTTCCCTGCAACACACAGCTCTGACTGATTGATGTAGTGTGCCCAGGAAGAAAAGAAATGCTTGTACAAAAATTATTTCCCATATCTTTGAGAAAAGCAAGCCATATTATTTTTTCCCTTCATTCTTAGTGCTGAGAGCTCTACCTTTACTCTTTAATAGATGACTGTGTTTGATGAAGGTTTTTGAACTGCCCAAATGTTTAGATGTCAGAGATCTATAGGCAGCTGTTGTTTGTTTAGTAAATAATGTCCCTGATATTGTAGTAGAAGACAGGCCTCAGTGGACTATAAATATACTCTGTTCCCATGCATCATACCTCTGTCCAAAGGTACATTTCAGACTTTTGGTCGTTTGCTCTCTGATTTCTTTCTTTTTCATTGCATTTCTCCCTCCTTCTCTCCCACCAGGTTATTGCACTGAAACAAGACAAGACCAAGTAATTCATGTAATAACCGTTTCAGAAGGAAGCAGAATTTTCTAAATACAGCAGTTGTCATTACAGTCCTTATCAGTGTTGTTCGTGAGCTGTCAGTGCTCCCATGTAACTTGAACAATGTGATGAAGAGCACAATGAACATGCATTTAGTGGATACAACTACTACAAAATGTTCCTATCTATCTGCGTGAGAAACCGTAAAATATAAATGATGGACTTTTATCTGTTTTCTGAAGTTTATTGCACATCTGTATTGTGGAGGGTTAGAAAGGAAGCTCTGCTGGTTAAACTATGCATGGGATTTTGTGATCAGATGGGTGGCCAGAAGAGAACTTCAACAGCAGTACTACTCCTGTCTCTCCTCATTTTATTCCTTTGATGGTGGCTCTTGTAGATGTAGAGGAATTCTAGATAGTTTACGGCATCAGTGGAGCCTCACCAAGATCCCAAAGCTCACCGGACATTCATTAGAATATCTAAAGCTGTAAGGTCAGTGGAAAAATGGCTTTTAGGAACAAAAGCCATTTCTTATATAAAAGTTCGGATTCTTCTGAGTTTCACATACACTGATATAATTGTAAAAAAAAGCATATCTTGTGGTGTCTCAAACATTTAGTTTCTGGTTCTGTTTGAGACTCTGGTGTGTAGAACTGGGAGTTTGGTACAAGGCTTGGAAAATATACGAGTGGGACTTCTGTGGTAAATGGGCACTAAGTTTTGCTTGTCTTGGGTATGACATGGTCATTATTATCTCATGTCAACGGAGTTGTCTCCTCTCTTTTTCCTTGCCCATAACCCAAAGCTGCTGCTCTGCTTGGCTGGTGTGGTGTGAGGACAGAAAGTGCTCTGAACATGCCTGACATACAGGTGGTGCTGGGTAGTATCTTGGAGTCAAATCCATCCCTAATTTGAAAACATCTGATCCAAGAGCAGAGTGTATTTGAAAAAGGAATAAAAATATAAAAACTTTGAATTCTAGGCTCAGGCTTTCCAAATAGAGCAATCTCTGCCCTTAAATCTATGCAGTAAATCCGAACATCTGATATGTCACTTCTGGTGAACAACTGGCAGAAAGCCCAGGAACAAAGAGCCTTGAACTGTCCTCCAGTTAACATCTCAAAGTCTCCAGATCTGTGAGTGGGAATTAAGTGTCCCATAGGATCTAGGCGTACCCTGTGGTCAGGCTTGCATTTGACCATAATTTAACAAATGCACCTATGATTTAAATAATGCCTCAGATTCTAAATCAGATCAAGATGCTGGAGGAAGTCTTCCTCTGGTAGACAGAGAGTTAAATTTACAATCCTCGCCATAAGGTTATAAGGACAAGAAAGGGTGACATGGTAGGTTTTCTGATACTCTTCTGAAAGAAAACAGTCATTTGATGAGAATGGAGGAGAAGCATGACCTCCTTTTGATATTATTTTTTCTCTTCAAGCATATCTAGCAGAATTAGAACTGCAATAAAACTGTCCTGATTATGATGCAAATGTGTGAAATTGCAGATCTCCTTCAACAACCTTTTGCTCTTAGTTTGTTTTCAGTTGTCAAGCTGCTGGTTTTAAGCCTTCCCTTCTCCTAAAACAACATTTTATGGGGGAAAAAAAAAAGATATTTTCTCACTTTTTCCTGGCTTAACTTTCCATTCTCCTCATTGACACTCCAAAGACGAATCTTTGAGGGAACTGAATAATTGGAATCTTCAGGGTATGAATTGTTCTTTTTCCACTAAATATGAAACCCATCATGCTGAACTGTGAGTACAGCACGATACACTTAGCAGGTATGTGAAAATGAAAATAAAAGGACATTGATTGAAAGGAGAGGGAAGAGAAAATCATGAAAGTGACATTTCCTCAACTTATCCAAAATATACAAAATTATTTTAACTGCTTTCATAATAGATGCCATGCAAAGAGACCCAATTAATTTTATCTTCATGCTGCTACACAATCTATATAATTCTTTTGGTCACCAAAATGTCTGAGGTACATTATATTATTCATACAGACTTCACTCTTTGGAAAAAGAAATCACATTTAATCTCTTTTTCTCTTTATCTATGGATTGATCTGTCTGTGAGCAGCTCCAATTCTTAGCAGGAAAAAAAGGTGTAAGTAAGAACAAGCTGATAAATTCAGGAAGAAACCTCAAAGAGAAAGCATTTTTTCATCAGACAGAGATTGACGCTTAAATAGAGGAGCATGTACTGCGTGAATGTAATTGTGTTTAAAGGTATGATGCCTTCTAACTTGGTATATTGAAGAGATTAAGTGTTTTTGCAAGAGGTCACAGGAGCCTTGCAATTTGCATAAGGGTAATGGAGGGAATGTTAACAATAGCAAATGAAGCCCTAATTCCTTGCATAGTTCTGGGGAACCAAATCCATTTCTACGGTTCCTTGAGTTAGACTCACATTTGGTTTCCGCTGCTGGAAACCAGATGTAGTTTTGCATGTCAGCAAAGAAGGGGGTTTGTCCAAGACCCTTGAAGGAGAGTGCCAGTTCAGCTGAGCAGTGGGCAGTGGCAGACATTTTATGAAACTTCCATGCAGGAATGCAGGGTGGGAAGGTGAGGTTGCCCTCTGGTTTTAGGAATAGGTACTTTGTTTTCGTTTACAAGATTAGAGCCATGATAAGTCCTTGTGTTTTCATCGTTGATCTTTACTCCAGCCTGTAATAAGCATTACAGGCTGCTCGGGATGCCTGAGCCGAATATATTGACCTACAACAATGCTAGAGAGGGAAAATGACACAATCTGCTGAAATTTGGTTATGGCAGTGGAATATAATTGACAGGTTAGCAAGTGGGGACTCAACGATTTGTTGTCCAGCAATATCCAAGAGGGAGAATGGATGGGTAGATTGGTTTCAGAATTAAACATGGAATTGCCTCATTTTCTGGTTTCATCGTCAGCTCAGAAGCCAGCTCCAGTTTGACAAATAGTTTTCTCTGGTTTACAAGGCTTTCAGAAAACTTTGGCCATTTCAGGTAATCTCGGGCTGAATTCAGCTCTATACAGGTGTCTGGATCAATTTGAGTTAGTGTATGATTTCACATATCTATGAGAAATCAGCAAATTGCATAACAGTTCTTTTTCTACCTATGGGCTAACGCAGAGAAGAGCTCAGCCAAATACAGCCTAATTTGCTGGGGACTCCAAATACCGACTTTGATATGTGGGCCTGTGTAATTTCCTTAATCTCCAGAGCTCAACAGTTGATGCGTTATGATGTTGTCTCATCTGAATATAAATCACAGTGTAAAACTTGTTTGTCTCCTGGAAAAAGTGAAAACGTGAAAATTAGTCTTGCAGTATTCACTGTATAGAGCCTGGTGAATCTAGAGACCAAGCTGTGATCAGCTCACAAGTCCAGAGGGTACCTGTGACCATTTGACATACAGTAGGTAGGAGAACCATCTGGATCTGCATTTGGAGGAAGAAAAACTAAATGGTCATAGAAGAGATGAAAGTGCCACAACTTTCACTGGCTACAGATTCCCATGCCTCCTTTGCATTCAGGTGAGAACTGAGAGGGAGCTGTGACTTGATCTTGAGCACCTCTTGTTCTTCAGTTTGCTGCCCAGACAGCTCTGCTGCTCTCTGCCCCTTTCTTCCAGCAGATCACAGAACTACAGGCTCGTTTTTGAAGACAGCAGCATCTTCTCCACTCTGGCCTGATGTCAACCACATAATAAGTATGTATTTGTAACGATATGAGTGGGAAGCCTGTTGGAATATAGGACATAGAGCCTACCCTATATTACAGGGTTTTTTTTCCATTTAACAAATGCTCAGTTATCAAGCTGCTGAGGGGAGAGAAACCCAGCTATTTCTGCCTGTGTACCTGCTAAGATTTAAAAAACGCCTTTAAAGGTATAAGCGGACTTAAAACTCCAAAGGGTTTAAGGACAGACACAAAGCAAATGCAAGTTTTTAGAAAGATAAGTAGTTAGCTCTATCCTTATTGTGTTTTTACTGATTCTAGAAAACATCTTAAAGTAGGGATTTAAAAATGCATCCTGTGTTAATCTCTGTACATTCGTCTTTGCATGGTCTTTAATCCTCTACCATTCCATGTGCCTGATGCGATATGCACATAAACACATCCATGTGTACACAACTACTTGTATGGTTCGAATTTCTCTTGCCCTCCCTCAGAGCCAGAAGCATAAATCTTGTTTCTCTAATAAAAGCATTTAAAGCACAAAGTTATGAAAATATTCTCTATATTTCTGTGTTGGTATGTCACTGGCAGTAGGAAACATTCATCTTCCCTGTCACTTAGTTTCCTTGCTGATGTCTCTAGGGACAGCAACATTTGGTTTTCTTGAAATTTTCAATAAAGGACACGCAAATAATGTCTTTCCCTACTAGGCTTCCCCAGCTTAGTTCTACTGAGCGTGTCTTGCCGAACAATTAACCATGCCATTGCCTGAGTTTTGGTGGACGTTGTTATTACAGCATTTGTCCCCTTCCTGACAAATCACATTATTCCTGTGACTGCAGACCATTAGTAGCCTCAGGAGATCCAGGAGGGGATCACAGCTGGCTGCTCACCCCCTGGCAGAGGCATCCCCAAGACCAGGCGAGCCAAAAAGGAGCCCCTTTAGTTGCCCTCCTGTACCTCTGAGCTGCCAGCTACTTAGAGCTCGGTACCTAATGCCACTTTCCCTGGCTGGCATTTGTTTCTCTCTTAGCATTGCAGTGCTTCATCTGCTGCCCTCCTATACCTCTTCCCGCCAGAGAGGGGGATTTTTCCATGTAGTTCTCTCTCTGCCCAAGCATTTGGTAATTGGTGATGGCTTAAACATCAATAACACCTGGAAACCACACCATTTCACAGAAATATCCCTTTTTTTTTGCCTTTTTTTGTTTTTTTGTTTTTTTTTTTCTCACTACCTGGTTTGATTTCAGACTTTGGCTTTTCCAGCAGCATGGCCAGGAATGATAGCAGACGTCATGGTCTAGACGAGGTTCTGAGGTTCGTGCAGCAAAAAATGGCCAGAGCTGGTCAGCCTCACATCAGGTGCTGCACAGGCAGCAGTCAGGCACTGTCTGTGTCGGGCATCACTGAATCCACAGGAGCAAATCCATCCCTGACACTGCTCTTTACATTAAATGAAGTTGTGCTAGATGGCAGTTCTCTCTTTGAGACACTGATGTGAGGGGGACAGGAAAGAACTGAGAGATCAATAATTAAAGCCTTATCTTGACTTGAAATTCTTCCCCTGTTCAGTTCCTGACCTCAAACATTCAGCTGCACATTCCTCAAAGAGGTCAGTTTGTAATTCTCACCTACTCCTTATGTAACCAGCTGTGTTTTCGACATCCCAGAGGTGATGTGGGTCTCCAGGTCTCTTGCTGGAGCCTTATTAATTTATGTGATTTTTTCCTAATATGAATGTTCCCAATTCACTTTTTGACATATAGACGGAGGGGATCATACATTATATATTTCCTACTATACAGGTAATTCTGTTAACTTAAATAGCTTACTTGGAGATGAATAGGAGGGAATGGTTGTACTTTAAGAGGTAAATATAAGTGTCTCTAGTCTTCTCTCAGATTGCTTTAAAAGCACTGAAGAAGGCTGGTATTTTATCACTTGTGAGGTCCTTTCTGTTTGCTTTTTTTCTCCAAAAATCTTCACCCCAGAAACAGCATGTACATTCCTATGCGTCATCTTCATGTGGAAATGCACGTTAGTGAAAATACACTTCTAGTCTGTTAAATAGGCTCATTTAACTTACTCAGCAGATCATTTCAGCATCTAGACTTGTAAGCACAGCCTAATTGTTACCATTGGAAAACAGGAACTTTGCTCTCAGTGAGGTGGGTAATTTGTTTGATGTTGCTCTCTGGGAATTTTTAGATTTTGTATTTTTTTTTTGTAGTATTTCCATTTGTTATGCACAAAATGCATATGGTAAGATACCAGTCTTATGCAAATTTCTGCTGTTAAAATTTATACAGAGTCTAGGTGAACCACATAAATCAAAGTAGTTAAAGAGTTAATGCATGCCAAGATTTGTTCCTTCAGTTCTCTTGCTAACTTTGCTGCAGACAGTGTTATTTAGTACAAGTGCTTTGTTGGGAATCTCAGTACCTTGCTGTAATGATCACTGCAGATGATCAGCCTCTGTCTACCACAGAAAAATTGCTGCAATTGGATAATGTTGTTTATCTCTGCTGGGACCCCAGATGAGGTGTGTTAGCATAACTGCACGACCAGCCAACACCACAGTTTTAAGCACCGTCTTGAACCATGAGATCAGCTGCAATGCTTAGCTCGGCAGCCATCTGCCGAGGCTGGAGTCCCCACTGCTATTAACAGCACGGGCACTGAATTCCTAAAATATTCTTTCTGGGGACCATAGCCATGCTTAGTAATCCTGTACTCCTGATCATCTTTACCTGTGTGGCTTTTCTGCTTGCAGAAGGAGGAGCGTTGGCTTTGGTTGCAGTGCTCAGCTCTCCTGCACTATATTGATAAACATAGCACAGTGCTTTGTCTTAACGTGCCTAAAAATAAATGCTGTGTTATAAACACAGCATTTTAAAGATAATTGATTGAGGAGGTGCACCATTTAAAGTTACTCCTTTTATTAAGAACCCACATTACACTCTGAAGAGTACACCAGCCTTTATTTTGCTGTAGTGGTTTACTAGGTAGGTTTCCTTGGATGCTTCTAAGCATTAAAAGCACTGTTCAGGTCTGACATTAGGGAGTGCACTTTGACTGCATCCTAGATCTTCGTTAGAGTAAGACCCGCCCTCAAGCATTCTGCTGCAGCTGTAAGACAGCAGCAAATACTAAGTCCTCATGGAAGCTCCAGAGCAGACAAAGATTGAGCAGCCCTGTGCTGCCAGTGCGTAGGAGCCCCATGACAGGAGAGGATAAAAGTGGTAAGATGGGTCTAAACTCTGAGACAAAAGAGGTCAATGTTTTTCATGGAGTGGTTTTCTTGAAGGTTGTGTTTCTTTTTTGCTTTTAAGTGAAAACCAAGTCTTATACTTCTGAGAGCTGGGTTTGCAGGGTTTTTATGCTCCATTGATGTTCATACTGCACCTATGAGTAAAAATCTTGATCCTAATAGAAACTATAAGTGGTAAATAATGTTCCTTATTTTATTGGTTCAGCTGAATTAAATGCAAATAATAGCAGTGGCATCTATGATGAAGAGTGAACTTTGAAATTCTTTTGTTTTATATGTGGTTGGTTAATTTGTGCAGCCAGTTGGCCTCATGAAAACTCAGTGGGTCTGTTTGTGGGTATAAATAAGCTAGTTTTGAATCCCTCAGGTTTTCCTAATATAATTTAAGGCATGAGCAGCATTACTCGTGATGACCTCTTGTTATTTGAGATCAAAGTCAGATAAGAGTTGCAAATAAATTCAACCTAGCAATCTCATTAAGAAACCATCTACAATAAAAGCTTAAAAGCAGATTATTTCTGAAGCTTTCATTTTGGTGTCTTACTGTCTTTCCTTCCAGAAATTCACTTCTTGGCTTAGGGCACTAATTACCACCTTTTTCAAGAGCCCTGTCCTCACAATGCCTGCGCACACATCTGTTTCTACTGACATCACTAGTGTCACTGAATGGGAAATGAATCAAATTGCAAAGACCTAAAGACTTGTCAAATTCTAGCCTCAAGTAAGAAATGCTACCCACCTACTTCAAGGCAAGTCGCAAGTGTTTGGTAGGGATGTGGAAAATCCCTATTAGTGCTAAAGTAGTATTGTAATTAGGTCATGATCCAGTGTCTTTTTCCTAAGGATAGGGGTGTAATACTTATATAAGACGTGAATTTATGTGAGCCTGAAGCTGTACTAGTTTCAGAGATGCTTTTAAAATATTATTCTTCCATCCCCCTTTTCTGAAGGGTCTCAGGAGTCTGTCTGGAGCTAATATCTCAATGAGGACCATTTTCATTGTCTAATTCAGATTTACTGTAACATACATCAGCAATGGTGGTGGGTCATCCCATTTTGTGAATTGAATTCCAGAGACGGAGATAATTCAGCTTTTTTTGAGCTTAAAGATTTCTTCCCATGAGCCCTCTTTATTATGTGTATTGGTAACAGAGTTACAAAAAAACACAACAAAAAAACATAACATTATGCTTTGGTCTGTTGAATATGTCCAGAAAGTTTCCTTTTTAATCATCTTGCTTTTACTGGGTAAATATTGCTGCTTGAAAAAAGGTGTACAAAGTACTACGTAGAACAAAACAGGCATGGTTTCCTGTATGTTATTAACTTTTGCCAACCCAGTGGATGCATGAGTTCTAAGATAAAGCATTTCAAGTTACATTAGATACCTAAGTTTAGGCAACTGATTTAAGCCCTTTGTATGGTCATGGCAGTATAATTAATTTATACTATGTAATAAACTATGCATAAGTAATTCATACTGTAATGAAAAGTGGCATTCTTATTGTCTAGTGTTAGTAGAAAGACCTGGTACTGAAAAATATTTTCTTGTATGTGTTCACATATATTCAGAATACATAAAAATGTTTGTAACTTCTTGTTGCGTTGGGCATATCATCTAATACAAAAGAAGCAAATTTGCATTACAAGATGCATAATGGACTGCAGCCTTGAAAGCAGGTTATAGATGGAAATTCATCTTAAGTTCTCTTTGTAAGCTTACAGTACAAAGTAGAATTTATTGGCAGGTAAGTTTTAAATGGGCACTCATCAGGGGCTATGAGAATTGGAAAGATCTGTATAGCGAAAGGTGAATTACAAGCTAATGCTGAAGTATATAAGGAGCAGGAAGCCTCAAAATTCAGCAGCTCCCTCAAGATAGTAGGGAGTAATCAGAGAAGATGAGAATGTTACAGATGCTTTTCAAGATTTTCTTTTCCTTGGAATGATGAATAAATTTGGAGTGAGGGCATTCCAGTAAGTAAAGGTGGAGCACTTCCTTTGTCTCTATATATCTATACATGTGTGTTTGTGCATGTGTGTGAAATGGAAGAACTCAGGAAATTAAATGTCAGTAAATCATTGAGACCATATGGGATTCATCTGAGATTTCCAAAAAATACAGTTGCAGAGTTACTATAAAAATATGTATAGATTATCACTGAAAACAACCTCATCTATTAAATGAGAACAGTTGTCAATTAAAATGTAAAAGGCTTTTTAAAAGACAAGAGTAGTGGCAGGAATTATATTGTGACCAGTGATTTCAATCTTCATAGGAAGAAAATAGATATACGATGTTTTAATAAATTAACATACCATTACTTTTTATGTCCCGCAGTCTTTGACTGGCTTGTCAAAAATATTAAAGCAATGCAGAAAAAAACCCTGTGTTCTTAGAGCATAGATATAACTATTTTTTTTTCAAATATCTTGTTATAAGGTTCTTTTTATGAATTCTGTTAATGAAATTTGTTAACTAGAGTGTGAGTGTAAAGTTAGATCTGTTCAGAGATTAAGAGAGGGGAATTAGATTACCTAGATTACACATAGGAATAAAGAATACAAGGACTGATGTCTATGCCTCAGCACAGAAGGAGGTTATTAATATGTAGCTGCAGAGTTATTAAACATGTTTGGGGGGCGAGGGGCAAGAGGTTCCTGCTGGCGTAACAGGAACTCGTTTGTGCAGCCACACAGTGCTCTGAAATTCCTAAGCAAGCTAGAAACTTGGGCAGTGTAATTCAAGATAGGCAGGTGCAATGAAATGCGTAATAGACAGAACAGCTTGGCAAGCATTCAGACAAGTTTTGGATTAACCCAAGCCACCCCTAGAGGAGGTGAAGGTGTGAGAGGTAAACACCTCACCCTTCTACATCCCGGTGCACCTCAATCCTTCTAGAATATATTCAGCCCAGTAGCTACATGAGAGACAAGCAAGTGTTGTGAGATTGTCTGAGGTAGGTACCGCTCACCGCAGCATGAGGTGAGCACTGTCTGCCTTTTCTTTGCCCCTACAGTAATGGTACCTGTGCCAGTGTCTCCTAGGGTGTTTATGCAATACGCCACTTAGATTTGTGCAGGTATCTAGGAGGCGTCCCTTACCCATCCCATTACAAATGTGTAATGAACTTAATTAACCTTACAGAGCCAAGCAGCACTGAAGATAGATGGCTAAAGATAATTATGTGGCAGAGAAAGGTGATGAGGGGAATACCAGAATGTTGCCCTTTGTTAAGGAGGAGATAATGTTGTCTATTATACCTTTTCACCTTTCATTAAGGGATTCACTTCCACTTGTTTTATTAGGACAAAAAAGTAAAAGATAGCAAAGAAAAGACTGAGGGAAGGCACACTAAAGATGAGAGGAAAGGTTGATAGAAGTGAGAAAAGAGATTCAGTGATAAGGACTGGAAGCAGTGCTAGAAAATCAGCTTGTCCCTTCCTATGCACAGGCTGTAACAGAAATTTGCACATTTCTGAAGGAGATGCTAGCTATAAACCTCAAATTAACTGATCCATTTTACTTTGAAGTATGTGATAGGGGGAAAGTCTGCTTTATCTTCTCTACTCAGGGTAGAAATGAAGTCCTAATCATACTCCATTCACTTCCAGCAAGAGGTCTGCATCGTCAATATTCTCAAGCTCAGCTTTGCAAAGAAAACATCTAGAGATTCTTTTTTTAAAAGCAGGCTGAGATCTCGTTTCCTCCATATGATCAAAAGGCTAGACTTTTCACAAAAGATTTATGGACATCTCTTCCAAATTTTCAGTGTTCAGTTGAGTAGGAGATCTGGCTGTTTAAGGGTTGGATTAGTAATTCAGTGCAGTGGGGATAAAGTACTGGCTTCTAATGTTTGCCAAGAATTTTGTATCACAGCATCCTAAAGGAGAGGGAAGTAGGGCTTCTGAGCCTGACATTACAAAGCCATCTCTGAAAACAAATATCTTGTGGTTTGCAGTTTCAAAAGAGGATGCATTTTATTCTACAGCATTTGGAGAATTTGAGAGGTCAGCAGAATAGGACTTTATTCTGCTGTGATTTTTTTTCTATTTAGACAAAAGGCAACTTTTCCTCAGAAGGAAAGATTGCTTTCCCCAGCTCCCTCATTTCTTCACAGAGTGTGCTGTTGGCAGAACGAGGACTCACTTCTGAAATCATTGCTACCAATTATACAGTAGAGATAATTCTGCTGAGAAAGTATGGACCAAACTTTGTCTTATTAAGACAAAAACATTTATGTGTTTTAAAACTGCACAGTAAAGCCTTCCAGATACATATAATTGGCAAAAGAAAGCAGAGTACATAAGGGTAGTAGTTCCACTATTTTGTTTTAAATTAACAACTGTGGTGTTTCATCTCATTTCCAAATAGAGATCTGGATTGAGGCACACCAAAAAGACTTCACTGGCATAAGTTGCAGGAACAAAAGGAAAGGACTCTCTTATGTGTAGGAGATAACTGGGAAAACTCTCTGAGACTAATGTTGGAAAGAAAGAAAGATGCCAGAAATGTGAGAAATAATGTAAAATTGCCAACTTCATTCATTTCAGGGTAGGAAAGGAAATAAATATTCTTTCTGGTCTTTGTCAGGGGAGCATTTCTGTCCATGAGCAGGAGTGGGAAAGACCCTCTCCAAGTTATCCAAGCTGTCTGAAAACCTAGATAGGTTGATGATGGACACGGATGCCTGTGTCTCAATTTACAGATATTCAGTAGTACAGATTCTTCTCCTGCCCCGTGGGAGAGAGTTTGCAGGTAATTGATAGTAGCATTTTACATAGGAAAAGGAAAAAAACTCTGCATTTAGACAATCCTCGTTGGAAAATTGTGGCCCAAGGCTGTAATAAAGATGCTAGTTTCATGAAACTGAAACAATCTTGCACGCACTGAATTATGGAGTAAGGGGAGCCTGGACAATTAATAGTAAAATTGCTTTTAAATATAAATGAGAGTTTAGGATAATCTTTTTGGTAATAATCTTTTTGTAATAGCACAATAAAGTGATTCGTGCTTCTCGCCTTGCACAGAGGAGCTTATTTGAATGTCCTGTATTCCCTCAAGACCAGGCCTGGGTATTCAACATCGCCATAATGTCCGTCATTATTTCCTGAACACATAGGCAAAGTTTGACTCCATTTATCCCAAGTGCTGAATTTGGCTGGGGGCTCTGCAGGCCCTATATTGCACTGAATGACCACAGCTGTAATGCAAAATGATACACAAGATGTGAATGGTGTTGCTGCTCAAGTTTCTGCCTCCCTTGGCAGGACCCAGTGGAGGACCCCAGTGATGTGCACTGGTGGGACACACACCGTGGCTCGATGCCCTCATTGCGGGGCAGACAATGCTCTTGGCAGGAATAGGAGAAAAGAGCTCATTATGAGGGGTCTGTTTGTTACCATCAGACTTTTTTCAGTCTCTCATTTTGAGTAATCCTGTAAGGTTTTTAAATGCATTTCTTGGAAATTGTATACTGGAAGATTGCACATAGCCACAGCACAAGAGGGAGGGCGGAATGCTCCCTTATCTGTTGATGTTGGCTTCACAAAAGAGCAGGGTAGAAACTATTGCCCTCATCTGTCTCCTGACAGAGGGCTGCAAGCAACCCGATCTCATGTCTGCATTGCTTTATAGGGCATTTATTTTCTCTCTTAGGAGCAGATAAAGCTCTCACTAAAATCAAAGACAAAAATCTCTGTTGATACCAGTGGAAGTAGAATCCAGCTTTTGAGATTTAAGTAGTGTGTGTAAGGAGGTGTCTCTGTCCCAAATAAGAAAACCTCTAACTTTTTTAAGCTTGGTTGCATTCATCTTTACAGGCAATCTGAAACAAGATCCCAGTTCCCTTAAGTGCTTTCCAAGGGGAAGTGCCAAAGTGCACCAAAGCTTCGTGTTATTTCTCTTGCCTCCTAACTATAAGACCAGACTCTGATATTTGCTGATGCAGCGAAGAAGCAGCCCCTCTTTGTGGTTGGAGGGAGCCTGGTTGTTGTCCAAAATGCCACAATTCCCTTCCAGCTGGGACAGTGCCATTGGCAGGCTGGAATTCCGGGTGCAACTTATTGCTCTTGCCCCTGTTCTGGCTGTGGCATTGCTGGTGGTAAAGGAAAAGTGGTGCAACTTTTTTATACCATTGGGGTATGCTTTTCTAGGGATAGGGTTAACTGGCTTTTCAGGGCAGTAGGGGGGAAAGGAGGCAAAGTGTAACAGCTATTTCATTAGGCTGAATCTTGAACAAAACAGTTAAGAGACTGCACCTCCCAGAGTTAACCTTTCCTGCCTGAATTTCTAAGCTCACTTGTGAGGTTAGGTTTGAAAAGGCCGATGGAGTGGGGAAAGGGAGACTAATGTATTTTATTAGTCAGCGAAGGAAAAAAAATAACCTCTTCTTTTGTGATGACCTGAATTATTCTCTCCACCATAAATGAAATGACAGCTCACCTGGGAGAAGAGAGAGGGGATTTAAAACCAAATAACGATTCATAAAATCCATTGCCACAAGATAAATAAGTTCTGAAGAACATATAGTGCTAGGCCAGCTTTGTAGCATACAAAAGCCTTATAGCTGAAAGCCATTAAGTCAATTAATACTGTACAATAAATCAGATCTAGTTCATGCTGACAAAAGGTCAGCTCAAGGGAACGGTGCCCTGGTCCAACTGATGTACTTAGCTAGGACACCACATCCCAGGGCACTGTCCCAGCAGCACAGGGCAAGATGTCGATTGTGGTTGAGCAGTCCAGGTTTTTGTGGTTTGCATCTGGCTACTGCACAGGATTTTTCATCTGTCTCCTATCTCCTCACATTTATTTTCTGTGTATTTTCTGTCTTCTAGGCCAGCAAAAATGCCTTTGTGGCAGAAATTTGCACAACTGGTGCCCTATCGGAAGGTGTTCTTTGGGCTTGTCTTCTGTGCTGGGGAGCCACACTGCTCTGTGTTTTGTGTTCCCAGGTACACCAGGTTCTGCTGTGTTTCACACTGGTGTAAATCCAGAGGAAATCCATGGCCTATCAGTTTACACTGAGGAGGAGAGAAGACCTGCTGTGGCGAATGCATTGCACAAAATTAAGTAATAAGTCAGTCCAGGTCTCCACTTGGCTCTGTCAAAGGGCAGGCAAAGAGAAATGCAGCAGGGCGGTGGGGTGAGGGGGGGGATGGGGGGGGGGCCGTGGCAGGCTCAGTTTGAATGTTTGCCCTTTGAATTAATTCTGGTTGACCTACTTCAGCAATGATTGAAGAATTTTTTATTCAGTTTGCCCTGATCTATCCCCCGGTGAGCGTGCGCTTGTTATTTTTTAATGATACCATTTTCACAGCCTGTTGTTTTAGGTGTCACAAATGGAGGAGAGTCAGGTTATTTTTTGTTCGTATTCCAGTTTTTTGTTACTTCAAGATTCCCAGCACCATGTGGTTGCTTTTAACTGTGTGTGCACAGTGCATTCTGTGTTCCTCACGCTCAGCTCAGCAGGATTGTTTTCACCGCAGATAAATACAGTGTAAAGATATAATTGATGATTAAAAAAATATCTCTCTTGCAGGAGTCTTAACCAAATATTTTTGTCTTTGCCTTTGAGTCATGTGCAAGTTGACTTGAGGAAAATCTTGCTTTGGCTTTAAACTTCTCAGGAGCATTGCTGTTTGAACTTTTAGACACAGGGGATATTTAGAATGGGATGCACTGAAGTAACTGTGAAAAGCTCTATGCTTAGGTCAGACGCAAAGGACTTGCCATCCTGGATGAGATCACTGTTCCATTTTGGTTTCTGTCCTAAGGAAAGTACAGCATCACGGCACATTCTCCCCCAACGCTGATTCACTGCAAACATGGTACCAAATGGAGAGATCCTCAGGTCTCTGCATATTTGGGAGCTTAACTTCTCAAGAATTGCACTTACTCTCCACCACTCTGGAGCTTTTCTTGCACAATGAAAGAGGGCTTGGGGATGACTAATGGCTTAGTGTCTGCGCAGATCCATGGCTGATTGCCTTTTGAAGGTATTGCTTTGGCTCTGGAATAGCAGGTATGGTAAACAGCAACTATAGGGTTTTGTTCCCAATCAACAGTGTGGCATTTTTATCACCTTAAAAGACAACAGGTTTGGTTTTGTTAAGCAACACAAAGGAGGTTTCCTTGAGACATCTGTGTGATGCACCATTCCCTGGCTGTTTTGCAGAACAGGTATAAGTGGCAGCGAGCACAGAGGTTAAAAATATTGTCTTGGTTCTTTTTCTGTTTTGGATTTTTTTTTTCTGTCTTAAAGTATTTTCCAGGTCTCCTGCCTGTGAAAGAAACATGAAAAATGTTAGAATTAAAAAGACCCTCAGTTTGTTAAGTGAATGCTTCTTATTTAACTGGCATTGATCATAGTTTCAAATATTGATTTCTGGCTTAAAAGACAAATTGACCAAGTGCCAATAACCTTTTTCTGCAAATAAATAAATAAGATTTCTAGAGAGAAATAACATAGTATTGTTATTTGTTGTATCATATCACTGTGACCACCTGCATGAATTAGGGACAGAGAAATTGAAAGGAAAAAAAAAAAAAAGCCTTTATCATAAACAAAGACATACAGCTTTGTTCCTCTTTCTCATTATAACTTGCCAGGAACAGGTTTCATAATGGGACTCTATTATCATAACTTTAATCTTGTTTAAATTCAAAATTCTTTCTGTAAGCCTCATGGCATAGAGGAAACACCTTTAGTAAGTTATCTTAAGAAAGCAGATTGCTTGTAAATCACTTCTTATAGTCTATAAAATCCTTTGTAATTTACAGAACAGCTGTCCATAATAAAACATCAGAAATGCTCTACTTTGAGTTCTTAAGCTGATATAAACATGGTACAGGAAAATACAGTTATGTGGAATACATTTAGAAAGGTGCTGGTGCCAGCTACAAGCTATTCACCTCCTTACTGCTCAGAAGTTTTAGTGTAACAGATTAGAAATAGATGCCAGATTAAATACTAAATAAAAGTCCATGGAGTAGTATCAAAATGCTCAAAGATCATTCATCAGGGCTTCTAGAAAAAAAGGTGACCTATAATGAATTTGAGAGGGAGAAAACATTTTTAAATATAGATTTTTTTAAATCATTGGCCTTCAGATTTTTAATTTTTTTTCTTTTGGTTGTTCTGACAAATAAGTTCAGGATCTTTTTAAGGTTAAAAATGGATGTAACATTTCAATATAATAGGTGTTCACTTAGCATATGTTAGCCATGAAGTGGACAAATGGAGTCTTTCATCTCGTGGCTGTTTAGAAAAGTAGCATTCATAATACTGATCCCATGGAAACATCTTCATAACTTATATATATATATAACTTATATATATATACTTTTTTGAAATGAAATTTCCTATAATGTCAGATGTCAGTTAAAACAATATTTATACCTGTTTCTTTACTGCCTTTGATCCTTTAAGACCTTAAACTTACTTTAGCGTTACAGACCCATCCATAATTTACTGACAGAGTCTACAGCATAGGATGGGAAATAAAATAACGGTCCTTAAGGCAGATTTTTTTAAAAGAGCTCTTACTTTCATTGGGAATAAAGTTGCTCCTCTTGATCCTCTTTCTGGGACTCTCTAGAGCTGAGTTCTCTTTTTCTTTTTTTTTTTCAAAAAAAACTCCATCACAACTGGAATGGGAAGCCTGCCCACTGTGGAAAAAAAAAATGCCTTCTTGAAAAGCAAACCAGCAGTTGGCATTCAAGCAAGGCAATGCAGGCTCAGCAGAAACTTTGTCTCAAACTACTTGAGAATGAAAAATTAAGCAACTAGATTTTGGTGGCAAAACTGTTCCAGTCCTCTTTTCATTTTTATGCCATCTAAAATCTTCTACTTCTTTTTTGGCATAGTGACTGGTTGTATACTGGCTTCACAGTGACTGGATTGCTATTGATTTGGACACCTGATGATAAAACGTATATAATTTGCAATATGCAATGGTCTTTGTATAAAACACAGGGTTACTTAACTATGTTGTCTTGCTTCTGTCTCATCAAATGAGAATGCTGACAGGAAAGTATTGGTATGTCCTTATTTAAGGACTTCATATTGTATATTAACAGAGATGTAGGTTTGTTTTTTTCTGCCCAGTGTTAATAAATAGATGAGACAGGAAGACACGGTTTGCTCAGCATGCGTTTAAAGATTGTTACCACGAAAAGGCATAGCTTTCTGGAGAGCAGGAGGTATGTGTACTTAACTAGTTGCAAAAATATGCTTAGTTGTATTGCAGAACTAGAGTAACTCCTTCATTAGAGAAGCAACAAGGAGATCTGTTTGAGACAGATTTCAGACCCGCTTTTTTGTTTTCTGTTCAGGACCCGGTAGTAACGTTATCCAAATGGTAACACCGAGAATGTATTTCTGCTTTGCCCAGAGCTATGGTAACAGCAAAGACTGAATTCAGCAAATGAACTATGGAGTAGAAAGATTTTCATTCTAAGTTAAAAAAAAACAAGGTCAGCACACCATATACATCAGCTCCCTGTGGCCACTTCCATAGTGTGAGGCTCTGGTGTATGTCCCATACCAGTGAGCAGGCTGGGAGTGGGCGGAAGGAAGAATGTTACCAGCCACAGGAGTTAAGATTAAAATAAAGACACGGAATGTGAACAGAAGCCTGTGTAACAAACACACCACATGCTTAAGCTTAACTGACTAAATAACTTCAATAAATAATTCTTTCAATTGCTTTCCTCTTCTATTAGTATTTCTCATTATTGTATTTCTGGTAACATCTGATATCAAATCTTCACCTTTATATAATAGTAATCACAACTTAAGCTGTTGAGCTTAAGCTTAAGCTTAAAAGAGTAATAAATTATATTTGATAGGGGAAAGAAACTAATGGGGAAAAAAGAACAGGAGTTTGGGGAAGGATGCACAGAACCTGGCCGTAACTACAGACACATTTTGTGTCCTCATGTGTGAAAGGATATCCCTAAAGATGGTTATGCCAGGAAAGATTAAGTTATGCTTGGAAGAGGGGCTCAATAGTGGGTCTGACTTTTTAATAAGTGCAGCAACTCTCCAATGCTTTCAGGATGTTTTTAGCTATCTATTCTTGATAAACAGAGACAGAAAGAGAAGGCTGAAAAGTATATAGCTTCCAGTTGTGATTAGTCCCCTACACTGATAAAAGGATTCAAGACTGTCAGTTTAGGGGTTTAAAGGTTTTATTGCTATTTTCTAAAAAGCATTGTTGTTGCTGCTTTTTTTCTTTTCTGAACTGCGCAGATCCCTGTGGTGTGTAAGAGGTAGTGCTAAGCAGTTACATTTTCTAGCTGAGTAATAATCACAGTAGCTGGTTTTCATTTAGTTAAGTTCAAGCACTTACTATATGCATCTGACTTTCAAATTAGATATTTCAGATATGTACCTTCTTTTTAACTTCTTAGCAGCTCTAGCAGTTAAGCTGAATTCGCTGAAAGCTCCACTTACTTCATAAAATCGGTTGCAAAAGTTAGCAAAGCCTTTGATGCAGAGGCCCTCAGAGCAGAGTCTTCAGAGGGAAGGACAATGTAGTTTAAGGTAGGTATTATCTCTTTTGTGCTGTATATCTGAGTAAATTCTGTACAGCTTAAAGCTGGCCAGCGCCTATTAAGTACATGGCACGCTGGAACAACACAAGCTGGAGAACCTGAGATGACCTCAAAAGGCCATCTGTAAACACCCACGGTTCTCTAGAGATGGTCAAAGTGAAGGAGATGAGTGGTGGGAATGAGAGCTCTCCCCCGCACCACCCAAGCTGCAATGTTGTGCAACACAGGAGCCGATCCAGCATGCCAGGGTGTGATTTATGCTCTTGTGGCCCAGTGAGGTCCAACAGTGTAAAGGTACCACACATTTATTGCTCCCATGCACCCTAAAACTCTGCAGTCTTGGCTGTCAGTTTGTCTTTGCTTGAAAGAAAGACAGCAACCTTCCTCCTTTATCAGGTCATGCAACATCTGTTTCGGTTTATTAGCTAATTTCCTACAAAACTGGGAGGCTTCAGTCTGCTGAAAATGGAGTTTCTGCTATCAACAGCTCCCAGTGGAATGCGCTTTTGTGGAGCATCTCATAGCTTTGCACAGGACTTGCACAGCTTCTTAATTAAGCCTCTCTTTTCCAGAGAGTGCACTGAAGCTGTGTAATAGGAGCAGAGCACACATGAAAGGTACTATTATTTCATATCCAAATTCTTACCTTCCCATTACAAGTCTGATGAAATTTCATTTTGCTTCTCTTGTTGGTTTCTGGCACAAAGTCAACCTTCCTCCATCTTAACAACCTACTTTTCTCAAAGTCTCTCCTTAATCGAGGCAAAGGCTTGCTGATAGGGCTTCTCTTGTAGCTGATCCACTAGCTGCAAAGGAACCACCTTCTTGGGGTGACTTTCAGTGACTCTTGCTGAGGCTGGTCGTGGACCACCAGGAAAGAGTAAAACCACTGTACTGCCCAGGTAGTAAGCAAAAAACCTACCAGCTCTGGCAAAAAAATCTGCTGAGGTAGTAGCATATGTCCGGTATATTTCTGTTTGTATATATTTCAATGTGGTAAAGTGTCCTCCAGCCCAGCAGCTTGAGGAGCGCAGCATTAAATTTCCCTGTTGCTGTTATTTTCAAATTTATCAAGTCCTGCATTGATGCATAATTGATGATCTGGATGAGGGGATTGATGATCTTGATGATTGATGATCTGGATGATCTTTATTGATGATCTGGATGAGGGGATTGAGTCCATCATCAGCAAGTTTGCAGATGATACCAAGCTGGGAGGAAGGGTTGATCTGTTAGAGGGTAGGACGGCCCTGCAGAGGGACCTGGACAGACTGGAGAGATGGGCTGATTCTAATGGGATGATGTTTAATAAGTCCAAATGTCGGGTACTTCATTTTGGACACAACAATCCCATGCAGAGCTACAGACTGGGGACAGAGTGGCTGGAGAGTAGCCAGGCAGATAAGGACCTGGGAGTGCTGGTTGACAGGAAGCTCAACATGAGCCAGCAGTGTGCCCAGGTGGCCAAGAAGGCCAATGGCATTCTGGCCTGCATCAGGAATAGTGTAGTGAGCAGGACCAGAGATGTTATTGTCCCCTTGTACTCGGCACTGGTCAGGCCTCATCTTGAATATTGTGTACAGTTCTGGGCCCCCTAGTTTGGGAAAGATGTTAGGATACTGGAATGTGTTCAGAGGAGGGCAACGAAGATGGTGAAGGGGCTGGTGCACAAGCCCTATGAGGAGCGACTGAGGGAGTTTGGGCTGTTTAGTCTGGAGAAGAGGAGGCTCAGGGGAGACCTCATTGCTCTCTACAACTACCTAAAAGGAAGTTGTAGTCAGGCAGGGGTTGGTCTCTTCTCTCAGGTGGCCAGTGGCAGAACTAGAGGGCATGGACTTAAGCTTCATCAGGGAAAGTTTAGGCTTGATGTGAGGAAAAAGTTCTTCACTGAAAGGGTGATTGGCCATTGGAATGGGCTGCCCAGGGAGCTGGTGGAGTCACCGACCCTGGAGGTGTTTAAGGGGAGACTGGATGAGGCACTGAGTGCCATGGTTTAGATGATGGGGTGGTGTTAGTGTTGGTGTTAGTGTAGGGTTATAGGTTGGACTTGATCTCAGAGGTCCTTTCCAACCTTGTAATACTGTGATACTGTGATAAAGTGGCAGGTTTAGAATATAGCTTTGTTCTCATGTCCTCCTTTCCCAGATGCAACAATATCACTCTCTATTTGATCTCCAGTAAGTACATGTACAGAGTAAAATACTGAACTCTCCTCACCTTCCCATCTGCAGATTGCTCCCCATATGTTACATTTCAGGTGTAATTTAATAACTAAAGGGAATTAATACATTAAAAAAATGGCATGATTTTTTAGAGCTTGTAGAAGATGCCAGATGGACAAGAGGTGGATGGGGAAGACCTTTCTTTGTCACCAGAGGCCCTAAACCAGAAGTAGAAGTAGCAGCAGCACGAACCTCCTCACTTTGCCTGTTAACACACCTTAATCTTACTTCTTAACTGATTGATGAGATTTTCTCAAGATTTGCTCCAGACTCAGGCCAAACTGATTTTTTAGGTTCTTTGGCTGCCTGTCTATCCATTACCCTGCCCCAAGCAGAGGGATCAGCTTGGCACCGCGAGGAGAGGAAAGCTGTGCATTTGGGCAGGACAGTGAAACATGTGCTGCTCTTGGGCTGGGAAATGGTTTGTGCACTTGCTGGACAAAGGCAGAAGCTGGCAATTACTGAAGCTCTTCTTGGGTGCCTGGTGCTTTTTGCAAGCATACAAAGGCAGCTGCAAATAAACAGAAGTTGCACTTTAAGCATGTTGGTTTGCTGAGATTGTCAAAGTATACAGCAGAAGTCTGTTTGAAACCTGGATTTATATAATCCACTAAAGTACTATAATGAATAGTGCATTGAGTTTTTAATCAAGAAGTGGTCTTTATAGCTACAAAATCATTGCACAATAGCATTATGTAATACAATTGCACATTTAAAAGAAAAAAAAACAATGGTTCATTACTGATGCCTTTTACCATCTTGTTTTCCTCCTGCTAAATCTGCTATTCACCAGGTTACTTGTTTCTCAGAGCATACTTTTAGATAACATCACGGGTAAGGCTTAACATGCATGTTTAAAAATAGGTCACCAACTGTGTGCAGTCTTCATTGAAAAGTATCTGTGTTTGCTTACTGAATATATTCCCCCTATATTGCCCGTAGACATGGGATCCATAGCCGGGGGTTTACTGTATGTTTTTAAGCAATCTGTACCCTACAGTGATTGCTGCCTGTGATGAATAGGTTTAGCAAATGAAAGGTGCACCTTTTCTAAGTCATGGTGTTATGTCTGCACCCTTTATCTCAAAACAAAGCACCAGACAAAGTATTAGGGTTTCTAAGTTGCTTCTTTTTATTGTCTAATTGTCCAAGTATCTGCAGCCCAGCTTTGATGCTACACTGTGTTTTAGCTCAATTCTTTTGTGTGCTGTACGCTCAGTATTTATCTCCCATTATCACACCGTGCTGACAAGACAGTGAACAGAAATTGTGGCGACTATGTGACAGGCGATTCGAGGAAGCGTTTGAATGCCCCCAGTAAGTTAATCAGCTTTTGATACCTGCAAACTAACTGTACTAGGGGCTGGAAGACTGATGGCACAACACCGCAGTAAATTGTTTCTTCTTCGTGGGAAGTGCGCGGCAGCAGCGTAATTTGGACAATGGAGCATTTGACAGCTAAACTATCATGCGTGGTGCACCCCAGAGGAGCTGCTCGCCCTGCGTTCTGCGTGCAGCCAAGCAATGATGAAGCAGGGGCTAAATAAGAGAATCATCTTCCAATCAAACAGCAGTATGGCTATTTATTCCATTGCTCAAAGGGTCTCTTGTCAAACCCCGCTGCCTGAAGGGCATTCGCTTGGCATATTTATTCAAGTAAGCCCTGTGCTTGGCTGGTTATTCTTTATGCTTCAGGTGTTTGTAGGCTTTTTCTTTAAAAAGAAATAAATGGGCAATGAGATAGGGAAAATTGTGAAAGTCTTGGCTGGTATATGGTCTCATTGCATTCATTAATGCAAGATGGCAAGATGACATCTTTTGGGAAAACTATGAAGGGTCTGTGCAGCTATGCAAAGGGGATCTTGCCAATATTTATTAAAGAAAGAGTAATGAGACAAAGACTATATGTATGTGGGCTGACCTGGTTAATCGGTGCTTGGCTTGTCCAGATGTTGGAGTATTCAAGTAGCTTAAAGAGTGACCTGTGAGCAGAGTAAACATGTTATGCATGTGCTATTGAAGCATTAATCTGAACCTCCTGAGGGATTTAAAATCTAAAGTAAAACTATGATTTTACAAGTGATGGGGATTGGGATTATCCAGGTCTTAATATAGCTATTTCTTTTTCATAAAGCACATGATCTCCACTTGGTACAGAAGCACTTATCTTCTGTAACTACTGGGAAAATCCTACAAGCAAAGATAAACAGTTTTATGTGAAAAAGATGGGGGAATTGCAATTTTCATGCAGTAAAATTCCCTCAGTTATTTCACATGCCTTTGCATGAATTACACAGCTTTTGCCTATACCTTAAATTTCTTACTCTACCACTGCAATATCATTGGGTTTAGCTGTTGGGTTTTTTTAAGTATTTCTGCAAAATTTGAGATAATACATAGTTTGAAAAGTGTTAGTTTAGAAGCTTACAGTGGTCAAAGATCAATTCATCTTACCTCAGTGTTCATTGGCAACTTCTTGCAGAACTTTGCAATTTTTCTTTAAGTCCTAAAGTTCTGCAGACAGACAGCTACTTACTTTGTTGCCTACTCCTGTACTTTCTTCAACAAGCACAAATCTTTTGGATTGCATTTAAAAAATCGTTAATTTACAGTGATATAAATTCGGTGCACTTCTACTGAAATTGATAGGTTTGTTTTAGATTTATACCCAGGGAAACTGAAAGCAGAATTTAATCCAATAACTTTGGGGAGTACTCTGCCTGTTTTGGTTATCTAGCTTTTCTTCTGGATATTGTCTCTTTATACTTTAATACAGCTCTTCTTCAGTTGTGTCTCTCTTGGATCACTGCTCTAACCTTTAGGAAGCTGGTCAGGATTCAAGTATGCAAAGTGGTTTTGCTTCAGTTCTTAACCCAAATACATGTGCAGAATTACTGCATGTCTTGAAATTCCATCTTAAATTTCTGCCCCTTCCCCATTGGATATATGTGTCAGTATATCAGAAGTTCAGTAAAAATTATGAGGGTTCTTTCCAAGTAAAATTTGGAAATCTATATAATTTTCACTAAGTTATTTCTTGAATCAATTTCTGTATCTCAGAGATTGCTCCAATATTACTCAGAGGTCAGGTTTTACTATAATAATTGTAGATTACCAAAGTTCATATGTGATTGCATCACATGCAATGTATGTCCATCAGAACGTATTGGGCTCTGTAATATTGTTTATTTTGATGCTTATAATTTCAATTCAAAAGTATGTAATGACACTATAAATAACCCTTCCCTCTAAACTCAGGTTGAAAAATGTAAACCCTAAAAGCTGTCCTACTTCCTGTCTTCCCACACACTCCCTAAAATATGCATACATGTTAACACATGCACCTACTTCCTTTGCAGTGGTGCCCCATTTTTTTTATTGATATGTAAATGTATGTTTCAATAGATTTAGTTCTGTGTTTTCTACAAGCGAGACCTAAAGATTGTTCTTGGGTTATGTTGCAGATCTAAGACCACCGTTCAGTTGTGTGCTCTAGTGTGATGTGTGAGTTTTGTCTGTTGGTTTTGAATGCCCACTTCTAAGTCAGTAAATTTAGAGGCTGGATGGTTTGTAGCATCAGGATATGGAGGTTGCTGCTCCCTGACTTTGCACTGACGGTGTGCATCCCTTCAGTATCACTTTGTTGAAGGTCAGAAGCCAAGAAACACACAGGTGGGATGAGAGTAGGGAGCTGGAGAGACAAACCTCTAGCTCGAAATGAGGGGATGGGTACATCCTGATATTTTCTACAAGGAGTTAATTTTCTTAAATTTGCTTTGTATCAGGAGATAGAAAATCAAGTTAAGTGATTAAATAGTGTCAACCTTTTCTCACCATGGCTGGGTAAACCATAGTCATGTAACAAAGCAGAGGTTCATAGTGTGTTGTACACTATTTGGGCCTTTTAGGTTCTGCTTGTGTTAATGAGGTGTACTCAGCAGACCCAAATAAAAGGTGCCAGGGAGATTGCTACTGTCTGTGATAACATACTTTCCTGTTAGAGTGACGTTACATAGCATAATGGTATGCGACCTTATTGCACATAGCTCCTTTCAGAATGAACAAAACCAAAAAAATGAGTAGGTCAGCTGCAACAAAATACCTAGTTGTACAACTTTTATTACAGTTAAAGGGTAACAGTTTATGAACGAAGGGTTCCAAATGGTTGTGCTGGGAGTTACATCTTGTTACCTTTGACTTCGTACCTGAAATAAAACAGGACTCAGAGTTAGCTGGCAGCACCTTTGGAGGTTTTCCAAATGAGATCCAATCTTGCAGCCTTCTTTAGGAAGGTGTCTTCCCTGCTTTACTCTCTTAAATCCATAGCCTACAGCAGTTTTTGGTTATCCTGAAGAAGCATATGATAAAGACCTGAAGGGAGGAAGTTAAATAGGAATGATGCAGTATTGTTCATTTCTTGAGTTTGTCAACTCTCACCCAAGGGCTCTTGAAGACTACTTGTTTGAGGGTAGGTATGAAGGGAGACATCGAGTTACAGTATCTCTGGAGCTGCTTAGTGGGTTAATTTCTCCAACATTTAAAAAAATAGACAGTGGTTTATGTAGAAGCCAAGAATCTGAGGGATATAAACATACTGATTTAAAAGCAATGGTGAACTATTGACTCATAGGCTTGTTTGAGCTGAGAGCATAGGAAGAGTGTCTTGAGATACACAACACAAATTTCTTGTTTGGTAAAAATATGGTGATTTTAAAATGTAGAGCTACATGTTGCCTTTTAAAAACAATCAATTGGGGCAGAGGTTGTTTTTTTTTTAAAGATACAGAAACATTTATCTAAACCATGGCTATATGCTATTTGCTTTGGTCATAACCTTATCTTCTTAGCAGATTTTCCAATACTGCACAGTATGCATCCGTGACTGAGACAAAATCAATGTATATAGATTTAGCTGTGTAATCCTACCGCTTGTCGTCCTAGATATGATTTCAAATGTAAAGTTCGTTAATGTTTAAATGAACTTGAAAGCCTAGGGTCTCCAGACGAGTTTTCAGTTTCATAGACAGTAATCCATTTCTTATCTTTTTTTCTCTGCTTGTCACTGTCTGTCTTTTTGTCTCCTTAATTATTTAAGACTCCTGAACACTCAATCATGTCCAAAGTATGCATCCAACGAAAACAGCAAGAATGTTGCTAATCATGTTACTGATAGCTATTTAAGCATGTGGAACACTTGGATTCCTCTGTAGGAATCAGGGTTAGGAAAAGTGAAACGAGAAACGAGTACTTGGCTTTTACTGTTTTGTCATAAAATGAGTTAGAATTCAGTTCCCCCACACTACAGACAGCTACTCTTACATCTTTCAAAAAGCCTTACATACTTTTCTACAATAGTCTATCTTACCTGATTTAGCAATAAATATTTTCGTGAAGACGTAGGGGGGAAAAAAAGGTTTATTTTATTTTTTTCATTCTCAGTTTCACTGGAGTATATATACCAATGTCAGGGGTACTTTCAGGCAAAAATACCTGTATGCATTAGTAGAAGAGGGAGGTAAAATAATTTGAGGACTTGTTATAAATTTTGCTAACCCTGTATTTATAACCGTTTGTTACTTTTGATTTGGATTGCACTGGTGAGAAGCCAGGTTTGTTCACCTAGGTAAGTAAGTAGGCTACTTTAGAGGAGATATTTGGGATTTTTAATGGCTCACCTGGTGTAAGTGCTTGGATACTGAGAGCAATGATTAATTACTTTTGTTCTCTTGAAGCTGAGCCTAGGTCTGAGACAAAATCATGCTTCATTGGGCTGATGTTTTGCAATTTACTGGATTAAACTGCCGGATGGGACCCTGATTACTAATATTTTTCCTTCATATTCAGTGTCATCCTGTGCTTTGTCTCCTGTTTGCCTCCAGGCTGACCATTGTTTTTGAAGGAGAACTGCTCCAAAGTTTGAAGACGGGGTTCCCATAAGCAGAGCTACATTCACTGCTGTCAGCATAGCAATGCCAAGCTAAACTGCCACAAACACATCAAACTCAGCTTAGGGTTTCTGTTCTTCGTGTTTATAGCCTTCAGCAGTTCTGGGGGAAAGTTTGGCTCTGGCTTTAGTTTATTTCCATCCCATCTCTCTTTCCCTCGTTTCCCGCCAAGTGAAACTCCCTCTATGGGAGCACCTCTGAGGCGGCGTGTTGGGAGGGCCTCCCATGTGCCCATGTGCCTGTCTACTCAAGGTTGGGGGACAACAGCTACACAGGGAAGAATTTCTCTCAATTTTTTTTTTTCCAATTCTCAAACAAACCAGCAAAACATGAATAAATTTTTTTCTTTTTCTTTTTTTTTTTTTGTTGAAAGTATGCTCAGGATTCGTTTCCTAAAACCCTTATGAAGTGAATCCTCAAAAGTGTGTTTGTGTGTGTATTCACAGAGAAAGAGTCCAATCATGGTTTTCCCACAGGTTTCAGTACAAGTAGGGCCTTTCAAGGACTCTCGGGGCAAATGCAAGGAGCAATCTGAGAAGGACTTTTAAAATTTTTCGGGGTGGGAGTGTCAAAGTTTCCTGCCTTTAACTCAAGGCTATTTTTGAGGCAATTTGCTATTTCTTTTACCTGTTTATTCATTTACTTATGCATTTAGCAAGAAGGTGGAATTAGCAAGGACTTCAGGATGTGAAATTTGCACTTAGTAATCCCACAGTAATAACCTGTTCAAGCCTGTGTGTATGGAAAGTCTGATACTTCTTCCAACTCAATTGTTTTCATCACCAAAGTAGAGCAGAGTAGAGGCAGTAGTGTGTTTGATCCAAGTGAAGTGTTTCAGTTCCCAGATGCGACCAAAATTGCAGGAAGGTTACTAAAAAATTGGGATTTATCTTTCAGAAAGAGTGTCCTGATGACTGAGGCATCTCACTTTGAAAATCATTATCTGTATGGGCCAATGTACACAACCTGTGGGCTCAGCTTTGATGTGAGATGTTGCACATTGGCAGGAATAGTGCCCCCAAGGCTGACATTCAGCCCTGGAGGATCAACTGGAGTTTGAGGCTAGTGGGCTGTGGGCTCCCACAGAACAAAGGCTCATTCTTTCTCTGGGCAGGCAGAGCGGCTGTCGCTACAGGAAGGAAAAGCAGAGAGATTTTTCTGGTGGCTGCATAAATGGATGTAAACTCAAGATCATGGTGATCTTGAAGCGCTGCACCTCAGGATGGATGATTCTTGTCTGTTGGGTGGATTCTCTGCAGTTCACAGTGTGGACTCAGTGATAAACACAGATTTTAGAGTCAAGTACTGAGTTTCAATGCATTTGTCTGAGCAAATGAACAATTCTTTATGATGACAAAAAGCAGTGCAGAGAGTGCTGAACTTAACGTTTTAACTTGCCCTGTTAGTATACTGATAAGTGGAGAAGAATTTGCGGTACTTTGCAAGAGGAGGGAATTAAGGAACGTAGGTGTTACAGTTATTTTAGCTGTGCAAAGTGGTATTTAGGAGCAGAGGCAAAGTCCAAGAAGCTGAAACAGCACAAGAGGGTATCACTAACGGAAACCAGGGCCCGTTTTGTTGCTTGAGGGATCAGAGGCTCTGTAAATTCAAACAGGTGTCTGTATGCAGTGCTGTTTATGACTGTGAAAATAATCTATGTAAATAATTGATTGTTCAATTAGTAAAACAAATGTTACAAAGTTAGACAGCTTTCTGTGCCAGTCATGACAGGAATATATTTGACTGCAGCCCATTATCAGTCCAAGGCTGAGAAACATTATTCCAAGAAAACCCTGTTTGTTATTCCTCTTGCTTACCCTTTTCTTCCTCCACCACTTATAACAGCATAATACTGGCAGACAGCAAGAGCATGCAGCGAATACATTAGATGGAGATGTAGCTGTGCTTTTTGTATTGGTGGTAATAATGCTAGACAGCATAAAGGCTCCAGAGCTGCCCAGGCAAGGTGACATCAGAGCCGAAACTTCTTCTTCCAGATTTTGAGTAGGAAAAGCAAGCTGGCAGGAATTCTTGCAGAGGGGCACAGAAACAACATCTGCTGCTGATTTATCTCGTTTGCCCTTGTAATGTCATTATGTCCAGAGTGAAGATATGTTTTGGAGAAGGATGCGGAAATTCTGGTGTAAACAAATGTAACTTTTTGACAAGCCTCGGAAATGCATGAATGCAGGTACAGATTAGTTCTTTTACGGTGCAAGGCTTTTTTAAAGACATTTGAGAAAGTTCAAATAATCATTTTCTTGGTGGCTTATCTTACAAAACGGTGCGTGCAGAGTACATTAAAGATTTTCTAAATCAGTTGCCAGGAGCTTGCAAATCTCTTATCAGAAGTTACGCAAGAACTGTACCTCTTCTGGTTATTCTGTTCAAATCAGTAAAGTTTTTGAACAAGTCTGTATTGAAAGTAACACAGCAGTAACCGTTCTTATGATTACTGCTAGTAATACATGGATTAGCATTCCTAGAGGAGTCTCAAAGAAACACATAATCATTAATGGCTTAATCCTCACTGCGTTCCTGCCATGTGAGTCTGGTGGCTGTAACAATGTATTATGAGCATTTTTCAAAGGAATGTTGCAAGTGAAAGGAGGCATCTTAATAAATGACTGAAACCAGCTTAATAAATGGCTGTGCCCTATATTTGTCTCTCTCCTTTTGAAAAGTGTGATCTGGTCCCACAACCCCACTACCTCAGTCAGAGTTTTTCAGGCTGCTACCTGGCGATTTGGGAAATTGAGCTTCAGATATTTTTGTCCCTTTTTTTGGAAAAGCAATTAATCAGTTAGTCTGCCTCTTGCTTATTTCTGCAATACTCAAGCGTGCAGAGGCACCGCATGTGAATATAGGGATGCACACCTCCACCAGCAAGGGCTGATGACCCACGGAGTGAGAAGCAGGCTGGCACAGTGGGCTGTGGTTGGGGACGTTTGGGGGTAAGGCCAAACCTGAAGCAATGGGCATCTTTATTGATATCAGGAATGAGGAGGCAGAGTTAAGTGCACTTATGTAATGAATGTTGGGAAAAGAGATGTGATTAATAAAGGTCATTATGAACTTGGATGCCTACAGAGATCACTAAAGTTCATTTTAACAATCCCAGAAGGCTTTGGGTCTTTAAATAATGGCAATGACAAGAAAGAGTCAAAAATAACGATGCAATGGTGTTAAGCAGTGGTCTATTTTATTATAAGAAGTGCTGTACTTAAACTTTCAAAGATTTCATGTGAAAGGAAATGGCACGACAGTGCATTAATCAGAAACGTGTCTGCTTTTTTCAGTTTTGTTCTGTTTTTCTCACATCTTCCTGGGTGTTTTTCTAGACTCTGTGCTTGCCAGTGCAGGAAGATATAATAGGTGTTTGCACAGCATGTTTGGGCTTCATTCTAATTGTAGTGTTTGAACGCAACCAGAACAGAACTAAACAATAATTATATCAATAATAGAACCACAGAGACACATGTACAAAAGTTTGGAATGCTGAAATAAATCTCAATGAGATTAATTTGTGGGTAAGGTATATAATCAGGCTTATAGTAAATTGCACTGTTTTTCCGATATGTGCCTCTACTGGTCACATAAAAACCCTGCCAAAGTCTGGAATATAGAATAGCTTTGCCATATACATTTTTCTATACATATTCTTACGGCAGTGTAGGATGCAAATAGACTGTTTTCTGTTACAGATTGCTATAACTTTGAAAAAAACAACTTCACAATTCCAAGTGAATTAATAAAAAACAATGGTGGTTATCTGAAACGCGGCATGTTTTGTCATATGAGAAGCTTTAAGGGGATGAGTGTGGTAAGAGATAGACTGCAAGGAAGTTTTTTGAAGGTGTTACAAATTCTTGTATGCCTCTCATTTTATGGCATGGCTTTCTATTCAACACATAGTGCTCTACTGTGCTCCACTTATATATTTGTTTAAAAGGGAGTAAATTAACTTAAAAAAGCAACTGATAGAAGTGGGTCAGCATTTTGGAGTGAACATTCATACCTTTTCCTCAGGCTTCTGTTCAAGGAGGTGATAGATTGTGAGGAGAAAGCAGGTAAATGGTCAAAATCATGCAAAATAAATTTGTGCCATGGTTCTGAAAGATGTGTTTGTGTTTGGTTATAAGGGGTTAGCAGAAGTTATGTGTCGCTGGCATTTATTAGTGAACATGATGTTGCATCCTTCAGCTTGACTTGAAGGGAGTTTGCAGAGATGCACAAACTATTGATGACAGGGATGTGAACAAATCTCATGGTTTTTGTGGCAGTGTTGCTAGGTCCTGACTTTCTGAAGTGCTACTCTACGTTAGCTAAAATGGATCCTGAACTACCACATCAAGTCCATAATTGTCACTTTCCATCAGTGCCTTTCAAGGAAAGGCTGTAGTTGGAGTAGTATCCTAGCCAGTGGCACAGGTGGCCCTGTCCCATAAAAACGTAGGGCCTGGGCAGGGCTTTTCCTTACATTTTTGACTTGTGACGCATGGATCTGTGCACAACCAGGACAACATCACACACAAAGAGAGATCTTGCTGGATTCCCTCACCATGCTAAAATTGTTCTACATTGGTGAGATGTATTTGTCTGGCACATAAGAGTAACTGAATCAGTGTTAGGTCCAACTTCCAAAACCTTTAGGGCACATTGGATCTCTGTACTTTGGTGGTTTTCCATACAATTGATAGCAAGTGGCAAATATGAATACAACTAAGTTGTTAGACATCTCTTTGCTATGCAGTTCATGAGTATGCAAAATGTATACTGAAAAAGCTATTACTAAAGGAAAATTAAACCGGGAAGGCTGTAATAGTCTTGTGCTGTATTAGAGCAATGCATTGAAAATCACTGCTTTGCTGAACCTAAATTCTGCCTCTTAAATTTAGTATAACATATCTCATCTCTTGGAAGTCTGCGGTGCTAGCAGTGATGTTCTATTGTGTAGCTTAATTTAGGTCTTGAAAACATGGAAGCCAAACACTTAGAAAGCAGCTGTTCATCTGAATGTATTAAGCAATTTACTTTAGGTAGTGTAGCCTATAAAATTTTAATTTTGGATTAAATAAACCGTATCCTTCAGCATGACTCTCCTACCTTGATGTTCAGAGAATGAAATATGGGCACATTTAGTGAATTTCTTCTCCAGGATGCTCCAGTAGATAAGGGTCAATAGTTTCCTAATGAAAGCAGTCAATAGCGATTTCTCTTAGTAAGCACAAAGAAATTAGCATTAAACACCAGGGATCAGTGGTGAAAGTTTTATGTGATACTGTGGTTGGATTGCTACGGGCTATAGGAAATAGCTAGAGAGGGTAGTATACTACTACACAATAGATAGGAAGCAGCTTAATTGTATCCCTGTTGACAGGAGATGCATCATGAAAAAAGTGTCTGAACAAGTTGGCAGCAAATGTACAAATATTTGTGTCTGTGTGTGCAAAGGTAGGCATGTTTTCTGCAGTGTTTATGTTATGCACTTTATGTCTTAAGATGCGAAACTAAGCAGATGTTTTGCTGTGGAAGAAAGGCTGAAATGATTTCTTGTCACAGTTCCTTCACGAAAACCATTCGCACCCTAAAAACGTGCCATTTCTTACCTCAGTTATTGTGGTGAGATTGTGTATGCTTTACCTGCACCCCTCTAGGACCTTCCAGTTATATTGAGCCATTTTCTTCTCCTTATGGTGATTGAAATGTCACTTGGAGGTGCTGAAGATCTGACCCTTCTTTCTTTAGCCTTGGAATCTCACAGCAGTGCAATGATGTAACCTAAAGCATTAACCAAGGCTATTTTCCTATATGAAGCGAATATTATACTGCAAGTTTAAGATCAAAAACCCACCCATAGATGCTAAAGAGGGTCTGTCCATTGACTGGAGTCACTGGGATATAACCATGAGAGTGTGCAGGCAGGGATGTTGCTTCAGGCACAAGCAGTGACAGAGGCTGTGATGGAAAATAGTCAACTATCTCAAACACATCTTGTTTCTAACTTAAAAAATCTAAACCACAGCATGTGTAGCAATTTTCTAAGGAGAAAAAGGTGGACTTATATCTAGAACGGTTTCATAAACGCATGTAAAAATAACCAACCCTGAGAATCAGTGAACTCCTCCAGCCTTTCCTTACTCCTGTTTATTTTTGATATCAAATAAGGTTTTACTTATGACTCAGAGTCAGATGTAAGCTCTGAGATCTAAGAGACACAAATTCAACAGATTTCATAAATCTATGTAGGAAATGTTAATAGCCTGGGAGTCTTGATTGTGTGTTGTTTGTCATCTGTTTTTAAATCCTTGGTTTTAATGTGGTTCTAAAGCTCTTCTCAATTTTTCACAGTAGAATAGAAGCCTCACACAGTCAATACCTAAGTTTGTACAATCTATATTATAGTATTGATCTGGGGCAAGTGAGGAGCTCAGCTATTGGCAGACAGAGGAATGAAGGAGCATTTTTAATATGGCTGAGATGAGGTTGTGCCAAGGGCTCTTTATTCATCTGGAATCCAAAGCAATACCTCATTGCATCTAAATAACAGGAAGAGAGGCAGAGAGGCTGAATAAAAGCAAGAGTTCAGAAACAAGTCTCTTCCAAATGTCCAAGTCTATAGGTTGTGAGGAACTGTGAGGGAAATGTCTGTTTAATGTCTTGCTTTTAAATAATAGTGTTTTGTCTCTTAAAATCCTGACAAAATCTAAGTCTTAGAATAAAATTAATATAATAAGCAAAAATACTTTTTGAATAGCAGGAAGAAAAAATCAGCTATTTTTATCTGGTGGCACAGCAAGCAGTCACTTTTTTATTAGTTTTGAAGGCATGCTTTCATGTACTTGTTTCTTTGATGAGAAAAGAAGTTTAGCGCTTGTATTATATCATATACTTTCAGAGCTGTTATTTGGTAGAAAAATTTAAGGAATGGATAGTTTATTGAAGTCTTAATTTTACTCTTGATAGTCTACTGATTTGTCCAGCAAAGGAAATCATTAGGATAATTTTTTCTTCTGCCTGATTCATTCTACAGTTTCCTTTCCAGAGAGTACAACTTCAGTACATATTCAGTCTCATCCTCTGCTGTTACAAAAAGACTATGCTGCAAAGATATGCATTCCCTGTCAGCTTTGCTCTTGGTCAACCACGATTTCATGAATAACCAAGCAGAGAGTTACTTTTGTCGTTTATCCAGGTGGCATTGCAATAGCAGGCTGGTTTGTAGGCAGCTCACACAGAGCTGAAATGATGCTCTGGTCTGCCCATGCCACAGGCATGGGTCAAAATGTGGTGGTTTGACTTCCAGGCTTCGTGTGTCCACACAAAACCATGGTCATCATCTTCACAGCAGGCAGTGTCCAGTTGCTGTTTAAGCTAGAGTGCGAAGACACCTGCAGCAAAGAGACAAATTGGCGTTTATTTCTTCATAAACCCAGGCTCCTTCAACAACATAATTTGCAAGACCACTATTATTTATTGTTGTTTAAATTACAGTTTTATTAGAAATCTCATCCAGTTGTATCAGGTCTGTATAACGTGTTATGCATGAAGAGGACATGAAGACTGCTTGCTACTAGGAAGACTAATTGTGTGAAGAATAAGTGCAGAACAGCGGTAAATGTACATTCAGTGTGTTAGTCCAAATCCTTCAGTCCCAGCTGACTGAAGGACATACTACCCTGTCATACTGGAATAGCTTGTCAGTTGGTACAAGGCAGTGGCTTACAGTAGCCGAGAGTTTGGTAAGGTTTCGCCTGACTCTGCACAAAAGCTCATTTCTGCTGGAGGAATAGGAGATGAACTATTTGAGAACACCAGAGCAAGTCAGTACAGATGCTCTATATTGTGTAACTATATTTTGAAATAGGACTGGTATTATTTTTCATGGAATACCACTAGTAGGAGTAAAAATCAGTGTTAAAATAGAGCAAGGGCATGCTGTAGATGTCTGTAATTTTGATCAAAACACAGTATGATTATCCCCAGTCAAGGGGTTGCACAATATTTAGACTTCAGTTCAGAGATCCATGGTTGTTAAGGTAGGCCAGTGCTCACTATCCAAACAAGCTTAATACTCACCACTTCCAGCTAACAACCCTATCACTATAAGTAAAGCATTTAAACTTTCTGGTCCTGGATTAGGTTAAGCTCATCTTGAAGGACAGTTCTTCTAGGTTTTTCTCCTCTGTATCTGTGATTATGTTGCATTCCTGTGCCTCCAGCCTTCCTTTGGACACACACATTCCCATGTTTACCAACACTCCCTGTATCTTCAGTATCTCCTCCTTCTGCCAGGATCTCCGACTCCATAGGTGTAAAGACCTGCTTTCCCTTTTTCAAGACTGCTGCCATCTTCCTTTGGTATCAAGAGACCAATGACAGTTGTGCTATGCTACCCTCTCTCTACATGACCGTTTCCTTCATTTTTTTCAAAAAAAAGTGAAGTTGCCTTTTTCAAGAACTAGTTGTAGTCTCTGTTCCCTTCTGAATCAAGGGAGATAAATATTCTCAAAATAACCACATACCAGAGGGAAAATTGTATCCCTTTCAGAGCAATAGGAAATTATGGCCACTTGGAAAGATGGCAATTCTACATTAAATTCTCTATGGTACAATCATGAGCTCATGCTGTAAAAAATAATAATAAAAAAGCCACTCAAAGTTAAAAAGAATAGATGGAAAAATATGAAAACTTCCCCCTCTTCCAACATGCCCAGCTTCTGCATGCTATTTCAGCGAGTCCCTGACTATTTCTGACTTCAGATATCTACACATACTGCAGTTTGTATTTCTCTTAGGCACCATTGGTGCAAATACTGAAGATCAGCACTGCTGATTGTGAGTATAGCTAAATACCCAGGGTCCCAGGTGGACTGGCACACAATGTACTGAAGAGAAGCCTATCTCTTAATCGTTACTTTTATTTTCCAAGCCGTAAAGATTGAAGTGGCTTAGTGCCTGCAAATACAATGCGACTTGTGATGTAGACCCAGATTTAACCAAAAGGGAAGCAGAATGCATCCATCTTATTCCATAATGAGAAGGAAATGGTCTGACATCCACAGACTAAATTTCTTGAAGGGCTCATTTTAATATAAGCTCATACATTAATCAGTTTATTTGCATTGTCTCAGAAAGAAACGGTTCTTTGATCAAAGTCATAAGCTCATTATCAGTGGAAGGTCAAGTGTCCTCCTGCTAGAAGCAAAAATACTTAATTTCATCTGTGCCTAAATCCTTTAATTTTGGGATGGGTATTGTAGACATGTAGCCATGATTTTAACTTCAAGGCTGAGATCACTGTGTTCTATATGCAACATGTATAAAGTGAAAGGTCATGTTTGTCCTTGCAAGACCTGAAAGTATTAGGAAGCAAAATAAGAGTGGGTAGAATAAAGATTACTGCTATAATCCTGTGGCCCAAATGGCTTGCCTGTGGTTACTCAAGTTGTCTGTGTCAGAACTGGGATTGACGTAGTAAGCCCTGTGTACACAACTCTCACGTAGCTCATCTTCCTTCCCCTCAGAACTTTGCCACTGAGTTTATGTTATATCGGGCTGGATTTATTTCCCATGTGAGATGTTAAGTCTTTTTTTTCATGCCTGGCAGGACCATGCTTCACGTTGTTCTCACTTAGGATGCTGAGAGCACAGAGAAAGCTAATAAAGGATGCACATCAGGCACTAATCCTTGCTTTCACCTGACTGGCATATCCTTGCACTGAGAATTGAGATATCATTGCAGTGTGGGACACAGCTGTTGATAGCAGTAATATAGCGTGCTTGCAAATTTCCTGGCACAATTGATGTAGTCAGCACACAGTATATTTTACAGCAATGATAATCAAATGTTCCATAATGATATATGATTGAAAAATAGTGCTAGCATTCCTGGCCCAACTCTCACAGGTTCTTCATATTAATGGGCAGCTTTGCCAATTTTCCTTCTCTGCTGGGGGCAGGGGGAAATTTGTCCAGGCAGCTGGGTTGCATTTAGTTTTGTAAACCTCAGGGCATACCCAGTTTGCTCTAGAGCAACAGGACCAACAGCATTGTACGTTCTCAGGAATATTCCTGAATCATTTCTGAAGCGCACCCTGGTATTGGCCAGGATTATAATTGAGGATTGCTGAGAGTTTAGTCACAGATGGTGTCTGCTTGTAAGGATGTGTGAAATACCAGTGGCTGCAGCTAGCATATGATTCGAGGAGCACACGGAGACCATCCTCTGTCTCCCCTCCTTCTGCCAAAATTTATCAGGAACTGTTCTCAGCACAGCCACTAAGAAAAATAATAAGCAGCTCGCAGGCTGTGTTGTTATTATTCGGCTGATATTGACTGGCAGTACCAGGACACTGCAGAACTGCCTTTCTCTAGCTGTCAGCTGATCAGCTGTGACAGCCCTAATAATGGTTATGTCAGGAGGCAAGTAAAGAGATGCCACAAATGGATTGCACGTGTGTAATTGCTTCAAAAACAAATCTGTTAATAAAAGGAGACGAGAAAAATTGACAGGAAGAAATGGCTTATTGCATGCTAATTTTCTCCAGCTTTCACATTCTCTCTTTTTTTTTTTTTAAATTCAATTGGGTCGCTTCTTCTGGGGAGAATAGTGGTCAGGGAATTGAACATGGAGAGGAATTCTATACAATAATAATTACAATGTGGGGTTTTTTTTCCCAGCAAGGATCAAGTTGAGACAGATGGATCTGGGGGAAGAACTGTTAGCTATCGGGTGGCTCTTTCAGACTACGTTGACCCTATTACAATCATTTGAATTTATAGGAAAAGGAGATGATGAATGGAATTGCTCTCTTGGCCCACATGGCTTCAAAGCTCCCATGGTACTGTTGCTCCTGCATTATCCTTCTAGAGGAAACAGAAGATGCTGCAGTTTCTTGTTCGTAGAAATGACATCATCCACAACAGATTAAAAGTATTTTATTTTCTGAGCCCATAGCCCATGTAGATCCATATGGGTGTTCCTGAATTGAGATGCTTTGCCTTCTGCACTTCTCAGTGAAGTTGCTAGCGTACATAAACAAGGGTATTTACAGAGTATATACAGACTGTCATATATGTATATAAGCAGTTGAAACTTGGGTCAATAAAGTATGATAACGAAGTCCTGAAGCAGGGGAAAAGAGAAATTAATGGATATAGCTGATGAGACAATAAGGCTAGAAGTAAATAATTTGAGAAAATTGCAGCAAAGAATGAGATCAGTGCTACTCTTGATGAAGGCAATAGTTTTCATGTGAAATAGCTGCAAGACCAATAAATATAAGCTCAAGAATAGCCAGTTTGGTGCAAGTTTTTATTTTCCAGAAGGAAAGATTTATTTAATAATTTTAAAGAAAAGTGTCTCGTTATATGTATATAGCTAAATATATCCATACTCCCCAAAATATATTTAGACCCCTTAAACCTCCAAACTGTAACGCGAGTCAATCTGACTGCAGGAAGAGCTGGAACCCCTCCTGAGGTGGGGCCCTATCATGATGCTGACGTGCAAATCAAAATCATGTGTGCCCTGCTGTAGTTTAACGGTCAGTGTACAATGGTTGGTGTATATGCACCAGGATCTAGTTATTCAGGTAGTTTTATGAAATTTATTGACAAACATTTATTTAATTCAGAGTTACAGGCTGAGATGTATTCTGACTTGCAGAACACAGGTGCAAACAACCAACTGGAAAAGACCTGTTTGGAAGAGGCTGGGACAGCAGTATGGTTTATTTTTTGGTTTATTTCTGGTCTGAGGTTGCTGGAGATGGAAGTTCTTATTGTACAAGTTGAATGATACCTGAGAGTTCTGAAGTTAGTTTGTGTTCTTGCTGGATTTCTAAAGAATGCTTTTCTGTTGTATGAATCTCATTATTTAGATTGGATACAATTTGTGGCCTCAGCGGAGAGCCCAGGAGTTTGATTGCTTCAGAGATAGGGTTGGTTTTTTAAAGCAGTCTAGTAAAAATAGACAAACTGCTTTAAAGGAAGAATTTAGTCTAAACTCTCTAGGCTATGACAAAAATCTCAACTCAAAGTGACAAACCTACCTCTAGAATAGTTTGTCTATGACTAGGAATAATGTAGAAGAGTGAAGATCTCAGAAAAGTGGGTTTGGCTTCTGAATGAGCCAGTTTCCAGTCTGTCATCATTCTCCTGTAAAAAAAAAAAAAGAAGTCCCCATCTTGGCCTCCAAGGTGGTGCATGAGATGACTTTGGAAATTGACATGTTCTCTGGCAGGGGTCAGGATTATAGTGCACTTGCAGAAACTCCTTGATTTGTCCAGTTTTGGGCATTGGAGCAACCAGCCTAGCATTTTTTCTAGTATTTAATTCATGCTACAAATAAAAATTTAAAAAAATGTGTCTGGGGAACAGTTATTTTCAGATTTGTAAGGAGCTATTAGAAATGGCAAATGATAAGAGAAGTAATACAACCAGGGAAAGTGGAACAAATATGAAGAAAGATTTGAACAATATTCTTTGATGTTATTCATTTAAGAAAGATGGAGAAGTATCATTTCATAGCTGACTGCTGCGATCTCTGCTAACATAGTTTATGAATGCATCAGTTTTTACGGTTTTCCTCAGCTCGTTTGGGAATGTAGCCTTTATAGTACATTATTTAAATATAATGCATGCTTCGTATTCAAAATTTCCTTAATTATGCATTCTGCACCATGGCTTGAGGTTCAGGAAAGCAGTCACTGCATGACCTCTCTCTGCTTGAGCAATGAAGAGCAAGTTGCAGTACATGACAGCATTTCATCTGTGTATGGCTGGGGACAGTAATGCATGAGCAGCAGGGGAAGGCATTAATCTCAGCTATCCAGAAATGAACTGTCATGTACAGCAACGTGTTCTCTGCTGCTACCTAGTATCCTCTCCTTCTGTGTCCAAGATTGCCTTTGCATATGTTAAGCATATTCTTGGTGTAATGACATTTTTCCACCTGGGAGTAGCAGACCAGGAGTACATGAAGCCAGGAGGTGGTGCAGTCCATGAGGCCAGGCAGTAGTGATGTCTGTGGCAAGTACAGAGGCAGTAGGGACGCTGCAGGATATCCCCTTTCCAAGCCTGCAGGTCATGAGTTTTGAGGTGTGGTATGGGGGAGATCCTCAGGACTTGAAAGAGGCTGCCATGTGTGATGCATTAGTGTGTCCCTAGTCCCCTGGCCCATTTGCTTCTTGCTTTAGGTGTAAAATAGTCCTTTCTCCGTCAACTTCCAAACCCTTTGTTTTTCTGCTAGCTTGGCTAGAGTATCAACTGTCCTACATGGGAAGAGGGTCCTGGAAGAAAACAAGTCACTTAATAATCAACTCCATGTATAAGGGAGTAAATCGTGCAAAGCAGTTTAACTTCAATATATTGGCAGAGATTAATATAATAGTGTTTTTTCAGGGGGGGGAGAAGAAGGCAAATTCAGATTAATTTACAGTGGTGAAATGTTCTGTACTGTGTTCAGGGTTGATAGGGTGACGTTGTGCTACACTTTACCAAACTGCCAAGGTGGACTTGAGAAAGAAGCAGCTAATAGAGAATTTGTTCATTAACAGGAAGCTACAGCCCTGACTCTCAAGGCAAAATGCTGACTGTCTTGCTCATATGCTACCTGTTTTCAGCTGTGCTATAATTCATTTTGGCATCAGCACTGAGTACAGTGGGATTCCAACCAAAATTGCTTTAAGTAGTAGCAACGAGCTTCTGAGGTTTCTTGCATACAATTATTACTCAAATGAACCACTGCTGTTCTAGTTCAGATATTAATTTGCTTGTGTGCTGTAATTTTGCCACTTGAAAGGAAATGTGGCTTGGAGAGTGAAATGGAACCATTGCGAATGACCTTTTTGTTGTAAAATCTTCACATACTACGGCTAATAATTAATGTTATATATAGCATATAAAAATATATTTAGCAGCCTTCCAGTACCTGAAGGAGGCCTCCAAGAAATCTGGAGAGGAACTTCATATAAGGACAAGTAGTGATAGACCAAAGGGGAATGGCTTTAATTTGGAAGGGAGAAGATTTAGATTGGACATGAGGAAGAAATTCTTCATGCTGAGGGTGGTGAGGCACTGGCACAGGTTGCCCAGGGAAGCTGTGGATGCCCCCTTCCTGGAGGTGTTCAAGGCCAGGTTAGATGGGGCCTTGATCAGCCTGGTCTGCTGGGAGGTGTACCTGCCCATGACAGGGAGGGTGGAACTGGATGATCTTCAAAGTCCCTTCTAATCCAAACCATTCTGTGATTATACGCTTTCTACCTTTTGTGCCCCAAGCCTTGTAGCATCACAGAATGTGAGCTTCTGCCATATATTTACAGATGTTTGATTTAATACTACCATTCTCTGCTGGTCACAAATTAGAAACATGCTGAATGGGACTACCTAACATCAAAATGAATTTGTTCTATTCAAACCAATTTTGTCAAATGAAAAGCAGAAAAAGCTGTTTGAACTAACTTGAGAACCACTTTAAACTGTAGTTTCTGCTTAGACACTAGAATAAAATGGGATTTTCCCTTTCTTTATTTAAGAATTAGGATATTATTAGTATTGCATGGGTGGATGGATTTTGGATGAATATGAGTAAGGTAGATGTGTAGTTTATTCTGAGAGTTGTAAAAGTAGGTACAACTATTTAGGTTTTTTGATTACTTTTGCAAGATTTCTGGCCTTAGTCATTCTCTGTCTCCACTTCTTGGCTGTTAATCTTTATCCATTTGTAACAACACAGGGAGTTTCCTGACCAGTCATGTTTGCTGAACTTGAGGAAAAAGGATGGGAGGGATGTAGAATTCAAAAAAAAGAGGGAGGGGAGGTGTAGAGAGATTAGAGGCAAGAAAGAAGAGGATAAAAATGTAGAATAAAAGATAGGACGGAAAACCCAAGAAAAAGGATGAAGAAAGTCAGAAATGAGAAAACTGCGGGATTGAAATGTGTATGTTTTATGCTAAAATCAGTCAGATAGTTTAGGTCTGTGTTTCTCTAGTGATGGTACTTATGATCAGGACCTGACTGATTCATCTGGGCTGGGTATCAGTTTCCTCAGAAAGACTGGGGATGATGGAGTGAAGATTAGAGCACTGATTCATTGCTCCCCAGCTTCAAGCTGACCTGTGGAGGATTACTGAATAAATAAATACAATACAGCAATATAAAACATATCCAGTAAAGCCATAAAATTAATTGCATTTCTATTACTCCTGTACAATGTTTCTTTATGTTTTGGACTCATTCATTAACATTGCCATCCTGTCTTTTTGAGTGCAGGTCTGTACTTTAAAAATCAAAACAAAAAGAATCTATTTACTTCCAGTTAGGGCCAAGGTACTGGCATAGACAACAAAGTTGCTTGTGCAAGGGGCTGAGGCCTAAAAGATGTGCAGTTTTGGACTAGGCTGAGATACAGACAAATATGATTCCTCAGAATAATCTGGGATATTACTAAACAATACCATTTTGTTTAGACACAAGAGAGTGAATGGCAAGTATAAATGACTATGTGTCTCAAAACAGGCAATGCACATTTAAGGGCCTGTTTAAGCCAGGCTAAATAAGATTGGCCTGAGGGCTATGCACTGTGTTAGCCCCTGAGGCATCTACAAGACAGAGGGAGATCTCTCTCAGCATTTGTTACCCATGCTGCTAGAGGTGGTCAAGCTAGAAACACTTCAAGCTGCTTTTTCGCTCTGTTTCTGCATGTATGCTTTCAGCTACTGAAACACAATACTGTTATTATCTGACCTATAGTTTCAGTTTTGCAGTGCTTCTAATTTAGTCCAAACCAATTCACTGCAGTCATAGGAAACAGTGATGTAGCTTGATTGCGAGGCTTTTTCTTCTCAGGATCTGAAACTCCACTTCCAGTGGCTTTTTCTGTTGTCGTATTAAGAGTTATCAGTCCCAGTAGAAACCTTACATTAAAAATGGATGTGATGGACGAGAAACTGTTCACAGATAAGGAAGGGAAGCAAGTCAGTAAGTGATGGATCCAGGAGTTAAAATTCAGTTGCTGGTCTCTGTAGATCAACATCGTCTGTCTTTCCACAAAACATCAGGTCCCGATCTGTTCTCAGCACTTGCTGAGGATTTCTGTAACTAACATTGCCAGTCATAACTGAGGGGGAAGTTTCCAGTATGTAACCAAATACTTCAGATCTTTTGTGAACTCCTGAAATAACTGTGAGGATATGGACAGTTTCTGTAACTCATATGAGAGGGATTGTACTGCACTTTCCCTCTGTGGGCCCTGAGATCCATCCGTCATAATTCCCAACTTTAGAAATCTATAGGGTGCATGTTAATGTCAGTGAACTAGTGGCATTCTCCTTCTGTCATCCTTCTTTTGCTGAGTCTACTGATGGTGGGCATAGAGCGGCAAGAGAAGAAGTGCTCTCCTGTAAATAAACATGTGCACAAAGAGGTACATTGTTCGTGCATCTACTCAAATAAGCAGGCTCTGCATGGAGGATAACAGCTGATTAAATCATTCTGTATGTTTCCAAAGTAAATAACTCTTTCTTGCTTTTGTTTTCCCTCAGAAGGAGGAATACATTTGATAATTTTTTATTAAGATTTGGTTGAACACCTTATTAATAGCTTTATTAGTATATGTAGTACACACAATCTGTTGTTATTTCATGAGTGCAACCAGGATATTCAAGTGGACCAGTGATTTTCATCTGCTTACAGAGTCTCATGTATTTACAAAAGCAGTTGCTAATCTAAAAAAATAAGTAAGTGTCTGAGCCATATTTCTGATTCTAGGCAATAATCTATTTTCTTCCATCTGACTCCTTAAATACCTTGGTGCTTAATTCAGTAAGAAGATATTTAAGTTTTCTATTCCTTTTATACTTCCTTTAAGGACGTTTTCCCCCCTTTTCCACATCTGATGCTCAGATTCCCAAGTTCTCCCCCTCCCTTTCTCCTTCTGCCCGGAATGTTCTGCTTAGAATTCAGCTAATGGATTTCTAATTCAGTTTGGACTTCTGCTGGGATAAATAAGCCTCATACAAAATAATTTATGGATCTTTAAAAATTGGTTGTGTATAGGTAACTAACAAAAGGCAAATAATAATCTGATTATGATCCATGGAAGGAAGCAGTGACTAAGTAGATATTCATGAGGACTAATGTTGGTCTCAGGACAGCAGTCTCACCAGTATGCCTGTAGCCTATGGAGAGAGCTGTTCAGAGCACCCAACGTTAGGCTCCTGCTCCCCAACCACTCCATTGACACAGAGGGAGACCAGTGACAAAACTTGCATCAGCTGCAAGATAGCCAGACTTTGTTCCCTAATCGTTTTATGAATCTAGATTTGTTTGTGGTCTTTTCTGTAACTGTTTTTTGCTCTTTAGTAAATGATGCTGGTAGGTATTTTGGAGAAATTTTGAAGCAAGAATTTGAGTGCTGAGTTGTTTACTCAGTTGGAGGGTAGTGAATTAGAGTGCTACCTATTAGGCAGCTACACCCATTTTTGCAGACCCTGAACATGACAGAGTAGATTTCCCTAAGGTCGCACAAAAATATCTGTCCCCTGGGTCTCAACCTTATGGCCTTAACCAGGTGGCCATACAGCTGGCCTAGTGTTTTGGGTATAGGCAAGTGTACTGTGGCTTTTTGGGATGGAGTGAGCCCACTAACTAGATCAACTGTACACTTCAGATAGCTTATGAAATCAGGACTCATGACATCCCACTAGTCATGAGTTGTTGGATTGTCACTCTGCTGAGAAAAATGCTTGCATTGAAATTGTTAGAAATTTGTGAGCCAAGTCTGCAGTGGTTTTAATAATGGGAAAAGTAAGGATAAAAATAAATATTCTTGCTCGAACCAATGGATTAACGTTTGTAACTCTAACATATTATTATTGGCATAAGAATCAAGCTTAAATGTTAATAGTAAACAACATAAAAAGCTAAGAAATATTTGGCAAAGACCATGTTCAGTTACAGATTCTCTCTCCAGCTCCCAGTGTGGGATTTCTTTCAGTGTGCTCCAGCCGTCAACAATACATTGCACACAGATTCATCTATATTAAGCTAACTTGTGTTGTATAATATAGTTTACCACTGGCCATAAAATCCATCTGCCTATGGCTGATGGCTCTCTAGCCTGAGCTCTATCATTTCTAGTACACGGTAGAGCCTTAAGAAGTCCTTGTATGAGAAAAGGTAGGATGAATTCTTCATTTGTTTGTCAGGACACCACATTCAAACTGTTGACATAGCAGTCAGATGAAGGACCCAAATCTGAACTTCTAATTCTAAAAATACATACAGATTTAATTATCTTTGGATTTTTCCTGAATTATGTGCTTTGGCCTGTACCCAGGAAACTTGTTTCCAGTGTATGTTCAGTATATATTTTATGTGCTATAAAATACATCCTACCATTTAAACACAAAGGTTAAGTCTTATAAAAAGAGAATTTTTGTATTAATGTGACAGGCGCCTACTTTTATGTTGATGTAAATATGGCAGGCTCTGTCCTGTGTGACAAGGAGTGCCTAAAGGGAACTTGAGAATGAATAGGTTTAACAAAAACTATTTTAGACTAAGCCTTGTCCATCTTTAATTAGTTATCAGGGTTAAAGGAGGGGTCAAGAGCCTGGAGCTGCTTCAGGACTAATGTGTCAAAGGAAATAGAAGCCTAACACTGTCAAGAGGAAATCATGCTTTTCAGACATTTAATAAATTTTTGACCTTGTGTCAACCATTATAACTGCTAATGGCAACTGAGGCAGAATGTTTCAAATTAGACTTTGCTTTGCAGGTGATTCAGAGGGGATCCCATGCGATCATGCAGATTCATCCCAAGCTCGAATCCAAAAGAAAAAGTGCATTTTGATTTTACAGGCTGCATCTGACACCGAAGTTTCTCCACTATTCATACATTGCATTCATATAAGAGGAACAGATCTAGCAATAATATGCAGCCAAACTACTTAAACTCTACCAACCATGTCTAACAGGAGTTGCATTAATTTACTGATTGTATTGAATGCCTGACAGTTATGGAATACAGCATGTGTGCTCAGCAAAGTAACACTTGTTTGTTATTCTCTGTAGTTCTGTTACATGATAGAGTAAGGCAGATAAAATTTCAGCGACAATCTTCAACCCACTTTTTTTTTAAGCATGTATTTTTTATTAGTTTTTAACAAATGGAAAGAGAGAACAACAGGACAAAGGAGAGCAGTCTTCCACAGAACAATAATTACCCAGAAATGACACCAATGTCATCTACTGTTTGTACAGGCACTCTTGTTTTATTTCCAGGTGCTGTACTTGGATAGCCAAAGCACAGTAACTGAACCTAATCCTATCATAGAACCATAGAATGGTTTGGGTTGTAAGGCACCTTAAAGATCTCCAGTTCCAACCCCCCTGCCATGGGCAGGGACACCTTCTACTAGGCGAGGCCACTCAGGGCCTCATCCAGTCGGGCCTTGAACACTTCCATGGAAGAAACTTCCTTGGGCAACAGCTTCCAGTAGCTCCGTATAAGCACAATAACAAAGTTTCCATCAGAATTTATGAAAATGTCACAGAGAGGGATGTGACTTCTGGTACATAGGGCAGGGCAGGAAAGAAACAAGGCCTTTGCCTCTTCACTTGATATTTCACACTGTCAGTGTTCATAAGTCAGCCTCATTTCCTGATGATTTTCTTCTGTCCTGTTTTATCTATTTACATATTTAGGCAGCCTTGTAAAAAATAGCACTTGTAGATTACTGGGTTAGTTTTCTGATACAGACAACAATTAATATAAATGAAGTACAACATGTTGCTCTTCATACGCAACAGAAAGTATTTTCATGAAATCAGACCATGTTCTGGCATTTTCCTACACCGAGTCACAGAATCATAGAATTGTCAGGGTTGGAAGGAACCTCTTGAGATCATCTAATCCATGCTCCTTGCTAAAGCAGGTTCACATAGAGCAAGTTGCAAGGAACATGTCCAGGTGGTTTTGAGTCTCCAGAGACAGTGATTTCACAGGCTCTCTGGGCAGCCTGTTCCAACGCTCTGTCACCCTCACAGTAAAGAAGTTATATCTCCTGTTCAGGTGGAACTTACTGTTTTCCAGTTTGTACCCATTTCCCCTTGTCCTGTTGCTGGGAAACATTGAAAATAGTCTGATCCCATCCTCTTGACACTTGCACCTTAGATATTTATACACATTCATAAGTTTCCATCTCAGTCTTCTCTTTTCTAGGCTAAACAAACAGAGCTTGCTCATCCATGTGGTTGTTCACTCATCTAACCCACACTTCCTAAGCTTACCTGTGAGGATGCTGTGGGAGACAGTGTCAAAATCTTGCTAAAGTGGAGGTACACAGCCAGTCGTAACATGGTAGAAGACTATCAGATTGGTCAAGCATGATTTCTCCTTGGTGAACCCATGCTGACCACTCCTGGAAACCTTCTTTTCTTCTAGAAGCTTGCAGATGACATCCAGGTTGAGCTATTCGATCACGTTTTTTGGAATGGAGGTCAGGCTGACTGACCGGTAGTTTTCTGAGTCCTCCTTCTTGCCTTTTTTGAAGATTGAGTGATGTTAGCTTTTCTCCAGTCCTCAGGCACCTCTCTTGTTCTCCATGATCTTTCAAATATGATGAAGAGCAGTTTAGCAATAAAATCTACCAGCTCCCTTAGCAGTAAAGACTAAAGCAAAAATAAATAAATAAATAAAATTAATAAAATCTGCTGGCTTTAGCAGTAAAGAGTGAAACAAAGAAGACATTCAGCAAATCCTGCATCATGAGAGCACCCACCTCATTCAGCAGCAGGCAGACATTTTCCCTAGTCTTCCTTTTGCTGCTGATTTGCTTGATGTTCTTCTCCTTGATATCCTTTGCTAGATTTAATTCGAAGTGGGCCTTAGTCTTCCTTGTTGCATCCCTACATACTCTGATAGCATTCTTATATTCTTCCCAACTGGCCAGTCCCTTCTTCCGCCCTCTGTAGACTTCTTTCTTCCAATTGAGTTTTTCCAGAAGTTCCTTACTCATCCATGCAGGCCTCCTGCCTCCTTTACTCATTCTCTTCTAGGGAGGCCATATTAACAAGTACCAGTGCCATCTCATGCACGTTTAGGCAGCAGCTGGTAGCCTGACAGAATTGTTTCAGGGCAATGGTCAAGTTCTGGTGACAGAAGCTTACATTTCAAATCTGTCTATCTACCTGCAATTTTTGTCTTGGCTTAGCAATGGGATGTATAAAGAAATCTCTCTCCCATCCAGAGGGTTGTGGGTGTTGTTTTGATGACACATGTTCTGTCTTTAGTTTGCCTCTGATCTGATTGATGGTGAAATTGTCATTATACTCAAGAGAAGCAGAAACTAATTATAATTATGAATTAAACAAACACAGGGAAGTTACCTTTTTCCCTGACAGTAGTACTTAACTAGCAAACTGCTTTATAAAAGCTGATGCAGTCAGTGTTTTCCTCATCTAGACCTGATTCTCCTTTTCCTTACTGTGATGCAAATGAAATGTGACTCCACTGGAATTAGTTGTTGGTTAGGAGCAGTGCAGTTTACCAGGGTAAACTAAGCAGAATGTATTCCAAGCATTGACCTGAGAGAAGGAGATGGTGCTATCATGGCAGGGGGGAGACAGAGCACAAGCTAATTGCTGTAGGTAACATAGTTGCGCAGGGTCCACATTGGCCACAGCCAAGTGATAACCATTTACTCTTTCATTTTCCTCTGCCATTGACTTTATATGTGACCCTGCAGCATTTGCTGAAATAGGAGCATGGAGAGAAGCACACAATGGCAGGCCCTCCACTCAGCACGGGAGTGGAGCAGTGGGGAGCACCAGCAGCCACTCGTTTTACTTCTGGGACTGCAAAATGTCCCTACTTTTGCATCACAGCTCCCAGCCTTTTGCAGGCACCCTGTCTAATGACAGGCCATGCACTGCTGTTGCAGGGGAAAGCATGGTGCTTTCTCTTCCCCTTCAGCTCTTCCCAGATCTCTGACAAAGGCTAGTTGAGGTAAGATGGGCATAACAAACACAATTACTGCATTAGGCCTTTGTTAACCTGCTTATTTATTTGGGATGTTCAGTGTAGTATACCTGTCATTGAATAATGCAATCATCCTTACTGGGCTCTTCAGTTGAGTTAAAAATCAAGCATTTCAGATGTTATGCCCATCATCTGGATTTTTGGAAGGGCTCGAGCTTGGTGCCTGTGGTTGACAATGGATCATGTGTTGATTTCTATGCCACTGTCAGAGTGACTTTTTTTGGCACGGGTGCAGGAGGACAGCAAAATATGTGTTTGGGTTTTGTTTGATTTGTGCGTGTTTTGGGGACAACTTTCTGATCTAGAGGTAGCCACTCAGTGGATATGATCATCATTATCTAAGTGCACGCAAAGCTCGTGTTTAACCTCCTTGGGATGTGTTGTTAAGCTGAGATATGATAGAAGGGCCTTCACCGAGCTATTGCAGGTACAGGAGAAGTTCATTCCTCTTTGTGGTCTTTATTTATTTTGTTTCTCGACTGAAGTCACCCAAAAAAGATTTACATTGCATGCTCCATCAATTTCTCTATCACTTTTCCCAGGCCATGACTGTACTTTTCTTTCCCTGCTGAAAAGAGCATTTAATTTTGTGGGTGCTCAGTAAATTTGAGTCTGAAATTTCCTTGACCTTGTTCCCATGAGAGTTCAGCAAGGTTCAGCAAGCATCTGGTTTGTGGGCTGCCACAAAACCAAACCTCATCTTTAGGCACGTAAAGGCCTGCAATGAATTCAGCTACAAGAAAGTGGATGACAGCCTTCCAAGCTGGCCAAATATTATACTGTTAGGAAATTGCAAGCTTCCTAGGCTGTTTGGTGAAATCTTCCACTTTTGAGATGCTGAAGAATAATGTGGTTGCCCTGCTGTATGCCGGCCTTGCAATCAGCCGGAGATAAGGCTGACAGAGGATGAGTGCTGAGAAAGCTGCCCTCCTGCTTCTTTCCTGCAGAGCAGGAAAACGAGCTTTCTCTTTCAGGGCATGGGGTATGCTTTGCTGTGCCCATTCTCTATCCTGGTGTGTTCTCCAGGGGTGGAGCAGGATTGAGAGGACCCTCTGACATGGGAACTATTCACTAGTAATTCTTAGAAAAAGTCCTGGTTTCTCTCATTTCTCATTCAGCTTAGCCTAATTTTGAATTCATAGCCCCATTGATCTTACAGGTCTTCAAGGTGGAGGCATGCCTAATGGCATACAGGAGTTTTTGCTTCCTCACTTCCCATTTGGTGGCTCTGTGATACCGCATGCTGTTCCAAGGAGGACAGAAAAACCTGTGACCAGAGCACTTCCAGCTGAGCAATTTTCCTTTCCTGAAAACGTGTGCAGTGTAATCCAAACTCTTGCCTCTATCCTGATGAGCTGGTTTACTGAGCTAGCACCTGCTGTTAATTTCACAGTAAACAATACTTGTTGCTCTAGAAAGCTTTTTAATCACAACATTAAAAAACAGAACAGAAATCTCATGCATACAGTTAACTCCAGCTGCCATCCTTGCAATTCATGGAGAATGATCTTGCTGAGTGACGGGCATCCAAATGCAAATGGCATTAGCTTTGCAACCATTCATTTTAAATTGCTCTTGAATCATTCTGAAGAAAATTTCATTTGAGAAGAATTTGCTTCAGGTCTCACACAAAGAGATAATGGTCCAATATATTATGATCTAAGCAATAATAATTTAAGTCTCGCAGTTCAGAAATATAGTTAGTTATATGCTGGGTTGGTGAGAATTAAAGCTTGATATATAGTAATAAAACTAGTGATCTAGAGATGAATAGATTGCTGTAGAGAGCACAATATTTTCCTGCCAGAGATTAGAGTGGGGATACTAGTCTGTAAAAATGGAAGTGTACCGTTAAATCTCCTTTTTCACTTGTTATGCATGAAGAGCTGTACTATATAGTTTTACAAACAAATGCATGAAAAGGATAAAGATTTTTATTAACCACAAAAGGTTCTTGGAACCAAAGATTGTTTTACATTAAAACAAAATTTGAATAAAATCAAACTAAAATTCCTCTGTGTGACAGTCCTTGCCAGCTTCTGTCAATCATGATTTCAGTGACACGTCACCTATTCCTATAGATTTTGCTTCTGACTTTTCAGATACTACAGAAGGCAAATAGGAAAGCATAACCGTGCTCAGGCAAGCAATTAAAATAAAAATTACAAATTAATGTTATGGATTAAAATGGCTTTTAAAAATTTATTTTCTTAATATGAATGAATTGCATGAGTGAAACCAGTTTAGCAGTACCATTAATCAGGTCTTTTGTCTTGCTAATATAAACAGTCAATAACAACAGATGGGCTGTACACTTTATTATGTGAAAATAAACATGAATGTGGCATAATACAGAAGAAAACTTGCAGGTCAGAGTTACTGAGCACAGAAAGGCATTTGTTACAACAGGGGAGAAGGATGTGTGCCTTGTATTTGCAGCTGATCAAGGTTCCAAGGGGAACTTGCTGCACATAACATTGACAAAATGATTGGAAATCAAGTATGTGAAGTTTCAGTGTTTATCTGTACTCCCAGATCACTCCCCAAATGGTTTAATTAGCCTTTTTCCTCCAGATAGAAGAAAAACTGTCTAACTTCTAAGGAGAGTTAGAAACAGATAAAGTTTGCTAGTTTGTTGCACACAATGAGGGGTGACTCCCATCCAGATTACAGGAACAGGCTGAGCAGGTCACACGTTTGTAACAGCCATCTCTGAAAAACCTGTCAGAATTTCATCTCTGTATGGACAGAGGAGTGACGTGTTTAACTCGGATTTGGGCAGGAGAAACTTTGATGTAAGTGTTTGTTAGGTTGTTAGAAACTGTGACCTTGTAAAAACACAATTTAAGATTGATTCACTTTTATGAAAAGTTAGTTGTTACTTTTGTAGAGAGCTGCAAAAAAATCTCAACAGACTATTTTGTTCTATAATTACACTGCCATTATAATTATGCTCATGTGTTATTGCAAACCTAACAGTGTATCAATTTAATTTTATAAAAATGAAACGCAAGACATGGATCCAAGATGTGTTTTAAGGTTGATGGTTCAAAACCTTGTCCCAACTCAACAGATGAATTGGCCAACTGTCCTAAGCCATGCCTCAGCTGTGCCTGTTGTGATGGGCAAACAATCATAAGGGGATTTAAGGTTCTTCCTTCTAGATGCACCCTCATCCCGAGAAATGAGTACCACAGCCTGGTACAGCGTGCATGGGGAACCACGGCTGCACACCCCGTCTACCTGTAAAGCACCATCTGGCAGCTTTAGATGGTGGCAGCTGGCTTGCCTGGGTGGGAGAGGTGCAGTGGTTTGCCTCCCCACAGCAGCCAATCCCGTATCTTTGGGGAGCACAGAGAACACCGAGTGATTTGCCATAGCGGTTCACACAGGCTGGTAAAGCTGCTGGTTACCTTTCAGCAGTGAATATCAGGGGTGAGGGGCCCTGCATGCTAATGAAGGTAGTACTAGCTTTGCCATGTGACTGGGATTTTTTATGCCAAACACAGAAAAATCCAGTAGTGTTTTATATTCAGGATGTTTCTCTTAAGAATTAGCTCCTTGAAAAATTGACTCTGGTGTTGCTACTAATAGCAGCAGTATGAGGGCAGAGATTGAATAAACACACTCATGTTTAAAAAGCCCCCAAAATCTGTCTTAGCTACTATCTTAAATTTATTCTAAAAATGTAGATTTTAAATGCCAATTTTCGGGGACAAGGCAGACTCTGTGTGACAATTTGTGAATGGTTTCCATCTATATCCCTAACATTTAAGAGCAGTTCAGATGCTTCTTGATAGCAATGAAAAGGAGTGTGGAAATATAAAATGGGTCTTTATTATTGCTTATAAACAGTAAGGTGGAATTACAGCAAGAAGTCAATGAGGAAACTGGCTTGTACCTGACTGCAGGCTGGTGGATAGAAACAGTCAGCACAACATTCAAAGTGTGAGACTAGGTTGTCACATACTGGGCAGTACTGTGAATCCACTTTAATATAAAAACAGTATTGAAATATTAGAAGTGGTTGTCTTCAGGAGGAAAAGCCAAAGGCTATACATATTCTCTAGGCCAATTAAAGGAATAATATTTAAAACCCACCTTTTTTATTTTCTTCAGCTTGCTGATCCCTTGTTTTAGACTTTCTAGTCACATCATTGATAAGATGCAGTTAATTGGTCAGGCAGCGTAAGTATTGTCTTTGATAATGTGCAGAAATCTAGTGCTGAAAATAAATACATTTGTTCTTCCAGTCACCGGAAATTAGTGAAGCAATACTTGCTTAATTATAAAACATATGTGTGCTTTGTTAGTTTCCATCTGTCAGTTCGCTGATTTGCAATTAAATGACCAGAAGAAAAAGATACATCCTCTGGCAGTTCAGGGGAAATGATTCATCTCTGATGTTTCTGTGTTGTGGATGTCTATGGAGAAACCTGTAGGAGAGGGAGGGGGGAAGATATGGATAGAAGGGGATGAGGAATGCTGAAAAGCCTTTTGCTTACATTTAAATGTGTTTCATTGTCATAAAAACAAATGTGGACTCCTATTAACTTATAACTTGTCTTTTGCTTTGGTAAAAAAGTGGGGAGCAAAATAGAGCAAGGAAGAAACACCTAATGGGGAGTTGAAATGGGATTGCAGAAGAAGGAGGCTGGTGTGGCCAGAGTAAAAATGTGACCATTAAAAAAAAGGAAAGATGAGAAAAACTAAACTGAATTTGAGTATTCTTAGATTAGTTCGAGATGGAAATTGAATTGTTATAGTATGTCACAAGTTTTCCTTTTGCTACAAAAATGCCAGGGTATATTTAATGTCCTTTTCGTCTGTCATTGAACCAGTTCTGTTCTATTAATTCTCTGAGCGTGAGTCGGTAGTGAGTCAGGCCTGTTACTCTGTAAAAAGCACCAAAAGGCAGGGGTATTTTTAAATTAATATGAAGAGGGGGGAAAAATGGTGAACATATGTTCTCTTTGTAAATAGTACAAGAGGTTCACAAAATCCTTTACTGTGTAAGGTATTCCTATCACTTATAAAGAAATAGAGACTACATACATATAGTTACATGGGTAGGTACCATATTACCTTTTGCCTTGTCTGTTATCTGTTCCTGTTCTTTCTTGTCTTTTTGCAAAAGTAGTAGATGGAAGGAGAGCCCATCATGGCCCTTGTAATTTTGAGCACTGCCTGCTCAGGCATCTGAGGTGTGGGGAGGCAGCCAGCAATCTGACATTTCATCTTCATGAAGACTGGCAGGGAGAAGACAACCAGCCTTCCCCAGTATTTTTAGTTTGATGTTCTGCGGTGTTTTATTGGTCATCAGCAACGTCCATCACTGTATGTAATGGTAACTGATTCAGAAGCAGGGAGAGATTGAGTAAGGCATTCAGGACTGTCAGATTGCTGCTGGTCGATCTGTCGGCAGTTGGTGACCCTCTGCTTTGTTGCTGTGAGCCTCTTGGGTGTTCCTGTGCACTGACAGCAGGTGGGGAGGTGGACAGGAAGAGAGTTTTTCTCCGCTTAATTGTTGCTTTCTAATGTAGAAGAATTCCTCTGCAGAAAGGGCCAGGGAGGTTGTAAAAGAGTGCTTGTGAAGAGGGAGGGAGAGAGAAAGGCAAGTATGTTAGGTGTTTTCAGTGTTGCCTCCTGTGTGCTGGATTCTTTTCCTTCTTCTCCAGACTTGTTACCTTGACTTTATTCATTATCAGCAGCACTAGAGAGATGTAGAGGTTCCTTAAGTCAATAACGTGCACTTGTGTTGGCCCAAAATGTCACCATCTCACAGCTGCTCAGCCACATGTCCTAATTCCTAGTTCCTTTCTGTGGTGAGAACTGCACAGACCAGTTTACTACAAACATAATAAATAAAGCATAGCTTGCACCTTGATTAGCAGTCTTAGCAAGAGAGTCAGAGTATGAACAAAATGGCATAGACTAGGCTTGTATTTAGTCTTTTACCCTTAGAGCAGATTTCAAATTGCTCATCTGAAACGAAAGGTGCGATAAGTCACTATTGAAAACTGTGACCTTGAAGCCTCCAGAAGTTTCTATTATTTCATTTTACGGTTTTGCAGGCAACTCTCCCAAGCGCTAACATAATGCTTTAGTGCTAGTATTGCTGGAGATGATAACAAAGGACCATTTTGAGTCATTTGAATGTGCACATCCTGTCACATCATATAAAGGAAAGGAAGCTCAGGATGTAAAGAGCAATTTATTTTAGTCTGAAAACAGCAGTGCATTTAAGTCTCAGCCTAGGAATACTCATAAGATAACATTTTATTCAAAAAATACACTCCTTTTGAAATTTTTGAAGCTCCTTGTAAATCCTTGCCAGTGAATATTAGTTGTTTCATTTGTCCTTTTTCTCTCTTATCTACAGATGATGATTTTTTTCATGAGCTTCCAGAAACTTTTCCATCTGATCCTCCAGAACCATTGCCTCACTTCCTCATCGAACCCGAAGAGGCTTACATTGTGAAGAATAAGCCCGTGAATCTGTATTGTAAAGCAAGTCCAGCCACACAGATCTATTTTAAGTGCAACAGCGAATGGGTTCATCAGAAGGACCATGTGGTGGATGAAAGAGTAGATGAAACCTCTGGTGAGTTTGCATGTAATGGAGGGATGAGTATTAAGATGTATTAATAACAAGCCTGCTATTGTAATCTAGCAGCCTTTTCATATGTCGGCTACTTTCTTTTTGATAGAGTTGTGAATTCTGTATCTGACGTTACTGAACATAAGCTGTCAAAGCACAGAAGTGGTGTCTACATCCAGGTCAGTTAATAAAATATGCTCCAGAGCACCCTGCCCAAATTTGAAGCAAAAAAACCCAAAACCAACAAACAAAAGAAACATGCACGAACAGAAAGGAATTGCTTTCTCAACCAGGTCTACCCTCTCTTCACTTCCACAATGTCACAAATTCCCAGTGGTTGGACTGCATCATTGTCACATATCAAGACCCACATTCTCCCTAAAGTTTGGGTTGTTCCTACAATGATGTTTGCTTGGGTAGATTTTTGAAAAAAAAAAAAAAAAGGAGACAGTTACTCACCTTCCAGTAAGAAAGAAGGAGAAAACACACGTGGACACAATTTAGAGCAGTTTATTGATCCAAAGCAAGATCCTGGCTGTTATTCCATTACGCTTTTCTGCCTGCTTCATAGAGCCTGTGTGCAGGAGAACTGCAGCAGGTTCGTAAGCAAAGGAAAAAAAAGGAAAAAAAGAAGGCAAGAGCCTCATCCTTCCTCAATACCAGAAATACCACTGACACTCGTGGAAGAAAAATAGGACCTTCACAGTACCAATAAAAAATAAAAAAAAGTTTAAAACCTTGAGTAATAAACAAGCGTAAATCAAATATATGATTGTTCCTGTTCGAGAAGACTGATAATCAATAGAGTTTGATTCACATGCAAGGAGAGAAGTGGGTCTTACTGCTGTTTTGATGGCTCTGAGAAATAACTGGATACCTAGCAAAAAGGTACCTTTCATTTGGGAATTGCACCACCACTTGGTCTAATTACTTAGAAAAATGACTCCACCAGATTGCTTGGAAGTCTCTTGTGAACTGAGTTTTATTTGTTTCAGCTCATTTATTTGCACAGAGATCAAAAGCATAAGCTTTTAACGGTACTGTCGTGCTCTCAGCTTGAGAAAGAGAAGGTAGGTTTAGGAAGAAAGACCTGTATTAAGGAAGAAAAATCTGTATTCAGCTTTGGTCCTGTTGATTTGGTTGTAAGGACTGGCTTTTCCAACAAGTTGACTGCAGCAGCAAAAAAAAAAAAAAAGGAATTCTTGCTACTTAATACATCTTCAATTTTATTTTTCTTCATCCATGGGAGTCCACTGGAATGATGGACAAGCAGGAGGGCATCTGTCACTGTGTTTATTAACATCAACATTTGGAAATGTGGAAATGTTGATGTGGTGACTATTTTTTCCTACAGGTAAAAAATCATTTTTTTTTTAAAAAATCTCTTTCTAGAAGTACATCATGGTACTGTAAAGCAAATTGCATTCAACAAATGTGGAAGGCCAGTGTTGAAAAGAGATGCATCTGAATATATTAGAGGAAAAATGTTTTGCATAATAAACAGCAGCAATTATATGCAAACGAAACCCATATCCAATTAGAGATTAATATAATCTACTGGACTTTAGAGAGGAGGGGTATGTCAGAAGCTGTGCGTGTCAGATTATTAGTACAAGAGCCACAAACCTAGCCATGCTATTAGCTTATTAAAATGAAACTGTCATCAAAACTTAAATTTGTCAGTCAGCCTGTTTGTTGTCAAAAGGTTGGTTAATTCATGTCACAGTTGCAGTGCTTGTGCACCTTCCTGTAAATAGATTGAGAATCTAGGGCTCAAAGCACATAGCTAAATAACAATGGGTAAACAATGTATTTAAAGTAGTGGGAAAATAATCTCTTCTTCAGAGTAACAGAAGCTTGGGAAAATATATCCACTGCAGATGGAGCTGGAGAAAAAGTTGCAGGAGGCAATAGCTGTGAGGATTCATTCTGGTGTCCGAAGAGGAAGTTATGAGATCATCAGTTTGGCAGTTTGCACAAGTCAGGCTGGTAAAGCCCTTTGGCTCTACCATCTTTGAGGCTATTTTGTTTTTTTTTTGCAATTTTTGTTTATCTAGTGCAGTACTTGTAACCTAGGGCACAGCAATAGTGACTGAGCTCTTGTTCAGAGGGAGCTGTAAGAATGGCAGCTGAAGCCTATGTTGCTCCGAGCTTCAGGTGTGCACTTAGAGAGGCTGGAGAAATTGTACACAGACCAGGTTAGATCCAGCCTTTCCATGGTCAACCCAAGGCTCAAAAGGGTCTTGTTTACGCGGTGTTTCTTCTGGGTCAGTTGTGTAATCCAGGCAACTGAAAACCAAATGCATTCTTCTTTTCTGGTATTTTACTGTTTTGAAGGTCTATTCTGCCTAAAAATGAAGAAGAACACCATGCTGAGGTGGTTTTCTGCTGCCATTTTTGAAACAGGCTTTCTCGAAGAACACCATGCTGAGGTGGTTTTCTGCTGCCATTTTTGAAACAGGCTTTCTCTCTCAGTTCTTAGGTAAAAAAAAAAAGCAAAGGGAAACAAGACAAACAGACAATAAAATATATGAGAGGAAAAAAAGTGAAGGTCACCTGTGCTTTCTTTTCTGGAGGATAGGTAATTGAGAAGAAAGAGGGCTAAAATACAGGTGTGATGCTAGCAGTACATCATCTTGGGATTGCAAATTATGCATCAAAGAGAAATAGGTTTTGATTTGCAAAAGATTATGTGTCCATGGACTTTGAGCCTGTGCTCAGGAATGAAATCTACGTATAGATGACTTAACTCTTCGTATAACGAAAATATATTTCTGTCATTGATAAAACCAAAGAAAACAGCACAGCAATAGCAGTGCAACAAGAGACACAATGAGAGTGCAGCCAAGCTCCCATTGAAGAGAGTTGTAAGATAGAAATGTTAACTATATTAAAAAAGTTAATTTTGAAGAGAGGAAAATAAATATTTATATCTTTTCTTATTTATATGTATTTTTTCTGTATAAGATACAGAAGGTACAAAATAAGAGTTATATAATTATATATACATATATAATTATATGCACTTTGCACTGTGGGTTATTTTTAAACAGTAGGTAAAGCATTGCTGTAAAGAACATGCACAGGGGACTCTGTGGGAGTTGTTGCCTTCTGGTTGGAAAGGACAAGAACAGTAATAGTGACAGGGTGTTCCAGTACCACTTTATTTAATTAAGTTAGCCTGAAAGAGACCCTTGCAAAAAAACAATTCCAGTGATCTGAGAAGCCAAACACTTTACATAGAATAACATTGCATTCTGTTTTTTAATCCTCACGCTCACTGTATTTTTTCTTCTTTATGAAAAAAGGAAAACATTTTTATAAAGAAGTTAAAAGGGTGCTTTGAAAATCTTTAGTGCACATCTTTGACTCATTTCCTATGTACGTGAAATACAAGGCAGGACATGGCCTTTTTTATGTTTTTAATGGAATATTTTCCTGTTAATAGGGAAAAATACATGTAAAGAGTAAGAACACTGGTTTAAAAAAAAAGTTGTTTTGGAGAAACATTTGATTTTATGACTGATTGTCATAAAAGATAACAGCAACAAAAGTAAAAGGAATCCTGCAGAACTAATGCTTTTGGGTGCAAGGCAATTCCATTGTCACAGGGCAGGAGTCTCAACAGCATCAGTAATTGTTAGAGCAATTTGTACATGTTTTCCAGATCACTCTACCTCTGAAAATGACTATGCCTTTTATGGAGAAATATTTTTAGAAACACATATTCTGCAGTGGTGGGAGAGTTGTGGATGTATAGAAAATCAGTGTCCTGCACTTCTTTCTTTCATCCAGAAGGTTTAATTGCTGCTAAATCAAACCTCACATCCCAGTGATATACAACCAAGAAATATCAGTACTGTAAGGATCTTGCCTTTGTCTTTTCAGTTTGGTTATGCATTGTAATAGCTTCCCCATGACAATTAAGGTGAAATGATCTATGAAACCCCTCTTGCCCTTTGCAATGCCAATGACACATTGTTCTCTTTCCTTCAAGAAAGGAGAAAACAATATTTGGGACCTTTCTAAGTGCTAATTAAATAGAAATATTGGGCAATTCAGCCAGCATTATTGTTTCCGTACATTTTCTGTATTTTTTTTGCTGGGATGCGTAGGGAGAGGGCTCAGGGAGATTCCTGATGACTTCCTCCTTGTTCCCAAATAGCAGAACGACAGAATAAAGATTCTTGAGCCTGGCCTGAGGCCCTAGCTAATGTGAAATGATCAGACTTATCTGTGCAATCTCGGAGGAAAGGCATGCTGAGGGAGGGTCTGTTAAGGAGCAGGTAAAGTTGCCAATCCTTTTTCCCATGTTGTGCCTTCAGAAACAGGCTCTCAGAAGACCTGGTGTCGCCCAGAAGCATCCTTAGTGCCACTCGGCATTCTGTAAGGAGGAGAGGTGACTCTGAGGACATTCCCTTGAGCTGCCCCTTCAACTCTCTGCCTCTCCACAAATCAATAAAGATGATAAAGTTAGAAACTGGCTCAGAATGTGGTTTTCGTCTGATTAAGAAGGTTTATCAAACTGTGCTGAAGTGGATGAATATGCTCTTCTTTTCAAACAGAAATCTCAGACTTCTTTGTTTCAGTTTCTTTACATAGCCACCACTGTGATTCCTGCACTTACCTCCCAGCTTTACCTTTCTCCATTAATAAAGTATTTTTGGATGACTTGCAGATTTGATGAAAGGAAACTGAGCTTTTGACATAGGGTCGGCATTGATCTGACAAATAAGAGGTTGTTACCCTAAGCAATGGGTTTGACAGCCTGTTGAGGGAGTAGGTACCCAGCTAGCTAAGTCTTTAATAGATCAGCCTCTCAACAGAAAGATCAAAGATTGACATCTGCCCTTTTGCCTTTAAAACAGATCTTACAAGATGCTGCAACCGAGACAGCGTGGGGAAACCTCCACAGCAACTGTCTCTTCTGGCACTATATACTGAGGCAGGAAAAACACTTCCAGCACAAAATGCTCTTTTGCTTTATCTTCTTCTTTGTGTGTTCATCTCATGAAAGCATGAAAGCTGTTTATTTTGGCATTTGTGATGCCACATTTTAGAAGGCTGCATTGCCCTAATAACAAAAGTCTCATCAACTTGTTTATACTTCAAGATGGGACTTCTGATTATACAGAAAGTATCATCATACAGCATCTCATTTTGAGAAGCTGAGCTCATTTATCTTCTTATAAATAAGAAAAGCCATTGCTTCTAATTATAGCACTTCTTTGAATACCAGTGTTGAAGAACTTGATTTGAGAGCCCAAATAAAAAAATTCAAGTGTAAGAGCAGCTCAGGGCAAGGAGTGTAGAGGGGCCTTCCTTAATCTCTGTTTGATTCTTGACCTGCGGTAGCCTCCTAGTTCTCTGTTGTTTTTCAAGAGTCCAAAAGGTAGAGAAAAAAGCTATTTTTCAAACAAATGTGGTCAGTATCCTTATTAACTTCACTAAGGTGATGACAACTGATTCTAAATGCTGTAGTTATACTGAGCTTGCCATATTTTGACTCTCTAGGGTAGAATACCTTGAGCTTATGTTAGTAAAGGTAGCCACATATCATAAATAAGGATTGTTTTCACTCCACTGTTGTCAGAAGTCATTTTATTTTCCGTTTATCATTGGATCAAATCCATTACCAACATCAAGCACCCTGATTCAAAATAATTATTTCTCAGCAACATATTGCCAATTTTTAGCTCTGCTCCTTCAATACTCTCCCATAATCCAAATCATTTCAAGGAAATGTAAATATGTGTCTGTATATCTCTTCCCAAATGCTTCTATTAATAATTTTGAGATGAGGGTTAGAATTGATACTGGAGTCCATTTTCTCTTGTAATTCGAAATCCGTCCCCTCTTTGGAAGGACACATCAGGGGAAACGTGTTTATATATATGGTCTGAAAGGCTGCAGCTGGTGTAGAAAGAAACGGACAACTCTATTTCACTTTAGAACTGGAATTCTCTAGGGAAATACAGGGTGTTTACTTGCATAAAAGTATATGAACAAACCCACACTCTTTTCCTATTTGACATTTAGGTTGTAGCCATTTTAGATGTCACTTGAGCCATCTTCTCCCTGTCTGTTACTCCCTGTGGCCCGGCAGGCAGCTCACCCAGGGAAGAAGAGGCTTGTCCCCATCACTGCTGCAAGAGTTCTCTCTTCTCACAGTTTGCATCTTCAAAACCAGTGGCTGAGAGCACGGTCCCCAGCACACCTATACCAAGGAAATATCTGACAAAAAAAGCTGCTGAAAAAATGTTTTGCACACAGGCAAGATTTCCACTTTATCTTGAGTAATTAGTGTATTTGATAGAAAAAAAAAAAGCCATTTCGGAAGCTTTAGGGGAAACAATCACAGAGGGGCAGAGTATCATCATTTTCTAGGATGGTGATACCATTCATTTCTATAATTCAAAATGGTGATTATTTTTGTTGAAGTGACTGGAGAAATCACTGAGGTCAGTCCTGACCTAAAGAAGGGAAATAATGTTTTTATATATAGAATAAAAACATTGGACCAGATATTTGCTTCTGGAGGGAAATCTGCTTTAGGCAATACAAAACCACCTTCTAAACCCGGGGTGCTGAACTCATTTTCCCTGGAGACCACATTAGCCTTGCACCTGCAGCGTAAGGTGCGTCACACTTGCTGCACACGTGACCAGCACTGGCAGGAGCGCAGGGGCCAGGAGATCAGGTAGAAGCAAGGTGCTGGGCTGAATAAAACAAGGTGGAGGGCTGGATTCGCCGGGCTGTGAGTTTGACACCTGTGCTCTAAACCCAGGAAGATTATCTTTTTGTATAGAAGTCTATAAAATACTTCGGGGTTTTTGACTTTAGACTCTACTGATTATAGTATTCATTTATAATACAGATATTAATATATGATTAATTTTTTGTTTAATGAAACTGTTGTATGTGGGGGGCTTGTCCCTGTAAGTCTTTGTGGAAGGCTGCTTTTACCTCCTAGATCTAGACACCTTCTTTACATGTTCACAGCCATTGACACCTGCCTGTTCTGCTAACGATGTTCTTTCCAGCAGCTCTTTGCCCTGCATGCCTGGACAGCAGACCTACTGCTGCTAAGCTGACTAAGCCTGTCTTTTCCAGCCTTGGCACTTACTCTGTCCTTCAGAATATTCAGGGGTGCTAATAGAGGGGCCCAGAGGGAGCTACTCTTTCTGCAAGTTAATCCTGTTCATGCTCTTCCTGTGAATAATGACGGGTCCATGGGAAGGGTCATTTGCCTATTCCAATTTTTCTGTGGATTCACCTGATATCTCTGTGCAAATCACTCAACACCTCTGTTATTTACCTCTGCAAAGTGCTTTGGGACCAAAAGATAAAAGCTTGAGGATATTTATTCATTTCTTATTGCGGCATTAACTTCCTGTCTGCAGCTCTTCAATTAATTGTACTGAAAGTTTCCTGTGGGCTTCTAGAAAAACAATCCTGAAACAGGAAATAAAATTATTTAAAATAATAATAATAAGAATATGTATGCTTAGTACATTCATCTGAAGCATTTGAGGATACCTCTCTGAATATTTGCAGCCTACACCTTATCTCCCTCCAAGTTTTTCCTTCATTAAACTCTTTGTTACACATTTGTAATCCCATTAATTCCCCAAAAGACATCAAACATCCATCCACCCACAACGTGAGACTAGCAATGGTTTTGCACAGCAATGCTTCCTTTTTCCATCCATGTCCCCTGGCTCCTTTTGAGCCAAATGCTCTTTGTGTGGGATCTGGAGCCCCTCAGTGAGGGCAGTCTGATGCCTGAAAGGTTAATAAATGTTGCCTTGATTTGGAAGTCCATCCTAAAGGTTAGTCTCCATCCTGCCCAGTGGGTGGTAGCAAATGGAGTTAAATCCAGTTGGAAACCAGTCACGAGTGGTGTTCCCCATGGTTCAGTGCTGGGTCCAGTCCTGTTCAATATCTTTATTAACGATCTGAATGAATGAATCGAGTGCACCCTTAGCAAGTTTGCAGATGACACCAAGCTGGATGGCAGTGTTGATCTGCTTGAAGGAAAGGAGGCTCTGCAAAGAGGTCTGGACAGGCTGGATCGATGGGCTGACACCAACAGGATGAGGTTTAACAAGACCAAATGCTGAATCCTGCACTTGGGACATAACAACCCCATGCACCGTTACAGGCTTGGGGAAGAGTGGCTGGAGATCTGCCTGGCGGAGAGGGACCTGGGGGTGTTGGTTGACAGCCAGCTGAATGTGAGCCAGCAGTAGCCCATGTGGCCAAGAAGGCCAATGACATCTTGGCCTGTACCAAAACCAGTGTGGCCAGCAGGACAAGGGAGGTGATTGTGCCCCTGTACTTGGCACTGGTGAGGCCACACCTCGAGTACTGTGTGTTCACTTCTGGGTCCCTCACTACAAGAAGGACATTGAGGGGCTGGAGTGTGTCCAGAGAAGGGCTACCAGGCTGGTGAAGGGGCTGGAGAACAAGTCCTGTGAGGAGCGGCTGAGGGACCTGGGGTTGTTTAGCTTGGAGGAGGCTCAGGGGAGAACTCATCGCTGTCTATGGCTGTCTGAAATGAGGCTGTGGCAGCCTCACAAGTGACAGGTGGTAGGACAAGGGGAAATGGCCATAAGTTGCACCAGGGGAGGTTCAGACTAGGTATTAGGAAGAATTTCTTTACCAAAAGGGTGGTCAGGCACTGCAACAGTTGCCCAGGGAGGTGGTTGAGTCAGCATTCCCGGAGATGTTTAAAAAATGGGTAGATGAGTTTTTGAGGGACATGGTTTAGTAGATGATGGGTGTGGTTGGACTTGATGAATTTTTCCATCTTTTCCAACCAGAAGATTCTATGATTCCATTATTCTATGATCCTATGTCTGCTGGTCTAAATGAAAAACAACTCGGTTTTGGATACAGCAATGGCAGAAGAGAAGAGCAGCGCCAAGGACTTGTGGGCTGTCAAAGAAAAGTACTGCAGTCGGTGACATCCCAACAGTGCAAGTACAGGAACACTTGCTTTTTCAGTTGATTAAATATGAGAATGAGTAGGAATAATAAGTGTGTAGTTTCTTTTCAAAAATAACTGAAAATAATCGGGGAATTGAAGGTTCAAATTATACCTTAATTTTTCTTTGTTGAGAGCAAGTTATGATCTGATACAGACATTGGAAATGTAGTCTAACCCAGTTAAGAGACATTAGGATGTTGATGACTGCAAGACCTTTAACTGTTTTTGTCTTGAGTCCCTTGAAGTCTATGTAAGCTTGTATCTCTTACCTGAGTAGTGTTTATCGCTATTATCTCAGACAGTCAAATTCTTATCTGAAGAGAAGAGAAAGAATTCCCATGGCTTAAAACTAGATAGGAGAAAGGCTTCTGCTTTTTTATTTTAAAACAAGAGTCATTTATTTGGAACAACCATTGCACATAGATCAGATTTAGTGAGGCTTTTTTCATTATGTGGATAGTGTACCAAATCATTGCTAATACATAAGGGAAACAGGGCTGGCCGTCACAAGCAGCTCTGACCCATACAGGATCTAATTTTGAGCTGCTTTTGCGGGTTCAGTGCCTGTATTCATTTTGTCATTTCCATGCATTCCTGATTTGTACATAAATGAGCAGAATGATGTAGAAGGTTCCAGCAGGAGTTCCATTCATTGGCAAGGTTACATAGAGCTCTTTCTCATCAGGTTTTGATGGGATGCCTTTCACAATTCCTCATAACTTCTCATCCCTCTTCATATTTTGATTGTGAGAGCAGAAAGGTCATCTTTTGTCAGGCTCTTCTATGTCTCTTCTTTCCCCTGGATATCAATCTTTAGGCCCTTACAGCATCTTATATTTTTTATTCCCATGTTTTGATTCTAGAAAGGATTTTGGTTGGTTGATTACTGCTTTTGGCTTCCAGGTTTCTTGTATAAGGATGTTTCTGTAATGAATGATAACATTGCACCTGGGTCGGTTGCTGTGCCCTCCTCTGAAGAGGAGTAAGAATTGTCACACCTCAAGAACAACGCTTGCTTTGTGGTTTAGTTTTGATCATTTTGTTCTTCAACTAAGGTGGATACCAGTATCGGAATTCAGTAAGAGTGGGTATCCAGGGGGAAAAAAAAAATGAGGCAGCCAGAATCACAAGGATGATATTAACAGCACTTACTTATGTAATGAAAAAGTTCTTTTATCATGTCAGAGTCACATGGATCTGCAGAGGAACTTGGTCACATCCCTCATGCCTTGCTGTGACTGACAAGGATCATGAGTTGCACTGTATCCAGAAGCAGATACACACGAAATGACTTCTGTGACCACCAGGCTATCCCTCCGCCTGCCTTCCTGCAATGATTCTTTTAGATGCTACAAACTAAGAAAAATCTCCTGGTGTTCAGGAGATGGTGTTTTGACGCTGCCCTGATGCAGCACTCAAAACACGCTGCATGGGGGAGCAGACAGTAAATTCCCAGAGCTTCATCTCTGTCTGGTGAAAGTCACTTCACTTGACAGTGCACTGGACAAAGCTGCTTTGAAAGCAGCTGCTTGCCTTTTTCTTTTCTCTTTTTATTTTTTTTTCAAGATACCTAAGTCGGCTGTGAAATGCCACCCTTAGCATGCAGAACAACTGGAAAAAAAACCTGGGGCTTTTAATTCCCCCAACCTGCTGTTCCCCAACATCGTGGACTATAAAATAGGAAAACAACACTGAGGAAGGCTCCTGAGTGACCCCTTGTGTCATGTTGTGGCTGTCCTTGTTCCCACAATAGCTGCACCAAAAGCCGAACTGTGCTATTGCATCAGATTCACAGAAATAAAGCATTTTCACGTTGTCTCTGCTTCTCAAAACTGTGCAGAGTGGGTGAGGTGTGTAAGTACATGTGCAGACACTTATTTTATATATATGTACACACATATATGTCAGTAAGTTAATAACATAAACAACTTGGTGTATATTTTTATATAAAAATTTGCCCACAAACATATATATTGTTCATTTTTTTATTCCCCCCCCCCAAGTATGCAAAGGGAATGTAAACATGCTGTTCAAAATTCAGATGTTCTCAGTTGATTTCCCAGATGTTTGAAGTTCAATAGATTTTTTTTTCTTTTTTTTTCATAATTTCCTCGGCTTCTTCTAGTCAAGTGCCAAACAACAATTATTCCTTTTTGCCTGCACATTGAAATTCATCTGTAGGCTCTAAACTGCCTCAAAAGTGCTTCAATTTTGCATGAACACTAAGCTGGGGACTGGGAAGCATTACCCACTGCTGAAGGCCCAGATCATTAGAAAGAGCATGTAAATCCTCTGAACCAGAAATAAAAAGTGCACAGATTTTCTTTGTGAATTCTAAACTGCAGCTTTAAGTTAAACATGAACCATTGGCACATTTTTCCTTGGCTCTTGAAAAAAAAAAGCAAACATCTTTTTTCAGCTGCACGTGCCTCAACCAAAAGAAGGGAAGATTGGGCTTTGACCCAAAAGCTGGAGCTACTAAGAGCTTATACTTGTGCTTTCCTATGCAGACAACCTTTTCTTCTCACTGCCTGTAAGTAGCACCAGCCTGGCAGATAATTCCTTGGATACTGCCACTCAGGGCTGCTTAGTGTCGGGATGGCTTGGGTCAAGACGCTTCAATTCATGTTTGTTGCTGCTCCTAGACCTCAGGCTATAAGAGTTAGAAATGATAATGCCCATGGTTGAACATAAATATGTGCTTATAGTGAGGTTTTCTTTGGAGTCCTGCTACACCAGAGCATGATTATTACTTTTGTACCAGGAAAAAGGAAAAAAGAAAGTGGCAACAACAGGCACACATCATTATATTTGGAAGAGAACAACGCATTTTGGAGCAATTTGTGCATATTAACAAAAAATACCGTCAACCAGAAAATAGCCTCCATTAAAAAAAAAGAAAGGTTGTTTTTCCTTTGTCTCTGAACTATTTATAAGCTGAGAACAAGAAATCCAATGCTGTTCTAAAGTATTAAACAACAATAGTTCAAGACTTGTATAAAGCAATCAGCTGCGGAGGTTGGCTACATGAGGAGACTATAGAGTGGCTATTTTACCTTCCCCAAGGGGACAAGCTCACAGGGGTATAATGCCCACCTCCACCATGCTGGCAGGGATCAGGGCCTGTGGTTTGTTTTCCACCATCATGCAAGAACTCAGTTTTGAAATCTTCACTGTATCTTACACAATTTGGTCTTTCAGATGTTAATGGAAAAAAAAAAAAGTCTTGTTTTCACTAAAGGAAATAAAACCCAAACATAATGTGTGTTCTTTAAATCCAGTTCAAAGTAAAATCTCTCTGAAGACAGCCCTTTGTCATTTTTGTGTAAGTCAGTTAAAAATAGTAGGGGAGCTGGGAGTTTAGTTTAACTCACTACCATTAGCTGGTAATCAGGTACTATAGCTATCTGATAGAAACCAGTGCAAACTTGACGTCATTTTTAATGCAAATTTAATTTGAGTTAAGAATATATCTCTTTCCTAAAGAGAAAGTTATGAAGAGACCAAAAATAGCTGGAAGCCTTTGATTTAAAAAATAAAGCTAATATTTGTGGAAAATTGTTGGTGGCCTTCGTGCAGTCATTTTGTACCACCTGCCAGCCACAATTTACAGAAAAGCAGTATTGAGGCAAAACCAGATGCATGCAGTCACTGGGTGAAGAATTACAAGGTGTTAGACTGTTTGCTCTTTTAAACTATCTCTAGATATCTATCTGTAAATCTATCTTTTGTTAAGATTACAGCTACGCCATATAGAAAATAAGCTATAGGCAAAGTGTGCCGTTATGCAATCATTTCTGTCCCATTAGGATGCACAGAGCACATTTTTCTCAGCAAGAACTTTAATATTTGAAATCATTCTTCTTGTGTATAGCCTATTTATTCATTTTTTAAACACCAAATTCAATAGCCTAAGTACTCTGGTACTTTTGAGCAGAATAACTCTCTGACTGTGAGGAGTCTTTTATATCTCTGCAAGAAGGAAAATAAATCTCAGTTCTGACATAGCACTGATTTTATTTTTACCTTTGTAAAGGGTTATTTCACCAAGTAAAGGGGTCAACCTTTTTGCTTTAGAAGCAAGTAGCTTATAGCATCTGTTATGAGTAATTAAATAAATCAGACAGATCATTCTGGACTATCGGTAAGTAAAAAGGTCATCATTCTTGGCTTAGGTCACTGAAGGTTTGCCACCAGAGAGTAATATAATGACAACAGACTGCATAACGAGAAAGCAACTGTTTACCATTTATTTAGTCTGCTTACAGTCATATCACTTTGGTGTATAGTCTTGGCCACTTTCACGAGGAAAAAAGTACGATGCTGTTTTAAGGATTTTTGGGTGAAGCTTTGTATGAAATGTGACACAGATGGAACTATGAGAACTGAAAATGCTTTCATCCTTTTGCCAAATACTGTGCAGACAATCCAACCCCTTCTGAAATTAATTTTTTTTTTTTTGGTATCAGGATTTTCCTTCTACCCTCATCTTGCATTAAAAAGTGTGTATCCTCATGTCATTCAAATCTGTCCTGACTGAGCAACATTCATAAAGTATTTCTCCACTCTCGTTTCCTACTCCTAATAGATAGAAAAAGGAACAGTGAGTCAGGAAGCATGGACTGTTGCAGATTGGCATCCATTTATTTTAAGACTGAGCAAGCCAATGCATTTTTCTCTGTGCCTAGGTTGAGAATATGAATGGGAATGAACCATGGATTTCTAAGTTACATGCTATATAATTTAATTTTGTATTGTTGCATGGACATGCAGAGGAATTGCCCTACTCCAGAACCATTTTGCTGCTGACTCCACAATCTCTCTTCTGCTTTGTCAAGAAAAAAAACACCCCTGGTTCTCTATGTTCCCACTGCACAGCAGGAAGGGAAATTCAGGCTTGCATGCAGTCAGAGGAATCTCTGCCCATCAGGGAGGGAGCCTATAGCAGCCTACAGCACTGAACATGGAATTTTGGAGGGTGCTCTAAGTACTGATTTCAAGAAACTGAACTTGGAAAGAGTTGCAAGTTACCTGCAGGAATATGGGCTGATTTCCATACTTAATTGCAGTGGCTGCGATATACCTACAATCTATATGTGTGTATTCCAGTAATGTCTTTTTCCGGACCGGTAGGTCATAAAGTTCCATCTCCTTGAGAAATGTGTTCTATGGTGTATGTGATTACTAATTAATGAAATACCTTTTGAGCAAATGAAAGCAGAGAGGCACATAAATTGTTTGAACTTCTACTTACAGAGAAAATAAACAAATTGTTCATGCAGTTTATTAGAGTTTGTAAGTGCAGTTTAGCCTTGCAACTAAATAGCTCCTGTTTAGTGTTGTGCCAGAGGGACAAACATATGCCAGTGTAATGCTTCTACAAAAATTGCTCTATCAAAGTGTCCTGGTTTTGGCTGGGATGGGGTTAATTTTCTCCCTAGTAGCTAGTAGTGTGCTGTGTTTTGGATTTGGTGTGAAACTAATATTGATAACACACTGATGTTTTTAATTGTTGCTAAGTAATGAGTAGACTAAGTGAAGGACATTTCAGCTCCCCACACTCTACTGGTGAGCAGGTGCACAAGAAGCTGGAAGGGAATCCAGCCAGGTCAGTTGCCCCAAACTGACCAAAGGGATATTCCATACCATATGATGTCATTAGTAGATAAGGGGGGTGGAAGAGTAGTTGGCCAAGGCAGGATGGCTACTTAAGAACAGGTTGGGTGTTGGTCAGTCCGCAGGTGGTGAGCAATTGCATTTTGCGTTGCTGGTTTGTATATTCTTTTATTATTTTTTCCCCTTTTCCTTTGCTGTCCTTTTAAACTGTATTTATCTATGCTCCTGAATTCTAGTTTTTTCTCCCCTTGTTTCCCTCTCCCATGCCACTGGGGGTGGGGAGAGTAAACAAATGACTGTGAGGTGGTTGGCTGCCTGCGGATTAAACCATGACACAAAGTCCTGAGGAATACTTTCACACAGGTAGGGTATTGTTATTAAATGCAGAACATTTGTGGCAGTCAAAATGCTTCATAATAATATCTTTGCAGAACGATGCTCATTGAGCTGTAGATACTAACTCTGTAAGCTGGACTGACTCCATTCTGGATAGTTAACAGATAATAAACTTCTGCTTTCGGATGTTTATAGTGATCATTTCTTGTCTTAAGCAGTTATAAGTGGTTGCAGAACTTATAAGAATTTTGTTTCCCTTAGAAAGAATGAGTCTGATTGGCAAATCTGCTCCAATTAAAATCATTGGAAAATTTCCCAATTACTTTGGCGGGTGCAATATGGAACCCAGGAGTTATTATTGATGTTACTAATAATCTACCATAATATCATACAATTATATTACATTTGCATAAGTTAAAAAAGACAACATTTCTGCTTCGGAAGACCAGATAATCAAGCTCACAGTTTGTATAGCCAGCTAATAAATTAAGCACCTGGGGACTCTGTGAATGACGTGTGTCTTTGCTTGATTGTGTTTCTAGGATGCAACTTATAATAAAAGATCATGTATATAAGACACAATTCCATTTTTATGCTTCCTTCATGCTCCAGGAATAGTAGTAATTTTATTTTGATATATACCATCAGCCAGCACCTCTACCTGGTGCTCATTCAGCTGTACACATTAGCAGTAGGCAGACTGAGGAAGGCTTACCTCAGCCTCTGCCTCTCTCCACCCATTAATCTCTCATTAATATGCAAATACAGAAATAAGTGAAGTTCTGGTTCCTTCCTACTCCTTTTCAGAGCTCAAGTTTTATAAGTTCCAAAGTTACATTTGTTTTATTGACACTAATTATTGTATATGCTGTGCTACTATACATATAAAATTGTCAGTCATGGAGAACTTATTTAATTTGTGGGATATAATTGCAGGCTGTTTATGCCAAATGCCTTGAGCTTTTTTGTAAGCCATTCTTTGTCCTCAACTGGACCCTTTTGTGTTAAAAGGATATCTTAAACTGTTTTTTTTAGTCTCTTACCAGCTACAGGGATTTGGATCTCTCTTTAGGGAAATTCCACCAAAGTAATGTCTTTTCCTGGTGCCAGCTTTAGAAGTTTAGCTAAGTATATGAGATCTGACTCATCTGTGTGCATAAATAGTCCCAACCTTGGGCAAACTGTGACATCTTTTATAACCCAAGCAGATCCAGATCTATATGCTTAGGACCCAGAGAAGACAGGAAATATTTTCGGGTTTGATTTTTTTCCTGAGAATTTTTTGCTTCCTTGTATTCAGGATGTAAAGCTTCTTATATTCCTTCTCTCTTGATAATCCTGCAGTTCTTTACGAAGGTCGGAAAGAAACGCTTGAGCCAAAAGAGCCCAGCAGCCAGAGGCTGCATTTTTAAGGATCTGTGATTTTTTCAGTGAACAATCTTAAGACACAATTTCCATTTATTTTGGAGAATTGCTTTAAATTACTTTGATTTGCTGCATTTTCATTTTAAAACACCTCTCTTCACAATCATCTTGTTGCCAGAAATAGGGCAGTGATAATTAGACCCCATATCTTCACATATCTGTCTTCATACCCAAGATCCAGATGGGCTGCAAGAGGTTACAGAAACAGTTCTCACATTGTTGAATGCGAATTGAGTTTGGACAGTGCAAGCAAATGCCTTTTTCCCTGTCATTTTCTAGCTATTCATCACATGGAGAGCATGAGTTAGAAATACTGTATACATGCTCTTTATGGATTTATATCCATTACAAAGGACCTGTCAAACATTCTAGTTGCCCACAGTTCTGTTATCTCCCTTCAGCTATATGTGTTATTGCATTGCTTTATAATAGGAAGATACTGACTTCTTGTGGATTGTGCCACCATCTATGTGATTATATTAATTCTGGAAAGGTGCAGCTTACTCAAGTCTTGTAAGAAAACGTTTATGCTGTATATCTTCACCTGCTGTATAGCTTAGCCAGATGAGGAACTAGACTGAAAAATTCAATATATTTGTAATAAAGAAGGTAAGGTAGAGGAAATATTCTCTGTGAGAGGGTGACATTTTGTTGCTTAAAACTGTGGCAAAGTAGAATTGGAGAATATCAGGTAGGTTATATGCTGCATACATTACTGCTAATCTCTTGATCTGTCTTGGCCTAAATATGTTTAGGCAAAATATAGGGACTCATTTTATAAAGTGACTCCAGCTATTGTTCTTTGATGTAGAAGCAGAAGCAGCTGCAATAGGGATAAGATGAAGATCTCTGTTAGGAGTCGTTATACCAGGGCTGTCCTGCACCTGATGTCCACTTGAGGTGTGTAAAGCACACACTCCTCAATGAAAGCAGTACCAGTTCCTCTGTGAAATGTGATGTAGAGCAGCATATCAGCTGGTAACAAGGCAATTGCTATCTGAGATATCTCAGCAAATTGTCCTTTTTGTAATCTAGCCTAGGGATTACGTTAAAGTGTGTTAGCAGAAGGAATGGGATTGCAAGTTGGTACAACAAGGGAAATGCATCACTTTGTGCTTGCCCCAGATTCTGAGACTGGGTGCATTTCAGGTGGTGAGATGTTTCTCCTAAGTTGATGTGACTGTGCAATGAGGTGCCAATGCACAATGCTAGGAAAGAGTGGTTGAATCGGCTTTGAGTTCTGGCCATGGATCCTTACATTGCAGATGATGTTGCAACATCACCAAATGGTTTGATGAATTTTGAACTCTAGGAAAATAGTTTGCCTTTGAGACAAAGGCACAGTGATATTTTTTGCTTGTAAGCAGGAAGAAGGCGTGGCTCTGTCTGGTCATGGCACAGCTGTTGGTATTGCTCAAAGATCAAAGGCCAAACCACTTTGAATAACCTGAAAACTATCAGTATTTTACAGTTTTCCCGAAAGACCTTACCTAGAGTAGCTTATTATTTTGATTTAGAAAGAATCTCAGGAAGTCAGAGATAAAAATTTCTAATAGTATGTTCAGTGGGAGCTATTTATTGTATGGTTTTGTATCTTGTGTCCTGAATGTTAAGACTGTTTCATAATCATTATTAACCAGTACTGTCATTATGAGCATGCTTGCTTTAGCCTTCGGATAACAAAGTTCACTGCTCCATCAAGCTCTGTCATAATCAGCCTTATTATAAAAACATAATATTGTAACCTTCAAAGGTTCTCTGGGATAGTGCTATAAAAACTGTGAATGTACTGAAGTAATTTTCAGGCTAGCAGCAGTTGTACTGGGAAAATATAACCATTTTTATGCATGTAATGTACAAGCTCCCTCCCCACCCTATTCATGCTCTTCTCAACAGGACAAAAGATATCCCTCGGTCCCCTTTTGGAGCCAAATTAGCTAATCAAAGCAGAACAAGTTTATAATGCAGAGTTCACTGCATATCAAATGTCTGTGCATCACTTTGATTTCCATTCTTTGGAGTGCAGTTACCATATTTTGAGTATTTCATATCAAGGAGGAAAGCTATTAAATGTTTTTCCCAAAGTAGCTAATTATTCAATGGCTAAAGATGTTGCAGATAATGAAATAAAAAGGGAGCTAGGCTGTCATAGTCTCTAGTAGGAAAATGCATCTCATTAGAAAGCATTCCCACCAGAGAAGTCTATGGTATTACATGCATGAATTCCTTTCTGCTGTTAAGTTGTTAACCAAATTTTGGATGCAAACAGCATGCAGCCTCAATGACAGTGCACAACTGTGTACAAACAGTAATTAATCGTTGGCTCCCTCAATGGAGCCTCTGTGAGGCTGGAGGCAAATCAAAGGGCTGGCCTGGTTTCCAGTGCTTGAGGAATGCACCATGCTGTACAATTGGGAACATTCACGTTATGAATATCACCTTGTAAGCTGTGTGGCAGGAGGGTGAGAGTAGTTGGCCTCCATAGGCTCAAGTCTGTGCTCAGCAGGAGGACATGCCTCTTGGTGTTTGGTGATGGGGACAAACTGTTTGTGCTGTGATCCAAGGATATTTCAGTTGAGTTTCTTGGCAATTCTGAAAGGAAAAAGAAAATCAATCCCACTATACAAAATATTTGTATGTGAATTTATATATTAAAGGCTGCTTGCAAGAGTGTGTTTTCGAAATGGTAATGGTGTTTTGCACAGGCAGACACACATTAGAAGTTTATTAATACTTTGGCATTGGCAACAGAGACCAAATATGCTGACAAGAGGTGTAAGCGCTGACTCCCAACCCTGGCTTGTATCTTGGCTGGAATTAAGAGTGAACAAGACACTGCATTTTGAGGCAGAGAAAGTGGTTATGTCAGTATGAAACACAGTGGTTGTCATTGGAGGATCAACATATAACCAACAATCCTTGTAGTGGTGTCTGAGATACCACAATATTTCCTTGCACTTAGAAGAGGCAAAACAGCTTCCCAACAGAAAGTACTGTGTGGAAAATGCGAGTGAATATTGGTCTGTTTGGAAAGATAGAGAATGGACCACTGTCATCATTCATGTGACTGTGGGTTTGTGGGGGGTTGCGCTGAGATGTGTTATGAAGGGAAGGACCAGGGAGACTGTCAGCCACTGAGGTGTGTTGCACTGTATTATAAAATCACCTAAAAAAGTATCTCCGTATCTGTAATATATATGACAGCAAGAATCCCCAGGCTGCAACTTGCAATAACTGCTGCAGTTCATGTGCCCATCATTACAGCACATCAAGACATTTTCTACAATGGTAAGATCTATTTGCCCCAGCAGCTCGGTGTCAGAGTGAGCAGGACTTCTCCCTGTGCTGTATCTATGTAGCAAAAGGAGATGAAAAACAAGAGTTCTGAGGGAGTCATATAATTGAATGACTCTGTGGTTTTGATATTCATATGAAAATAAAACTGGCCTGAATTGTCGCTTGCTGTAAATCATCCTATAGACATGGTACAATTTATATCAACTGAGGTGCTGTTCCTCTTATTTGTCTAACATACATGTAGTATGTGATAAAAGTCAGTCACTTTAGCTTTTCATTGACCCAGTTCTCTTATTGTGCAGAAAAAAGGATGCTTTTTTTTTCCTTCACATCCTTATGACAGTCTGTGTGGATGAGTAGATATTGGTAGAGAGGTCTGCAAGGTCTCACAACTTTCTGGTTTTATACTTCTTTCTTTCTATCTGTGAGCGTAACATTGACCAGCATTGCTTGTACCCTGACAGGTCTGATTGTCCGCGAGGTAAGCATTGAGATTTCCCGCCAGCAAGTCGAGGAGCTATTTGGGCCCGAAGATTACTGGTGCCAGTGCGTCGCCTGGAGCTCCGCAGGCACCACCAAGAGCCGCAAAGCCTACGTCCGCATCGCATGTGAGTGTCTTTGCTCTGCGCATTGAGTTGGTGCTGTGGAGTCTCTGCTCTCTGGGAGAGAGATTTTGTTTCTGACCGGTTAGGCTTTGTATTTTCTGCAGTTATCAACACATACTAAATTTAAGGCCTTAAGAAGCATTCATGAGAATTGCAGTTTATCCTGTTCTTAAGAGCAAAATCTCATTGTTCTCCTTTTTGTGGAAGAATTGAAAAAAAAAGTACTGCTTGAGTACAGCAATTATACATCTCAAGAAAAATGTCTGAAGCTAATGAGTAGGAATATTACCAAAGAAAGCTGTAAAATGAGGTGGCAGTGTTAGTGTTATGTTCACAGAATCACAGATTGGTTGAGCCTGGAAGGGACCTCTGAAAGCCATCTGGTCCAACCCCACTGCTCAATAACCTTGAGCCAGTTCCCCAGGACTGATTCCAGATGGCTTTTTAGTATCTCCAACGAGGGAGACCCCACCACCTCTCTGGGCAACCAGTGCCAGTGCTCAGTTACCTTCACAGTGAAAAAAGTGTTCCTTGATGTTCAGAAGGAACCTCCTGTGTTTCAGTGTGTTCTCTCTGCCTCTGGTCCCATCACCAGGCACCACTGAATAGAGCCTGGTTCTGTCCTCTTCACAGCCTCCCTTCAGTTATATGTATGCATGGATGAGATTCTCCTGAGCCTTCTGTTCTCCAGGCTGAACAGTCCCAGCTCTTTCAGCCTTTCCTTGCAGGAGAGGTGCTTCAGTTTCTTAGTCATATTTCTGGCCCTTTGCCGGAGTCTCTCCAGTATGTCCATGTCTCTCCTGCACTGAGGACCCTATAACTGGACCCAGCCTATAGCAGGTGTGACTTCACCAGTGCTGAGCAGAGGTGAACGATCCCCTCCCTTGAACTGCTGGCAATGCTTTGTCTAATGGAACCCAAATACCATTCTCCATCTTTGTCTGAAGGGCACATTATTGACTCAGCTTGCTGTCTATGAGGACCTCCAGTTCTTTTCCTGCAAAGCTGAAAATACATATCTCTGTCATCATATAATAAAGCTGTTGTTCCTTAACAAAGAAGAAAGTGTGTGGTTAGCATATCATGTAATCAGATTGGGAATACGAGACTGAAAGGTCGTCTCAACCCTAATATTTCATCACTGTTATTCACAGCTACTGACCTCAGTGTTTATTTTGAACCATTCCCAACTTAAACCCCAAGAACACTGGGCAACCAGTTTCCCTGAAAACAGATCTTCGTTTGACTGTACAAATATTTAATATTCATTAATTTTCAAAGAGGTGCTTTTCTTTGTAATAGAGTAGTCATGCTGGGGACTTCCATTTCTCTTTCACATGATGAAATCGTATTTTATATAATGGAAGCAAAATATACCAGCCAGAATTGTATTTCTTTAGCTGTTTTCACCTCAGAAAAAAACCATGATTTCTGAGAAAAGGTCACTAGAAGTTGGGTTTGCAGCATACTTATATTTCCTGCACTGTGCCTAACAATTTATAATGAAAGTAGGTAACTCTTTCAGCCAAATAAAGCTTTTCACAGATGCGTTAGAGGAAGAGCTCTCTGTTATTTAAAGCTCTTTGTTTAGAACTTGGTTCTCCTTTTGTTCTTGTGAAAATATTATGTGGTTGAATTCTCAAAGATGAGTTACCTTCTGTGTAAACATCCAGATAAAATCTCAAAGATTCAATTTAAATACCTGTTTTTCATAGGATTGTAGAGTCATAGAATCATAGAACTGCCTGGTCGGAAAAGACCTTTGATATCATCGAGTCCAACCGTGCCTGACCATTACTAAACCAGATCCCACTTCATCTGCCAGTCTTTTAAACATCTCCAGGGATGGTGACTCAACTGCCTGTGCCAGTGCCTGGACACCCTTCAGTGAAGAAATTTTTCCTATTATCTAGTCTGAACCTCCCCTGGTACAAGTTGTGGCTGTTACCTCTCATCCCGTCACCTGTCATTCAGGAGAAGAGACCAATACCCACCTTGCTACTACCTCCTTTCAGGCAGTTGTAGACAGTGATGAGGTCTCCCCTCAGCCTCTTCTCCTCTAGGCTAAACAACCCCAGTTCCCTCAGCCACGCCTTGTAGGACTTGTTCTCCAGTCCCTTCATCAGCTTTGTTGCCATTCTCTGGACCTTGTCATAGAAGGAAATCACCTGGTTGTCCTGGGTGTGCTGTGTGGTGGCACTCAAGATGATCTGCTCCGTGACCTTCCCCGGTTCCAAGATCAGACTGACAGGCCTGTAGTTCCCTGGATCCTCCCTCCAACCCTTCTTGTAAATGGGTGTAACAATTGCCAGTCTCCAACCCAGTGGCACTTTCCCAGTCAGCCAGGACTGCTGGTAGATGATGATGGCAAGGGGTTTGGAGAGGATCACTGCCAGCTCCTTTAATACACTTGGATGGATCCCATCTGGCCCCACAGACTTATGAATGTCTAATTGGTAGAGCAGGTCTCTAACCATTTCCTCTTGGATCGTTGGAGTTTTGTTCTGTTCTCCCTCCCTGTCTTCTGGCTCAGGGGGCTGAGTACCGGGGGAACATCTTACCTTACTATTAAAGACTCAGGCAAAGAAGACATTAAGTATCTCAGCTTTATCCTCATCTTTTGTCACTATTGTACCACTTGCATGCAGTAAAGAATGGAGATTCCCCTTGTCCCTCCTTTTGTTGTTAAAGTATTCATAGAAACTTTTTTCATTATCTTTCACTGAACTAGCTAATTGAAGGTCAGGTTGGGCTTTAGCCCTTTTAATTTTCTCTCTGCATGGTCTATTTTCATCCTTGTAGTCCTGGGATACCTACCCCTTCTTCCAAAGCTCATATACTTTCCACTTCTTTCTGAGATCCACCCAGAGCTTTCTGCTCAGCCAAGCTGATTTTCTTCCCCACCGTTTTACAGCACCTGAGGATGGTCTGTTCTTGTGCCACCAGGATTTCTTTCTTGGGGAGCATTCACCTTCATGGTCTCCTTTGTCATTCAGAACTGCCTCCCAAGGAACTTTATCAAGCAGCCTTCTGAACAATTTGAAGTCTGCCCTCAGGAAGTTGAGGGTGGCAAGTCTGCTGATCCCTCTTTTTACTCCTTCTGTCACTCTGGATTCTATCATCTTGTGATCACTGTGCCCCAGGCAGTCACATCTCCCACAAGGCCCTCTCTGTTCACAAACAGTAGGCCCAGCGGGGCACCTACACTAGTCAGTGTACTCACCAGTTGTGTTAGGTAATTTTCTTCCATACACTTGATGAACCTCCTAGAGTGTTTCCATTCTGCTGTATTATACTTCCAGCAGACATCTGGAAAGTTGAAATCTCCCACAAGAACAAGGGCCAGGGATCGCGAGACTTCTCCCAGTTACTTGTAGAAGATCTCTTTTTTTAGTGCTTGTAGTCCCAGTAACTGGCTGGAAATAGAGAACCTGTATTTCTGAGTACAGGATTAACCTCAAAGAATAATTTCCCCAGTGTTAAGGAGAGTTAAAATCATTGTGCAGTCTTCCTGCAGAATTAGAAATTCCATTACATATTTGTGTAGTGCTTTCTCATGGCAGGAAACTGTCTAAGACTTTGAAGATTTTTTTTTCTGTACTGAAACAAAAGAGAGTAATTTCATGTTTTTTTCCTTTTAGCAGTCAGCTCTACAGAGAGGCTTAGGAATGTTTGAACAGGTGTTTTAGATTATGATTCCTAAGTCAACTCATTAAGTAGATTTTCATGTCCTGCCAGTTAGCCTTTGATAGATGACCATTAAATTAATACAGTGTAGAAGTCTGATTGCATTTCTCATGATGGTTAAGAAACTTCTGTGTACTGCCAGACTTATGCACTTAATTTCTCTGTAACACATAATCATTGTATGTATATGCAAGTTATTTTATATCAATTGACATTTCTTCCCAGGTGTCCAAATTTCTATTGAAAACACTCATAACATAAGTTCCCTTCTTTTTCTTACCATATTTTAGAGAGGAACGAACAATCCGTTCATTGATTTTTCTAGAGTCTTGGTAGATTTTTTGTAGAACAGTCTAATTACATAAATTCCAGTAAGTTTTATGTGCCTGTAACTCAAATGTGGCTTTATGTTTTACTGAAGTTTTTAAAACCTCTTGTTCCTGCATTTGGGGTTCTTGGGCAACAGTGACACAGGAAAATCATTTAGAGACCTTGTGATTGAGGGTTGAAGTGTTAGGCCTTCACCTGCAGATTTTCAAATGGCAGCAAAAGCATATTCTCTGCAAAATTGTCCATTTCTATAGATTTCTCAGGTAACCCAGGACTACCTTTTTAGGAATTCAGACATATAATGTGGAGTACATGCCTTACTGTGTGATATCATTTGGTCTACAAGATCTCTATTTCAAACTGTGGACTTAGATGTATTTATACTAGTCTACATTAACAGCCTTGACTTCAGGGGATTGAATCTGTACTGGCAAAAACGTTTTTTAAAATACTTTAAATGGAGCTGGTAAGTCTTCTGATGGTTACACAATGTGCAATGAGACTGGAATGCAAGGTAGGGTCCATGCAGTATTTATTAAGCCAGAAAATAAAGGATGTCCAATATTTAAAAGGCACGGAAGAGTCCATGTCTCCAGCTCTGTCTTCAGCTAAAGTTGCATGTTTGTCACCAATGCAATCTTCACTTTTGATTGGCACAAAAAAGTGAGTACTCGCACCTTTGGAAAACCAAGGGGTAAACAGAGCGTGGGAAGTGCTCTAAGTTATATTTTTATTTATCTTAATATCTGAACCAGGTGATTTCATCTCAACAGGTGCAACTGTAGCATAACTATCCATACCTAGCACATTAAGAAAAGCTTCTCATCTTCTCCCTCTCCGTCTTCCTTTCTTCCTCCTCATCTTCTTTCTCCTTCTCCTCCTTCTTTTCTCCTTCTCCTTCTCCTCTTTCTCTCTTTTCTTCCTTATGCCCACTATTCTTACTCTGGAATTACTGTGTCCTCTCGAGGGCTGGAGCTGCACTCCATTAAAACAAACACAAAAAAATAGCATGCAACATCTCTGTTCACTGAGCGTGTAATAGAATTAACTGAAAAGTAATTTGAAAGTGTGAAAAATGTGCATCCCGGAAAAGCGGCTTCTGTTTGTTTAATGCAGGGTCAGGCGTGTGTCAGGAAGTACATAACAACCTAGGCAGTGAAAGTTCTCTGTGAAAATCAATTGAATCATCGCTCCAGCCAAGAGCTTCAGTTATTCAGGAAGGGAGTAATCTATAAATATGGAGTGAAGATGCTGCTGGTTTTCCAAGGCTGCCCATCCTAGCAATATAAACAGAAAAACAGTCTGAGTCTAAAGCCAACATCCTGGGTTCCCTAAGTTTTCAAGGCATTTAACAGCACCTCAGCGTTGCAGTCCTGGACCACAGATATGGTAGGAAGTCACTCCAATCTGTGCAGGCTGTTTCTGAAAAGGAGGAGAAGCAATAGGTGGTAGAAATATCATTATTTTTCAGCTTTTTTCCTGTTTCATGGAATTCATCTTGCTGAGACTTTGTCTTCCCATGAGAACAGAGCTAAGCATTTCATCCTTTTAAACTGGCAGATTTGTTGGGATTCATTTTCACTTTACCATTCTAGATATCTCAGTAACCAAGAAAGTAGGGACACCTAATGTATATCTTAGTGGAGCTGAAAAATGTAATTTTTTAAGATACTGGACTGTGAAAGTGCTGAAATGCATTTCCTATTAATTCACACATTTCTTAATTATTCTAGGCACATCCTATCAGGAGCACTAGGAGTCAGTAATATATTTTGATACAATTTTTCTGCTCAATTAAGAAAATATACTTCTGTGGAGAGAGGAAGGAGGGGATTTGGATAGCTTTATCTTTGGCTGAAAAAAACCCCAAGCCTAATATAAAGTGTTAATGTGAATATTGTGTAACAAGATTAATGTTGCTGAACAGCTAAAACCTAACAGGGCAAAATTCCTCTTAAAAGGATGAACGAGGCCTGAGCCTAAACAACTGAGAACAGAGTTAAACCCATTGGAAAATACATCTAGTAAAGACTAAACAATAGCTGCAAGATTTGACCTAATTTTTAGATTAGATAATAAAAGGGCAGCTAAGACAAATTGATCTGAGCCCTTGTGCATAAAGTGGTCTCACTTTTCATTTACTCCAGTTTGATGTTGTTGTAGCCTCACTGACTTCATGATATTAGCCCGTGTTCTCCTGGAGAAAATATAGTAAGAATATAAGCCCAAAGTCTGTTGCCTGATTTTGGATCAGGTTTTCACTATAGGAAAATTACAGCTTTCTCTGTAGTTTCTGTTGCCTGATCTTTTTTTTTTTTTTTTTGGTGTAATGAATGTGGTTATTCTCTTCCTTTCCTTTATTCATTATCTAAAATCAGGATGAAAAAAACCCCTATTTTAAAAAACCTAGATGTAGTAAGGAAATGTGCTTTCTTTTGTATAATTTGATATAATTTTCCTGTGTATATTGTCCAAAAGCTTTTTTTGACCCTGACATTTTTTTCAAAGGAATGTGGCTAATATATGTCTGTCATATACTGTATACTGATAAGACAAATGCAATACAGAAAATTAGACTAGTTCACCTGATGGTTTATCTCCACTTACAAGGAGTATGCAGTTATGCAAAAAACAGATATGGAAAAAAGTCACAGATCCTTTACTGACCCTTGGTTATATCTCCTTTATTACTGAGGCCCATGCTGCATGTTATACTTCTGCAGTGCCTTTCTTCTCTCTCTTCAGACACCTGATCCAAGCAATTCTATGAGGACATACTCCTGGTGCCATCCAAGTATTAGAGCACATTATAGGAGATACAAAGTTGGGTGGATGTCAAGATAAGAAGAGTGAGCTGGGAAGGACATCACTTGAAAATTTTAATAGGAAAGTATTTCCAGGACGTGCAGTAATGAAAAGGAATCCAAAAATGTGTTTTGTGCACTTTGATAACAGTCTATGAAAGTTAACAGCAAGAGGACCTTAATTCCTGTCTTGTTGCTACTAATCAATATCTGCTCCTTGTAGTTAATAAAGGGATATCTGAGGTGTGTAGTCTTGAGCTAAAATTACTGAAGAGAGTACAGCAGATCACAGAAAAGGCAATAAAAAGTTAACTGAGCATTTAACCTATTTGATACTACCATTCTGCTTTCGATCCCTACAGCCACGTTTCTGTATCATTTCCCAAGTTAGCAGGCACGACTGACTCCTAGATTTAAGGATGCAGTTGCAACAGTAATAAATCCAAATCACATTTCTTTGTAATAAAGAGCTAAGACTTAATAAATTAAGATAGACTTCACTGTTAACACTGCTTAAGGAACAAAAAGAAATCCCTGTACTGAATTTATATGAATTTAATCTCTTAATAGGAGCCTTGAGAATATCCTACTTACACTGTCATGCCCAAGAAGTTGTCATCTTTCAGTAGAGTCTGCTTAATGCCTGGTGGTGAAACATACATACAGTCAGGAAGTTAACAAAATTTTGTGTGTATTTTGGTAGTGAAGAGACAGCTCTGTGAGTCACATTAATGTATCAGAAGAGCAATAACAAAATACCATGTTTATACAAGTTGGTTTATGTTTTAGTGTTTCGGTGTGTTGTAAGTTCCATTCTACATATAATTGCAATGTTCACATGATGTTTCTAATATACATTTAGTACATCAGAAAGGCAGTTATTCAGGTTAGGTCATTTGAACCTTATGTTTAGATTTATTTGAAAAACGAGAACTTTGGATTCCATTTTCAATCACCAAATAAAATAATTAATAGAGCTAAGTTTATATGTTTGTTTACAGGTTAATCTTACAATGAAATACAAGAAATATCAGATTATCAAGTAAAAATTTAAGAGGAGGAGAGCAGTGCAATCAATGTACACCTGGGAACCAATCTGCTCAGTGAATTCTTGATAAAGTTTGCTTGCTTGTATTTTTTATAGTTGTATCAATACCAAATGTGTGGTGTGGGTGGTTCGTCATTATAACCGTAGCCCACGTGGAAACTGTGTTGTAAAAGGGTATTTTTCCATACCAGCACCTGTCTGAACCATCTTAGAACTAAAGAGAGAAGAAGGGAAAAATGTTTTTTCTGCAGCTGTGCAAGCGCTGAATTTCAGAGGAGTCTTCAAGGTGCAGCATTATCCCCAGCTGGCTGAAGATGCCATCAGCAGAATGAGGGGCTGGCAGGTGTGCACCTCCCTTTTGCTCAGGCTGTAAATATGTAGAGAATAAGAGCAGAGAAGGTCCTGGGCTTAGGGAATGTGTCTTGCAGATTGTAGTTTGGCAAGCAAAGAGTGTTCATCAGCTCGTTCAGTACTTCAGGTCAGTGGAGGTAACAGCCTGTGTACTCAAAACATGATGTGCACTTATAAGAAGTTCGCCTCAGACCCCATCAGCTGCTTGGCTGTGAAAGCTGATGTGGTTTCTTGGCTGTGTGGAATAGCAGCCAGAGGCCTTGCTTCCTGGGCCACTGGAGAGCTACAGGCAAGCTCAGGCAAAGGCATGGGCATCTTTGGAAAGGGAGAAACTCTGCCATCTCTGATGCTCCTCTGCAGGTTGAGAAGGTGGCTGGGGCAGCCTTGTGGTGCCATGACATTTTTCTTTAGAGCTGGAGAGATGTGAAACAGCCTCTCCAGAGAAAGAAAGAGTGGCACAGAGTTTTGTATTGAGCATAACAATGGGCTTCCAAGGTTTAGAGTTATTTCCTCCATCCTCAGCTCTAGGGGTTGATGTTTGGGCTGTCTGAGAGCACAGCCATATCCAGCCCTGATCACCTCCTGTGAGCAGCAGCAGGAGGGCAGGTGACTTTGACCAACACCCAGCATGTGGCTGATAAAGCAGAGGACTCCACAGGGCAAGGCACCACCCTTGCATATCAATTAATAGAGGTTTCAGAGGGATCCCCTGGTTTACAAACTGATGACATTCCTATGGCTGTCTAAGTGGAAATCTGGTTTGATGTAATTAATAACAGAGAGCTGGAACCACAAAAGGACAAAATGAAAAAAAAAAGAAGGGGGCTAACCCTTCCATTACTTACCCACCAGTGTGAGGAGTGATCCCCGCACAAAGGTGATAGACTCAGCTGCGGACAGAAATGAGGGGCCAAATTATACCTGATAGCCCATGGTTTCTTACATTTAGAATTACAATTCAGTCCTTAATGCCTTTTTTTTTTTTCTTCAGAAGAAGGCGTCTCTCAACTCCTCTTGCATCAGGGAAAATGATGGAAGAGAAACAGTCTAGTTTTACAACATTGGTCATATTTCTCTAACTAAGCATCAGTCATCCAAGTTTGGGAATAAATGTAGTACATCAGTGGCATTTCCCCACTCTTTTTTCCACAATTATTTTTCTGTTTGGGTATTTCTTACTAGGCTAGGTAAATTGAAACCAGAATTGACATTGCCTCCCAACGGTAGGAGATACACTTGAAGTGAAGAAATATTTATGCTCTAATAATGGTTAAAATAATAGCAGACCATATTTCCTCTTTCCTAGTGTTTTAATTAATTCTTTTCTTATGATATGCTTGGTTTGATATGGGTCCTGTGTATACTCACCAAAATAAATCAAACTATCGTCTATATAGACACAAGTACTTCTTGTGAAGGGCTTTCACATCTTATATCCTTATTACTCTGAAGGCACCAAACGTAATTCTCTCAGTGGGCATAGCTAATATTAAAGTAGGGTAGAAAATAATGTGGTTTTTCTTTTTATACTCTTAAAGCTTGCTTGGTGTTTTAATTGTTTGTTGCAGAAGGAAAGTTGACACTGGAGCTACTAGAAGGAGCACAGTGTCTTTAAGGTCTACCAAGGGCAGAAATCCATCTTTCCCTGACAGTAATGCTGCATTGTTCTGTTCATTCTGGTTTACATCTAATTCCTGGCTGAGAAGCGTCCGTTTTTCATGCTCATTCATTACTCACCCTTTTATTAGCGCTGCCTTGAAGGTGTCTGGTCTGCCTCTTGCCACATTTCTCAGATATGATAAAAGATATGCTTAAATTTTTACCCACCCATCACAGTAAAACCCAGAACAGCAAAGCGATATTATGATTAAAAAAAGAACAGGGTCATTCTTTGCTCTTTTTTTAGAAGCTGACAGGTAGAAAAGGAAGTGATGAAATGACATGCATTCCAGTAGAAACGATCACCTTTAGCAGGTGAAAGTGCAACTTCTGAGTTGTTTGTAAGCTAAAAAATCATTAAACATAAAAGGAAGTCATTTAGCAGTGCATCAAAATTAAGATCTCATGACCCTCTTTGCAAAAAGTGTAGCGATTCAAGAATAAGGCTAACAATATGTATACACTGAGATTCTGATTTCCTATTGCACTATTTCAGTTTTATGCTTGTGGAAATTCTCTCATTTCATTGCAACTATGAATGCAGCCATCTGTCCTTACCAGAGAGTATCGTGCAGGAGTATTTCAGGAGTCTTGGAGGAAAGTCTCGTCTTAAGTATGCTGTAAATGTGCTGCAATATATGCCACAAAACCCCCCTCTGAGTTTACTAAGACTATACATTAGTAAAGAAAATTGAGTGTGGTTCAAGGTGGCAGACCAGAATTTTAATTATTCTTCTTGATTTCTTTTTATGAAGACAGCCTAAAAGGGAAGATGGCTGGGGGGGGGCAGCGAGGGGTGGGTGTGAAATGTCTGATAGGGGTTGCAGGCTGTCAGTGACATCCCCGCCTGCAGCTGGGTGAAATACATGAGAGAGCTGGTGAGGAAAACAAGATGGACCCTTCAGCATTGCTGTCCACTGGAGCTTGCTCCACCCCACAAGAGATGAGCTGTGGCAGCAATATTACCTGTATGAGAAGAGTATTGCTAACACAGACAGTCAGGGATTATTCTACGTTACCAAAATAATAATGGAGAGAAAGTGGAACTGCCTTTCCCTTGTGTCTCTCCCTATTGAAGGTGAGGGTAGAGAAGTCTCTCTCTCAGTGTCACATTAACAGGGCTGCTGCCGAACTGAGGCTTTAATAATTCACACTGCTTCTTCACAGACAAAGAGGTCCTGACCCAGAATGAATCAAAAGTTTTATTGTTTTGCTTTTTCAGGCATATTTTTGAAGATTGTTAAAACTTTTCTTTTTAATGGGGTGTATTTTATTCGTCTTTTTCCATTCTCAGGGAAAATGTATCCCTCTGTCCTTGCTTGCAAGAAATTGTAACTTATATGATGCTTTGAAAAAAGTGAAAAAAATTTATTGAAAATGCTCTGCTTGGAAAAGATCCGAAGTCCCTCAGTACATTAGTAAGCTCACCCACTGCTGATCAACAGTGTGAAGCTGCTGTGATGACTATAATTTTTAAATGGCAAGCGAAGCTGAAGATTGAGGAATTTAGGAGGATTTCATTGTTATCCACAGAAATCATAGCAAAGGCCACAAAAAAAAAAACATTCCAAAACTTAATGCTGTCACAGCAGGGTCTTTCATGATGATTAAAGCAGGGACAAAGTTGTCTTTCCAGGCCCTCTGCTTCCTTATCACTTCAAAAAGCATCTTGTTAACTTGTTTATCTGTTACAACCAGTGAACCTTATGCTTGCTTAGGTAAAACCTGCCCTACTCAGCCACCATCTGTAGCTATTTGTAGGTGGTGTGGCTGTTACAGGAGGTGGTGGGTAGTTCTGGTAGGATAAAGCTGTGAATATGTGGGAGGGAGCCAACTGAATAGGGTGTAAGAGCTCCCAATCTTGTAAACACACAATTATGTACTTTTTTTCTCACAGATTAGTATCATTTACTCAATAGTATCTAATGGCTCCTTTGAGAACATTGCTGTCTATTATGTCAAGGCCCCTACTTAGTGTGTTTTTAGCTTGTAGATCATTGCCCGCTTGAATCCAACAGTGCAGTTAGAGCGTCTGTACACAAGCAAGAATCCGTGGGCAAGGAGGATTCACCTCCCCTGTGGCAGCCCCACTGCAAAGCTTCCCAGGGAAAAGGGGTCGTTCATACCTATACCTAGCAATTCCAGTTGTTGGAAATAAAGAGTTTAAAGTGGGATTCTTTTACTATTATTACACATTTCTAGGCTAATGCTGTTTACTTTTGTATACTCTAAAATATGGGCGTTTTTTAAAGGAAAGTGCTTTAAGAGAGGTGATTATTGTCAACGTGAAGCAATGGAGAACTTCAGAGCTCTATTAATGTTTCAGGAAGGTAGATAGGACAGTAAATCAATGTGTCAAGGGAAAAACTCAGATTATTATCTATCTAATCTGCCTTTTACTGCCTTCACCCTTCCGTATCTGAACACCTGAATGCTATTATTAATATGCTATTTATTGCTGTGCTTATATGCTTCAATTACCAGCATGGTGACTTTCTCATTTATCCTCAGCCATGATATTAGGCCACGGTGCATCTGTTATAATTGTCTGCATTGTGTATATGTGTGTACCTGTTAGATGCACTAAGGTGTACCAGATGGTAGCAGTAATTCTTTTTCTTTGGACATACCTGTGGAACTAGCAGTAATGTGATCATATGGGTACTGCTAGAAGTATAAGCCCAGTTATTTGTTAATTTAAAGCAAACTGTTATGTGTGCCCAGGATACCTATCAAGCCCACAGGATGTATGAGGAGTCTGGGCCAAAGGAATAATGTCACATCTTGAGAAACTCACCAGCTCCTGAAAGAGCTTCTCTATTTTTAACATGCAGGAGTATAGCAAGCCAAAATTCAGCATTTTGTCCTTGGAATGACACTCACCCCCAGGGCACCTGGAGTGTTTTGCTTTTATTTAAGTTGAGCCATACAACCCAAATGTCCCCTGGTTAGCCTGTCAGAGAGGGTGGGGCAAAGGTGGTGGTGTGGTGATGTTGAAGCTGGCAACACGGTGGGAGCTATGTACAGGCATTGGAGGCTGACCTAATCTAGCGATTGTTTTCTTGTAGTAGCTCTCACTTGAATAGACCTCACTAGGCAGGCAAGGCCATAACAGCAGTGTGACAAGGATGCTGATGTGCACAGTCTGGTGAAGCTTGGCATGTCGTCCTAAGAAATGATCACTTCCAGATGTTTGCTTCTCTTCTTTGCAATGTTATCCAGTATTGTAGGTTAAATTCCCTTCCCTTTAAATGAAGTTAAAATGGTGAATTTTATAGTGAGGTAGCTGTAACGTTGGGCATGTGCTTTCTTTTCACAGAGAATAACCCCTAAACAAGCAGACAGCTGGAGACAGTAATTTCTTATATTGTCTCAGTAAGATGTGCCAAAGCTTATCTTTCTGTGCCCTAAACTGTGGCCTTAAATCCTGTCCCATCAGAGGGGATCTCAGCATCCCTGCCCTGTGTGCTGGAGGGAGCAGGAGTGCCTGTGGTCATGCCTGCAGAGCAGAGGAAGATCAGAGATACTTCAGTTTCACTAGGGAAATGCAGGGATTTAAGGATATTAGAAGTTTATCGCATTATCAGCTTAAGTTAAATTCAGCATCTCCAGCTATGACCAAGCTTTAATATGGCACAATTAGATTGACTTTTAATTCCAGCTAGCTGAACAACTACATTTTCCCAATACAGGCTAAGAGACAGAGATTTTGGTCTATCTGGAGGCTGATTTTGATGGCAGATACCTCACCTTGTTTTCCATACGTTCATTCACCTGCCCCAGGTTTTCTCTTTCTCACAATTCCTTGTGAGGATGGCTGTATATCAGACCTTGAAGGTAATCTAGATGAAATATAACTCTTTGGATGATTTGTTTGTAAAATGGTTCAATTCAGAGATGTGTTTTCCAGCACAGCCACAGGTTATGGCCTCAAAATATGAAATATTTGGCTTTTAAATTGTTCCCATAGTACTTATTTCTAATATGACACAAGTATTTGTGCAACCTCACCGTGAGATGGCTTAGGGAACTGGTCTGATTTCAGAATGAAAAATAAAATAAAAAACTTTTTTCAAGTTTTTTTTTAACATCAGTCCATTTCTCTGATGTGACTTTGAAAATGGACCCATGTCCGTTTTCAGTAGGAGCCAGCAGCAAGGAGGGATATCCTCAGTTGCTACTGGGGGTGAATGCTTGATTCAAACCCTCGATCCAAAACTCAGTCCCTGGCAGCAGACAAGATACCAGTCCATGGCAGAAATATGGAGCCAGTGGTAATGAGGGAACTTCTCAATTTCATTGTACCACTAACACAAAGATATTCCAAAGGTGTACAGCTGTCCATATTATGAACTGGTCGAACATTTGGAGGGGCATTTGATGCCCTTTCTACCTGTCATATTTCCATGGTGCTATGCAGAGACCCAAGCATGGTTCAGCGCCACGTTATTATTATTATTATCATCATCATCATTATTGTTATTATTATTATCATCTATTTAGTATTACAGGGATAATAAGCTGAAGACAAATTAGCTGAAGCTGTGAAGTTAATGTACTAAAAGTACATCAAATAACAGCATGAGAACTTTCATCTATGAGTTTGAGGCAACTCAGCTATTTGCTGAGTTTTACAGATTTTTTTGATTTTTTCATAACTTAAGATTTGGTATTTCACTGGCATAGTTTACCAAATATAAATTATGTGAAGAATGGACTTTTTTTGCTTTTTGTTCTGGAAATGATCTTCTACAATGAGGCCCTGGATCCTGGCTGGGTTCCCATGCTCTACCACAAAGTAAATAATAAATTCACTATGAAACCTTTGACTGCTTAATGTTGGAATGAAGTAAAAACATGTCCCAGTCTTTTACGTGCTTCACTTTCCAGAGAGCAGAAATGCTATTTTCTCTGTTTAGAAAGATCTCTCTCATTTATGCAGCACAGCAATCAAATATTATTTAAATAACCAGCTACTAATATTACTAATTCTTTTTCTTCTCTTTCTGTCTCCCCAGATCTCCGGAAAACTTTTGAGCAGGAGCCCTTGGGGAAAGAAGTGTCCCTGGAACAAGAAGTCCTGCTCCAGTGCCGTCCTCCTGAAGGCATCCCAGTAGCTGAGGTGAGCAGCAACAGCAGAGTCCTGGCCCTTGGACATCCTAACTAAGACCTGACTGGTGGTTAATGGTGCAGTGGGTTAGGCATGGCATGATGAATGGGTTGTAATGGAGAGCTGGCTGACTGCTGCTCATAGACAAGATTGATCGGGAACTGATTAATAGCTTTGGATTATGGTTCCTTGCTGGGCAAAGCCACAGGTAAATTGGTTTTAGTTTTTAATTTATTTTCAAAACTCAGTAGTTATATCTGGCATCCAAAGGACACATAGCTGGTGGAACATATTAATGCCAGCCTATCTTTCCTTTTCCTTTTAAAGAAAAAAACATTTCACTTATTCTGAGAGGCACCTTTCTAGCATAATTGTCAAGGTTTAGAACAGTAGTATAAAGACTTTTAATTTTTAGTTTGACAGGTATTTATTTCCCTCACATATTTGTGCACGTGCTCGTATGTATGCCAATCAGTCAGCTCAGCACAACAGGATGTACCATAGTCCAGTATGGGCTCGAAGGTAAAGCAGCATGAGGTGGGGGCAAGTAGGGAATGTGTCTGTCTAATAATCCATCTTCTGTGTTTATCTGGTTTTCCTACTGACTTTAAGTAAAGCTAGAGGGGATAGCCTGTGTTCCACCTGGCAGGAGTGAGTCTACCCTTCAGCGAAATCTTCGGCTGCTGACAGCAGTGGGTGTCCCCATGAACAGGAGATGGCCTAAGTGTGGTGGTGGCTCCAGCCTCAGCCTCATTGCTCATGGGACAGGGGGTTCTGAAATCCTAAATCCGCTGCAGCTGTTAATGGAAAAATTGACTGTTAATGATGGTAATTCCCCTATCTGAATTCTCCTCGGTTTTCTTCTGCTACACACAGAAGAAACTGTTGCCAATTTGCATTAAAGTAAGTTAGACTGTCATGGCTAAGTAGCAAAGTGGTTGTCACTCAGTGCTGATGACTGATTTCTCAGGAGACGAAGCTTGAAGTGTTACCTCCCCATCTAACCCAAATTTAGATTTAATCAGAATTGCACAAACGTATCCACAAACATCAGAAACAATAATTAGCATAGAAGATTTTTCCCATTTTCTTTTTCTGTAGTCTGCTTTCTTTCCCTGTTAAGATCCGCGAAACTGTAAAGAGCATTTAGGTCTGCTGAGCCAGCTTGCTGACAAATGTAATATTAATAAGTTGGCTTGCCTTAGGAATTTAGCAGCAATTTTTTATTTTCGTTTCTGATGCTACTTTGCGTCAGATCAGTTTTCTGTTGTGCCATGACAGGAGTGTTTGCAGTGGGATGTGTTGTTCTGGAGGTGCAGGGCAGTACTGGGGAACTTCATTACCTTTACTAGAAGCAGAGATTGATGATGATGAATAGTTTGCTTGAACGCAGTGTTAAAAGCACCTCTGAAATTTCAGCAACTGGTCTGGTTATTCCTTCAGAAAGGTCCGTAATGCCTGGTCAGGCAGCTGGGACCAAACAGCGTCATTTAACATGATGCATGGAAGTGATGTTTGAAAAGTTCCTCTATGAGCTCTCATAATAACTGCACTTTTTCCTGCCTTCGAGTATCCTGGCTCACTCTGTCAATAGCCAAGATTCATGACTGTACATTACTGGCTCTGAATCTTATTTGTACCATGATTGGGGCAGATACCAATTAACACTTGGCAGGCTTAGAAATCGTGTACTCCCCATCTGACATTTAAAAGAACCATTCTTGGTGGTTTTTTTTTTTTCCTTTTCTGACTTTTGAAGTCAGAAGGAGATCAAACACCCAGATTGGACAGCCGCCTAATACAACCTCTTTGTAGATTCTTTCCAGTGCTATTAAAAGAACAAAGACCTGAGCACTAATGAATATGAATGCCTTAATGTGACACTTTATTACAGCCACTTGCTGAAGCTGGTAAGATAAATTTTAAAAAATAGAAAGATGAAAGGTAACTTGGTAGGTTGAAGGATTACATGATTATTTTAATTGTAGAGATGAATGAGTTCTTTTAAGACTTTGTTTATTTTTTCTGAGGAGTTTCTAATATGATGGTACAGGTAACTAAGAAAGGACTTTGGAGAAGGCAGGCAAGAGGCTGAGACTATTTTCCACCTTGTTGAAAGACTGCATTGATTCCAAGTAGGGTAATTCATATGTTACAGCTGTGAGCAGCTTTTTCAAATGCTTTCATGGGCATGTGTCTCAGACTCTTCCCACTCTGGACACTCTGTTTTGTTCTGAAGTTTTTTTCCACTTACTGGCTTCTGAAGTAGCTACTGGATTTAACACCAAAACAGAGGAAGAAAAGCTTTCACTGTGACATTACAAAATACACATTTAGTTTAATATAATGTTGGAGTCCAGAGTTCCAGCATCTTCTCTTTGCTTTTACTCATTGATTTTATTCTCACACTTCGTTTGGTTTTTTTCCTGGTATTTCAAAGTTATAGGAACAACCACACTCATTTTGTTCTCTGTTCCTTCCGTCCATTTCAGTAGCTGGGGAATTTAGTCTTATAATTCCCAGCATATTTAATTGCAATTAACTATGTCAAGCTCTTATGGATCAATGCTAGAGCAGCTCTAACTATTACTGAAAAGCTGAACCGTATAGCAGCGTACAGCTGCTCCAGAGGGCAATAAGGACGAAGACAGAGAAGGGCAGGCAAAACTTTTAAGGCAGCACTTACCAGTCTCTCAGATCCACGAGGAGAGGAGTGTCAAACTCACGGCCCATGGGCAAAATCCATCCCAGCACCTTGTTTCTACCTGAGCTCCTTGCCCTTGCACTCCTACCAGCACTGGTCACATGTGCAGCATGTGACACGCGTTATGCTGCAGGAGCAGGAGAATAGTGGGAGCTGGGAGTTTGACACCCCTGCACTAGGACACGATGAGCATTAAAGTAGGCTGAGATCATGGCCACTAGAGAAAAAAAACGGTCCAGACAGAAGAAGATATGTTAAACTACACCAGCCTCATGGCCTGACATCAAATCAAAGTACTTCTTGCTTGTTCACTTGAGGCAAAGTAAGGAGCCAAGGTTTTTATTGACGCCTGGGAAATCCAAAGCAACTTCTCTGTGGCCATATACCCCTACCCACCAGTCAGGACCAGCGTCGGTGCCAGCTGCACAGTGGCATGCCTCCGCACTCCTGGTTTTACAGCTGGTATCAAACTGAACCTACCTACAGGTTCTGAAACAGCCAGGTAAATATTTTGGTATTTCATATATGTGGCCCAGGCAAACAGCAGAAGGACCAGCACAGTAACACAGGAGCAGTAACAACTGAGAGGTGAAGGGGCAAACTCATACATTCCTGCGGTGAAAAAAAAAAGATATAAACCCAAACAACTCCCTGCCCTTGCTCTATTCTTTTGTGCCTTCTGCTTTTTCTCAAAGGGGAGAAATAGGATAGGGTGGTGAGATAAGTAGTCTGACCTGACGGAGTCAGCGGGAGCTGCCGGTGCTCAGCGGGAACCAAGAGAGAGTCACAGCCCCCCCGCTCCCGGTTTCAACAGAAACATCCATTTCAGTTCCACTCTCTTCTGTGTATGCATTTTCTCAAACCCAGCCTTAGAAGGCAGGAGGGATCTTATTCTGTGATGCTCCAACAGTACTGGCAGAGTTATTAGCGGTTAACCCCTTCGTTTATTTAATTTGCTCTTTGAAAAATGCCACCATCATATTGTACATGATAGAACACAATTAGAGACACCAAATCACATCAAATTAACTCATTGCAATAGGTTATAGATCAAAACATCAATGAGATGTAAGATTGGTTAATATACCGTAAGCTGCCAGATTAATTTTTCCATTGAAATGTGTGATTTGCAATGCCTTTTAACAGGGGGACATTTGCCTCTTTAATTATAATTGAGGTGTTTAACAGAGCAGTTTAATTGCAGGACGGGGTGCAATGGACAGTTTGGTGACACGGTTGGGTTTAAAACTGGACATGACATTTATCCGCATTCACAGCTTTGATAAAGAGCTAGAGCAAGGGGAAAAATATCCCTGAGTCAAGAGCGAGAAGAGGGTGTTTTGCCTCAAGTCAAGATGACTGTGACACAGACTTTATTCACCTGCTTTTGCACCATCAAAAGCTGGTGGAAGCTGAGGACTTCTCCAAATAGACAGCATCAGGTGGCTGCTCCATCTAATTGATTATTAATAGGACCACTGTTTGCTTGGTTTCATGAGAGCCACTTATGTTTTGCAGTAGTTATCCCTTAATTGGGAGTTCATGTGTATGAATTTTCATGCAGGTGTGTGTGGCCAAGGCAGCGTTTTGTATTCTTGGCAGGAAAGTGAGCTCTAAGTGAGAGGAATGGAGGAGTTTATGGCCAGAAATACTAATTGTCTGAAAAGTGACACTGTACTTTGCAGTGCCTTGCAATATACAGCAGAACTTCCTTTAGGTGTCCACAGGAGGAAGAGCAGGGAGGAGGAGGTTTTGTGTGAAGAAGGAGCACAGCCCAAAATGAATGAGAACTACTCATTCATTTTTCCCTGGAGAGCCGCTGGGCTGGCAAAGCAGTTCTGTCCTTCTCCAAAAGTACAGGTTAAAGCTCTCCTTAATTGTGACTGTCAGGTCACTTCTGTTCCTTTATATGAGCCAGCAATGTGCCCAGGTGGCCAAAAGGCCAATGGCATCTTGGCCTGTGTCAGAAACAGCATGGCCAGCAGGACCAGGGCAGGGATCGTGCCCCTGTACTGGTAAGGCCACACCTCGAGTACTGTGTTCAGTTTTGTGCCTCTCACTACAAGAAGGACATTGAGGTATTGGAGCGTGTCCAGAGAAGGGTGACAAGGCTGATGAAGGGGCTATGAAGAGTGGCTGAGGGAACTAGGGTTGTTTAGTTTGGAGAAGAGGAGGCTGAGGGGAGACCTCATCACTGTCTACAGCTACGTGAAGGGCAGTTGTAGCGAGGTGGGTGCTGATCTCTTCTCCCAAGTGATAAGTGATAGGATGAGAGGAAATGGCCGCAACTTGCTTTGGGAAGGTTCAGACTGGACATCAGGAAAAATTACTTCACTGAAAGGGTTGTCAGGGTTTGGAACAGCTGCCCAGGGAGGTGGTTGAGTCGCCATCCCTGGAGGTGTTTAAAAGGCGGGTAGATGAGTTTCTGAGGGACATGGTTTAGTAAGGGAACAGGTACAGTTGGACCTGATGATCTCAGAGGTCTTTTCCAACCAGATGATTCTATGATTCTTTTTACATGCTTTATACACTCCAGTGTGCTGGTTGGTGATCAGGGCACTCTTTTGATAGCTGTGAGGGGCAGATTAGAATCCCCTGCTTGAGGACAGGCTTGTCTGGTTTTCATGCTTCCCTGGGAATTATGCTAACTACTGGCTTATTAGATGTTCTTTGTTTTACATTTCCTACCAGTTTGATGATCCTGAAAAGCATATATATCTGTGCTGTGAAGAATGCGATCTATCTATCCGTCCTACCAAAGAACCACAAACATCACATTGATAACCCTCTTAAAGCTGTTTCAAAACAGACCCTTCCCAATTACTTAAGGGACTGGAGAATCCGCATGCCTACATGGTGCCAGAAGTGATGGTTGGTGCTAGATGATGGTTGGTGTCTAGATGATGGTTGGTGTCTAGATGATGGTTGGTGTTAGTGTTAGGTTATAGGTTGGACTTGATGATCTCAGAGGTCCTTTCCAACTTTATGATACTGTGATACTGTGATACTGTGAAGTGTCAACCAACACACGTGAACCATGGGACCTCCAGCTCAAGCTCCTCTTTCAAGTGGGAGAGGAAGCCCAGCAACTCCTGATGACTAAATGACAGCTACCATGGTTTTTGGTTAATAATGCCACAATCTGTATTTCGGTTTGAGGCTTTATGAAATAAAGTTCTCCATCTGCTGCTACCAGTCAACCTCGGCCTTTGAAGTTTCTTCTGTGAGGCTTCACTTCCCCATTGTACACAAAGCAAAACTGTCTTGCAGCTGTATGTACACCCTGCATAGATTTTAATACTCAGGCAGAAAACTGGATATATGTGCAATTAAGGTAGTGTTTCCACCGCAGGAACACAGATTGTCCTTATTGGCATCAGAAGCATAGTAACAACACTGAACAATGTCATGGTGGTTTGTATTTGCTGTCTCATTCTCAATATGTGTTTTGCAGTCTCTCGTAGCTATAATTTCAATCTCTTTGGAGACCACCCTTTCCTTTTTTTTTTTTTTTAACGTGGCATAGAGGACACCATCTTGTAGAGCAGGCAGTTGCTGGGATGAAAATGTATATTTGAAACGATATTCAAAAATCAAATAACATTCTTCAAAGAGGCAGTCACATCTCAAGGTATCAAAAATAGATGCTGGCTCGGTAGCCCATATGAAAACTGTTAAAGTCTCACTTGGGCATCTTGTACTGAGTCCAAATCAGTAGTTAGCCTCACAAATGTTTTATTCTTACTGGCATATGTATGCGTGCCCTTACTATCAATATGGTATGGAATGCATGTCTGTTGGCACAGTTCAGGTGAAGCAGGGGAGCTCTGATTTCCCTGTTGTTGTAGGCAATGCGAGCTCATCAGGGACTGCGGCAAGATTGTGAGTGGTTGGCACGGCTGCAGAGAACGCCAGCCACAACGCCGATGTGGCTGGGGGAGCAGATGTAATGCATTCCTGCCCTGTTGGCGACGCATGGGGAAGGCAGGGGTGCAATGGTCTCGCCTCCTAGAGTCCTAAATTGCCTTTTATAAAGGCAAATCTCTCAATACTCTCAGCTGTTTGTACCTAATTTCTCTTAGAGAATTGCACTGGAGGGTTTTGCCTGTGTCTAGAGGGTAGAAGACTGATTTTGGCAGGTGCTCTCTGCTCTGAAGATGAGACCAGGGCAGGTTGGTGCAGAGAAGGCAAACACATCTTGCTGACTTTCCTCTTAAGATTAGGAGAGGTGTAAGGAACGACTCATGTGATCAGGAGGGAAAGATCTAGATGAGCTCCTATCTCATTTTCATTCTTGGGGTTCTTTTGGAGCAGATGTGCTTCTACTGTACAAAACATTCACACATATGTAAGTGTGCCAGGAGCTTTAAGTATCTAGTAATGCCAGTAACTTGGCAGGGCTAAATTTGCGTCAGCAATTAGCTTCCATAATAGGTTTTCCCACATATGCAATCGCTTGAGTGATTTATGTTCCCTGTGTTCATTTGGTCTGCACAGGAGTGTGGCCTGGCTTTACAAGTCTTAGTCTCTGCGTGTGCTGCCTTATGTCAGGCTACTGCTGGAAATGTCCTGGCTGCGGTTCTGAGGTACAGCCAGGGTGCTGATTGCGGGTTTTCTGTTCTTGCTGGTGGTCTTGCTTTTCATGTTGGGTGGCATGTGGCAGGTTCCCTCTGTTAATTAGAACAAATGTGCCAATTATGTTAATGTATCTCCCAATACCAATCAGCGAATAATTAGAGACAACACATCTGTCTCTCACCAGGGAGAGGGATGACTGAAAAGACACTACAAGGTACGTTACTCTGAATTCCAGCCGCCTCAGATCATTGCCTTCCTCAGCTGGTCACGAGCACAGCTCAGTCTGGTGGCAGGCTTCCCAGCATGTTTGCAGCACTGAACGTGTAGATCCAGTGCCGCTGGCAGAGGCTGTTCTTCACTGCTCTGCAAATTGCATCCAGAGCACTAAGGAGCTCTGACCAAAAGGTAGCTGGCCTTGGGTGTGCTCCAGCTTCTCAGCATCCACAGTTGCTGTGAGTCAGGATTTCATTCACTGCACTCACACATTTACAGAGAGGCCTTCTCATAAGTCAGTTTGCACACATATAAAAATACTTTCTTGAGTAGAAAACTAAAAAAAGAAATGGGAATTTTGTGCCTGCTTTGTTCCAGGCAGCTGGTATGTTAGAAAAAGCAATTGCACATTGTTGTAGTTTTCCATAGCTGTCATCTCCACATGGGAACACTTTTCCTATTGTTCATGGCAGTATTGTTGCCAGTTAAGTGGTTTCTGTTATGATAAGGAGAAACTGATGGCCAGGGTATTTCTGGATATACCCGCAACCATCCATATATTTTTTAATAACAGTTGGGAGGATGTGCCTGATTTAATTAAATAAATAGAGCTAGATACCTATTCAAAAATCATTGTGACTATAGGCAATAAATATACATCCTCAATATTGAGGTAAAAGCAAACATCTACTCTAGGAATGTCTTCTCCAGAGTGTTAAAAAATGGAGCTATGAAGAAGGGATTTGATATGACCCTTGAGACAGGCACCTTGCATGCTTTGAAATGCCCCTGGATATCCTGCTGCCCCTCTGTCTGCTTGTCCAGAGGAGTGTAGGTCTCAGGCACATAAATATCCGATGCCTCATCTGTCAGCCTTGTTGCAAGCATGGCGGTTTCCCCAGGGCACCAGTCACTGTTATTCAGGTAGCAGAATTAAATTCAGGATGAGTTTCTGCATTGACTGGTTTAACAGCCTCCTTCAGTGAGAGGGCTGCACCTTGGGGAATGACATGGCATCAAAAGACATCGTTGCTTTTAACTTCTGTAATAACAGTTTGCATACTTGTCATTCATAAATCACGCTGTCTCATTTCGCTTTGTTCTCTTCTCTTTTATATTTGACACCTGATCTCTTCCTACTTACGTGACAGGACAACCCTGCTCCCACCTATTCTGGTTACCTCAGAAAAATAAATCTGAGGACTGCAGTCAAAGCACCAGAAGAATTGAGGCCATTAGTAACTGAAAATACATACCAACAGAAGTCTCATTTACATGTTGTAACGTATTTACTTAGTTAGCATTTCTACAAGGACTGAGGGAGAAAATATAACCGTTACAGGAGTATGCTTTTTTTGTGTTGCTCTACTGATGGCTAAAATGTTTATGAAAGGAAACTCCTGTCTCTTGTCAAATCATCCATCATTTTCTCCCTTCAGATTTGGTGACATTAGCATGTGCTACATAAACAGATTCATGACATCATAAAAACCTGGGTGCTAGAAGAAGACTGAATTAGACATGCTAAAGATGTGTCTGTAAAAGAGTTTAGGCATGCACACTTAGTACCAACGTCCTGGCAAAATGCATTTTTCAGAAAAAAAGACATCCTGTCGTTCTGCAAAATTAATGCTTTATTGTTAGCAAATTCTGTGAGCCATTAGGTGAAAAAGGATCTTTTTCTTAAGAGATTTGAAGAAGAGCCAGAGGCAATATACTGAATTATAGAGTATCTTTTTTTTTTTTTCTGGTATTGGTAACTCCTGTTTTCATATCATCTTCAGTGTTTTTGCAGAGATGAAAGGGAATTTAATGCTCATAGCTTTAATTTTGTCTAATCAGCTGAGACCCAGACTGAATATGCATATGTGTGTTTTTGTAGAGAGAGAAAGTGTTGTAGATTACTTGAAAAAGAGAACCGCATGCTTGAGCATGGAGCCTTGCATAGTACCAAGGGCTGTTAGAGCATGTGCTTAGAAGGGCATACCAGAAACACTTTAGACTGGGCCTTAGACCATGGCATGACTGTAGCCGTGTCCTTACTGACATCACAATGTCCTCAATGTGCAGAGCACAGGAATAGTACAGGTGGATTTGAAGGTGTTACACAACAGTGGTAGCGTGCATTGCATCTTTTAGAGTTCTGTGCTCCATCCTGGAAATAAATGGTGATAATAAAGTCAGGAAAGGCATTTTGTTTGTATGAGTGACAGGGGTTAAGTCTACTACTGGAGGACAAGTAAGCTCCCAACTTGTTTTTCAGTCTGGAATACATGCAGGATTGACCTGAGGGTGAAGAAGGAGCTGAATATTGTCATTGACTGAACAGGAATCTGTCTGTCTTGCTTATACTTAGTACCTATTAGGATTCCAGAAAGAAGGAAGAAAAATTTTAGTCACCTTGGCAAGAAAAAACAGGTTATTGACTAAGAGCTTATGTCTTCCATGGTAAAACATGAATGTGTGCTGTGACAGAAACACAACATCCAAAGTTTTATGTCTTTTTTCTTCTTCCTGTGTTCCTCACAGACACACATATCCATTTCCACAGCCCTTTTTGTACCACCCATTTTAAGCTATGAAGTATGAATACTTACGAGGCTACCACGTCCTGCAGCGATCTGCTGTGTGAGAGGAGGGTTTAAATCCAGCCTTCCTTGGGGCAATGGCTTTGCCTTCACTAAGGTGTATATCTTTGAAAGCAGCTCATGCTTAATGGACATCCACCCAAACAGGGGTAGGGGAACTGGAACTGCTTAAAGCAAGGCTAAAGGCAGGCAGTGGGCAGTGGGCAGTTTGAATCCAAGCCCACGTACACCAGCACTGGCCTTGCAGTGTTGCATTCCTGGCTTCATCAATGAATGAACTGAGACCTCTGTTTAACACCAGGAGAGGTTTTCTCCCCACAGCTAGGGGTGTTGTTCTATATGGCTGTCTTGAAGAGGAGACAGGTTCTCTGTTGGTTTTGGGGTATGTCAATGCTCAGGCAGGTCCTAAAATGTCTTTGGAAAAGTGATGTTTGTGAGAGCAGGTCTTGGCAGTTCACACCTTGTGGGTCCAGTGGGCTGATTGTGTTTATGTTTTTTTTCCTTTAATTAAATATTGGGTGCAAGCTGAAATGATGCAGTGACGTGAAGGCTTGACTTTGATCATCCAGGGCCCCAGTCCCATCCTTCAAAGGGTGCTGGTTCAAATGAAAACAAGCTACAAGATTTGCAGTGAAATTACATTAGGGTGGCTTGCAGTAGTCAGCTGGGATATAATAGGGTGTTTCTCTAGGAAGGTAATAAATGGAACATTGTCTAGATTAAAAATCACGTATGAAAATATTTTTCTGTGTAACCAAGGAAATTATGCTATATTAAAATAAAATATGGCTTACATAAAGAAAAGTGAAAATAAGTACTGATGTAGTCTGTGATTCCCCATTTCCTCTGTAACTATCTCTTTTGTTTAATCCTGATTGCAACAAAACAATAATGTGCATATATGTGTGAGTAAATGAATGCTTAAATACATTGGCGTGTTTGTAATTTGTTAGTTTGACCTACTCTGGTATGGAGTCTGGTTGTGTTAGACCCAGGGCAGGTACATACAAGGTTAGTTCATTATTAAGTGCCTCATTAAACAAGATGGAGAAAAGAATAGATGATATCTCTGCTGTTTTAGGATTTCTGATGTTATAATGGAATTTTCTGGGTTTGGATATGGTCTGAAGTTATCACCCCTTCCTTGTCCTGTGCCTCAGGCTCTGAGTGTTTGTCTTTATACAATAGCTGACAGCCTTTGAAAATGCATTTGATATTTTCAAGGCAAGGCAAGACAACAGTGCATAGGTGAGAGGGAAGGGAACCTGAAGGGAAGGGTAAGTGTGACAGGTGTTCTCCTGTATTTCTGCCATGGAGGTTTATTTCAGTTGGCAGCATGCCTTAGGTGAGTCCTTAGTGATGTGCCTTGACTCATAACGTTTTTCTGGGATGAACAATGTAGTCACAGGTACTGTGCCTGTTGAAGTGTGACTTGGTACTGACTCACTGCCTCCCTCTGGCCCTTTGAAACCCAAGGTTGAGTGGCTGAAGAACGAAGAGGTGATTGATCCAGTGGAAGATCGAAATTTTTACATCACCATTGATCACAACCTGATCATCAAGCAAGCTCGGCTTTCTGACACAGCCAACTACACTTGTGTCGCCAAAAACATTGTGGCCAAAAGGAAAAGTACTACAGCGACTGTGATTGTCTATGGTAAGTGATGCCTTCAACTGCTGCATGTGGATGGACACGCACTCAAAGCGAGCAGTGGGACAGGAGAGTGATGTGTAATGCCTGAATGCAACTCTTAAAGCTGGTCAGTGACCAGGCTGGGCTGCCTGAGCTGCCTGTTAACTATCAGACATGTAAGCAGGGACTGAAGATGCTCCAAAGTACAGGTCTGGTGGCTTGGCTTGTGGGTAACAGACATTGACATTAAAGGAGGAACAGGCACCTACACAAATAGCCGGTTGCCTCATTGAAGAGGGCGCAGTTGCTCCCCTTGCTGTAACACATACCAGCTGAAAGCAGCAAAGAGCTATCAATCAGAGCAGTTCACCCAGAGTAGTCCTGTTATAATATTGAGGCTGGTCATACTTTGGTTGGGGTGGGGCTGGATCAGATGCCCTCCTGGGGTATCTTCCAGCCTGTGTTGCACTGCAGCTCTACACTATCAATTTGAGCCTTTACTCCTGCAAAGCTACCACCCCAATGCATCCCAAGCAGGGATATCCACCAGAACAAAACCTGCTCTGACAATATGCCAGATGACTGTCCTGGTTTTCCTTACAATCATCAGCTTAATTATAGGCTAGACAAGTAGGAAAAAATCCCTATGATTATCCATACTATTCATTTCATATTCAGGGTAGCAGTTAGATTTAATTGTAAGCAGTTGCTTCCCTGAAGTTACAATGAGGGCCTTTTAGTTCAGTTTTTATAGAAAACTGACTGAATTGAGCTGATTAGCAGTGTTTGTGATATTGAGAGGTGGACTATACAAGAGCACTGTGTTTTGTAACTGTGATGAATGCAGAAACATAAAGATGTAGGCATACCGCAGCTCTTCCTCATACATAAACATCATTTTTTTTCAACAGTGCAGTCAAGAAACATGTAGGCAGCGGCCATTTTTATGGGTTTTGCTACCAGACCTGCTTAAGAGTTGTGTCATATCACACACTTCTGGGTTTAGGGAATCTGAGCAGTTAATATGCTATCGGTGCCCTGACAAGGCATCAAGGCATTATGACAAAGTGCAGCACAGCTCCTTCTTCATCCATCTTTCTATCTATCTATCTATCTATCTATCTATCTATCTATCTATCTATCTATCTATCTATCTATCCCAGAAACTGAGGTGGGTGAAAAAGAGAGACAGTTTAACTTTTCAGAGATAAATATCTTCCCAAAATCTACAAATAAAAATGCATTTAATGTGAGTTCATTATGAGCAGCTTGAGTTTTATAGAAGTGCTGGGACATTTGTATGCACCAGCTATGTCCACAGACAGGTGAGTGAAGTTGCCCTTGTATCCTAAAATCATCTCCTGGAAAGAAAGGTAAAGAAAAATTTCAGTTCCTAGTCAAAGCATGGGAATGTCTCACCACACATAAGTGATAGATATGTCTGAGAATGCACTGGAGTGTAGGGTACCTCCCCTGGAAAGTGGTGCAGCTTTCAGTGTGTAGGCTTCCAACTCGCAGAGCTGCTGGTATTCTCTGAACCTGCAGGGATTTCAGTTGTATGCACACCACTAGGTGCTTGCTGCTGGGTCAGGTTGGTTTTTGGGAGAAGGAGGGTTACCTGCTAACCCTAATAGTCAATAAATTGTGTTTTTCATTCAGCATCATCATTTCTACAACTTGTACAATGATTTCTGGCATGCTGTACATTTTGTGCATTGGAGAGGTGGGTTTGTGTCTATTCAATGTTGTTCTTCCCAACCATCACTTGTGACCACTTTTGGAAGCAGCCTGATGGAGTCAAAGGCATGATGGCTTGCTTATGTGATCATACTGTTTCTCTCTTGCTTTCCAGTGAATGGAGGCTGGTCTACCTGGACTGAGTGGTCAGTGTGTAACAGCCGATGTGGGAGAGGCTTTCAGAAGCGTACAAGGACCTGCACCAATCCTGCTCCACTCAACGGTGGTGCCTTCTGCGAAGGCCAGAGTGTTCAGAAAATAGCCTGCACCACTCTTTGTCCAGGTTCAGTATGAACAGTACATAGCCCTAGATAAACAGTGGATCTGTCACCAGTCATTTCAGGAGAAGACAATTAGAAAAGTCTCTTTCTCTTTATTAATAAATCAAACATTTCAGTGAATGAATGTGAAATTGTATTATGTAAGTAGTTAAAATAGTGATCACATTAAATCAGGCAGTGAGGGATTCAGTCCTACTTTTACACGCAGCTTGCACCAGTGTTTCAGCCCTGGTAATTCAGGGGATTTATGAAACATTTAGAGCTTCTAATTGTAGGAGGTAAAGGTTGAAAGCTCTGGAAAAGGACTAGAATTTGAATATAGAAAGCAACTGTGATACATATATATTTGCAATATCTCTTAAGTCCAGCTGTCACAGCAAGTGGAGCATGTGGGGTGCGTATGTTAAATTTGAAGCATGTGTCTGAAAAAGACAAAGTTACTTCAGGACACATAAGGTAGTTGATGGCTTTTCTGTGAAAAAAATCTACCATCTGTGCTGTTGTCCAGTGCCTTCATAGAATCATAGAATAGTTTGCCTTGGAAGGGACCGTTAAAGGTCATGTCCAAATCCCCTGCAATGAACAGGGACATCTTTAATGAGATCAGGTTGCTTAGAGCCCCTTCCAACCTGACCTTGAATGTTTCCAGGGATGAGACCTCTATCACCTGTCTGCACAACTGTTGTAAAAAATGTCTTCCTTATATTTAGTCTAAATCTACCCTTTTTTAGTTTAAAACCATTACCCCTTGAACTATCACAACAGACCTTGCTAGGAAATTCCTACCTTTGTAGACCCACTCAAATCCAGTGCAGTGAGGTCATCTTTAAATTGAGAAGCTTGGCCATCCAACTCTGGCTCTTAGTGGTGGGTTAAACTTAAAAGCTTAAATTTCATCTCAGGTCACTTTTCAAAGTCACAGACTCCTGACTCAGGCCGCATCACTGGAACAATTTCATGATTTGTTCTTTAGCTCTTTAGTGCTTTTGAAAATCAATTGCAGGATTTTTTAAAATCAATTGCAGGATTTTTGAAATGTGCTAAACACATTCCTGATCCTGCTTATGTGAAATAGATCAGTGCCTCTATATATTTCCCTTAATACAAAATATTAAACATTAAATATCTTCCTGCTAAAGAAGAATTTCTGGCGGAGTTTAACTTTAACATCTGTGTTAAAAAATGCCAAAAAAAATTCACAGATTCCAGACTTCTTGTTTTCTTGTACACTTTGAACACAGATAAACTGCTGATAGGTTTATAAAAAAGTGAGGAAACAGCAGAAATCAGACTGGGGCGGAAAGAATGGAAAGGGAAAGCATGCATTTACGGGTTAGAAATAGGATTTTAAGAAGAGGAGACTGACTCTTTTTAAGAAGAGCAGACTGACGATCCTTCTGCCTTGCAGGAATGGCCAGAAGTTGCAAGATGGCTTGTGCCAAGACATGCAAATCTCTCACAAGACATGCACAACTCTGGCTTGGTCTCACTTTTATGCACCCCCTAACAAATCATGTCCTTTCCTTGTCTCAGTGGATGGCAAGTGGACATCCTGGAGCAAGTGGTCCACCTGCGGCACGGAGTGCACCCACTGGCGCCGGAGGGAGTGCACGGCCCCGGCACCGAAGAACGGGGGAAAAGACTGCGAGGGGCTGGTGCTGCAGTCCAAGAACTGCACCGATGGGCTCTGCATGCAGGGTAAGTGATGCCTCCATGCTCTGGGATGATTGTGGCCACAGAAAAACTTGCAATAGCTGGAGATCGGCGTCAATGACCTAAAGTCGCAAACCATTTGTAGGATGGAGAAATGAGTTAATACAGTTCCCACTAGACTGGACACCCCACTCTTCCTCCTTGAAGATAAATGTAGTATAGTCTAATGTTTATGAAGTTGTATGGATAATAATTAGAAAGTCTCATGTCAGAGCCCTCTCCTCCCTCCTCACCTAGTAGCCCTTCTCTCTAATACTGGCTCAGCATCTGTCTGGGGAAGCTTAGAAGTGACTATTGCAGCAATGCCAATGACAAGTAGAAGGTTTAGGGCAAAGCCAGCATTTTCAAAAGACTAAACTTGGCAAAGCAGATCAGCTTCTGGTCTCTTATTGTCAGGAATGGTGGATGCATGTGCTTCTAGTTATTCTAGTTATGCCCCTTTTAGACTTTGGAGTGCCCTGTAGTAGAAAAAGGTACCCTGTATCTATGTAGTGCCTATGCAAACTTTATATATAGTTACCAGCATGCTGCAGCGTCACAAAGATCAGCTTTAGCACTGAAGTCTGTCCGTGCCTATTCAAACCATGGTCCTGCCTTTGTGACTTAGTAAGTGCAAGAAGTAAAAAAAAAATGGGCTTTTAGTGTGATTTTGACGTAAGAATTATTCTTCGTAATTCTTCGTAATTCTTCCCTTCTGAAGAATGAGGCCTTCTTTGTTCTGCTGGTGCATTGAAACTTTCTTTCACATTTCATTGGCACTATAAACTCAGCCAAAATCCTCACATACACCTCTCTTCTGTTCCTTCATCCTGTCTCTCTGCAGCACTTCTCTGTCGAGTCTCATCTCTCCATTGCCCAAAGAGTTGTGACTGTAACTATCCAGTATATAAATGTCCAGAGAATAAAATACTTTGAGTTAAAAAGGACTCAGGAAATTTTGTTCTTTGAGGTAGGTTACTTTTGACTGAAATAGTCGTGATGACAGAAAAGTGACACTACTAGCTAATAAATAGCTCTGCTTCTTGAATAAGTGCCATATATATGGTTGCTGTGCTGACAGCCATCTCTGAGCTATCCGATGGCACAGCATGGCCATTTGCTCTGAGGTTTCTCAGGTTTACAAAAAACGCTTCCTCAGTGTGGCTTATACAAACACTTCCATTACATGGAAAACTATTAGTCAATGTTAGCAACCTATCAAGCTGCAATTCCTCAAAATACTTGATTTTTTGCCAGAAAGACAGAAAAGTAAGATTCAGAGCTTCTGTATCTTTCTTTTCTAAAGACAGAAAAACAAATAGCCACAATTTACTGTATAAGACCTTGGTGACTTTTATAGTGGAGAAGCTAATGTACCCGTAGCTTCAGCAGTGTGAATAAGTCATCATGGTAAATTAGGAAGAAAGGATGCATTTCCCCATACGGAAGAGCTCTTCACTATCATATTATATTTAGACAGGTGTGTATCATCTTTGTATATGTGCATAAAGAGAGCCATTTAAGCAGAAATTTTGTGGAAAAGCAGGTATAATAGTAAGGCACAATAAAAGCCCTGTAGGGATCTCATTTATCTGTTGATGGTATATTACATTTTATTTGTGAAAGTGGATGCTGAGTATAAAGAAGAAGGCAGGAGAGAGGGAGAGGCTGTTGTGAGTCCTGTTCTGCTTCATATATGTGTATATTAAAAACGGTAATGAAAAATATACAGTCTCATATATTGACCTCCTTAGCTCCAGGGGCTATGATCATTCTTCAGTGTTGGAATTTAATGGCAGTGTTTTAATGGTGTCTTCATACTTACGGGGTTTCATATATCTGTAAAACTTACAGTCCTGCTCCCTGATCCATCACTGCTGAGAAGATTGATTTGCCATACTTGGTGGCAGCGTGCCTGCTGCTTGCTTTCCTTCTCTCTTTCTTTCTCTCTTTCTCTCTTTCTTTTTCTTTCTTCCTTTCTTTCTTTCTTTCTTTCTTTCTTTCTTTCTTTCTTTCTTTCTTTCTTTCTTTCTTTCTTTCTTTCTTTCTTTCTTTCTTTCTTTCTTTCTTTCTTTCTTTCTTTCTTTCTTTCTTTCTTTCTTTCTTTCTTTCTTTCTTCCTTCCTTCCTTCCTTCCTTCCTTCCTTCCTTCCTTCCTTCCTTCCTTCCTTCCTTCCTTCCTTCCTTCCTTCCTTCCTTCCTTCCTTCCTTCCTTCCTTCCTCTTTTTTTTATGCAAAACCTATATGAACAGTTATATTTTTGCTGGTGTGGATATCTGGCAAATCTGCCTGCTGAACTAGGAAGAAGCACAAGATTCCTTTCATTGCTAAAACACCATGCTTCTTTCTACGTTATTTGAGGCTGTTGGGACTGGCTCAGCATTGACATTTCTCCTAGCATGGGGCCCTGTGGGTCTGTAGCAGACTTTCCAACACCTTCATGCCAGTCAGTCTGTTATAGTACAGATGGCATGACTTTTCCTCAGTGGCCATAGCCCTCTGAGAAAATGTGTTGGCCATCTGCTTACTTGCACTGTACCCAAATCCTGCTCCTAGGTGCTCTTGTGATTCCTCCTTAGTGTCAGTCTTCACTGAGAGCTTGAAGGTTGACTTTAGGATCATTGAGTGTGGTTGACAGAGTGTAGACTGACCCTCTTAGCAGGACGCACTAGGCTTTGACAAAAACCCACTTGTAAGTACATCTCTCTGTATAGCCGTATAAAATATATCCTGGAAAATGTTGGATTGAATGAGTCTAATTTACAAACGCCTTCTAATCCAGTCTATTATTCACCACAGTAGCATCAGCTGGATAAATCAATAAGCTCTTTCATCAGACCGCCCCTGCTCCAGCAAAGAGCAGCAGTCTGCACCACTATCGATTTCTGTGGGGATAAAAACTGTGGAGCTTTCTCCATCCCTTGTAAATACAGTATTTTACACCCAAAGCTGTAGTTTATGCTTACCACTAACTGTGGCATTTCTTGTGCAACTCTGCTGTCACATTTATTCTGACTAATGATCTTGCTAGTACACACATACACTCCCTTATCCAGTAGTTTGTATTTTTCTGTTGATATAAAAGGATGAACATTCATTAAACTACAGATCCTGCAGAGAGACAGTAGGCTGAACTGAAGAAGAAAAGCAGCTGTTGTGAAAATTTAGGGTGGTCATTACTATTTTAAGTTTCAAAGTACACAATATTGCCTAGCAGGTGCCATTATAACAATTTCATAATTCCCATAATAGCATTAATATGATCTACTGGAACAAAATATGCTGTAGGTGTAAGAAGAATTGACTGGTTACCACCCACACTAGTTGCATTATTGCCTCCATAGTTGCATTATTTCCCATTTGAAGTATGAGCACAGTAGTAAATACTTCAGTGCAGTTTTAAAGGCACACATTGCATCTCACAGGGGATTGCTATAAACTGAAACACTGTCATTAGCTCTCCACTTATCCTGCCTAATGACTTTGGTGGGTGTACTGTGTGGGGACTAAGAAAGCAAAGCACTCTACTGCTGGCTCAAACTACAGCACAAGAGTTCCCTTCTCTAGATCGCATATAAGTTTAGAGCAACATTCAAGGGGAAGAATTTTGTTGGGCCCAGTCTGAACGACTGTGAGATCACGTGTGTGATACCAAAGAGAGGCTAAAACTCCATAGTGAGCCAAATTCTGCCTTGCATTATGTGTAAAATGCTGCTGGTAATCAGGAAGAGGTGGACAACCTATGAAGAGATATAACTGTGTTGCATGGTTATGTTGAAGGCTTATTACATGAGTTGCATCATGCAACTGTCATGCTCAGAGCATGTCACCAATGTCCTTTCTGTTGAGCATCTCTGAAGTGAGAATGTTCTCTCCCTGCATGTATCTTAAGTACTTGGATATTCAAATAGCGGATACGCCACTTGAGAAAAAGTCAGCTATACTGTGGTGAAGATGTTATTATCAGACTAGTAATTCCATTCCTTGTTAAAATAGGCTGCCCTCTAGTCAAGAGTGAATTAGGTAAAGTGGTGACGTCAAATCTGTATTTGCCGAGTGCATTGAAATCCAGGTCTGTCTCAGAGTGATAATGCCTAAGGGAGTGAAAAAGAAGCAGTTTGTCATGCATATGCATGAAATGGTTAACTGCTGCCCTTTTGCACTCTTGTTTATAGACAGATCTTGAGTAGAAAGCAAGGTTAACCTGATACTAACATCTCTTTCTGCCCAAAACTTATATGTTCTGCACATGTCCTGCTTGCTGAATATAACATGCCAGAATCTCTGATGGAATAAGCATTCATTTCCCTTTTTGGCTTGTATTGAAAGAAGGCATTCAGGGAAGAATTACAGAGCAGAGCAGTTTGATGAAGACCTGTGGTCGTCCAGAGCAGATTAGTGTGCAAAGAGCAGGGGAATGTTTTCCAGACTCCAGTAGGTAAGCAAAACTCTCTCAAGGGAGACTGCAACAGAAGCCTATGTGTGCAGAGAAATGAAATAAAACCTGCTATTAAGAACATGTAGGTCAAGAGAGAACTTCTAATACGTTCAGCTTGTCAGCATAATGATACAGACACCTGGCCTGTTTTGCTGAGCCCTTGCAGGAAGGGTTCATTCATTTGAAGAATGCATCTCATCTGTTCCTATAGGAAGTTTTCGGTAATATTGTTATTTGATATGAGTAAAGAGATATGTTATTCTGTTTGCAATCCAACTTACATATAATAATGTAGCAGCCAAGGGAGTTTATGCACACATCTCGGAGTTACAACTCATCTTTATTTTTATTGTAGCAACACAAGAAATCCCCTGCTGAGAAACATCCGTGCTCTGGTGGGCCCTCTGCAACTGAGAGCTCTTGCCTAGGAAACTTACTACTCAAAGCAAATAAAAGTGTTGAGAGAATACAGAAGTGCAGAGTCGTAAGCAGAACCCAGGACACTGAAATCACTGTGGTTTAGCCCAGTCAGTTCAAAAAGAGCCTCCTCTGCATTAATTTTAAGGAAAGGCAAATGCTGTAATGTCTCTAGGCTGTTTTGAAAAATCTCAAATAATTCAAAAGAGGAGAGGAGAAAAACCCTAACCTTGTCCATCTGTAATTTTCATTATTCTTAATTCCCTTGAGTTTATGTTTAATTTGTCCCTTATTTCTCTACACATTAAAAAAAGTCACTTGGAAGAAAAATGCAAGCTCATAATAAAGTCTGGTACCTTAACTTCATCTTGAAAAAAACCCACAAAACAACAATACAGTGACAATAATGAATGTTTATATTTTCCCTACCATGTGCAAAGGTGGGTATATTTCATGATTTTTGCTTTCCTGGGAGGATATCAGGCAGAGTGAGGTTACATGAGCAGCCCGAGGCTCATCAGGGAATCAGTGACAGGAGCAGGAGTAAAACTCAGCACTGTCTTTCTAAATCTGTGTTCTACGTAAAGAGATAATGAAAACATTAGCAACATCCTTAAATGAAAACTCATGTTAAGGAAGGAAGTTGCTATAGTTTTGGAAATGAATCCTGAGCTGATCAGCTGATTCTGAAGTCTCAGAGATTTTTGAGGTTACAAGCCAGAAAATCAGAGAATACACATCATCTTACCCCTGAGCTTGTAGACCTGCCACAGATTTTGATGTGTCACTAAATACCCATGTGAATAACTCATGCTTTCCATGAGCATTTTTTTCCAGCAGTCCTAGCAGTTATGATCTCCTCTTCTAGATGATCTTCCAGCTGTCCCTTCCTTCATCTTTTTTTTACCATGTGTCCCCTATTCAGTGCGACCCCAGGTCAGTATCTCAGCCCTGACTGTAATGCATTTCCTCTTGTCCTACTACAACTGCAAAAGAAAGCAAATCCCAGAAAGTCCATTTAACAGCAGTCATTACAAACATGGAATTTGCAAATACAATCTAGCAAATTGTGATGATGGACACGGGTTTACTTTTGCTATCAAACATGCATAACAAACAAAGGTTCTGTGCTTCTAAGATGCTAAAGACTGGCATAAAATTTAGCAAAAATGTCAAAGTCCTTAACTGTAAAAGACTGCATAATTTCAAATTTGCCTATTCTAATCCACATCAAATTTTTGCAACAAGTTATCCTACTCTTCCATCTTCCTCCACACCCATATAGGTGACATACACCTTTAAACTCAGACAAGACCTTTCTAACAATGTTAATGAAGTGTCAAGATCTAATTTAAAATTAAAACATAGTTGCAATCTTAATTATAGAATATCATAAACTCATGTTCAAGGACAGAGCAAGAGAGACTCACCACTTAACCTACTGATCAGAAAAGATCTGAGATAATACTGAAGCAAATAATCACTCACAAAGCTTCAAGCTCCCTGTTTATTACCCATCCTGAAAGTGCCAATAATTAGTCCTTTAGAAGGAAAATAAATTACTGCGCATTGTTTCTGGGAAGCCTGATAATCATATTTAACTGTCAGCATCATTACTGGAGACATGAAGGTCTTTCTTTAGAATAGCAGATATGGGAAGAAACTGGGCATGTTCTGTTTGGTAGCTCCAGCAACTTTGTTTGTTGTTGTTTTTTTTTTTAACTTTTAACCACCAAAAATAAGATATGAGGTATTACGTCTCTTTTATGTGCTAGAGTTCTGGGAAATAGGGAGAGAAACAACTAACAACACCTAAAGTTCAGAGATTCTTGTTAATGTTTTTCCTATGGTAAATCTGCTTTAGCAACATGTTAAGCAAACATGAAGCCTTAACACTAAACAGTCAGGATAAGGGGTTTACTTTAAGGTTGTTCTTGTTCCATTAAGTTTGCCCCCTTCTAGAAAAGAAAGTGTACTGGAAGCTTGTGCAGTCTCAAGTCTCTGGACAGTGGGACCTTAATGGAGCAATTTAAAACTCCTGAGTGTCAAATTAAAACTCCTAAATTCCTTCTCCTAACATGAGGATATGTGACTGCTTGTCCATCGTAGGGGCTAGATAGAAGCCATACAGTGCCTCTGAATTAACTTTTTGAAAACCCTTGAAAGTGCTGTTTGAAAGCGTCTTTTGAAAGATTTGAGCTTTTGCTCACTGTGTTCATCTAGAATTTCCTTTAAAAGTAATGAACAAACTCAGTGAGCTGCTGATACCTCTAGGATTGCTGAGAGGTGATGGTGAAATGGGTAAGGCAAAAGGTGGCATAAGATGAAAAAAGGACTGGTATTGCTAAGGTCACCGCTAGAGTTGTGGCAGTGCAGGGGCATGTACCTTTTTCTTCGTCTCAAAAATGTCTCTTTCTAATGGAATTTAGAATTTAGAATTGCTAGATTTCTCTTCCTAGGAGTGAAATGTTTTACAAAATCTTAAATTGGGCTGACTTAGAATTGAGAATAGCATTTTACAAGAAAAGGGAGAAAGCTGAATTTCTAGAACCTGGAATTTGGAAACAGCAATATGTACTTTTTGGGCTTTTTTACCCATTAAGATGATTAAACTCAAAAATCAACAAAACCAAACCAACCAAAAAAAAAGTTCTTAACCCAATTTCATTCAAACTTCTTTTCTGAGACTGAGACTGATAATAGAAAACTTCAGCCAAATCCAAAGATTGTAAATAAAATTCTGAGCCACTGGAGCTGGGTAGCAGAGGAGGACAACTGAATTAATGTTGAAAAAAGACCTCATCGTGGGAATTAAGAACAGAAACAATTGAGTGCAAGTTGTTTGGAACAGGTATTGAAAAAATTACCAGCTTGCTGGCTTTTAATTATTAAATACTGAAACTCATCTGTGGTGTATGTATTACAGAGAAACAAAGGATTGTTTCAGTGAACTCTCATGTCATGGTGTATGCACTACATACCTAATTTAAATCATCTAAGAACTGCTTCCTTCAAATTTTAGCCATCTATATGTGAGAATTAGTCTATGTTCATCTGTCCATTATAGCTCTGTGGTTCAGAGCCTGTTGCTGCAAGAGCTTATTCCTGCTTAGTGTCCCTACAAAGGATAAAGCCATCAAAGTAGAGAAAGGCAGCAGCTGAATGTGTGCCCTCTTCTTTTCTTATAAGCGATTTAAGGGCCTTGACTTTGGAGCCAAAAGGGGGAAAAGTGCTGTTGCAATAATTGTGCTCAACCTGTTAAGTTCATTGCAGCTTTATGTTTTTGAGACATGTCATGTGTCTAGGCTTTCAAAAGGGCGACGTAATTACATGACCTTAGTTCCTTTTGAAACTGCTTCATAGAGGGTAAAGAGCATGGGTACATTAGAAGCAAGTGGTGCCAGATTAAAATATGATGCATTGAAGAAACAAGCAGGTATGGTGTGCTTTATTCAGTCTTCACTTTATTAAATGAAAGTGCAAGTCTCTCACTGTCACTGAGCTTGATACAGTCTGAAAATACGTATCATTAAATGTGACCTCAACAGCTAATGCTGTAAAGCAATTTCTTTGCAGAATAATTGTAAATATGTTGTAAATATGACCCAAACAGTATAAGCTCTAGCAAATAAGTGCCTAGAAAGATCACCTTCAGCTACTTACCTAGTTACTTGCTGAGAAGAGAGAAGGTAGCTAGGGAAAAGACAAAGGAAAACTGGGAATTCTTCTTTCGCCTTCATGTGAATATTTTATTTTCTGCAGGCAACAGCATAAAATATTTTCATAATCTGATCAATTCACTCTAACATTGATATCCATTAATACAAATTCAGCATGACTAGAAAGCTAGCAAAATCTATTAAGGACCTAAAAGGGGAGCCATTTATGTTCCCTCTGCATGAAGTCATGACCTACTGTTTTATACCATGGGGATAAAAGTTGTCTTTAAAATATACCAGTTCGGCAGCTAAGACTGAACTCAGGGCTTTCTAAGTAAAATTAAACACAGAATTTCAGGATGGCCATGGTCATGATGCTGAGTTCTTAGTCTGAGCACCATGAATGTATGTATGCCCATGAGTATTCTGAGGTATGGATTCTTCCTCATTGGGAAAAAAGAGAGTTTATGAAAAGTCGTTTCGGTGACTATTTGGTCACACTTTCAGTTTCAAAGGTGTCAATGCCATAATCTCAGCACAGTTTCATAAGTCTGAGATTCTTCCATGCCCAAATGCTTCATTTTTCCCCAACCTGGCAGAAGGTTTATCTTCTCCTCCCAAGGAAATCTACAGCAGATGAATTCATGCTGTCAAAAGGGTCAGACTGCCTGTTTTTCAATCTAACCCCTGACGCAGATGGTCCCACATATTCAGTTATGCTGAGGGCCATTAAGCCACAGAGACCCACTGTTGAGTCTCATGTGGCCTCTGGCACAAATATGTTCCCAGAAAGTCACAGCAAGACACGTGGGACCAGAATGCTCAGGCTGGACTTCCAGTGTCTGAGTATCGTCTGCCTTCACTAAATCCTCCAAACTAATTAAATGAGCTTCAAAATCTTTTTAGTTAAATGGACAATTCCCCAAATCAGTGCAAGTGTGACTGGTGCTGTAATTCAGTTAAACTAAATAGATAAATAGCCTGCTGCGGTCTTTTCTATATAACAGTGTTTTATCTTTCCAGTACAATTCTTCACTTTTCCCATAGTGTTACTTCATTATGAAGATACTAAAATTGCTCCTCACATGCTTTATAGAAAGAGAATAGGCAATACCTCTGTAATGCATCTTAATAATGATACGTGTACAACTGTACAAAGGGTTTGTGCCAATGTAATTACTTGAGTTAAAAAAGCCCACCTTTAACACTTGATAGAAGCACTTCCACAGGAACAAAAAATGTATTTACAAGCCTAAAGTGGAATATAAAGTAGAATGGATGGAGAAACATTAACTTAATTAAAGGCTTTTTAATGAATGGATTTACCATGGAATTACAGTCGTGGAATTTCTGTGTATTAACCCAGGCCTCCTACTGATTCTCCAGGTATGACATAGGGTGAGGTACTTGTAAAATGGGGGAAATAAATATCCACTTTTGGTAAGCCTCCAGGAGGCTCAAACAAAAGGAGCTATGCAACTGTAAAGTATGATTATTGCTATTTTACTCATCCAGCAGTAAGTTACAGTTACACAACAAAACTTCAAAAGCCCGTTTGAAAATGTACATTTCCCAACAGACTGTAGGAAGAAGCTTAAATTACTTTTCTCAAAGCAAGTAGCTCACTGTGAAACCAGCTGTTCCAAGAGTGAGTCAGCAGCCTCAGCAGCATTCCCAGAGTGAAACACACCAGCACCTTTCTAAATTCACCCTCGTTAAAAATTGTGATGATCCTGGTAGACATCCCTCAGGTATTTACCAAGCAGCACTGTTGATAGAAGGTGAGAGGGGGTGGTCAGGAGGGGGCCGGAAAATACAAAAAGATTTCTTTTCACTGCAGTTGCTTTGAAGAGAGGACGGAAGTCATTCTTCATTATTTCATTACTAATCCCAGCAGGTTTGCATCATTATCTGGTGAAAATGTCCTTTCTCATTGTTTGAAGGCGTACTCAGAGGGATCAATGTGAAAGCCAACTTTCTAAAGCAAGGCCTGTGCTCTTGTGCTGGGAGCATGGCAATAACCCTACCTCCTGCCCAGCCACCACCATCAGTGCATGACTGGAAGCCTTCTCCTTACCGCTGCCACTGCAATGCGCGCTCCCTTTTGGAAGAGCGCTTTCATGACAAAGGAGTATAGTTTTATTCTAAAAACTGCTGCCCAAATTGCAGAACGTGATTGTGGTTGCCATGTTTGAGTGGTCTCTGGCAAATATGCTTAATTTGCAAGTGCAAATGGAGCTGGCATTTGGCCAGTGGATGGCTGGAGTTGCCATCTGGGCTGGTATGCTGAAAGTCAACCGGTGTAAAGGCTCTGCTAGCCTCAGCCAGGGGAGCTTGCCCATGTACTGTGAGCAAGTGGGGTTGGATGATCATCATAACCTAGCTTGTGCAGTGCTGTCACCTCAACAAGGACTTCATATTCAGCACAAGTGGCCATCCATCAACAGCCAGGTTTGTCAGTTGTGACTGTTGTCCCTCAGCAAAAAAAATGGCATGCCTGTGACTCAAGCACACGGAATCTTACTGAGCAGTGAAAATGTGTTCTTGCAGACACTTGTGCAAACCAGGCTGTGTTGTCACAGAAGAAGTTGACTGGAGTTGGGTGCTTAGTTCAGTTCACAACACATAGGAGAATAAAATGAAACTCACTTCACTAAGCATGTTGGTTCGCAAGGCTGATGAAAGCAGCAAGCAGTATCCGCACCTCTTTCTTCACTTTTAATAGACACATCTTTGAATTCATGCACAAAACATTTCTGTGGAAGAAATTAGTGTTGTCCTTATGTAGCTACAAGGATGCTCTGTGAACTTACCACTAAGAGAAGCTATGCAAACTAGTAAAACACAGATAAATATTTGTGACAAAGAGAATCTATGAAGAGGTTGCAATGACGTAAATTTCTTTTAGAGTGTTTGTGGACAACACTTGTTTACTTTGCTGAAAAGACTTGAATTTGAATTTCTATTTTCCCAGGAGGAAAGAATGCTTTCAGTAATATCACAGCTAATTCAGTTCTTTGTGCCCGTTGAGTGGCAGTTGCTAGATCACTTCAGATGTGGCAGAAATGACACACAACCTTGAATGCGAAGAGAGAAATAGCCGTTCAGGCTCTGCGTGAGTGAGCTCGAGCTCTGTGGGTAATGCGAAGTCAAGGGACGTGTGCTGTGCCACGCCAGCTCCCCCAAGAATGTGCTGGGGCACAAGAAGTTCACAGAGACATCCTCAGCAGTCCGAGTGGATTTGAGTACAAGGCAAATAGGCATTCAGAGATGCAGCCAGCCTAAATACCACCTTGTCCTTCTGCCTCGTATTTCCTGCAGGTTGCCTGTTGGTCTCCAGAGACATCTTGCCAAAGAAAGTATTGGGCATAAGGCTACAGATGAAATTTAGGTTGACAAAATATAGGCCTCAGCATTCATTTCCAGAGTGTGTGGAGAGTAACCAGAGTACTGTAAATTCATGCCCAGACTTGCTGAGCACTCACTTGAGCTCTCAGTAGCTGTTTGCCTGACCTTTTTTTCTCTACACTAGTAGAAATAGGAAGCAGATATTATGAAAGATTGAGTATGCATGTTATGTTGAGAGGATGCATAGGTGAGCTTTGCTCAAAGAACCAAATAAATGAGTGGAAGAACATATTATTTCTAAAAGCATTAGTAAGGCTAGAATCATTGCTGTAATTGAAGTTTTAAATAGATATTACAGGAAATATGGTCCCGTGATGCCTCAGAAGAAATATCATCATCAAAAAGCAGCTCTCTTGCTCTGGTATTTCAGTTAAGGTAGCATTTACGCAATATTTAATGTCTGGAAAATTCAGGGGAAGTTATGCCTGCACCTGTAGTTGGGATAGACTATATCTTCATTAGCAAGCAGTGCAGCCAAGCAGGAAGAGCTATGTAAAGCACAACAGATGCCGAGCACCTAAACTCAGCATTTCTGGGAGCTGGGGATTATTACTCTTGTAATATGCCTGTCCTGTGCATTAAGCACGCTCAAGGAGTGCATTTTCCATTTTCATTTCACCTGCAGCGAGTCCCCAGCTACATGGGCCTCTCACAGTGGAGAGGGGTTGAATTTCCCTTCAAAAGCACTGAAGAAAAGGTTGATGGAGGACAGATATCTTCTGTCTTACACTGTCTCTGCTTACTTCGGATTTGTCATTTACCTTTCCAGCAGGATGGAACTTGGAGCATTTCATTGAATTCCTGTATGGATGGAAAGCAGCTGGGAGATGCTTTATGAGTTCATAGGACTTGTGCAAACTAAGAAGCTCCAGCATGTTGTACTATAGGAGGTGCAGAAAGCAAAGACAAAAGAAACCATCTCTTTTATTTATCCTTTCTGAAATACAGCTGTAAATTTTGTTAAGATTTTGTTGATATATGGTGTTTGCAAAGACTTCAAATAAATAACAGGACGACCCTAGGGGTCTTATTGATTTTGTAATAATTTCAAAGAGAAGCCACTCAGTTTCCCATTTGCTGACAAATTCTTTGCTCCCTTGGGAATTCCTATTGAACACATATTAAAGACAGGATAAAATAATTCCAAGGAAATACAGAAGATAGGGTTTTGTGCATGGATTTTGCTCAGGCAATGGGTATTTAACCTCTGACCAGGGACAATAGGTCTCCTTTAGCTCTATTAGATCAACAGCAAGCTACTATAATTAAATTAAAACACTGTTTAGAGCCTCACCAAACATGTCCTGGGAATTAAAGCATATGGCAGGGATAGGGAAAAAAAGACTTTCCATATGCTAATGACCCTTGATGTTTGAAATAAATTAGATCCATTAGGGCTTATGCTCAATAAAAAAAAGACCTTAAGCATTCCGAAGTTAGTGACTCGAGACCTATTTTGACTTAGAAATTCAATCTGCCTGCTTATTAATACTTAGTAAGGCTATGGAGGAGACGGGATGCAAAATCATAGTTCTGTGATGTATCAGAACTTTAAAGTACCATCAGTTTATTTTCCTTCTTTTTCTTAATTAAACCATTTTTCATTATTCCCCTTTTTTGTTCTCTTCATTAATTTGATTTTTTCCAATTTTTGTTTAATTTCTTTCTTTTTAAGGTTTCATTTATCCTATTTCAACTGAACAGAGAACCCAGAATGAATATGGATTTTCTTGTAAGTTTAATGTTTGATTTTACGTTCCTGGATGGTAATTTGGTACTGGGTCAAGCTTTACTATTACACCAGATCTATATAACTAGGCAAAGAGGGACCTACTCAGCAGAATAAGTGGTGTGCTGCTTCCTTGACAGCAGTCGCAGTGTTTTGCTGTCAGCAGGTTGACACAGAATGATAACGGCCCTTATGCACCAGGAAAATGGGAGAATATACTGCCTCAGAGATAGAAACTGGAGACAATGAACGCCCCACCCCCATTAAATTTTCGTTAGCTACTGGAAGAAATGTGGTGGAGGTGTAACTTGAGCTGGAACTCAGAGATCTACCTCCTGAACTACTGAGGAAGAAACCTGGTATTTCAAGGCTAGTGCATTGAGGGTCTGATAGCTGGAAGCCTACAGAGACTGATCAGTCCCTTTTCAACATCTGCTAGCTCTCACCTTTGCACTGGAAGACAGCCTAACGTAAATGACTAGAAAAAAAGTTATTTGACCTGTTTCAAACTAACAAAATGGAGTACTAAAAAGTCTGATTTGGTTTTGCGCTTTCTTTTTTCATTATGCTAACTCTAAAATTGGGGTTCTTCAGTGTATAGGAACATATATTTTGGTCATATTTTCAGATCTTTTGGAAAAAAATGTCTAGTGGATAATGATGCTAGAGATTAGCTTGAAATTAGTGCCAAAGATACAGTATAATCAGCTAGTAGAAATATCATAGCCATTTTCTCACAAGACAGCTCTAATAAATCTGGATTCCTTTTCATAAATTACCACAGTACTGCTTGCTTCAGCTTTTATTGAAATACTGATGTGTTAATACCAGTGATGAGAATACAGTGTTTGATTCTCTGCTTTACTGCATTTTTTTTTTTGAGTGAATTGATGGATGTTCAAAAAAAGCGAACATGAAGTTGCGTCCTGGTATTCTAGGTATTCTATAGAAGATTTACTCTTGGGAGTTTTTGACTTTTTTTAAATCAAAAAAAATAAGGCTTCTGAAGTTTAAAAACCCACAGGATTTTATTGTTGTTGTTGTCAAATGAACTGCTAAATACAAATGTTACGACTTTATGTCCCTAAGACATACTGTTTTATTTCTTAGGGTGAATTTGCTTCATGAGACTGAGTCTATAATGTGTGTTATACTTAGTAGTTCACAGCCTGCATGCTAGATAGATGAACAAGTAGATAGGAAAAGAGTTAGAACACAAGTTAAGGAGAAATCAAAGATCGTTTTCCATCACAAGAGCATAGACCTGTTATATAGCTTTGGAAATGGATTTTAAATTAACCTATAAAAAAGGTAGTAAATATCTGCAGGAAACGAGAGTAATAAGAATGTGTTTTCTTGAAAGTCTCTGTGAGGAGCTCATTTCTTCAAGGTTCCTGGCCTCTCTCCCTCTAGCTGCTCCTGACTCAGATGACGTTGCCCTCTACGTCGGGATTGTCATAGCCGTGATCGTTTGCCTCGCCATTTCCTTGGTTGTGGCCCTGTTTGTCTATCGCAAGAACCACCGTGACTTCGAATCGGATATTATCGACTCCTCAGCGCTGAATGGGGGATTTCAGCCTGTTAACATCAAGGCTGCAAGGCAAGGTTGGTTGTCGTTTCACTCCATGTTGACCAATTCAGAGAGATGTTATAAGGCTATGGTCTCTTGGGCTGCATAAATGATATTTGCTGGATGCTTGTTGACACTTTGTAAAAGGGAGAAGGATTATATCCATTTGTTTCTGGTGGTCAAGATGGTGTTTTTCAGATGTGCTCAAAGCATAAAGCAGAAGAGTACAACACAGAAACCTGTACGGAAATACAGGTCTAGATCAAATTTAAATCAAAGGCAGAGCTCTGACAGAAACAATGGAGCCAGGATTCATTCCAGCACCAATATTATAGTACAGTAATTCTATCACATCTTTCTCCCCTTTGTTTCACTAATAGCCTTTTTTATTGTGCCTTGTCCTCACAGACATAAATAGTAGTTTAAGAATACTGTACTTTCAATAGACAAGATAGAAGAACAAGCTGCCGTAGAACATCATTTAATAATGAGCATTTTTATCAGTGGTGCATAACAGCTTGGTTATTTCTACATTTCATTGGCCAGAAAAAAACACTCTAAAGTTAGTGCTGGCTTTTTAAAGACCAATGTTTAGACTGTAGAGTTCCTCTTTTTTTCCCAGTATGTGAGTAAAAAGAATAAATCAAAGTAAGAGTTAAGATGACAAGAGTAGTCGTGGAAGATTAACAGAAGTGTAATTTTCTTTTGCTGGGGATACTTTTAAAACAAATCTCAAAAAAGTATTAGTATGCAGTATTAACACTTTTGGAATGCTGTCTTAGGCCAATTTGATAAATTCGTTAATGATTCTCATTTAGCACTTAAGGAGGGGATATTACTTAATAAACCTAGATCCACTGAGTATAGAAAACATCTTGCCCTGAAGCTATGCACATCATACTGGAAATATGAGTGCAGTCTGAAGAAATAAACCCAGTGAAAAATCCTTAGAGCAGAAACATGCTATGTTTTTGTATGACAATGAGACTCCATAGCAGCTGGGGGAGTACAAACCATTGGAGTTTGCAGGAGAGATGCATGGAAAAGGAGACTAAGGTTAGTCTACAAGGACTTTGTGTTATCTTAACCGTTAGTATGCAATGCAAAAATGTAGAATGCAAACCGGAATTGTTGCCTAGAAGAAAGTCATCAGAATAGAGAATTAATATGGTTCTTCCTTCTCATCTCCAATGCAGATCTCTTGGCGGTACCACCAGACCTCACTTCTGCTGCAGCCATGTACAGGGGTCCTGTATACGCCTTGCATGATGTCTCTGATAAAATCCCAATGACCAATTCTCCAATTCTGGACCCACTGCCCAACCTGAAAATCAAGGTTTACAACACCTCTGGTGCAGTCACTCCTCAGGATGACCTCTCTGACTTCTCCTCCAAGCTGTCCCCACAGATTACACAGTCTCTGCTGGAGAATGAAACCCTGAATGTGAAAAACCAGAGCCTTGCTCGGCAAACAGACCCATCATGCACTGTATTTGGGACCTTCAACTCTTTAGGAGGTCACCTAGTAATTCCCAATTCAGGTATGTGCCAGCCATGTTACCTTGGAGGCTCAGTTATTCCATGTTTTTATGTGGGGTTAGCTTGCTTTTATGCAGGAAAAAACAGGGTCACTCCTGAGACTCTGCCTTTTCTTTGTTCAGAGCAAACAGATGGGATTTTTTTCCCCCTGTTCAGGTCTACCAAGGTGTTTCAAGATTCTTTTTCAAATGTTGTGTACACCTTTTTAACAAAGTATTGCAAGGCTCTTGCCCACTTTCTGAGACACATGAGACTTCAGAGCTTTCCTGTGTAAAGTGAGATTCAGCATCCTTGACCTTTTTCTTTCATGCAGCTCCAAAAAAGGGATTCCAAGACAGAAAGCCAAAGCCTCAATCTTGTCATCACACATAAAAAGGACAAATTAATTAAAAACCAAATTGGTTGTTCCACTTACAATTCATTGCAGTCTCTGTGATATTGAAGTAGGACAGCAGAATACTAATTTTTGAAAACATTTTTTTCCTGCACACTTTACATACCCAAGGAAAATAAAGCCCAGAAGTGTCTTTCCTGTATTTCTCTTGTTGCTATTCATACTGTTGACTTGTTTTACAACTAAGAAATAGAGGGACTGAGCAGCAAGTGCCTTTTGATTTAATTGTAAAGTGCTGCTCAGTCTTTCTCATACAGTCCTTCTCTCTGGCCAGGCTGCCAGGCTCCCTTAAAGCCACCCAGGCAGTGGGAGGCAGGCAGTTTCAGAGCTCCTGGGCAGTTGGGAGAGCTTGGCTCTCAAAGCCACATTTTTTAGGAGAGCCATACCTCTGTTTGGTTCCTAAATGAAACATTGACATTCAAAGGAAGTTCAGCACCTAAATGTGTCCACGGGCTTGGTGTGCTAATGAAAAAAAAACATCTGAGGCAGGGTCAAATCAAAAGCGTAAAACACTGGATGTGGGGGATATGTGGGATGTACAGTGGTTTGGAGTCCCCCCTCCCCACAATTCCCTGATGAGAGAGCTCAAGGTCTCAGCTTTTCTGCCTTCCTCCTTTATACCTGGTGGTCAGCTCTTGGCCATTTTACAACACACTGCCCTGATCCAGGAGTGAGGGCCTAACTCTATCTCTTGTTCCTTTGCTGGATCTTTTCTTGTTTGTTAATGTTATGGAGAAAGAAAAACACCCCGGTTGCTCAGGATACATTTCCCTGAGTAGCAGATGAAGGTGGATATTAATACTCAGGTTTCTTATGCCATGGTGGTGCACTTTGTCAGCAAAATGTATTAATCACATTTAATTCAGAGAATCATAGAATCATTAAGGTTAGAAAAGACCTTTAAGATCAGGAAGTCCAACCATCAGCCCAACACCACCATGCCTACTAAACCATGTCCTGAAGCGCTACATCTCCATCTCCAGGGATGATGACTCCACCACTTCCCTAGGCAACCTGTTCCAATGCTTCATCACCCTTTGAGTAAAGAAATTTTTCCTGATATACAATCTAAACCTCCCAACTTTAGGCTATTTCCTCTTGGTCTATCACTTGTTATTTGGGAGAAGAGACCAACATCTGCCTTACTGCAACATCCTTTCAGGTAGTTGTAGAGGGCAGCCTTCCACCCACATTTCCCCAAACCTGTAGTGTTGCAAGAAAAAAAGGGTTGTTTGTTGCTGTCATCCCTTCAAAATTATTAAAAGAAGTTTTGTAAAATATGTCAGTATGTCTACCACTACAATGTGTGCCTCTTTGCTACTTGTAGATGTATGTATATCCTCCTAGTGATGTGCTCAAAGCACTTCATTTATGCTACACCTACTGTGCTGCAGCTGAGAACATGCACAGGTGAGGTTGTAACAGGCCTGAAGAAACAAATGTCAGAGGGCATATATGCTGGAGAGGAGGGGCCATGTAAAGTTTCTGTAAAGCCACTTTTGTGCAGATGTATATATGTAAATAATATACCTGTAATTTTAGTTGCAGCTATGTAATAATAGCTGTACTAAAATCTAAAAACTGATCTACAGCTAATCCACATCTGCAAAGACAGCTGGCTGAGATGTGTCCAGCAGAATCAAATAGCTGGTTCTTGTGTGGCCTTTGTTGTGCAACGACTGGACCCTCAGTATTTTGAGGAGTCACTTGCTATATTTCTGAAATTACGGTAATATAAGAATAGTGTTTTGTAAAAGCGTGCAGCTAATTGTCACTGAAAAAGGCACAGTTTGTATTTTCCCACATTTTTTTCAAGGTTGGAGGCCTGAATTTTGAGCCACTCTACAGGAATAGGTATATTCAAAATACCCAAAACCCCAATTTTGTCTCCTTGGTAGTCTAATTAGAAGCTGAATGCATTAAAAGGCAGGATAGCAGTTGCAGAAGCCATCTTTCAGGAAACAAGTATTTCTTCTTGCTTCCTGGGTCAGAGCTGCACTGCCTTTTATTTCTGACTTTAATTAAGTAAGAATTGCCTAAGAACAAATGTCGCATTACAGCTGTTGGAAGTTTTAGTCAGAGTTGTTAGTTTTTCCTTCACTTTACAAGGTAACCAGCAATTTAATCATCTGTCTACTCTTTAAACAAACTAAAATGGAAAAGAAGAAAATCCTCTACTCCCCTCCTCTATTTCAGTGCTGATCCACAAGAATAAATACTTTTTTCTCCCAAGTTGCTGAGATCGTCTAGAGTCTGCTGGCGAGGTTAGGTGAAAATCTGGTGTCGCCATCTGCGTCTTCTGCTTCTCTTGCCACTCCAGTTCACAGGCTCAATTGCTTCTTTTTTTTCTCCATTTAATCTTTTGTGTCTCTTCTATTCTGCAGGAGTAAGCTTACTGATCCCAGCGGGGGCTGTTCCACAAGGGAGGGTCTATGAAATGTATGTGACAGTTCACAGGAAGGAAAACATGAGGTAAAAGATTCCTTTATTTGCTTGTGCATTAGCAGAGGGAAAACTTGTAGTGACTGACTGAAGACCTGTGGTAATATGCTTAAGCAAAATCAAATGCATTGAAGCAATTTGCTGACTTGGAACTAAATGCAAGCACAGCCAAGGATAAACTTTTTGCCACAAAACCAGCTCAGAGATTTGCTTTTATAACCAAGAGTTGCATTCTGCCACAAACTATCAGGATGGGGGCATGCTGAATCATAGCCAGAAGTGGGCAAAGCCTGAGTTTGGTGAGGCTGAGAAGGTGTGAAGTAATCTCCTTATAAAGACCTATGTTGCAAAGAAGAAAGGAGCAGAGAAGCAAGGTGACAAATCAGCTCAGCAGAGGGACAGGTGCCTGAGCACCTGGCTTGGAAAATCTTCTCTCCATTTACTATGAAGGTGAATATTTATTTTACCCTTCATGGGCTTGGCTAGTCCATGCAGAGGAGAGGATGGAGCCAAAGCTTTTGGTGTCTTTCACCCCTCCTCACTCCAAGGTAGAAGTAAGCAGGTAGTTGTCCTACTTAGCTCCAGGCACAGCACACCAAGGGCCACCCAGAGCCAATGTTGGGATGACCCCTGTTGTTCTCACCTGTTATCTGCATTTGTAGCCAATTCACATGCTAGACCTTAAAGGTCCACTTAGTAATCTGGCAGTCTTGTCATAATAAAAGAGTTTCTGAAAAGGCTAAGATACAGTTTGAAGCAGTTTAAGAAAATCTAATGAAGAGACAGACGAGACCGTAGTCTTGCAGAATGGACTCATACACAAAGGCTGAATGGCAAATGTGAATCTAAGCAATCATTACACGGTACTTTGCCTCTTTCTCCTCCTCCTACATAGATGCATTTTTTGGCTCAACCCCTTAATGGCTTTTATTATGTGCTAATCCACAGCTCTTTATACAGTGCATGATATTGAACACTGTTCTTTAGCTTGGTAGTCTTTTCACCCATGCTAAAATAATTTGCTTAAAGAAAAAAGTAAGTAACCCCACCATCACCCTTTTGTATACATTATTCATGGCCTGCTTGAAAATAGCTAATTGCAGCTACAGAAAAAGTGTCTCTGTTCATATGTGATATTGATTGTATTCCTTTTGGCTGTGTTTTAAAGACACTTACAAACAGCAGTGAAAAATTACTCTTTCCTGCAGAAGGAACAAAAAATTAAAATCACGGGGCATCCCATGTTATTCAACTTGCCTCCAAATATTCCTTTTTAAAATGTCTTAATTCTTCCAAAAAAAAATTTATTTCATTCCTAGGGAGAACTATATGTGCAATTATTGTCATTCAAGCCAGTTATGGAGGAAGTCCCTGCCTCCTTATTCATGCAGCTGTGGACAACTGATGTCCCGTGGCAGTCTGATTTATTTTCTTCAAGGATCATAAAGCCTTCTCTGTGTGCTTTGTGACAGTGGTTACTCAGCAGGTCACACAGGGGATAGAAGGATAGGTTACCCTGTATAGGGAAAAGCGTGCTTGGAGCTGTGCCATCTTTGAAACTGAGCAAGTGTGCTGAAGCACACCTGCAGAAGTGAAGGAAAAGTTTGAACCCTTGTTTAAAATGAAGATTTTGAGAAGTGATTTCTTTCCCTAGAAGAAGAGAGTAGAGAGCAGGCTGCTTTGGCCATGGAGCAGCAGGGCTCATCACATCGTGCAGTAATTGCTTCCTGGGCACACAGTTTCCAGCTGCTGACTTGATTGTTGGCATTTTTTGAGCTCTACCTCCAGCATGACAGGCTCTTCATAGTCATGGAAACTAACCACTTCTAGGATATTTAAAATGGCCCACATTGGGTGTTGTCTAGGTCACTAGGAACAGAGTATTCACTGAAAAGGGGTTAAACACTTCAGGACTGTAACATCCTCTAGTTGTCTGCTCCCTTTCCCCAGGTGCCCAGGAGCAAGAAGGGGTGGCTTGTATCCAGCAACCAGCTGTAATTGTCTCCTGCTGCAGGACTGTATTACCAGACACTTCACTTGCTGTAGCAGTGCTGCAGCTCAGTAAAAGCCTCTTTTTCTGACTGCATGGTCCATATATGTTGCTTCATACAATGGAGTCGTATGGGTACCACAAGTTAGTGTGTGGTGTAATTATTTTTTAAATGTGCTGCTGCACTCTTGCAACATTCCAGCAGAGAGTTATAGCTCACAGTTAGGACTAGCTTCAGACATTTGCTTTTGTAGCCAGCAGTAACTGAACTGTGTTCCATAAACCCTTTGAGACCTTATCTTCATTTTCATGTTGACTGTGTAAATGCATATGGGTTGAAAAGTCCTGTCCTGTGTTGAGGCAGTTTGGAAGGGGACATATAGGAAACTATAAAATGAGTGTTATAATTAGAAATGAAGGCAGGCTTTTTTTCTAGATACACAACCACCACTGAGGTGAGAATATGATTCCTGTAGCACTACCCTAAATAGAACCAGTGCAGCAACAGAGAGGCTCACAATCTCCAGCAACTTAAGATTTAGCTCGCACTTTGTTTGCAGAAATAAGAAATTACTTCTGAACAGTCAAGCTGAAATGAAATCTATTTTCCCTCAGAGTCCTAAAAATTCCCTTTTCATTTTCCTTCATTTGTTTTCCCAATAGATTTTCCCAGTTAGTTTCTGAAATCTGTAGTACAGAAATTTGAGAGATTTCACAACCCAGTCAGGTCACTCTTTCTGTTGCCTTGCAGATTGGTTAGTAAAGCTTTCTGAGGCACTCTGCTTGTTCCATTTCATATCCATCAAAGCATATGAAGGTAGAAGGATCACCCTAAAAGCATTATCCTTCTGTGGCGTGTCCTTCTGTTCCGATGGCTTGCAATAAACACCTCTTGGATGTAGTTGTTTTCTCTAAGTGTGTTAGAATGCTTGTGGCCCAGTGGGTTTTCTGTTTTCCTAGGCTAATGCTCCAGCAGGCTGGATTTCCTGCTCCTGCACTTCAAGATAACCTTCATTCTGCCTGTCATTTGGGGCAGGATAGATGGCAAGCAGCTACCAGACTTTGATCCCTGGCTGGCGTGAGAGATTCACATCAGCATCATAGAACGGTCTATGTGCTTTATGAAGTAGCTAGAGGAGAGAAGGATATCAATATATATATGTGTTTGTGTATTTGTACACATACATGTATGTGTGTGTATAGATAAATGGAGCTGAAAAAATGAGAAGGCTATGATAATATTTCACAACTATCTGCAGGTTTCTGTCTTGAAGCTTATTGACTTTTTAAGTGGTGATGAGGTGTTGTCTCCCTTAGTCTGGAGAAATATCACTGACTTTGAGATTTGCAAGAAGCTGTTCTTTCTTGAGCCGTGGTTTCACATGTAAAATAAACATCTTGTTGTGACCAATACCTGGCAAGAGACTGTTCCCATGAGCATCTGTGAGAGCCTAGGTCTTACACTAGTAAGGATTAAATAGAATGAATATAAAGGTCTAACCTTCGGAATTTTCTTCATTGCCTCAGGTTAGAAAACAAATTTAGCTGTAAGCCAAATTAGTAGAGTTATGTGCTTCCTTTGGAAACATCTGGCCCTGGTCAGTGCTAAATGGGGTCTGGGCCTTGATGAATCACTGGTTTAATCTTGTATGGCAGTTCTCATGTTCCTGCGTGCACCCCTACAGAGCTTGCAGAGCTTTAGGTGGAGGTATTCTTACACACTGTAAGCAGAGGCAAGAACTGCACTAAATACGGTATAGTAAAGGACAATCCTATATAATCCATCACGCAGAAGATGATGCAAATGAGAGTGGATGTAGCCATGCCTATGAAATGTGACAGCCCTGAAGAATGGGTCAAGCAGCCTCCTGAAGATCTTGATGGAAGACACACATAAGTTGTGCAACTTCCACATTAACTACCATAAAAGAGAGAATGGTTGGGTGTAGCTTGTCAGGATTTGGATCAGTGGCTTCACAGTTTATGTATAGCCTTTATATTAAAGTCACACAGCTCTTCAATGAGTGTGATCCAAGGAGCAATGTATTTTTCACCAGTAAACTCTAAGCTTAGTTATGTGAAATAAAGCAAATTGAAGCCATCCACATCTTGTTTTTCCACGTTCTTTCTGTATCACAGTTGTGTAAGTAAAATTACCAACTCAGGAGACAATGTCATGAAGTGCCAGTCATTACAATTGAAGATTCAAAATAAAAAAATACCAGAGCTTGAGCAAAAGGGGAGGAAATCTTTTCATATCATTTTCCTTCTAAAGATAGACAGGCAGAAGAACCAGGGTCAGTCAAGAATATTAAGTTTGAAACTTAAGAAGGAACACATATTAAAAATAAAACCCCAGCAATGAAAGGAGAAATAAAATGTCTTTCCTCTGACTTGTGGCTAAGCTGTGTAGAAGGGTTGCCATCTGTTGCTATGAGTTAGCCATTCCTCTCTTCCTGCTCTGTCCTGTGCTTCCTGAGCTGCCATGATTGCCTGTAACATCTACACGTGGTGCCAGGGAGCGCAATGTAGACCTACTGAGGGGCAGAGATTTCTATAGTTGTGCTCCCTTCTGCTGTCTGACAGTTACCTTAATGAATATGGTCTGGCATATTACAGGGAGACAGTTTTGAATGAGTAACCTCATTAAAAACCACAAATTAGATTGTGAAAGGACCAGATAGAGTGAATAAAAGTTTTTTTGCTTTTAAATAAAAGTTGACTGTTCTTGATAAGCAGTGTAGATTGAGACAATATCTAAAAATATCTGAAGACCTTTCAATTCCTATTAGTGCCTTTGAATAGCAATGCTAAGCAGGTGATTGAATTTTAGTCGGTCAGATCTTTGCAAAACAAAAACATCTCTTTCACCTGAATCACACCAGCACAGCTGAATGCCCAGTCCCATCTAATAAGCAGCCCCAAGACTGCTACAAGCCTAAAGTGAAGCTCATGTGAATGTTTTTTTTCTAGAGTTTGAGGTTTTTATTTGGATAACACCCTAAAAGTTGGTTCTGGTCCACAGTTTTGAAGATATCTGCTCATAGATCTTTCTGCTTTAGAGGAGATAGCTCCCTTGCTCTATATGCTCCCCTGTCTCTGCATTTCTGCTGGATCTCCTGCAACATATAGCACACAAATTGCAATACTCGATTGTAACAGGCACTTGTCTTTGGCCAGATCCTGGCTTTGCTGGTGCTCCATCACCTGTTCCAGGAGAAGGTAGAAATTTGCTCTTAATGAATGACTACACAATAATCTGTCTTCAGGGGAATTTGTTGCTTACTAATCTCATCAATTAGTGTTGAGTTTATGTCTTGAAGCAAGAATATTAATATCTCTTGTATAATATATCTTGTCTACTGCATCTGTTTCTGTTCTCATTAGCTATAGTAAGGCATAATCCTTTTATTTTAAAATGGAAATTAGAACAGATCTGTCAAGAGATTTTTGTTCCTTTTTCCTGTCAGTTGTCATAGGGAACCTCTTTGCTGTATGTGCCATTGCGTGGTTTAGACTCATTCCTCTAGTGTTTATTTCAGGTGTTTATTTCTGAAATCTCGCTGTGCTCCCTAACCACCCTGCTACCTGCAGTCAAGTTAGAGCTGCATAGGAGAGGGAATATCAGCTCAGCGTGCTCTGAGGAGCCTTGTTCCTTATAGCCCCAGAAATCAGATGTGCTTTTTGCCACTGTGTCACATTACAAGTTGATACCTGCTGTGTTGCAGTGAGCTCACCTGAGATATTTTCCGCTTTTATTGCTTTGCTACTAAATAATTGTGTATAGAACTTGTTTTACTCCAGAAGCACAAGCTGCTGTACAATTAATAGGATTTTATTTCCTATCCATATTTTTAGTTTCTCCAGATCTTTTGCATTATTTTCTGTCTGTCATTGTTCCTTGCAATAATTCCTTATTTATTGTTATCTGTAGATTTAATGATTGTGTTGCTATTTACATTTATATTGTCTTCCACGTTGTGAGCAGAAATCTCACAGTAGTCAGAGAGAGGTTTAACATTGAATTCAGCAGAAATAAGATTTCACCTCTTTGGTGATACTGATGTCTGTTTCTCTCTACTCTTAAGAACTTCTCAGCAGTTCATTATATGTCAGGTTTTAAAGGCTTATCTACATGAGGTGGATGGTGGAGAGTCACTGGGACCAGCAGTGTTCAGTAACTTTGGGGTGCTGGACTCAGGAGTATGTCTGATTGGCAACTAGGGATGGCAAAGTCAACCACCCTCACGATTGGCCCATTTTTCTGCTCTTCACTCATCAGAGTGTTTGGTATCATAAATGCTGAGGCCTGGAGCAGGCACATCTCATCCACTTGACAATAAATCTTACAAGTCCAGTGGCAAAGATACTATTTACCAGCTTGGGGAAAAAATACTAAGCCTTACTATTTTTTGTGTTTCCTTTGTATGCTTGTAGCCAGTTCCCATCTTGCGTGCTGACTGTGCAGTCTGAAATGCCTCCTGACATCATACTCTGTGTCATCTTTACACTTGTGCTAATCGGGTATAAAATGTTCTGGCGCAGAATTGTGCCCTCTATTAGAGTCCTAAAATTTAACAACTAGCAAAATTTTGTCATGGAGCAGTGACTAAACTTCAGTTTTACTGAGAGACAAGTTTAGACTGTTTGATTTATCAGTACCATATCATTTTAATGACTTTTTGAGGTTTTTTAACTGCATGCATCAATGCTCAGATTCTTGTCGATTTTAACTCATTTTTCATTTAAAAGACACTGCATTAATTTTTTTATGGCATTCATGATAAATTCTCTAATATGTTCTTTTTGACTGCTGATTTTGTAATTCAGTCCAAAAAAAATATGATAACTTTTCTATTTTTCCTTCTTTCTTCATGGGTCAGTAGTTGTTTAGATGAAGTTAGGTTAAACAGATGATTAAATCTATAGCTTGTCCTTTCTGTAGCTTTCCAGACAAATATTTTAATTTAGAAAAATCTTTCTCATATGACTTTACAGTTTTTTAAAATGTCTTGAAGCATACTACAGTAGAGTGTTCAAGTATCCATTAATGCACAAGGTAGATGACCATTAAAAACAACCATGATTGTGAATGTTTTTTAAGCTTATTATTACTTCTTTTGGAGGAAAAAAAAGTAAATGAGTCTGAAAAAAGAACCAGCATTTTAGTCAGAAACAACCCAATTATTTATTCAGTTTTATCTTTCAAAGAGAGCGATCTCTCGCCATCTTAATCTGAATCCAGAGATTTCTACAGCATGCAAGAGGAACTGGACTAGGTACTCTATCTGCTAGTGTTTCATTTCTTTTGTGTACTGTTTGTTAGGCTAAAATAACTGGCATAATACATGATAGCTGTCCAGATTGTTATATTTTACATCTTTTTTGAAAGGCAACTGTCGCAGCTGTTTATTTCCAGTCCATGGCTTTTCCAAAACAATTGTTAAGTCATTTAGTGAATTCATCAGTTAATTTCCACAGATGCATATCATCTGGATTTACTGATTTGCGAAGATTTAATTTTTTCCATGCCAGACTTTTTTTTTTTCCCTCAAATATTATAAAAACCGCCTACAACATTTGTAGCAGTAAGAAACACTTTTCAAAAGTACCTTCATCCACTTTGAAAAAAGATTTCTCAGAAGTTTGTGTTTAATTTTCTGTCGGGTTATTCAGGAAGAACTGAGGTGGGCAAAATTAAGATACGCCTGTGGACATATCTTTACAATAACCCAGAATAGGTTCAATAAATCAGATATCAAGAGCTTCTGTCCTGATTTGGCCTTCTTGAAAACTTTATCAAAGATTACAGTTACTGGTTTTGCTCTTTCTTTCGGTAAAGGCAAAGAATTGCAGAAATCAACAGTATTAAATATTGTCTCAATTAATTCCATTAAGAGCAATGCAGATCTAAATACAAGTTTTTGTAAATGCAACAAGGGATTGAACCTTTAGCTGGAGCAGAAAATGGGAGGTACTGTGGGCAGATCTAGAATTTAAGTGAAGATCACATTGAACACTTAATGTCCTGCTTGGTGGTTTCTGGATCATGAATTTGTCCTCTGCATTATTTAGGGAGGCGGTTGATGAGGCACTTTCAGTGGTATTTGTCATACACCAGATGTTAGGATAGTTAAAGTCACTCATGCTTCCTCTGATTTTAAGCTGCTCAGCAGTTGGGCTGGGATAGTTTCCATGTGCACATACACACACACACACATGTATGTGCCCACACACACACAATCATTCACAAACTAGTGTATGCAATGTATCCTATGTATTTATGTGGTTTCCTGTATCATCCATTTCTAGTGACTGGCCTCAAGTGCACTGCACAACACTCACGTTTTTATCTGAACAGCTTTGGGTTATCAGTACAAATCTCCAGCTTTGTGAGTGTGTTTTACGCTCTGCCTTCTTACTTACCATCCCTTCACCCTTTCACTGCTGGTGACATCTGCTCCCCACAGGCATATTTTCCATAGTCATTTTGGTAGATCTGATATTTAAGTAAAGTGATGCGTTAGTGGGTTTGGTGATAGCTCTGAACCCAAACTGCACATCTCAGATGTGCTGTGTTCCACTTGGGAGGTTTCAGATGTTGTCATTAGTCTATTCTCTTCCTCTCTTCCCTGTCCAAACAGTAAATAGTTCTCACATGTGCTGCTTAGGATAGCCACTGCTCGTTTTTGTATGCTGTTAAACAACTGCCAAATGCAGCAGTGGTCACGTTTCAACAATGTGTGAAATGATACCTCTGCTTATGGTCTGCAAGGATACTTCAGAGTGGAGGGTGCTCAGCAAGCATGGTCTATAATCTGCTGCCATCTAAATGTGTGTTTTTACAAATCAGTGATATTTGGCAAAAAAAACCAACACAAAACAAACCAACCAAAACTGCACATTCTTTGCTTTCACAATCTTTTCATTTTCAGAGAAGAATTTTTTATTTTTACATATCTGAATGTATGTTTTTGTTTTTTTCAACTCACCATATCTGTCTTTCTGCCCCATTGTCAGGCCACCTGTAGAAGACAGCCAAACCTTGCTGACACCGGTGGTGAGCTGCGGCCCTCCAGGAGCACTGCTAACCCGGCCCGTCATTTTAACCATGCACCACTGTGCAGAGCCAAACACAGAGGACTGGCAGATCCAACTGAAGCACCAGGCTCCCCAGGGACCATGGGAGGTGAGGCTCTGGATATCCAGCCTGTGTGCTGACTGCACGCAGGGCTCTCTGCTAATGCTTTAGCTGCTTTTTTTGAACCAGAATGCCTGTATTTTGGGGTTTCTGTGTGAAATGCATGGCTGCTGCAGGCAGGCAAGAGTGCATCAGGCATCTGCTGCCCAGTGCCTATACAGAAATGCTGTCTTAGGGCAGCTTGATGCCTCCTAGTTCTGGGTATTTTCCATGAAATAGCATTCATTTGCAGGATTTTGACTGTTGAGCTCTTGGTCGTGGCAGCATATTGTGCCAAAGTCATGGGGAGAGGAGGAAGAAAGAACACAAAAAACAATGGCTGAAAATAATTTCTGACTTGATTCGAGAAATAAGAAAATGTTTTTAACAGACTGGTTTGAACTCCTTTACTTTATAGTATGTTTTCAAGAAAGCGAAAATAATGCTGCAAATAAAATCCTGCTTCAGCATCAAGACATTGACAAGTTTAATAAAAGTAATAGACCTTGATTTTCTTTTCTTTTTCCCTCCTCACATGTTGGTAGAACAGCACTTTGATTCATTTCTTGTGGCCAGGATCCAATTTTGCATTCTGTTGATTCAGCAGCACATAAGTGTTGCTGGGCAGTGCAGGCTTGGTGGAAGCCTGGGGTGGTTCATTGCCAGTAGTGCAGCAGTAGCATGCCCTGGGGCAGGATGGCAGAATGATCTTTCACTGTAACTAGAGCATAAAGTGATACTTTCAGGAAGGCTGGGCCATCCTGGCAAAGCCTTCCTCTCCAGTTCTGTGCTCCTAGTTACCTCCTGCCACCAGTCCGGTCTCAATTAATTTGGCAAGGGCACCTTCTCCTACCGGTTGGTTTAATGAGGGCAGGGTGGCTTTTGAAGGCAACTGGGCTGACAGCAGCAAGAGCACTGTGTCCAGCATTGTCTTCTAAAGGCTCTTGCTTTTGGCACCAGCTCTTCCTCATGCTGGGATGGATAGTGCAGTGAACATGGGTCTGTCTTGCCAGTTAATCTGCACCCCACAAGCCTGACTTTTGGCACAGCACATATGTTCCTTATTTGTGCCCATGTGTTACTGGCAACTCTTCATTTTCTCTCCCATCCTCCTCCTGCCCGTGACAGAGCAGTTGCTCTGCTGGCCATGCATACGCTCTGGTGCCAGTGCAGCCTCCACAGTGTCCACAGGTTCCCTGGCCATGGCACCACCATCTTCAACCTCCACTCGATCCTGGAACAGTTCCTCTAAGCAAAGCCCCACATGTACACACACATATCATATATGCAGGCGTGTGCACACACACACACACACGTGTGCGTGCGCACCCCTGCAGCACCACCTCCTGACAGAGCCAGTTGCTGGTATGGCCGCAGGAGGGTGCGATCAGCATTGCAACACTTTTCCCTCCAGAAGGACTGTGCCACTCCTGCAAATGTTTGCCTTGCCTGAGACTAGGGGGCTGAGCTTAACACTTAATTTAGGTTGAGGGCGTGTTCCTTGTCTGCCAGATGTGTCCGCTGTGCTTCAGGCAACAGGAATGAAACAGATGAGTTGTGCTGAGCATCATGTGGCACGTGGTGGCTTTGCAATTCTGCTGCCTTTTCATTTCTTCTCTCCCTCAACGCCGTTCAAAGCACCTTGTGTTGCATGCAGGATTTTACATGCAGTGTTGAATGGAGAAATTAGCAGAGGAGTTGTTTGATTTGGGCTGTAGGTGTTCCTTTCTTCACCCTTCAGTCTTGTCACTGAGGATTATTCTGATGAAGCAGCAGGCGATATTCCATGTAGATGTGGCATTCAGCCATCAGAGAGGTTACTTCCCTTCCTTTAGTTTTTATAAGTCCTTATTGCCGTGCTTAGGAAGTAAAGAGAGGTTATTTATTTAACACACCTGCAACTACTGATATTAAGTCATGGTGACCAAATAATTAGTCAGCAATATCTTTTTCAATAAAGTATTGGTGATGTTTTCATTATTTCCCTATCTCTGCCCAGGGCTTTAAAAGCTGCTGCAGGGCCTAGAGGAAGGAGTTACAAGTCTTAAGGGAGTAAGGACAGAGGGAGGTTTTTACCACCATCCTCTCCACCAGCACACCAGAGAAATCATCCTCTCCCCATGCCTATGCATGAGAAAATCTAGAAGCTAGAATTTTATATCTTGATTAAACAGCAAGGATGTTGTGCATCATCCTTTTAGGCATAAAAGGGGCAATACTGTCTCAAAGGCTAGTGGACTACAGGGGTTGGGAGCTCTAACTCGGCCTCTTTCTCCCTTAGGATGTAGTGGTGGTCGGGGAGGAAAACTTCACCACACCGTGCTACATCCAGCTGGACCCAGAGGCCTGCCATATCCTGACAGAAACCCTCAGCACGTATGCCTTGGTGGGACAGTCAATAACCAAAGCAGCAGCCAAACGTCTCAAACTTGCCATCTTTGGACCGCTGTCCTGCTCTTCACTGGAGTACAGCATCCGGGTCTACTGCCTCGATGACACGCAGGATGCCCTGAAGGTGGTTGATGCTCTCTTGCTTGGTTTCCCTAACCAGCTTTGAAGGACTGCAGTGGTAGCAGTGACTGTGCTGCATGTGTATCTGTTCCCTGTTATTTTTCTAGCTAGGAGTACAGCTTGACGACTGTATTATAGTTTTAACACACACATACTATAAATTGTCCTTTGCATAGGGATCTCACACTATTCCCACCCACCAGTCTTTTTTTCCTTTGTTTACCTGTATCATATCCTGAATCCTAAGATTTTTGCATTATTAAAGGACCATAAGGTACATGGGGCTTCATTCGTTATTCATGTATTTTTAATGCTAAGTGCCAGCTCCCTGGAGGTAGGGGAAACATATAAATGCTTCTTTGTAAATAGTTGATAATGATAAAAGAAGCTTTTGGGCTGTTAATCACTGCCTGCTTTCATACTGCTTTATTACACTTCTTCATGTGCAGCTTTTTGTGTTGGGAATTCACAACTAAAATAAACCAAAGCTGCTGCTTTCTCTAATTGTTTCTTTAACTGTTTCTAACTGTAATTCTGACACACACACAAATACACACTTGCTACATACAGATGAGCAGTTAGATAACCAGACTTGCTATTGGTCTTCATAACTACATGTATTTATACAGATGGTATCTATAATAGATGCACTGATAATATACGTAGCTCTAAGTAGATGCACATGTAAGAATGGAGGTTACTAAATGGTGGGTTTCTTTCTTTCATTTTAGCCAGTGCAGCTTCTCAAATGGCCTCTTTGCAGCAAAATTATTTCAAAGCCTGACTCTAAGCAGAGTCGTCCAGGTGCTGTGCGTGTTTTTGTTTCCTCAGCTCCGCATTGAGTTATTGTAATTCAAGCTCATATACACTGGCTGGGAGATTTTTTTTGTTTTTCAGAGCACTGGCTTCCATCACTGTGAATGACAGACTCCATTTTCCTCGCCATTGCTATATCAAGGCCTGTCTACCTAAGCTTTCCTGGGGGGCATAGTCATTCACAATATGTAAGAAAAGTAGTAAAGTATAAGGGTTGAAGCAGACATATTGTGATTTCAGCATGGTTTTGTCTGTATAGGATCTGGAAGCTTGGCCTCTGTCAATCTGTTGGTGTTATCAGGATTTTAGAAAAAAATTGTTTTCCCTGGTTTGATCTCCCTTTTGGTTTTTCTCTTTAAAAAATATCGAAAGGATCTTTTGTAGCAATCAAGCTTCAAAAGTCCTGATGATTTTATGCCTGTGCTGTGTAATACAATTTTCCATGGGTTCATCAAGGCCTGAGGTAATAATAAGTGAGTCAGAGAGGCCCTGGACAGACAGCTAATGCAGTCAGAGCTGAGGGAATCTGATTAGGTGATACTCAAGAGCTGTTGGTTTGTTTCTAATAGACTGTGGGGAGCTTTGTGAGGTAAAGTTAATCTGATTCAGTGTGATAGCAGAAGACATCAGGAGAGGTGCTGGGCAACATGGAGGGACCATCTTTCACCTGAGAAGCTGTAGCCAGTGTCTGGGAGCGGAGCAGGCCAGTCCTTGGGATTCTGCTGCCAGTAGACTTCAAAGTGAACTTGTAATTTGGTGAGGAAAGGTGACCAGTCAGGTGACCACCATCCCAACTATACTGACTGCTTTTTAATGGCAAAGTATGTGCATTTTTATTTTCTTCTTTATGGCACATCTACTCCAAGACTGGAAGGTCTCCTGTGGGTTCAGGACCCAGCTAGCTGGTGGTTTACAGGAGAACAAGCACATGTACTTGCTGACCACAAACTCTTATGAATGTTATCAGTTGCAATTCTCTGGAAATGAAAGGTCTGGGGAAGGAGAAGGTTTAAGAAAAATGACCGTAGTAAACAAGCTGTAGATAAAAAGATTTGACTGTGGACCTGTGTGTACAAACTGATACATGCCATCCAGCCCTATGCAACAGTGTTGTGTAGACTCCAAGTATGACTATTTAGAAAAAAAAAGGTTGGAATGTCTGCCACATGCTTTCGCAAGAGCTGGCATTATAGCAGCCCTGGCCATACTGGGAACAGGTCCTTGGCATTGCCATATAGCTGAAGGGAAGGCATTCACTGGGAAATTACAGCTGGCTATGCAGGACAAGGCATGAAGACAGGGCTGGACCAGCAGGTCATGAAGTTAAAAGTAATTTAGAGAGGGAGGGAAAGTTGTAGGCAGCAGGCAAGACACCAGCTACAACATTTCAGTGTCTTGGGCCTGGCTGCTCTGGGCAAGACACGACAAGGGGAGGGAAGAACAGTGTCAGATGTTCCCACATTGGGATGCCTGAGGTTTGGAAGAGCCCTTGTAGGGCGTTATGTGTTTATTTTAATAGGCGACTGAATGCATTCTATTATTATTTACAACTAGGAATGAGTGTGCCATACGCTGAATATGTCCTAACAGCCACTAGAGGAAGACAAGCAGTTGCAATATAAAACACAGTGCTGTATATAAACAGCAGGCTTTTCCTCTCATCCTGCAGAGTATGCGCTCAATGACAAACTGCTAGTGGCTGCAGTACAGTAGGGAAATGTAATGACTTGTCGTCAGTAAAGGCTCAGTTATTGTGGATTGTGGGAGCAGCTTGGCAGGGTTCCTAGGGGTTGTTGAGCAGTGGGCTCAACGCTGAACATGCATGCAGCAATATCTGTTTTGCAGGGTCCTGAACCACCTGAGTAGGATGCTCACAAAAACACTTTTTGAGGAAGGGTGACGGTAGCCAAAACTTTGAGCACTGGCCTCTTTTTTAAGGCTGATTGTTGCACTTAGAGGGAGATGCCCAAACTAATCTGATGGGAAAAAAAGGGAATTAATAATACAATAACTGTAAAGAAATCCAGTTGCTTTAGTCTCATATGTTTATTCAAGTATGGCTTTGCCGTTGAGGTTTGTGAGCTGTGTGTGGCTGAGCAGCCTCGCACACCAAGGGTGAGTGAATGATTTCGGGCTGTAGCAGGGTGGCTTCCCACAACCTGCCTCATGCTGCATAGTAACTGTCCTCTAAAAGAAAGGAAAAAAAGGAATAACAGGCAAATGATTTTCTCATGGTTGTTTAATGTGTATTTTTCCCTGTAATGGAGAGAGAAAATGGCTTGCACTAATCACTGTTGCTTGCTTCTCTGCCATTAATGAGGAAAGCCTTTCCGAATACAGGTTGTGGTTGTCCTGGTGGCACTGATGATGGAGCAATATGTTACACAGCTCCTTCTCCCAGGAAGAGCATAATGGCATAAGTCCCTGGTCACAGCGGTGGTGAGAGGTGAAGAGGAGGGTGGCCAGAGCAACCTTTGCATGGGGCAAGCAATGTGCCACTCAGGTTTTGGCTCTGGAGGGCATTGAGGCATCAGCCAGCAGGATAAGCATTGCTCTAAATAAAATACCGTATGTCTAGAGCCAACCTGCAGGTCTGAAGGGCTGTAGGAGTCATGGCTTTGAATTAATTCTGAATTAATTAGCTGAGCGGCATGGGAGAAGCATGAGCTGCTTCATATCCTCCAGCTGGACCATGCAGAGGGGCTACAGTGGACAAGAGTGGGTTATGGAATGTGGGGCATTGAAACTAGACACCCAGCTCTGGTGCGTGGGATGGTGCAGCATCATGCTGCAATGTTTTTCCTCACAGTAATGTGGTTCCCATGGCTGGTGTTGCACAGGCAGAAATGGTTGTTTGGCCCCCACATCCCACATGCCTGAGAGGTGGCATCTGCAATTAGATCACACAGGGCTGCAAGACATCTTCTGACCCTTCCAGGGATGTAATTTGGACATAATGAAGATCTATAGTAATCAGATAATTACTATCGATTGCTCTTTAGACATCTTGATGAGGTAATTAGGGGGCACTGGAAAGAAGCTGGAACTGATTCATTGGCATAACCTTAATCTCAAAGGTTTTCCTATTTTGTTTCTTTTCCTCTAATGGCTGATAAACAAACATAATCTTGGCTTCAGGATCTGCCAAGACAGCGGTTTTTCTTTTATGCTAACTAGATCCTGAAAGTGATCAAAAGTAGCTTGTTATGCACTCAGGTACAATGGAGGCTCCTTTACTTGGCCTGGGGTAGTGTCCTGGTTTCCTGTGCCCACATAATCCTTGAGTGTGCTCACTCTGCATATGATTTGCTTTGGCCACGTGAGACTGTTGATTCTTGTAATTAAATATGACTGAGTTTGACTGTGTTGGTTTCTAATGCGGCTCATGTAGGTGACTTTGTACTTGCTTCTTCATGGGGATTACGGTTATGCTGTTTATAGGCAATGATCCACTGTGGTCTCATTAGTTACAGGCATGTATTTGTTTTTTAGCTGCAGAAAATGACCAGACTCTTGGCTTACTAGCTTTTGATTAGAAGATTAATATTTCCCTGAATCTATGTATTCATATATACAAACTGCTCCATCACAGTGTCTTGCTCTTGTTTTGATACCATCCCGCTTGACAGTCAGTCTCAGAGTAGACATCTGTTGTCTTCTGCACCACTCTGTCATGGAGCAGTTTGCCACAAGGCCACAAGCTGAATGACCAGCAGTATTCACAGGTACCACATCAGCAGGACCTACACAAACAAGAGCTTCCAAAAAGCAAAATAGTGAAGGTACCACTAGATGTCCAGTTTGGTGAGCAATGGGGAATGCTGATATATTTCTGTGTTCAAACAGTGCCCGTATGCAGAGTCTTTGTCTTCTATGTAATTGCACGCACTTAAGCTTTCTGCTAATCACAGTGTGTTTCCCAAAGGAGACATGGATGCCTTCATCCCTGCTGGGCTGCTGCTCTATGTTAAGAGTGAGGGAGTTATACTCAGATCCACTAGTGCAATTCAGGTTTAGAGTGAAACAACTCAGCATTTTTTCTGTAGTACCCAATTTACAGCATCTATAGCAGTCGATTTTGAATCAGAAGACCAGTGTACTGTCTTGATGAAAGCTGACTACTTTCTTCTTTTTATCACAATACTGCAGGAGGTCCTCCAGCTGGAGCGGCAGATGGGTGGGCAGCTTCTGGAGGAGCCCAAAGCATTGAATTTTAAGGGAAGCACCCACAACCTCCGCCTGTCCATTCATGACATTGCCCATTCTCTCTGGAAGAGCAAGCTGCTAGCTAAATACCAGGCAAGTGTCACAAACCATTCACATCAGATCCTAGCAGTGAGGCTTAAAGAATTTCAGTGACACATAGAGGTGTTCAAAAAACACCAGATGCCAGACCACAGTGCTGTGGACACTTTTTTCCCTGGACCATTTGCAGTGACAGTAGCATGGAGCCTACGATCTCTGGTCCTATATCTTCCATGCCCTGATCCCACATCACTCCCTGACTGTACTTCTTTTTACTTTCCTCCTACAGGAGATTCCCTTTTACCACATCTGGAGTGGATGCCAGAGAAACCTGCACTGCACCTTCACACTGGAAAGGTTCAGTCTGAACACCCTGGAGCTGGTATGCAAACTCTGTGTGCGGCAGGTCGAAGGAGAAGGGCAGATCTTCCAGCTCAATTGCTCTGTCTCAGAGGTAAATGTCATCACTGCACTTCTCTATCTGACTGCAGGAACATGGGGAGCTAAGGAGTTATATCTTTTCCCATTGCTACCTGTTTAGTGCTTCCTATTTTCAACCTGACTGCTGGCATCAACATAAGGGTTGGATTAAGCCATTGCTTTGTATCTCCAGTTGCGTTTCCCCTTAGTTTCTCTCATCTAGAAGGGAGCATTCCCCTTTCAAAGGACGGAAGAGGACAGCTGTAGTGTCCCTGCTAGTGCTGCCTTTTTGTGACTATGTGGAGGGGCTCTTCGCCTACCACTCCATAATGCTTCTCACGAAGAACTGCATGGTCCTGTTTTCTGGCAGTCCACAAAGCCATTATGCCTGACATTCCACTGAAAGGGGAGGAAGAAGAATAGGAAAATGTCATTGCCATATGTTTGCGTGAACGATTCCACTCTGATCCCATATAACTGCTGTGCAATAGGGGATATCAGATGATCTAGTTGCAACAGATTTTTCTCCTCGGGTTTTGCTATGGCTACAGATCCTGACTATCATCTTCAAATTTTTCTTTTGATGGCTGACGTTTTCCAGTAGAAAACTGATCATAAGGTTTGGAACACCTTTGCTGATACTACATAGCACTGGAGAGACCACAGACAAAAGTTACTTGTGCTGTAGGACCCTGATGCTGTGCACCGTTACCCATAACATCTGCTCGGTTATTGGGTGTAAAGTTGCATATTCAGCTGGGGACTACACAGCATTAAAGACAGATGGTAAAACAAGTATCGTAAACAATTATTGTAATAAGTGCTGCATTGAGGTAATCTCTAATTTAACCTTGCAGAGAAGAGAAAGGACTGAGAGTAAGTTTAATGAAATGCAAGTATACACTATAATCATCTTCAGCTGCTTATGTGTAATAGGGCCTGGTAATAGATTCAGGGGGAACAGAATAATATTCTTGTCTTGTGCTGCAATCCTATCCATCAGGGATGAATAGGAGGAGAGAATAATACTGCTGTTATCAAGACTGCCTACTGCAAAATTGCTCCTCATTGTTGACACCTTGTGATGTTCCCAAGCCCCAGAGAAATACAGGAGTACCTTGGGCTGCTAAGGACTGGCATCAGGGTTGTGTCAACTAGAATAAAAACTAAAACTCAGACTATATGATGGCAGAAGTCACCTGGAAGTGTAATAACAGCAATCTGGAAACTGATGTGCATGCCTCTGACAGGCGTGATATAGACACTAGACCAGACATAAGGAAACTGTAGCTGTGGTTCCTCACATTTTCTTCCATGGTTGGACTAGTGCTATCCAGCTAGTGATTAGGCATTGCAGGACTATGCTGGTGCTTTCTTCATTGCTGCCTCTCTGCCTCTGTCACCCTGTGGTAAAAATATAGTAATACAGTTTCCCTCATCCTCCTTTTATGTGCTTTCTTTTTTGTAAAGAATGCAAAACTTCCGCAGGTTAAACTATCTTATTCTGGCTTTATACAGTGTCTCCCACTGGGACTTCGAAAATACAAATGCAGTGAGTGACAAAACATGCACATCTGCAAGGCAAGAGGAAGGTTGCAGTAAAGATCTCCCATCATTTGTTTCTAAAGCCCCCTTTTGCCTCGCACTGTCGATACTTACACAAAAGAGTTCCAGGGCAGTGCCACAGACACCTGGGCTCCTTCTTCTGCAGCAATCTTGATGCAAATTGAGCAGCAGGTTACCTTGAGATCTAAGGCAGCTCTGCTTCAATGTGTCACTTGTGTCTTTTGGCCCAAAATTAAAAGGGAAGGTTGTTCGTCTGCCGCGCCACCAGTCACCACCCTAGAGCTCCTTCTGGTGAGCCTGCAACATGCATGCAGCAGTGCCATGTGGGTCATTCTGCTGGCTCCCAGGCAGTCCCCACTGGCAGGCAGAGGACAGTAGCTCTGTTGCCTGAAGCTGTGGGGCTGGGGAGCTGGTCTGTGAAGCAGGCCCTTGGTGCCCAAGCAGGGGTGCCACGTTGGACACTGTTTTTCTCTTATTCACTGAGGACATTGCAACCTCCCTTGGTTGCATGGTTAGACATTTCACTGATTGCCTAAAGAGTCATATCTTAGAAAAAAAAATACAAAAAAAAGGCATATTTACCGAGTCCAAGAGAATTAATTGCTGTGGATAAAAGAGTAGAGGCAAAAGAGGTTTAAATTCTGCTCATTACCCACAGATCCTTCTTTTCCCCTTTCCATCTCTGTGTACTTTTTCTCGGGGGGAAACTAAAGACTGTGTGTGCCGTGAGCAACTCGAACAAGCTTCCTGGCGGATTTGCAATCACAGCTTAAGACAAGCATTACCTGGTTTTGAGACAGTTTCAGGTTTTACGGGGCCTTCCCAGCAGCCAGCTTGACACAAAGCAACAAGACAGCTCACAGAGGAGAAAACAAATTGACATTTAATGACGAGTCTTTTGCATGGGTGTTTCTGGCTGCCTGGGGCTGTGACTTGGGCAGAGGCAGAGATGAAGCAGCTCCCCTGTTTCTGCCAGCCCAGCTTCAGGCCTGCCATGATGCAAAGGAGAGCAATTGAGAGGGTGGGTGAGAAGCTTGAAAGGAGACCCAGCCCTGCTTACCACTTTTTCCATCAGGTGGTTTGGTAGCTGGAGGTGGCAAGTGCAGCGAGTGGGAGAAGCGTTCCTACTGCACAGTCAGGTGGCCAGTTGGCATCGATGGGGCTTGGGGGAGCTTTCAGCCACCCTGCAGGACCTCGTCATTCCTAAGCAAACCGAACCATCTAAATTGTCCTACCAGCTACTGAACCCCTCCTTCTAACTACCCATGAGCGCTAAATCCTTTCAGGCCAAGGAATAGGTAAAATCCTTTCCCAGAAGATCCAATTGTTTGTTATTCCCAGCAGGATCACATTGCAGTTGTGTCATGTGAAGCCTCCCAGCTGGGAGGACCACATCAGAGAGCATCAACCTCATACCTACAAGGGGCAGACTGGCTTTGGAGGTGACTTTCCCTTTAAAACACTGCTGCCACAGCCTTTGAGTGCAATGACTGCCCCCCAAGCGTACAGGCTCCATCTATATCCAGCACAAATTTAAAGCTGCATGAAAATGAAGGATCAGCTTGTGCATGGGGCAGTATTAACCATCTCTCCATGGTCTGCCCAGCATCAGAGGCTTTGGAGCACACAGGTGCTGCCAAAGTGATGTCAGCAGCATGAGCCCGATGCTGGCTCAGTGTGGGGTGTGGAGCTCGGGGGGCTGCTGGGATGGGGCTCCTGCCAGCTGAGCTGGGAAAGCCCTGTTCTACCCTAGTAGTAACAATTTGCTCTGAAGTGTGTCAAAGTGCCTAATCTTTCATTATTTCAAGTCAGCAATCGAGTAAGATGGGCTCAAAAAAAAAGGAAAGAGAAAAAATAAAATCTGCTGTCTGCCAAAAGTCAGTTATAAATATTTCTCTTTTTCAGCTGACTAACATAAATGCTTGATTAGCAGAGGTCTGCTCCTCTCTGATGCAAGTAAAAGCACTGAGTCCCAGAGGATATGTTTCTACAGTCATCTCTGCAGTCAGTAGGAAAACTGCTTTTTTTTTTTTTCACTTTCTTTCCAACATTAGGAACCTACTGGCATTGATTATCCTCCTATGGACTCAGCAGGCACCATCACCACCATAGTAGGGCCCAGCGCTTTCAGCATCCCTCTCCCAATAAGGCAGAAGCTGTGCAGCAGCCTGGATGCACCTCAGACCAGGGGCCACGACTGGCGGATGCTGGCCCACAAGCTGAAACTGGACAGGTGAGTGGGGCTGCCTGCTTGTGATCAAGCAGCAAAGCATCCCAACAGGGAGGTGCAAAAGGATCCTGATGAAGATGAGTGACAGCAAATGTGTCTACAGTCTGGTTGGACTGACTGCACAGATGAACACCTTGACAGCATCAGCAATGGGGATGGCCTGAAATCATATAAATTCAGGTAGCCTTCATGCAACTCAAAAATTGAGTTTCCTTTTGGCTTTTTTACAGGTACCTAAATTATTTTGCTACAAAATCAAGTCCCACCGGCGTTATCTTGGATCTCTGGGAAGCCCAGAATTTCCCTGATGGCAACCTGAGCATGCTGGCAGCAGTTCTTGAAGAAATGGGAAGACACGAAACCGTTGTTTCTTTGGCAGCAGAAGGAAATTACTGATGCAGCCTTGGTGTGAACAGGAAGGACAGACGCAGGGAGTGGTAATGCCCTGTTATTACAAATGAGAATTGAAATGAAAACCCAGACCAATGAGTTACACAAGAGACATTTCAGAGAAGCAAGCAAGCAAACAAAAAAGGAAAGAAAACAGCCCTGACCTTCACACATACTCTCTTTGTACATTATCACAGGATCTAAAAGAAATCATGCAAAGTTGTACCTTGAAAATACAAATCAACCTAACGTTCCTCTCGGCTTGGCTGTACACTGCTTGGTACAGGATTTTACAGTTTCCTAGGAAACGCTTTTTATTGCTATCCAGATATATGGATAAACTTTCTTAACAATCCCAGTTTCTATGGATGTTGTTTACATCAAATTCTGGACAGGGGTAAGGAGACTGTCCATGGCTCTTTATATTTTTTGTTTAAAGCCATTCTAGACAAGGCTATGGACAGTTGGTTGTGGCTATTTCAGCTTATTGGTTTCTGGTGAATTTAGATTTTGGCTACAATTCTGCACATCAGTTGTCTCACAATGATCCTCCTGTCATTGTTCTGTTTCCTAGACCTACTTGTAAAAAAAAAAAAGAAAGTATGCATCTGGAAAGCAGGTACTCTGGGTGCTAAGCAGGAACACGTGTAATGTCCCCTTCCTTCCCCAAGGCAATCCCACTGAACGTGTCCAGAGAATAGCTGTAAGAGGGTGGGACACACAGGATCAGAGTTAATTTTCAGTTTGCAATGTAACAACACCCTTTCCACCCCTTTGTGCTATGAGAGGACATAGAGGAGTGGTTAGGGGAGAAAAAAAGAAACCCAGAAAAGAATAAAAAAGGAAAGTTGCTATAATAATTATTTACTAATTAGAATATAGTGCAAGGATTATAATTATTATTATTACTACCATTATTACTTTATTACTTTATTTCTCATTTTGTCAGCAGCAGAATGAATCATTCCTGTTTTATGGAACCTATTGTCCCCTTTCTGAAGGTCTTCTAAGACTCATCCCTCTATATTGTCTCTGTCCTTCTTTCTCCAGCCATCATACTCCACCCCCAAAGTTCTCTCCTAGCCCACAAGGGTTGCTCACCTTAAGTTAGCATTGCTGTGCTTCATACCCAGTGCAAAGGTGGTGTAAACTGGTGACACCACACTGAAGACACTGATCTGCACCTACAGAGGATCCAACCCATCAGCCCTCCTTGGAATGTTTTGCACCACTTCAGTGCTCCCAGATTCCTCCAAGAGATAATCCTGTCCCAAGGTGACTCTGAACCAGTGATGGCTTCCCAGCTCAAGTACGTGTAACCCGCTGGTTCAGGAGCATGGGTGCAAGTATGTGGAAGCACTGACATTGACCACCTAATTTGTGTGTCCAAGGAGGGCCTCCATATGTCTTGCTTTGCTTTGAAGCAGTCTGAGAACCAGCAGATCCCATTAGCTTCCCGTGGAGACAAAGGTACTCACTCTAAGTGAAACCGACCTCCTCCCATAATGTTTGCGCAGGCCAGGGCTACTGGGAGTCAATCTGCCAGGTCATTTCTGGGTGAGATGCACTCAGCAGATCTTTGCTGCTCTTCCTGAGCTTGCTGCAGCAGCATAAGATGGTGGAGTTTGCTGCCTGCTCTGCACTCCCTCCACTGCCTGGACAGCACAGCACAGGTCCTCAGTTGCTGACTGAGGGGATGTTCGTCCCTCTTGGCCTCATCCGCCTTTGCCACCACAAACAGGCAGAGTGGGACCTTGATAAAAGGAGAGAACTCTTGCTTTTTTGGTTATCACTGCAAACGTTTTATTTTCTGCTCAGTGAAAAGGCTGACTCTTTGGTACATGACAGCACATAAGAGCACAGTAGTTTTTATGCCAGGCTTGTCTGTCCTCTACTTTCAGTGCAAAGAAGGCTTTCTTATTCAGCCCATTCACTCCAGAATCCCAGCCAGGCCCCAGTGGTTGTTCCACACACACACATGCTCCTGCCCATGTACGTATTCCCACTTCATCTGGTTCCTGAGACTGGAGTTTGTTTTCTTTTGTGGTTTCAGTTTTGGTTTTTTCCCTGAGGCTTTCTGGATTGCGCCTTTAAAGGTAACTTTGAAAATGTCATTGGTCTAAACGGAATTTCCTCTGACCTTTTTCCCATTCGACATTTCCATAGGCTTGGGACTTTTTGTGTTTAATTTCTTAGCTCCTTGACACCGACAGGGTTTTGATTGACTGCTGGGCAGCGATCACAATGCACTTCCTTCCTCATAAGAGGTAACCCAGCATTCCAGTGAAAATCAGGGACCAGACATTTTGAATTTCAACATCTGCCTGCATTTTTCCTCTGTAAGCTCTGCCTTCTCTGAATGTGGTGATGTCAAGGACATCCTTTCCGTAACCAACCATGATCTTTTTTCAACATCAGGAGGTTTCAACTGGGGCTTCCAGCTCTGCCCTTTCCCCGGATTTTTTTGCTCATCTTGGAGCTCTAAAATGGCTCTCAAAAGACATGTCTCAGCTTTTCCCTCCCCCCGTGCCCTCTTCAGGTGTAACCAGTTGTACTTAGTTCACGGTTTTTCCCCCGTCCCGTGCACCCTTCTTGCATGGCTCCTCTTTCAAGGCAGGTGCATGAGCTGAGCTGTCCTTTAGCCCCTTCCCCTCTTTGGCTCAGTGTTAGCTGGTGCTCAGACTCCCTGATACTCCAGGCTTTTGCTAGGTGGGCAGTGTGTGCACCCTGCTCACATGGATCTTGCCAGAAAGTGTCTCATAGTTATCAGTATCACTATAAGGCGATGTCCTCTCTGCCAGCTCCCTGATCTACTGCCTGATACCTCCTTCAAGAAAAAACAGATGAACAACTTTCTTAAAATATTCTGGGACTTTCTTCTTTTACAGTGTCACTATAAAGAGGAGTTATTGAGAGAAATAGTCATACTCTGATTAAGATCAGCATCCTCAGAGGTAGATGGCAGTCAAGAACATCACACTAGGACAACAGCATTGCTAGGAGGTGGAATTGCTCTTCTTTTATCCCACCTGCTCAGAAACCTTCCCTCGCCCATTGCAATCACAGGCTGGATGGTTTCTCCATCCTCTGCTCCATCAGTTTTTGCAGGGTCCCAGTGTGGCACCATGCAACCTGTCCCAGCCCTGGCAGGGCAGGGAGAAGATGCCAAGGACGGGGATGTTTCCTGTGCAGATTCACACTTTGTCTCTGCAGCTCCACACTCATGCTTTGCCACTGCTGCTCATGGCAGCTCTCACCTCACCTGACATTCTCCCTGCATTAATTTTATTCATTTTTAAATTATTTTTCTGGGAGGTGCCACACTGTCAGGGCATGTGGCTGGGGAGAGGGCTCTGGGGTAGGCCAGTGGTAAGCTCTCCTCAGCATCCCCATCCTGCTACCCCAAGGAGAGAGAGTGGGAAGCAAGGGTAGCCCGATCCTCTCAGGATATTATTTTTGGTGGGGGAAAACTCAGCAGTGGTCCCTCCGCCTGGATTGTGTGGACACAGTGCCATCTCGTGGGGCTGAGCCCCAGCTCCAACACAACACGGCTGCATCGAGCAACATCTCCCGGGAAAAGGCTTTCCTGTGGGGCAGCTCTTGAAAACGGCAAATAAGTTTTGCAGGCAGGAACGACTCTTAGAAGTTATTGTAACATTTTATGTCAGGTAAGCACATCTGCTTTTACTAAAAAAAAAAAAAACAAAAAAATGCTGCAGGCTTCTTATCCTCCAGTTACTACTATGTCTTTAATTGTCCACTTTCAGCTATGTGCTGTAGCTATTTTGCTGCTCTTCATACCATCTCTTCATTACATGCTGATTGCTAGTGCTATAAATAATATATATATTATATAAATATATAAAAAATATCTACTGACTTCAAGGAAAACCTGCAATTTCCGAGTAAGAAACACTACCGGAGGCAGTCTTTTTCACCTGACATTTTTTTCAGTTCTTCTTGTGTTGTGTTCTTGTGAAAAGGTGGCTGTCAGTGTATAGGGTAAGTTTGGGGTTTGATTGGGGTTTTTTCCAAATTTTCTGATCACACTGTACCTCACTCAACAGTGCAAGACCTAAGTTTTGAGGCAGTGAGGGTCTCTTCAGTCAAAATTTGGTTCCATGGGAGACCAAGACTCTTTTTTTTCCCATATCACTAGCAGAAATGCAGAAACTCATAAGACATGTTGGAGTTCAGGGTGCCCACAGAGCAAAACATGTCTCTTTCTTGGGTTTCTTGCAATTTCTGTTGCTTACGTATAGAATAAATGTATTCACATGCTGTAAGCCTGTCATTGTGGACAGTGTCCTAATGTCTTGTATTGCTGCCTACAATAGTTTCTTTTTGATTCTCCTTTTCTTCTTATCTGGGGGGTGGGGTATAGGGAAGGGGGGAGTGGGGGTGGGGCCTAGGTCATTGTATGCTCTAGTCAAGTAGTTACCACAGCTCTGAGGTTAATTTTAAACGAGATGATACTGTTGAGGTTGCATTTTTTTAATCTTGTGTCCAGGGCACTTTGTAAACTATCATCTTACTGAGTGTTCAGAAGTCTTTTCAGGTGTTACTCTGGCTTTCATCTCGCCAGGAAGTAACTAATTGCTTACAGGCTGGCTTGCTTAATATCAGGTAGCGCAAAGATGCAAGTGGTTTGTGAGTGAAAACCAATCATTTAGTCCTTCTCCCACAAAGACTCCAATGAGGTATTGTCACCACTGCAATCCATTCCTAGCTTCTGTGTGAAATTTTGAGTTCATAAAAAAAGCTGCGCTGAAGATTTTTTAATGCTGAAGCATGTATCTTGGGCATCCTTTGAAGTGGGAATTTAACAGAAATGCAAAGTAAGTGAGTGTATCTGTAGATCCACTTACAGACAGAAAGGAGAAAACAAAGGACACCTACAGCTGGAGGCTTTTAGCTATGATGTTAGTTGTGGGCATCCTCTTATGATCAACTTTTGTTTGGGAAGATGAAGGTCAAAATTCAGTGCTGTATCATCACTGCAAGGTCAAATAGGCAGTACATCAAGAGCCAGCATAGTAAAATCTGGCAAAGAAATAGAGGTAGACTTAAACCAGACCCACAGAAATGAGCCCTCAGGTTTGGTAGGTCAAGCTCCTTGCTTGAAATAGGAGCATTTAGTGTATTTAGTTACTTATCCTTTAAGCTTGGCACCTGCTCCCTGAAATCTGAAAATCCCTTTATCTGAAAGTCCTTTGATAAACTCTGCCTGTACAAAAAAACACAATGATAATCCAGAGTTTCCACAAACCTCTATCACTAAATAGGTTTTTCACATATTCGGTGGTGGTGGTTAAACACATTTAATAGTGGTTCAATCTCCTCAACTGTTTACAAAGAAATTAATTGCTGCGTGTGCTGTACCCTGGGTCTGCCCTTTTCTCCAAAAGCATCCCATGCCATGGCATGTGAGTAACTGCTGGATGCCCCTGAAGCAGCAGTATGTAATCAGGCAGGGCCCCCCTGCAGCAGTGAGGTGGTTCTCCAAGTACTGGCACTCAGGTCTCCAGCTGCCGCCTTGCAGCTGGTGGGACAATAGCCCCTAGATGAGAAAAGCATGTGTGCAGCCCTGAGAGCTTCTTTGACTGCTGCCAGCTGGCTCTTGCTACAGCTTGCCAGTAAATTTGGGAGCTTAAATGATATGAATAAAAAGAAAAATCAGTCTGGAAAGTAAACAAAATTAGGAAGAAGGAGAAGCAAAACACTCTTGTCCCGTAGATCTTTCAAGGCACCTTGCAAAAACAACTCCCCAAGTCACGAGCCAATAACATACTTTGACACAGAGTGCATAACACAGCTGAGACAGAGAAGTTATGGCATTACCGTTTTGGCACATCTGTTTTGCTAACACATGTGCTGTCTGTTAATGTTAAAGAGTAAAACAAAAAAAAATAAGACAGCACCTTTGGTACCTTTCCAAAGCAAAGGAGCACTCATAGGAAATTAAACATCTGTGCAACCCTGGCCAAGAAGGTGTCACATTTCCCTGCCTCTTCCCATGTCTCAGCTCTACCAGGGTTTGTGGAATTTGTTTTCTTTGTTATTCAGATCTGGAGAACTATTTTGGTTTTGATTTCCCTATTGCTGTATCTTCTATGCAATTCCTTTTCTAAAGACTGACTTACTATCAGAGAAGTGCTAGCCATTGCATTATTTGTATTGCTGTACAGTGGAGGTGTGGTTTACTAGTTCTGAGTGTGCCTCTTACCCCCCTCCCTTTTTCTTCTTCCCTCTGTTTGTAAATGCCTGCATTTATTCTGTCAGCCTGACATGTACAAAGTGTAAGAAAGAATTTTTAAACAGGTAATAAATTATATTTATAAGCAACTGAAAAAAAAAATACTGCATTACCTCGTGTTCAATTGTTTAGTTACCAGAAGCTTCGAAAGAGAAGTCTTTTATTTATTTTTCTTTTTCAAAAAAAAAAAAAAAACTAAAACATATCTGCTCAAAAGGATCCTGTTGCACATAAGGACTTGTGATGTAGTCTGCTTCTTAAGATACCACTTATGATATCCACATGCCCATGAACGCTGTGTGATTTGACTTCATAAATCCTCATGCCCCTCCATGGAGCTTTGTCCCAGCAGCTATGGGTGGATTCGCCCCAGACAGGTTTTCCTGGGTTTTGTATTTTGTGGCTACAGTTAAAGGTGGAGAAGAACAACAGGCAACAAAACACACCCTCAGCTGCTGAGCTCATCTCCCATTCCTGCATCCCTCCTTTTTGTTAGAGATGGGAGCAGGCCACTGGGTTTGTCACAAATGCCTGGGAGGCAAACCAAACACCACGTTGGCAACATGATTTTGTCCAGCACTACCTGCTTATATCTGATTTAGCCAGGTGGATACAATGCCCAAACTTTGAATTTTACCTGTGTTGCACCCTCTCCCCATTGTCGGAGATTTTTTTTTCTGCTGGGTGGAGTTTTCTGAGTGGTAGTTCATCCTAGGCCTTGTTAGACCCATTGTGCTCATTGTTCAATTTCTGGGAATGCAAGAGACTATTCCCCAGTGCCGTCGTGCCGCTGTTTCTACCAACAATGGGGTGGCAATGAGGAAACAGTCATCTCTTACAGCCAGTCCCTTGTCAGCAGCCCAGACTCTGGCTGAGGAGCTCATCCTGCCCATGATGGAAGAGATACAGGGGCCTGTGCACTGCCAGCGACAGCACCATCGCATCCCATTCCATCCTGTCCTCTGAGGGCACAGGGCTGTCTGCCGGCCCTCAAGCTCTCCTGCTGTGCCGTGCTGAGGAATTCTCAACCCTTGCCATCTCATATACCAAACCACCAGCCAGCCACACGATGTGCTTGCTCAGCAGCATTCCCTGCAAGGGGCCAGTCAAGGTCAAGTCAAAGCAGAAGCACTTTGATAGTGTACAAAGCCAAACAGCCCAAGAGCCGAGAATGTGGTAACAAGTGCATTTGCCAGGTTTGCGAGACCCTGCAGTCCAGCAGGAAAAGGGCAGACCTTTAAAAAAATCATCCCCTGTATGCTTGGAATACAGCAAGTATGGCTTGTATGTATGAAAGAAATGTATGGCTAACACAAGTCACCTCTGTTTCCCTAGCTTCCCTGCTAGAACCAGGATGTGGGCAGTCTCTGCCCACTGGCTCACATATTTTTTTTGCACTTAACAGAAAGGAATTCTTCCCAGGAGGGTGGGTATGGGCAGTACCAGCTCATGTGTCTGTCGCTTGTGACTACTGGGGATGGAGCTGGGGACTGGCAGGACTGGCAGGTTATCGAGCCAAGACCTGACACCCCAAGTCTGAATGAAACACTGGACCTTTCCTGAGCACACTTGAGAATGGTACAGAGCCATGGCCAAGCAGCAGTGACAGGTTTACTCCATCCAAAAGCTACTGGACCCTTGGCACCATGAAGGGAGAACGGTTAATTTTTATTTTTTTTTTTATTTTATGATTATATCCTCTGTAATAGGAAGAGGTATATTATATATGAAGAGGACTTGGAGCTATGATGGGAGGGGAGGATCTGTACCCCAAGGGACATGAGGCATAAATACTTCAGTGGTAACTTTGGTTGAGGTGCAAGCAGGACTAGTTTCTGCAAAATTTAAGATGCTCACTTTGGAAACACTGCTGTTATATTTCCTGGTGCCAGTCTGCCTCTCCTTTTGCATACTTAGCTTTCACAGGAGACAATCATCTCTTTTCTGTCCATCCCACCATTCCCACACTGTCTATGTGACTTGCTGAACTCAAGTTTCCATTGGTTTCTGAAACCCCTGTGGAATGTGTGTGCTGTAGCCTGCAGTCCTTACATTGGCCATGCAGTTCCCTCCTTATCTTCAGGGACTTTCCTTTAGTTACATCACCTCCAAATGTTCTACCTGAGACTCCTGGAAGTGTCTGCTCCAGTGTTTCTGCTTTTGAAGATGGGACTGCAACTCTCCTTCCCAGGTAGCGAAAGGCATGGTTCAGTGTGTTTTATGAGGAAGCAGAGCTCTGGTTTTGACAGTAGACAGTAGCATGACCTTGCCAACCTTGAATGAAGCAAAACAGTCTCAACGTTGCCTGCAGCTGCAGGAGATATGGGTAGCTAAGCCCAAGGCTAAACAGTAGCCATGCACCTAGCAAGGAGGAAAGGAAATGAGAACACAGAGCCTAGGACTGCCTCCAAAAAACACACCTAGAAAATTAGGGGAAAAAGCAAAGAGGATAGGAGCGTCCTGTGTAGGGACAGCAGTTGGACTCGATGATCCTTTTGGGTCCTTTCCAGCTCGGGTGATTCTATGATTCTAACAGAAGGCAGCTACAAGAACACCTATCCCAGCAGCATGATGGAGAAGGTGCAGCCCAGACCAGCTGTGCCGAAGCACCAAATGCCTTCAGCACCGAGCAGCCAAGGGGAGAGGAAACAGCCTCAGAACTATGGGATACAATGACACATTAGGGACAACGTGTGGGAAGCATGGGGCTTTCAAACCTAAATGTGACGTGGCCAAGGGACAGTGGAAATGCTGCTGGAGAACACATCCAGTGCTCCACCACTGATCACAGACAGTCTGTGGCAAAGCAGGTGTATGTGTGTGGTAAGGTGCAGCTCAAGGGAAAAAAAGCTGTTTACACACTTCCAGAAACAACTGGTAAGGTGATTACAGATTAGGTAACCCTGAGCTCAATGCTGCTTGCATCAACACAGCACTGCAGAACATGAAAAGAGCTCAGGACATAAATACAAATTCTTTCAAATATCTCTCTATATGTTAAGATACATACGCTCCAATGTCTCTCAGCATTAATTAATGCCACATTACAGCTGATGTAGAGTATGTAGGCTGCAACTTATTTTTCTTCTGAAGCATGGGGCTGGAACATCTACCTTCTGTTTCTGCACAGATTACCTCCTGTGCCTCTTGTACTATTAAAAATAATAGTTGAAATTCATAAATGTATGAGGGGAAAAGGGAAGGGGAGGGCCTCTCAAAAATATTATGTGAATGCCACATTTATACATATTTACATAATCAGCCACAAAATGAAAGTGACTGCTCTTTTAGTGGTAACAGTATTTTAATTACTCTTTCTCTCTTCACTGAGTTGTGAAAGGGGTGATCCTTTTTTTTTATGCCAGTGGAAACATATGCAACATCTTCCTGTTTACTTATTTGCTCAAGGAAAAAAATCATATTAAAAATAAATAAATAAAATGAGGCATGGTCAAAATAATCTAGCCAGGGAAATGAAATCAAAGTTGGTGGTTTTCAAGCAAATGAAAAGTAAACAGAATTAGAAGCAATCTGTTTCATGGATATATGGAAACAATTTTATTTGGGGGGAATGTTAAAACAACCATATACAATTTGAACAAATACAACATAACACAATTTGTTCCCCAGGTTTTATAATTACAGTATTTACATGTTTAATAAGGCACTGGTTCTCAAAAAAGAACACAAATTAATTTCTCAGTCTTTACATTGACAACATTTTCTTTACTAGAAATAACTGTGCTAGAGAAAGCATAGCAGTTGCTAAATGGCATCTCTTCCTTTTGCTTTTGGGGCTTTTTTTTCGTTCTTCTGCCACTTACCTATTTCATTTTATCTATGCCAATAAGTCACTAATCTAAACTTCCTTCAGTGGTTCACATTTGAAAATTGGATTTCCAGACCTGCAGGCACTTGAAGCCACAATTATCTTCACCAGTAACTTCCAAGCCCTCATCAATGTGCACCATGAAATTACCAAATTCTGGAAATGACATTAAAAGGCCACACCTGGCAATATAAATGTACTAAGTTGTAGTCACCGTACGTGCTGAAACCATAATAAATTACACGTTGAGTGTTGCAGAAAATCAGCCATGCAGGTGGTAACTTGAATGTCACAGCACCAGAACAAACAACTTCCACCCTTGCCTTAGGCTGTTTTCTGGTCTTAGGAATATTCCTTTGCTATAAACATCAGTTACAGTGGGTAGGAGATTTGAGGGCAAAATCTGGCCTTTTGAGTCTTGGGAAAATAATGGCAGGCACCAGTTATACAACTGCAGATCCTTTGCTTTCTCAGAGTGTCTCCTCATGTATATATATATATATATTTATTTTCCTATATAGCACCGCTGCAGTGATTTGTCATTTATGCCTTTTCATAAATAAATATTATGTTTTATTTAGTGCTTTATCAGCTGTAATATTTACTCTTAATCTGCATACGGGAGTTATTCCAGACTCCCAACTGAATATATATATATATACTTTTTTATATATATATACTTATATATATATATGAAAAACCCACATGAACTTGAACATTGAACAAACACACTTTATGTAACCTATCAACCGGTATCTTAAATGTAAGACTTGTTCAGAAAATCAGTGACTGGTCCTTTCTCTTGCAACACACTGATGACAGATGCTGGGTGCATTGCGTCCACCAGCCAGCAAAGCATCCTCCAAAACATTTATAGGGAGAGCCATGACAATTTAAAAAAAAAAAGAACAAACAAACACCCAATGAACTATTTGAGGAAAACAGACACGAAATAAACATGGCAGGGAACAGGAGGGAAGAGGCATCCCCGCTGCGCAGCCACTTACCCGGGACCCACAGGGACTGGGCTCAGAGATGGGATCAAATGAACCAGCCCCGAGCACTGCCAAAGTCTATGGTCTCATCCACTTCGTAGCTGAGAATGCCCAGTTCCACAGAGCTGTGCTCACTGTTATGAAAGGGCACGAAGGTGAAAGGAGTGACAGTAGAAGCCCTGTGGCTCCATTCACTAAGTCAAAAAGATGAACAGAGGCTGGATTGTCCTGCTCATTTTGTGCTACAAATCTTCAAGCCAAGACACCCAAGGAGAGGAACAAACTCCACTCTCAGCCATGCAAGTACACTGCTTATTAAGGACTGGGGAAACCAACATTGTCGCTCTTGGGGCTAAGCTTTGGTGTACTATTAACTTTCAGAGATTTTCTTTTTGTATTCTTCAGTATTTCTGAAAATCACTCTAATTAACATCCTCTGATTACACTTTTTGACACCTATAATCGTGGAGGACTTGCTGGTTCTCTTGAACCCGTGCATTTTTTTCTCTGTTAGCTTGAAAGAATAAAATGGTAATTTTTCAACCAGAAATACCTTCAGGGAGCTATGAAGCTAAACCCCAATTATACAACTACCTACCACGAATAAATCAATTTTGTCCAAAAAGGGAAAAAAGAAGCATTACATAAATGCTGAGACTAAATCCAGCATGGCAATTATTTCAGTTCTGAAATAAGCTTAGCATAATCAAAGGAGCATTTGTAAGGACTATTTCAAAATTAAACTGAACACTATCTAGTGAAACAGGACATAGTAAAGCAAAAAAAAAATAAAAGAAGAGTGAAGAAGGCTAAACTGGTAACTCCCATACAGCTCAGCTTTGATAATGTAACGAAGGTCAGAGATCCCTCCAAAGAAAATACTTCACGGGGAATATTTCACCTCTCATTTCCCCTTCTGTAGTATTAACATCATAGCAAATGCTGCAGCCCCAGGAAAGAGGAATGGGGGAAGACAGTAAATACTGTTTTTTTCTTGCAGTTTTTCTCCCCTAAGAGCTCCTCTTGCTGGGAATCATGATGCTACACAGCCCCTGACTGGTGCCAGAGTCTGTCACTATAGTGCGGTGGCTTCTAGAGGCATGGGGGCTGCTCGAAAACCACCCAAAATATTAAGGCAGATGAAGCTTGCACCAAATTGTTCAGTTTGTGGTGCCTTTCACTACAGCAAAAGAAGCACTGGAGGCACCTGCCCACTGTTGGCTGTCGTGCCCAGCTCTCACCGCCCACCCAAGTCCATACTCCTTCCTGGTTGGCTTCTTGCTGTGGACAGAAGGCACCAGGCCTCCTTACACTTTTAGAAAAATAACTGCCACCCAAAAATGGGAATTTTTGAGATTCTTCGCTTTCCCTTAGAAAAGGGGACACATTTTTCCCCCTCCCCAGCTGTGGTTGTAGATGGATACCTCACTTTTACACAGATGAAAGAATAAGTTAATAATTACTTCTTACATGGAACTTGCTCTTACTCAGTGGTTGTGTATGTAGGTCACAGCAGTTTCAAATTCACCAGTGGATCTGAATGTACGTTTCATTTCCAATCACACACAAAATACTTTATTTTGCAATAGGGGGCAAGAAAGAAAGACAAAAAGCTGAGAAAAGGAGCATTTGTTTATCATGCTGGTACCATACCTATCGGATTTCCGGAAACATGAAGAACTTCTTCACACTGAACCACATTTATAAAGCTCCCAATTATCTTAAATGAAGCATGATATCTCCCGGGACAGGCCATGCACAGAAACCTGGCTGCCTGTGCTAACAATAGCAGGGATGTAATTGGGCTCCATCTCCATATTATGAGAATGACTCTCAGAAGCAGGGCTATGGAAAGTCATCTCCATGGTAAGCGGCTTTTAAGACCGTTTCCATTACAGCTCCTCTGGGCTGCAAAGACTCACTCTCCCTCGGTTTTTTTTTGAACAGTGGAGTGCAATAATCTCTTTAAAAATGAAAAAGTCACTTTACTTTCATTTTCAGCACAGTTTCCTCAATTTTTTTTTAAATGTAACAATATACATCTTTTTTTTACTTCTAACCAAAAGTTTTATTTTCATAAAACTTAAAGCAGTATCTTTTTAAACAATCAAAATAATAATAATAACAATAATAATAAAATAATAAGTGGCTTTCATGGAAAGCAACATGCATATTCTTAAACCAGTTACCAAAACTGTGTATTTCCCTGTGTAAACAACAAGGGTAGACAAGCCTCTTCCAATCTTGCACATCAAAATTCAGCTGATTTTTGCGAAGGATAGTCTCCACAAAAGCTGTTAAACAAACTTACAGCTGCTCTTAAGCATGGCTGTATTCAAGGTACTTAATAATGAAGACTTTTGATACCTCTTCAGGACTTCTGCCTGCATAAGAATGTCTGTTTCCATGGGCCTTCACAGGAACTGCGTCTGGCCCAGTCAAAGTTTAATGTCCTGCGACTCTGACATTTTGGCAAGTGTTTTCTTGACACGTAGGGCTGTGAGCCGGGAGGCAGGGTTGTGAGCCCAGCACTCCATCATCAGCTTCCCCATTTGCCGTAGGCACTGCAGAGAGAAACAGGAGGGAAAGTCCCACCTTGGTCAGTGGAACAGGAGACCGCAATTGGCAGCAACGCTGAAAAGCTAAAGGGAAAGTTCTTTTCTAAGGGCAGTCAAAAAAAAAAAAGACAAGATGCTGGCTGGTACTGCTTTTCAAGAACTCTGCTGTGCAAATTCATAGAATCATACAATCATTTAAGTTGGAGAAGACCTTTGAGACCATTGAGTCCAATGCTTAACCAAGCATTGCCAGCTCCCCTGGTCTGGCTCCATCCCCTGCTTGGTTCCAAGATACAGCCACACTCTCCTCTGCCTTCCAGTAACAACTCTCTTGCTGACAGGATCTCAGCATTGCTTTTGTTATCCCTGCTCTGCGTTTACTACCTTCTTACATACATAAAGCACCCTGTAAGCCACCACAGCCTGGTAGTGACCCCATCTGCCTATGAATTTACACAGCCTGCTATAATAGGAGAAGTTTTCCATCCTGTTCAGCTTGCTCTCCATCTTCATAAAGCTCCAGGCCAACAGGCAGAGCAGGCCCTTAAAGGCACTAAACAACACCCACCAGCAGTGCCCAGATCAACCTCATACCTCCCAGATTAACGCAGATTTTTATAACTGCATTTTGCTGATACACAAGGTTTTATGCACTAACAAGTTTGCCTCTCATCACTACAATTCTTGAAGTGGGATTACTGATGATGCTAATCAATTAATCAAGATCAGTTATTTCAAGGAGCCTCCCCAATCCTTAGTATGTGTGGTAGCAGGCCAAACGTACATTGTGTGCCATCACACAAAGCACTTTCCAGGGACTGATGCTAACAGAGCTTCCTCCAGGGTTTCCACTCCTGGTCTGAAAGCTCAGAGGGATTTGATTAGGGAGAAGACTGCACAGGCAATTCTGAATTACATCTATCCATGCCGGTTGTTGCACAGCATCTTGAGCCTCCCAGGGAGGGTGTTTTATTTTCCCCTCAGATTTCAAAATTGCCTACGTCTCATGCCACCTAAACCTTTCATCTACCTGCAGAATATTTGTCTACACACTGCTGTTCCAAAATGGCAACTGTCATCTGTGACTATAGAAGACTTTACAGCAGTAAACTGTATCAATTAACATGATTAATGACTTGTCCTGAATAGCATCTCAAAAGCTGCCAGCAGGTTTGGTTGCAGTAACTCAACTGCTCATTTCTGATCCCATAAGCACAACTTTGCCTTGTTACAGATGCTAGAAGGGAGAGTACATATTCTCTCACTTCCTTGTTTTATTTTGGAAAGCATTTTCTGCATCCTATGTCTCCTCTGCAAGGTCCCATCTGTAGCCCTCTTTGCTGAAGTCTGAAGATCTAAAGTGGTGAATGATCACTGCTCCTTGGTGCAGTCTGGCTACAGTGGTCCGTACTATTGCATCGCAATACTGTAATAGTGAAACTTAATATCCTGCCCTATAAATCATAGCATAAAATCACGGTAAAATCTTATTTCCAAACCTGTACACCTATCATCACAATAAAGCTATATGTTCATGTCATTTCAAAGAGATGAGAGACATTTTCCTCTTTAAAAAAAGAAGGAAAAAGGCTGGAATTATAGCCCAGACATTAGTTCACACTGAAGTAGCTGCCATAGACCAAGTATGCTGCCACTGCACTGTACACTACAAAATAATCTTTCTGTCGAAATTTTTGGCTCACCACTGACTTAAAAAATGTCAGGAGCAGAAAGCAAAATGTAGGCTATGTGACTGGTGCTAGCTCCTCCTCACTCAAAACTATAGAGAGTTGGGTCAGTCTCACTCACTTCCTCTTATTAAAAGCACAGGCTGCATTTTAAGGGGAGTGATACCTCATCACTGCTCCATCTGTTGGGAAACGAAGGACGTAGCCTCTTGATGCACACAATCTCCCGCATGTCCTCATACGAAGGGTCGCTGGGCACAAGGTCATGATATGGAAGCTGGTATTCCTCAACTATTCCTGAAAGAAGGAATTAGTTGCCCATCACTTGAAAAAGACACCTTCCACTACCCTCTTCCTCTCTTACTTGACAGCAGAATAACCATATTAACAATTTGATGCACTTCTCCTTGAATGGATTTCACTGCCCTGGAAGTTTATTCCACAGTCAAGATCCAATATAATTATTGTTGTGTAAAGACTGACCAGGTATCTTAATCCAAAAGTGTAGTTACTTGTCAAGTAAGACAGCTTGTATCACTGCTATCCATTCCAGCAATTGCCAGTAAGTTATCACAGAAAGAACTGTTTGTTAGCAGTGGTCCTGTATCAGAGTAATTAAGTGAAGAAAAAACTTTGAATTTGGTCTCCTTCTTGTCAGTGGACCTGGTTTATATTAAAGGGCATTTCTGTGCCTTTTCAGAACATTACAATGTACCATTCCTTGTGCACAGCATGATGACAACAATACTACAGAGTTTATATCACATCACTGCAATACACTTTACGAGTTTGTAAACACGGGGATAGTTTGCTCATCAGTGAAATTCAGCTCATCCAGGGTAAGCATGGAGTGAGCATTCAGCACAATACTGCAAGCTTTAAAGACCCACAAAGTTAGGTGCAGTTAGTGTAGACCCAAGAGAGACATGCTCTACTCTTACTTGTCACCGATCTGGCACGTAACTGCTGCTAAGACTTCTCTCTGCATTTAACTTTCCTCAGTGGCAAAATAGGAGTAATAACACCCATCATTTCTGCACTACACTGAGGTCTATGTGCGGAAAGCACACATAGCCTATGTGTACAACCATTGATCTATGCCGTGAGTCTGCAGCTGGCCACTTCACTTTATCTTCGCTGTCCTCACACTTGAATACCTGATATCAGAGGGAAATGAGGCATAATCACTGGTATGATGATGTTGTAATAAGTGTCACTTCCCTCTGGGTTTTTTCTACTTGTTTTGTAAAGAGATTATTTATTTTAAATAGTGGCACAGCATAACCCAAAATTGTTTGTCCTCCTCCTTCTATTTAACTCTAACAAAACAAAGAGATCACTATTTTCTTCCTGCAAAAATAGCTGAATACTCCAAGTTCAGCAAAAAAAGTGTTGCCATTGGAGAAGGCCCCCAAATGAGTTCTGTATTCCTTCTTCAAGGTAGGTATCCTCTGCCTTCAAATGAGCCATTACAATGTTTTTGTTGTTGAAATAGCACTGAATGATGCTTTAAAATAAGTTTCAAGATGAGTACAGATATTAGGAGAGCTGCCTGCATGGTAAAATTTGTCTATTGCAGTAAAAACAGTTACTCAGAAAAAGGGATGTAATGGAAGATTTGGGTTATAAATGGGGTTCAATGACATAATTAAAAGTGATCTCTCAGCAATTTACCTCCTGAAACACATCTTCTTGCTATCTCCCAAAGGATGAGCCCAAAACTGTACATATCAGCCATGATGTAGGATTGAAAGTGATTTCTGTTCAAGCTTTCATCCAGCACCTCAGGAGGCATATAGCGTTTTGTTCCAACACGGGTGTTTGGAGGTATGTCTACCTCATTTGTATCACTAAAAGAAAAAGTGGGGGAAAAAAGGGCATCAAACATCCAATACAGTGGCTTGAAAAGAAAGCAAAATAGATGGGAGAAGTAGTAAAATCACACCACATCCTCTCTCAAACAAGGTCAAAAGTAATGCATAATCTTAATGGAACAATTCTTACAAGGAAAGCTTCTTAGTGTGAAGGCAACCCTTCTTAAGAGGCTGACCTGCCTGAGGCTATGTTAAGCATTTAAAAGCAGAACCACAATGGAGATAAGACTCAACAGGGATGCTGTACCATTTGTGAGATTTCATTAGCATTAGCCAGAGCTCTAATGCTGGTGATAACAATCAAATCTTCATTAAATGCTGTTTTCTTAACATACTCCACTGCCTAATACTTTAGTCTTAGCAATTAATGGAGGACACTAAATAGCTGGGGCAGTATTACTTAGCTGTAGCACATCAGATCTGCAAGGAAGATGAGTCTATTTTTTGTGCATGCATTATGTTTGATCTCTACCAACCTTTACATATCAAGATGTGTAAACACAGAGATGTAAATGTGTGAAAAAACCTAACCAAATGTGTCACACTTCACACATCGCCCAGAATAGACAACATATACCTAATGGGAAGCAATTTCCCACTAATTATGTGACTAGATTTATGTTTTGTTTTCTTATTAGCTCAGATTCAGCTGTATCAGTTTTAAAGTTTTAAAAATTTTAATATATGGCATATATTGTGGTTTGCTGAAAAAGGTCTGTTTCCCATTCCCCACCCTCAAAACATAAATATTTTAAATGTGACAGATACATCAACATCTCGCAGAATAATTATACCACTCCTTCTAAACTTTTCTTAATGTACAGCAATTTTCTTCACCTACAGTTATGGAAATTACAAAAAAAAAGCCAACCTTGAGGTACCACCAGTCACCTAACACAGTCATTAAATCATGCATATGCTGGTAGCATTTCTGTATACCTCCAAGAATGTAACATAAATCTAGGGACATGCACTCTCTTGCAATATCTCAAATAAAATGAGAAATGTAGAGAACTTTACTAAACTCCTTAGCTTCAGCAGAACACACCCCTTTTAACTATTTTTTTCTGTTCCTGGTCATTGCCTGAGAAATGCTGTCTAAGGAAAGATTCATTAGGAAGAAACATCAAGTATGTATTGTAAATTTCATTTGGATTGTGACAAATATATATTACACCTTCTTTTATGGCAACACTAGCTAATACCAAATTCTCAGTTCTTAGCCAAGCAGTGTGCTGCTCTCTACTTGTCAGGCAAAGAATACCTACAAAGGGTGAATTTCTTCCTTGAAAATTTTACAGCAAATAGTGTATTTCCAAAGTTGTTTTCTGGACTCCTGTTCCTCAAAGCAAAAATACTCCTTTATCATCTCCCAAAGAAAGGTCAGGTTCATAAAGGAAAAGCCTCACCAAGAAACCTGGTAGATGTGTGAATGGTGAGAAGAGCACATAAAAACTGCTTTTCCTTACACTCTGAACAATTTCATTTCAAGATTTATACAGAATTCTTAATTTTTTTGATACTTCAGGGAGCCCAAGGTTTCAAAGTCGACCTCTGAAACTGAAAGCTTTAGTCCATGGTGACATTTCTTTGCACAGAAAAATCAGAGATGTCATAACACACGTCTCTCCCACCAGGATGAGTGCTGATTGCTCAAGTTCCTCTTGGACAGAGCTGTCAGACAATGATGACTCCTTTACGAATCCCAGGAGTGCGTTAAGTCATACTTGTCTGCTCTTTCTAAGTTGTTTAAACACACAACCATTTTTCAAAAAATCAAATTTAAAAGCCATTTCAAAAATCAAATTTGGGCATCAGCAATTTGATTTGTAGGAAGTGAAACAAAAGACAGCCCAAAGGGGGTGATTTTCAATAAATCCCAATCAGTAACTTGTATGAATGATTAGTATTATTCTATATAAGTTGTGAGTGAATTATTTTGGGATCAGACAGGCTGAAAGCTTCAGTGACAGGTTTACAGACATGACTTCAACCTGGCAGTGCTACATCCTTTTAGCACACGTGGTAGTAACACTTGGGTTGCTATTGAGGGTGAAGTAATGAAAATCGAACCTTTATGCAAATGCAACTAATGTGCTCAATAATTAAAAAGCATTATTTATACACCTGCATTACATGTTTACAAGACATACAGGTATACACGTATACCTGTAGCCCCACTTCACATACAGATGAGCACAGTGTGAAAGGTACGCACGTACGCTGCAAGTGCCTACAGGTCACTCAATCAACAACTAAACTACTGTTTGTGTCTGATTTACCAAGTTTTCTTTACCACTCTCACTTCTACTCACCTGATAAATTTGACAGCCAAGCCCAAATCTGCTATGCAGCAGGTGCCATTCTTTTTCACCAGGATATTCTTACTTTTTAGGTCACGGTGGGCAATAGCGGGTTTGCCCTGAGTACTGAAGATCTCAGTGTGAAGGTGGCACAAGCCACTGACAGAGGAGTAAGCCAGTTTTAGCATTGCTTTTGTATCCAAAGTAGTAGATTTCAGATAATCATAAAGTGAGCCATTCTCATGGTAATCTGTGATGAGATACAGCTGGGTCCAAGATCCTGTACCTTTAATGTCTGCAGCAATAAATCCTGCAAAAAAAAAAAAAAATATTTTGAACTTAATAATTTTCAGGTTTTTTTTGACTACTCAGAACTCTAGACTGTCAGACACTTCAATAGTTTTATTTTAATAACATATTTAATTTCTTTTGTCTTACTTTCATGCAATTATCCCACATCTCTAACCTTTAACGTATTTTCAGAAAGCCCAGATATGGAGACATAGGTGGCAGAAAGACATGTGGTGTTTGCAGTAACAGCTCCCAAATCCCATTATTTCACTTATATTTCAGTAATCCTTGAAACATCTTTCTTTTGAAAAGTGCTGGGTGGCTAATTGCAGAGCCCACCAGGTAATAAAGTGCATAGGAAAGGGCACAAGACAACAGGAAATTGAACTTAAGAAACCTGCATGCTATCAAATAATGCTCTTTAATTTTGCTCACCGAGAATATTTTCATGCCTCATCAGCACAGTCTGATAGATTTCTGTTTCTCTGAACCAGCTTGCCTCCTCTGTGGTAAAAAACACTTTCACAGCTACCTTTTCGCCACGCCACTTTCCCATCCAGACTTCTCCATAGCGACCTTTTCCAATCTGCTTTACCATCTGAATCTGTTTTGCGATGGTCCTTTGAACCTGTGAAAAGCCAAGACAGACAGTTAAACAACTTGCTCCTCAGAAATCTTCTACATTCCCCTCCCTCCTTCTGCATTTCCTTCCCACACAGCAAGCCCAGAGGAAAGAGGAATACACAGCCACTGAGACATGGATTTCACCAAAGCTCTGCAACGCACATGGCTCCCAGTTTTCCCCAGGATGCAGCGCTGGTGAGACCATTCCTGTCACAGTAAAGTAGACTCTCCATACATTCCCAATATGCACTATGGCCTCTCAAGAAAATAAATCAGTTTGTATGAAGGAATCGCTTGACTACTAACCTTGAAATTTTTATTTTCCTGTGGGGAGGTTGTCACTTACTAGAAATTCTTTTGTTTTTTTGGGGAAAGCTTTGACAGAAAACATCCTGGTCAATTCAACCCAAACCAAACCAAATTCCAAAGGGGTAGGTAACACATCTTTAATTAAAACAAGAATGTTTGTTACATACTCAATGCCGCAGGGACTCAAGGCTAGGGCTCACAAGTGTCAAAAGCATTTCAGAGCTCCAAAACTAAACCTACAAAGTGCAGCTTCCTATCACCTTCCATGAAAATCCCATGCCCCATAATATTAAAATGTAAATTAAGAGTTAGGAACCTCAGGCATTACAGTTAGAACCCACGTGTCTACTTTAATTTTAACAAATATCATAATTATATAGCAACAAAAAAGTAAGAATTTTATTCCAAAGACATGGAAGCACAGCTTTAAATCTGTCCTTTCTATTGTTCACACCAGCTTTGTCAGTGAGTGTGCTATGAACTGATGTTAAAGTCAAATCGTTTGTACAGCTGTCGCAGATCAATGTAGTTGGCAGCATTGCATAGATACCCTTCATACAGATAGCAGACCTCATGTAGCAAATGACCTGATTCTGCACTCAATGAGCTTTATGAGCACAAAGCATCTTGGACAAATGCAAACTAGGATTGGAGCATGCCTGTAGGTCACATATTACTAAATGTTCACAAAGCAAAACTCAAGTAGATGCTGCAACAAACCCACTGGTGTTCATGGTTGACTCAGCCTGACCCTATCATAACAGAACATTAAAATGCCACCCACTTGTACCTCAGTATTGCCAGTTGGATCCATAGCTAACAATTTTTGGTTTGGTAGGATTTTACAAGATTTGGAAAGAAAATGTTTTTATAGACTCCAGTGCAAGGAGTTTTTAATCTGGCCCAAGCAACTGGCAAAATGTGGAGAAGTGCAAGACCGAGGACTCAGTTTTACCACCACCCATACAAAAATTTCAAGCAGTTTATTGTAGCAAGCATGTACTGTTTGAATCACTACGAAATCATATGCATTTTATGTAATCCCTAATACGTTTTCCTAATCTTGGCTGACAAAAATGATCAAACCTTGGTTTTAATATCATTTGCTTCCTTTGTTATCTGTGGGAGGTCCAGTGGAAGATATGGGTTTGGTAATGTAGGACTGCCACAATCCCACTGCAGCATGAATGCACGTCCAAGAAGTATTCAAATCTTTTAGGTAATTCTATTACAATTTACTTTGTAAATAATTTCACAGTATCACAGTATCATAAGGTTGGAAAGGACCTCTGAGATCATCAAGTCCAACCTATAACCCAACACTAACACTAACACCAACTCTAACACCAACCATCACCTAAACCATGGCACTCAATGCCTCATCCAGTCTCCCCTTAAACACCTCCAGGGTCTGCGACTCCACCACCTCCCTGGGCAGCGCATTCCAATGGCCAATCACCCTTTCAGTGAAGAACTTTTTCCTAACATCAAGCCTAAACTTTCCCTGACGAAGCTTGAGTCCATGCCCTCTAGTTCTGTCACTTATTTGACAAAGTAAAGAAGAAAAACATACAGTGACATTTATGCAAATCTATTTCAAAACTCCCAGTTTTCTTCTGCCATTTAAACAGAATCCCATTTTTTAAGCCCTGCAATGTATTATTAGACTTTCAAGACAGTGGCTTTAGAACCATTATTTTTTATTAACATCAGTGAACACCAAGAATAGAGATTAGCCTTAATTTTTTAAATTGATTTATTCTCTTTTATACTGTCAGTGATTGAACAGTAGTTATATTATATTGGAATTTTGCTGCAAATTTTGTAATGTCATTTTAGCATTGTTGCTTTCTATTTTGCCTGTTTTAAAAATGTATCCTGAAAAATAATGCAGTTACATCAAATAACTTAATTTGTGTAAATATATGTAATGGTATCATGGAGTACATGCAATTACAATACTAATGATGAAAAGTGTCTCATTAAATTACATTAAGAAAATGAAAAACACATTTCTGTTATGGGTTTTCAGGTGGCAGAATACTATGTGAAGGGCCTTAACCTGGTTTCAAACCTGGTCAGATGATTTCCTACGAACAATTAATTTTATTTTAAGGAATTTAGCCCTTTCTTGAATCATAAACTAATTACGATCTCTAAAACAAATCGGTTAAAACTGTAGGAGGAACTGATATAATAAGCGTGCTGAATAAAGTCTTTGTTTGAATTATTTACATTGAGTAGGGTTGCGGGTTTTTTTCTTTCTTTTCAAACCTGTATATTTTGCTGCTTGAGTTTTGTGGCCATCCAGACAAGATTACATGGTCCTTTGTTTCCTTTCTCTGAGTGGAATCAACTCAATAAGAAGCTATTTCTACTTTCTGCATTATTCTGTTTTACAGATGTTCAGCTAAATGTATTCAGCTAATGAAGATGAGAATTCACATAAACAAACCTTTTGTAACTTCAATATTTTTACAGAGAACTTCATACCTATCGCTGAGATGCACCTCACCTATGAGGACAGGTTGAGAGATGTGGGGTTGTTCAGGCTGGAGAAGAGAAGGCTGAGGGGAGACCTCACAGCTGCCTTCCAGTACTTAAAGGAGGGCTACAGGAAAGCTGAGGAGGGTGTCTTTTATCAGGGAGTGCAGTGATAGGACGGGGGGGGGATGGTTTGAAACTAAGGGAGAGTAGATTTAGACTGGATACAAGGACGAATTTTTTTTTACAATGAGGGTGTTGAAACACTGGGGTACGTTCCCCAGGGAGGTAGTGGAGGCCCCATCCCTGGGAACATTCAAGGTCAAGATGGACGGGGCTCTGAGTAACTTGATCTAGTTAAAGATATCCTTGCTTCTGCAGCAGGGTTGGACTAGATGACCTGTAAAGGTTCCTTCCAACCTAAATCAGTCTACGATTCTATGCAGTCATTTGAAATTTAAAATTCATTGGAAGAGGAATTAGGAAAAAAAAACAACAAACCCATGTAAAGGTAGCCACCAAAATGTAATTCCACAAATTCTTCATACAGACCACTGAAACAAATGTCCTCAGCATCTAACCTCCTTCCTTGATTTTACATGTGAATTCATGGGATCAACTGCTACACCTTCACTTCTCGCCTTATCAAGGCCAACGGGGTTCTCCTTGTTTGCACAGACATGATTGTGCATCCCAGTTTATGGATTCAAAGCCTTGATTCACAACTTACTGTACTTTTCCACTTGTTTTAAATTGTGATTGGCAGCATTTGATCTGCAGCAAACTTTTCTGCCAGAAATACAAAGAGGTCAGGAGAAAGAACATTTGCTGAATGTCAAAGTTTTGATAAAATCTTGGTTAATGATTGTTTCTGTTATAATATCTGTGTCCATTAGACTAAATGTTCTGCACAGAATGAAAATACTACTGTTTATTAGAAAATGACATTTTGTAATGTATTTGCAGCTTACTTTCGTGAAATAATAACTTTGGATGTTTCAGTCTTTGCATAAGAAATAATACAGTTAAAAACAAACTCTTGCACAATAAAATCCAGAGCATTACTACCAGGCATTTTCTATATACTTGTTTCAAGCATGGGCACAGGGGTATTAATCTGTGCACTTCTAGTGAGTCTGTAGCTGTCTGGGAAAACACACAAATATCTATCACCAAGTGCAAGTTTCATTATAGGTCTTGTTTTCCTTCTCTTCCACAGAAAAAGCACTATTTAAAGGGAAAGGCTTGGAAAAAAAAGGAATGCATTTTTATAGGCAAAGAGAGAGGGGGGAAAAGGTTGTCTTCAGGAAGAACACTTGATCTAGTGGCTTGATCTAGGCTTGAAAGAGCAGAGGGGAGGACAGGCAGAAGACAAGATGGTTTCTGATCTTGGAGCTAATGAGCATTGGGATGTCACCTCAGCCATTACAGCACTTAATTAACAGAAGTTACTTTTTCTGTCTGCTACACGAGTAGACCTGGGGACACGAGTAAGATCATAGATCCCATCTTCAACCAGTTTACTGGGATGGAGGAAGGAATAAAGCACAAGTGTTCAAAACCAGTGCTGCTCCAGCTTTTTTGTCTCAAGGGTGGTCTGAGAAGAACCATCTAGCCATGCACTGCTACGAGATGCCTGAGGTCACCCGTTACCCATATGAGCTGCTGGAAACGCCTCTTCTCAGAGAAGAACAACCATGTTCTTTGTGTTTGCTTCAAATTATTATATTATTTCTCACTGTAACAGGTAGGAGCACCAAGCTCAGCCCAAGACCTTGGTGTAGCTTATATTATGTAAAAAAAACACAAAGCAAAAAAAGCAAAACCCCCTCACAATTAACTTACTTTGAAGCACTCATTCTGAATGGTCCTAAATTGTAAGCATGGTCCCTCCCTTTCTACAGCTGCTAGAGGGACATAAGTGTATGATATGACAGAGCTTTCTTAAAGTCTAGACATAAATGATGGAGTTCCTCTCAAAAGAGGAAAATGACCATGGGTTTTCCATGCTCAGCACCAGTTACAGTACCCACTGGGCAGCTTGACTTTTTTTTCCTCAATAGTCATATTGTCAGAAAATTGGATTTTTTAAAAAGTCAGCAGTTCATTTAAATGGGTCTCTGAGCACTTACTCCTGTCAGACCAAATTGAGTTTAGCCAGATTTTTACCAGCCACTCAGCCTGTTGCTTCATTTTAAGAAATTGTAAAACCTTCCATTTTATTTCTTTGTTAGGGTGTAGAAAAAAAGTTGTATGGGCAAAAAACAGATAGATAATCTGTAGTACCTGGAAACTGGACAACATCTACCCTAATAGGATCACTACAAACTAATGGGTTTGGGAGACAGGAGGGACATGTCATCTCAGAACAATGAAATGAAATCTGATTCATTTTCTTAGAGTCAGTATTTTAAATAAGCAACCTGGCTTTTTTCAGTGCTAAAAATCAATGACCCCAGGAACAAAAATCCTTGGTGAACTGAACTGTTTTGCCACAGAAGGTTAAACTTTTGTCTCTGCAGCATCTGAGCTCAGGGGGCTCAGTCATTCTGAAGTCAGTTTAGAAAGAACCACAACCTCCATCCTAGTGCCTTTAACCTTTGAGAATACCACACTACAAGGAAAAATAATTTGCTCTTGACTTCTGAATGCAAAGTGAACTCTACACATAGAAAAGCTTGATGAATTACAGTTCCCTTTACATAAAGACAAGGTGTCAGTGTTGGAAATGCTATTGTGTGTTGCACATGAAAAGCAAGATCAGTGGGCCAGATGCCATCCTGTATACTGGAGTAAATCCCAATGTATTTCTGTGATTTCTCTTAGCTTGTACTTATCCTACAGTATCTAAAACAAGAAATGTGCTGAGGTAAAAAAACAAACCAAAACAACAACAACAAAAAAAAAACAATCAAAAAACCCCAGACAACAAAAAGCAAACCCTCAGCCTTTTTGGCTTCATATACATGAAAAAAGAAATCTCTGCGTCTAAAGTAGCTCTTCTCCAGCTTAAATCCTTGTCATTTCTGGGAGAGAAAAAACCCCTAAAACAACAACTGAGGACACATAATATCTTGTGCTCACTTTGTCTTCTCCCTTTACTCATTCTTTTGCATTTTAAAATTGCATTAAAATATTGCTTCCTTACCAGAAGAGGGAGCCCGGAGCCGCTGCCTGAGCTTTGAGACTGCTCAATCAAATCTTTCAGGGACTCTCCAGGAGGAATGTAGGTCTCATCCTGCTCCAGCCCGATGCTGTAGCGAGGCCTCGTCTCTTGGCGTTTGTATCTGACATTGTACATTAAAGTGAAATTAGCTTTGAATATAATGAACACATTTGCAATGAATAATGCACATCATCCTTCATATTTTCTTCATTTATAGACCCACAGCTTCCTCTGCTTCCCCGCAGAATATGCTGGATTCACTACCCAAAATTTTCTATTTTACTTTTAGCAACTGTCTTCACCATCAGAATCGTAAGTTAAAACTCAAAGACCGTGCAATCTGATGTAAATTTGCAACATTTAATTTCTGAAACTTAAATATATTTAAAATACAGACAAAGTAAATATTGAGTTTTATTTTACTGACTGCAGTGGAACTTTAAGGAGGCAGAGGTGGTAAGGTCATGGGATATGGGACTATTTAAAAATGTGACAAATTACTTAAACGTAATGTACGTAGATTATTATAACACTCTAGATATATTTACTTACATTTCTGTGTCTCTCTCAATTTTTATGATCAGTTTTTCACAACAAAAACACATTTAGAAGCTTTAGGCTTATTTACCCTATATAAATTTTTTCCTGTGGCTTTCTTAGACTCAGTAAAGAACAACCTGTTCTTCTATGTTAAAGTCTTTTTAGCATGTTGGGCAAAAGATGCTCTACGAAGTACATCACACAGGTACACCTGTGACATGCATGAATAAAATACACATTTTTCCTCATCATTATACTACAGTTTCTCATTTCATTTCTTTAAGGTCCACTCCACTTTTTCCAAATTCTTAAGTCTATAAAAAGATAAAAGTTGGGAGAAACATTAACAAGTTGGTAAAGTATTCATTGTTTACCTGAAATAGCAGAAAATTATGATAAGCACCAGAAGTATACTGCAAACAGTCATTGAGATCAGCAGGGCCTTATGGTGAATGTTTCCTTCAGCAAAGTCTGGGGTTAAAAAACAAGGAAGATGGAAAAATTGGAAAGGGAGGTGGTACAAAGTCAGTATCAAAAGACATGCAAGTCTTAAAAAGTGCGGCTAACACAAGATTGTTTCCTTTCTTTTTGACTGAAGACTTGTGCAAAATACGCCTGGATTGCCCAGACATTTTATGCACTTCCTCTTTGACTCTCACTGACCAGGGTAGAAACAACACCTCCAAAAGCCTATCTGATTTTTGAGCCCTCACTCAAGCAAAACATCACCTTCATTTGCAATTCTTTGTTTGGCTCTGAATGTAAAAATCAATTGAGACCTGTAGCTCTGTGTTTTAACATCATTGATCAACCAGGACATACAAAAATTACTGCCAGTATCTTAAATCACTCTTATTAAGTAGTACCATATTGAGCAGTTAATAAAAATAAAAATTAAAAAAATTGCATTTATCCTAGGAGAGAAGACATGAGGGACCATCCAACCCTCAAGAAGGCAGGCCACAAAAGGCCTTGAAAATATATCTTCATTACTGCAGAATAATCTGTCTCTTGGATCCTGTTTTAAGCACCTGAGACGGACTTTTCTCCTCTATTCATTCCATAGCAGCCCTGTATGCCAGGGCCTTCCCGTGCTGGTGGGCAAAACTACCCTTCCAGCAGCTCTTTTGCAAAACACTCAGAATATGAAATGTGTCAAATAACTTGCAGAAAATACCATTACACAGAAAGCATTAAAACTTTTCAGTCAATCATTGCATGGAAGACTCAAGTAATCTTTTAAAGCATACTATTAATCTCCAAATTTGTACGCTTAACTCAGGCAAGCAAGTCTGACCTTTGAGCATGCTCCTCTGCTGAAAAACCAAAGAAACTTAGCACTACTCTTCTTTAACTGCCCCTGCACCGCAAACTCTTAAAATTACACCATTTCAACACGTAGATACACACACCGCCCTCCCATAGTTGCTATCCAGTACAATGCCAACTAGGACTATGTTTTGCAAAGCTCTTCCAGCCTCGCTGTCTTGCATCTTTCACTCTAATGCCCCACACATCATAAAATTCAAGAAATCTATCTGTATCGACTCATCTTGGAACAGCACTATTACATTTCAGATTTGCAAGGGTAATGAGACAAGTTAATTCCTAAGGGACTCTTAGTTTACTGTCAGGTTCTTTTATTTTAAAGATCCAGTTTCTGCTGCGTTTTTGCTCCCAAACTATTTTTCCTTCCCCTTTCCACTACAAGCAGCGATTATCTACCAGCACACCTTTTGATCACACTGGTCATGTTTTAACCTGCCATTACCTGCTCTGGAAGCATTAACAATGTAAACATTCAAGACACAGCCAATGCCTTTGAAAGAGGACACTGACACAATGTTTATCAGTAGAACACTTGAGCCCAGTATTCTCCTTGTTGCAGCAGATTTCTACCTCGCCTGCTGCTCCAAGCAGGCTGCAAGGCGAAACTGAGAGCCCACTGGGGAATCCAGACTTCTCTCATGAAGGTGATGGCTGCTCAGCAGGGCTAAAGGGCTCTACTTCATGCTTTGTAAACAGCCTATGTCAACCAGTCATTTCCCTCTAAAATGTGAGGTTTGTAACAGTTTGAGATGTCGCAGCCCATCAGCTGCAGAGAGGATAAACAGAACATGCAGACCACATAGTGGGATTTTTATACTTGGGAGAAACCTGGATATCTGCCCGCAGCAAGGGTTTTCCAAGGGCTGGGCTTTTGTGTTTAGCAGTGAGGAAGGCTGGTGGCAGATGCAGAGGGAGCAATTCAGATCTTGGTCATACTTGTGTACACTAGACATTGAAGCTATGGAAGCCTGCGCATTTACACAGACACAAAGTGTTGCACTACGAGAACTTGTAAAGCATCCATACAGGTCATGCTGCCTCTGTGTGTCTGAGTATGTACATTTGCCAGAGAGATGACAATGATGCTGAAATCTTGAATCAAATTCCAGCTGGTTTTAGAGTTTAAATGATCCAAACTGCAAACTCCATTCTTGATGTTTCTTATGGGTTTCTTCCATTCCAAAAAGTAGATAAATGTAGTAGATAAATGTTACTCAGCAACTGCAACATGCCAAGTAGCAGGGTTATGAGAATAAGCAGCAGCTTCCACAAAGGCAGAAGTGAGCAATTACCAGGAGCATGGTGAGGGGAGCACAAACCAAATGCACGGTAAGTTTAGTAAGCTTCTTCAGATACCTCAGCTGGCCAAGAATAGTGAAGCCCAGCAAACGGCACATAAGCAGTTTTATGCTGTACGAAAACAGTGGTGTGGCTGGTGTGAGTGCTGATCAGCAGAGAAAGGGAGAGATGGTAGGAAAACAAGGGTCTTGGGTGACAGCAAGCTGCCTCTTAGTTACCTTCCCCTGATTACTCCCTCCTCTACCACTCATTTCCCTCACTCTGCCATCTGCAGCACTGTTGAAAATGCCACCCAGTAGGTTGAAGGGAGAAGTCAGCATATTAGAGGGAGAGAAGCTTCTCCGCCCTCCCTAGGTCCCTCCAGTTCACAATGTTACGGTTATCCGAGTAAAAACTGCAGTGAAATCTGAGGCATGGAGACTGTGTGCACACATCAAACCCATCATTCCTCCAATCAGTCCCTTGCCCATTCATCACTAGCTCTACAGGCAGGGAGCCAGACACGGTGGCACCACCACTTCTGCTTATATAGGCTCTAAATCAGTAAAGACATATTTCTCCTTTTGATCGGTCTCAGCCTGTGCTTTCGCTGGGACTTCCAGGAATATCTTTTATTGTTTAAAGCAAAGGTGTTGTATCAGACCCAATTATGACTCTCATTTCCTTAATAAGACAGATGTACAGCTGGGATGAGGACTTCATGGTTTCTCAGGGGTATTTTATCCTGCTAGTTCTGTACTGAGATAAGCTTAGCTGTTGTTTCTTCCATCTTGCTTAACAAACCTTGCTTTGACCAGTGCTAATTCTTCTAGGTCTCACACTCATCTATGTGGTCCTACTTTCTTTTTATGGGGTGGGGGGTAAAACACACCTTCCAGCACATGCCAGGTCTGGAAAAGCACTTTGAGAACACAAGTCACTTGCCTTTGTAGATGTTACCTTGGTGCATAGGTTAACTTGCAGTTCAATAACCTCTGACCTGCAGCTGGATGCTCACCCTAGACTCTGTTTCCCATGAGATATGACCTCAGGCGTAAGTTCATCAGAAGCCAGATTTCTATTTGTTTTTTAAATGCTGAGGAACATACATACTTTTCATGGAATCCTGAAGGTCAGAAGGTTGTTCCTAAAAGCTTGTTTTTAAGTTCATCCTCTCTTTCTTTGTACTTACAGTTTATGTCGAATTTGATATACAATTCTAATGGTACTCAGTCAATCACAGCCTAATCTAAATGTTTCCAATAGAAACAATGATCACAGCCAAAGTACTGTTCACTGGCAGCAGGGTGTATTTGTATGCAGTATCTGTACTTGGTTGTAGTAAGAATCTACAGTTCAAACTACAGCTTTTTTCTGATATTTCATACTAAGACATGGCAACAGCAAATTAAAACAGGTGCGGCACCAGGAATGACATATTTACTTGAGGCTTTAATAAAGTTGCTGACTTCAGCCCTGAACAGTCACATTTAATGAAGTATCTCCTGAAATATATTTCCACAATATCAGGATACTATCAGGATACCAGTAGTGCGAGAACTTATTTCAAACAAAAGTCTTCAGAACATATTGAGAGAATATCTCGCCTTTTGTTTGTCATGCTAAAATAGACAACTTTGCAAAACAGAGCAGCTAGAATCCTGTTCCAACTCTATAACATTTCTTTCAATAAATATTCTCTCTGCTATTTAGTGAGTCTGTCACCTTGGTGCCCAAGTGATGCTTTATTTACACCACAAAAACACAGAGCAAAACCAACACTGATCCAAACAACTTCTGCCATTACCAATAGCTTGTTTTATTGCTTTCTATATAAGCAGCAGATATTGCCAAATAACTAAAATCTTAATAAGGCAGATGTCTAGTGTTAGGCATTGGTTCAGTATTTTTAAGTACTTTCAACACAGAATAATCTCAGACATCAGCAAGAAGAAATCATGGCAGTGTTTTTCAAACAGAAATCACATTTATTGATACATGAAGTAAGTATGAACAAATACTGACTTCCTTTTGGAGCTTCTCCCGCAGTCCAAAGGACTTTTTAAAATGAAAAAAAACAACAAAGTAGTACCTAACTCTTATGTTGGAAGTCAGAATTTTTGAGGTTTCACTGACTTAATGGCTTGCTAGTAAACACTGAAATATTTACATACTGCTCTCCATAGGCCTGATTCTGCAGTCCATCTGTGCAGACTTTCATAGGCGCGAAGGGAACAGCTCACATGAGTGAAGGCTTTCTCTGAGCATGCATTTATCTGCTGTTCCCATAATTAAGAGTGCATCTGCGCACTGATCTAGATTTTCATGATTATAAATTCTTCTGCAAACTTGAGCTGACTCTTGCACACTAAACTTCATGCTGACCACCACAAATCTTGGTTGTTGCTGCCAATTCCAAGAGTTTATCATGGATGAATTTACATTTACTTAGAATACGTTTCTCTAAAATGTGTTCTGCAGCATCCAGCCAGCATATTTGGCAGTTTTCAGAAAGTAAAAAAAAAAGCTAAAACCCTGCCCCAGAATCTACTGTTACTACAAGTCCATTTGTTCTCAAATAACAACAACAAAAAATTAGTGCATGACTTTTTACTCTATGTTCTATTTTCAGCTCCATTTTTCAAATAGAAAATCTGCTTTAGTGTCGGGTTATTGTCCTAATGCTGGATTATCAGGACTCTTAAATAATAAAAGCTTAATGGACCTCAGTCAACTTGAACTGACTGATTAACCACTGGAAACCTGGTCCCAGGTGTGTATGGAACCATGCACCACAGTGATGCATGTTGCAGGGACAAGGAAGGGCATTCAATTTTATTACCAGGCTAAAAACACCCACAGCAAGAGGCATCCTCTGCCACAAGCAACCCATGTCTTTGGTATAATCACTGATAGCAAGCAGGTCCATGCTACAATAATATCATGTGACTCTAATGTATCTAGTGCTCACTGTATTTATGCAATAGGAATTTAGCAAGTATCAGCAAACACAGGCCAAGGCATTGTTCCCACGTGACCTATAGGAATTCAGAGATACTTTTTAATGCAGTTTATTTCTCTATTCAGATGCAGTTGGAGGGAAGTACTTTGATTTTGGCTTTGTTTACTCCTAAAGCACAAAGAGCAACATCAGAAAAAGATCTGTTTGGGACCACATTTCCCCTTACCTCGATTTTTCAGTGGTGGCAGCGTAGGGTGAAGGTGTTTGTTACAGTAATCTTGGCCTGTGCAACATTCAATAGATCTTCTTTGGTGTGGAATAGGAGTGTCCTACAACAAACAATTTGATAGAAAGCAAAATAATTATTGAATGTTATAAATATGCACAGTCATTCTGGCACTTGAGAGAAAGATGTGCCTGTTAGGTGGACTGCAGTCAGCTACAGAGCTGCAGGATGTGCAGAGTAAGGATTCCTGCCACCGAGCATACCCCAGAAACTTTTTAGGTAGATAGTTAAAAGATTAATTCACACCTAATGCATTTCTATTGCATCCTATTGCTGCAGAAGGGATCGATTCACTCTACTGGCAAGACAGGGCTGTGAAAGTCCTTCAGCTAGGCTTACATTACAAAAACAAGTTAACACAGGTATTTAAAACAGTTTAGGCACAATAATACAGGAATTTCTGTGTATAATAATCTAGCTGTTGCTTCTGCTCTCATGGGAAGCTGGGTAAAATACCTTGCACAGACCTCGATGGTTAGACTGTTCCTTTACTCACGCAAAATCATTTAAGGTTAACATTAGGAAAGGAACTTTAGAGCCGCCTTGCTCCACTGCCCACACCCCTTCAATTTCTATAGCAAGATTTGCTCTCCATCAGGTGACAACTGGACTTCAATTTCTAGCATCAGAAATTCAAAACCAAAGTGAAACTGTATGTAAGACATAAAGCTGGTGCTGTGGTCCATCAAAAAACATCCTAACTAACTTCAGCTACCACAGCAACCTCAAGAATTAGACTGCATTTCTCTAACTTTAAACTTCCTCTCAGTAAGAGTTAATTGTCACAGTAATGGAAAATCAAAACCTTAGGACCATTCAGGGATGTACATGCACTCCCCTCAGCAAACAATGCAGAACAAGCATCTGTCAAATGAACAGAAGTGAAAAACATGGACATAGTAATGTCTGTTGTCTGCACTTCCAATTGAAAACTATTAAAAGGCAAAACGACGTTCAGGCAGCAAAGGCTTTCTTACCCGACACTGAAAGTCCGAGCCCTCTAATCCAAGGCATCCCTTGGTGACTAAATGTCCACCAGACTCATCTTCTTCTATTATGGTGAAACAGTAGCCATCAGTGCTGAGGATTGGAAAGGATAAATCAGGAAATCCGCCAGTAACAAACAGATGCACTAAGGCTGGCTGGAAGACTCAGATACCCAAAGCAGCCTCTGGCAATGCAGTCCAACAGCTGACAGTGCTGCAGATCAGCTCTTGCACATGTGAATGAGGCTCTGCCTTGGAGATGACACTCTTACCTTTCCAACACTTCACCGCAGTAACACCGCTAACAAACATCTCAATTCTCTGCCTATGGTCATTAGTATGTTAAGATTTTGGAGAGCTATATAAATGCAAACATTAATGCTGTAACAGGTCTGCTTTGTGCATGGGAACAAGGCATGGATACTTGCACCACAGTGGAGTCCTGAAGAAACAAACATTTTTGAGATAATAAGTATAAAATATTATTAAGAGTGATTTGTGATTGCTGTTTTAACCATACTACAAACTTCAGCACTCTTGTATATGAGCCCTTGAGTTACTGTCAACATCCTTCATAACTGTTTACTTGGGTTATAAGCCTAAAGTGATCCATAATGCTTCCGTTTACAAGAACATGCACCAGGGAGGACAAGTACACTAACAGATGGCTCGATGGTGCTGGTGATAAACGTCCTTCCTCAATGAAGGTCAAAGGCCTGAATGCTATAGAAAGAGGGGGAGGAGGGCACGAAAAGTTTTGCTGTATTTTATTGAGACTGCTGTACATTAATTTCTCAGCAGTCTGGGGGAGATATGTAACATGTAAGAAACACAAATTGACTGATTTGCAAGAAGAGCATGCAAAAATAAAGAAAAAAACTCTTTAATAGAAGACATTTAAGTCAAATGAAAACAAAATATTCTGCTATTTCCCCAGGAAAATAACACTGGTTATTATGTGCAATGAGTATTTTTCAGAAGAGAAGAAACAAACTCAGTTAAAACAAGGAAATAAAAAGAAAAAAGGATTAGAAAATTGAAACACAGCAAAATTTTAGATGATTTACTCCTTACTTGAATGAAAGGAGAGTCTAACAGAGCAACAACAGCAAAGGCAAAAAAAGATGTAGGAAACAAGAGGCACAGTTACATATATAAGAGATAAACATAATTTGTAAGTATTAGCTACACGACAGAGAGATGCTGGATAGGATCATGTCAAGCATTTGCTGTGGCATATTTTTATATTAGTGGTGCAGGGTCTAGCCACAGTAAGCTTATTACTTCAAATAATAATCTATCACTGGTTATTGACTTCTGGATTTGAAAAGTAACCAGTTGCATGTTACAAATTACCTTCTCAGAGAAGCAAATGATGGCTTCTACCCTTCTTTGACATTGTGCATACGAGTAAGGCAAAGAAGACAGCAACCCTTCTGGTTAACAACTACCTTGATTTCATTGCTTAAGCTTAAAAGATAGGAACAATAGGATTGCCAAGAGAGATTGTAAGGAATCCATTAGAGTACAATATTATATTATATTAGATTTTATTTGTTTGCTTGGTGCCTTTGATTCAAAATAATGAGTAAGTTTAAGCCAGGGGACAGAGCAACAGAACAATAAATTTCTATCAAACGAAACACAAAAATGAACTCCAAAGCTAAGAGTCCTCAGCAAAAAAACAAAACACTTAGTTCACCAAAGGAAAACAGGAGAAGCAAAAGTCAAATTGTTCGCAAAAGGGAAAAGAAGCAGGACAGACAGTGGGTTTATTTCATTTTCTTCTGACTTGTCGCGGGACTATGATTCTTAACTCATGTCTCAAAATTCAATTCGGGTTCCTCAAGCACTTTAGTCCCCCTGAAAATTTTACTCCAGATTTGAAAAGCCAAACAAGACCGGATTGGATAGAGTAAATCAGCAGAGTTATAAAGCCCCAACAATAACAATAAATCATGTTCTTTACAGACAATTATAGACTGAAGAAAAGCGTGAGACAATTAAAAATAGCAATGCTGAGCAGAATAAATGCTTGTTTCTTCCTCTAAGAAAAAATAAAAAGAAGTTTTCACGCAATATAAGAACTCATTAACTCATTGATTTTTTTCAGGTGTTTGGGTGAAAGGCAGATTTGACTCCTCTGAAAAGAAAGAAGCATCTCTTACCCAGCCCCCAGCCTCTTCCCCTGGTTCATGGGATGTCAGATGGACCACACACTGCAAGTAAAGTCCATAGCATACCGCTGTTTTATTGATCACCCTACGTCATACCTGCCCACAGCAGAAACGAAACTGTTCTTACTATTATAACAAGTCACACCCAAGCCTGGCAAATCTGCATCATCTCCAATTTTACGTTTCTTTTGGTGACTGCACATGCTGATACATGCAAAGCAATATGAAAAACCTATTCTCCAATTCTAAGCAAAAATTTGTAGTAGAGAAATAGGATTCCGTAATTAGAATTCTGTGTAATTTGTGATTTTAATTCCATGTAAGTAGATTCCGTGAATGCTGTGTAAAGAAGGAACTCAACCTGCTGTTGCTGAATACATCTGTGTACACATCCACTAACCTCCAGTAAAGCAGCATCTTATTAGAGAATGGTGCAGGACAGTGATTAAACGCATTTTGGATGTGATCACTCATAAGCACAGATTTGGTGTGTCATCTACTTGCCAAGAGTGAATTTTTACAGTCAAGTCAAATGCCAGGAAAATAGAGGGTGCTAATTGTGGAAATACTGACAGACAGTAATGTAGAGAAGGTGCTGCTACAATTAGAGATTACCAGAAAGAAAGAGCTGATCTTAACCAGGACCTTTACTAAATGTCAGAAGAGAGGAACAGAGGACAACAACTTTACAGCTGCTCACACAGATGTCTTCGCTGGCCAACAGTCATTTCTCACAAAAGGTGCTAAAAGCTCAGCTACCAAAACTTGACTGCTGAAGATTTCCTGTCCTGCTCTCTATGTATGTGATGCAGCCAGGGATGCCAATATATAACTTGGAAAAGTAATGTTTTTCCATCTCTCAGTGCCTATCACAAACAGATGGGTTAAATAACTTGATGAAAAGATTCTTTATACTTTATTCCCAAATGAGTCTATATGAGTATTATTATTTTTGACCACCTCTCCTCTTTGTACTCCTGCTTTTAATATCAGAAAGAGCATTTTTCATTACCAACCAAAGCAATATGATAAGTTTCTGCACTATTCAAAAATGATCAAAAAATGTTAGATTATATTAGGTAGAGAAACTAGGAAGTTCATATTCTTCTGTGAAGACTGGGTGAAATAATCTAATTTGAAAATTGGCTGACTCCCAATTTGCCTCTAATTCACATACTTTGTCACATCCCTCACTAAAGGAAGATGCTGAAGGCCACATTTAGCAGAACACTGTCTCTGCACACTATCCATAAAAGAAAGAGCCATTGTAAATGTGTTCAACAGAGATTAATTTTTCAAAAAAGATAATGTCATTAGTGGCTGTGCATCAGGGAGTATCATGAAATCCAGTGAAATGAACAACATTGCACAGTTGCTGAGCCAGATGCACCCTTAGATGTTTGTGCAGCTAGTCCAAACAGAAGGAGGGGTAGAGGTGCAACAAAGAAAAGAAGGTGGCACACAGTGGGCCTAAGCTTTCAGTCAGCTAGTCTCCAAAATGGTGATGCTACTCCTACCACACTCTGCTGTGTGTGGTACCTTTTGGTTGTCTGGGGCCTCAACAATGACCCTACAATGCTACAAACAAAGAGAAAGAGTGTTCTCAACACTTTCTAGCAAAGTATCTTTTCATATATATGATATATAGGTCTATCAATTAATATTACATCTGTCGTACTTCCTCATACTATTCTCCCAGGACTGAGACATAACCCAGCCCACCAAATGGGTAATGCATTGTTCTACTAAATGATAAATCAGATCAAACAGATTTAAGAGTCTCCCTGACACTTGGGAGTCATGCATTGGGGTCACAATGTGGAAAACAAGCCATTATGCCAATCCGTGAGGGAGAGCCCTAGAAACTGTCGAGGCTTCATGCTGAGAATATGAGATTCAACTGGTCTATAGACCTGATAGCACAACTTGAGGTATGACAATAGCACTAAGCAGGAGTACCTCTGCAATTTCACAAAGACTTTCTAGCACCTTTCACTTATGTGCAAAATTCATCTCATTAGATGTGGGAACTATCAAGAAACAAATAAAGCTACTCATCTTCCTCTTCTACTGTTCCCCTTTTCTTGTGTTCCTTTCTTTTACGTTCAAAATTTAAACACAAACCAAATGTTGTCTTTTACTTGAACTTAAGATTACACTGCAGTTGAATTTGTATGATGTAGTTGCTTCTTTAATGCTAGAACAGATTTACCATGGATATTTGCTGGTTTGGTTTTTTTTTTTGGTATAAGTAAATTCATTATGCAAGGGAAGTTTTAGGTATTCCAGCACTTTCTGCACAGTAACACCAAAGTACTCTCACACATCAAAAAAAAAAATCTGAGAGTACTGCAACAGGTCTCAATACAGGGAAACTGGACTCACATTATTATTTAATAAGGTTTATATTAAATACCAAATGGCCGAGCCCCGAACAAAACTAAGAACAAAGAATTTCTGGGGCACCATTGAAAAACGTGTGTGAACACATTCCTGTTTAAAACCATATATGAGACATACGGCCCTGGTAGTGGGGGTAAGGAAAGACTAGACATTGCAAGAATTTGTCTCTGTTGAACTTTGATTTTTTTGTTTTACTCATCCAAGGAGACTTAACTGCCTCCAGTACATCCCTGTATAAAGGATTACATTAAAAAATAAAAATAAACATTAAAAAATTTGAAAGCTGCTTTGCAAGATGGCACTATAGCTTCTTTATCAGAAAATGTTTAACTTAACCCTAAAAATTAAAGTTGCTTAAAAGAAAAGTTGCCCAAACTCAGTGCTTTGGCTTATTGTTGGAAGTCTTTTTGCTTCTACATACCAAATTACAAAGAAAATTCAATCCTATCATCTGGAGAACAGGAGAATGAAAACAGCATCACTCAAGTGAATTATCACCTCTGGTAACACTGAAAAAGCAACTTAATTATTTTACTTCTTCAGATAACCAAGATACCTCAAGACACAGTTGTGCAGAAACACAATCAAGACCAGTAGGCAACATGTAAGAAATTAAACTCTTATCAGCCTGATCTTTAAAACTGTCAGAATTTATTTGTGAATACAAAATAAAGCACAAGACACCTAATCAGACTCTTCCTTTACTGGATTCTCATTACAGTCTAAGCCAATTAAATCTAGCACTACTTTTTAAAATGTGCAGTTAATTATGATTAGACACAAGTACCCGGGCTTTTACTTTGTACACACAAAATTTGAAATAGAACAGTAAAACAAGGTCCTAGTTGAGTTTGAAGCAGCTTTAAGCTTCTTTACTGAAAGCCTTTTATAAATCACACAGATGTTACAAAAGAATAACACTTCTACACCCTGCAAGTCAATACACCCTTTACAAGATTGTGAACCTTCTGCAAATATCTTGTTAGATCCCTGAATGCACTAATGAGCAAGGACCACCCCCCACCCATACCTACACCCCTGCTCCATTTAAGCTCAGGTCTGAGCACAAAGCCCCTCCCTGAGCGATGGTACAGGAGTGCCTCTCTCCAACCCCATCTCTTGTCTACATTCAGATCACTACCAGCCACACGAAGGGCCATTGAGAGGGAGCTGCAGTGCCCTTGGGGAAATGGGGTCCTGGTGAGTGAGGATACGGCTGGCCCTAGCATTACCCTGAGCTCCTGGCCTGTCCCCCTTCCTGACACTAACCCTCTCTTGATTAGATGACCTTTTAATGGGTCTTCCAAAACTTGTGCTCATGAATTGCCCCATTTTTAAAGCACACTCTAACTAGAGCAACTACTATTCTGTTTATATAGAAAGCAATCTGCATTTTAAGCTTCAGTGTTATCCTTAGCTCCCAAAAGTATTACCAGACTTAAGCTGCGGAAGTACAAAGAAAGGGAAATTCTGTATAAGAACGCGCTAAAGGATTTGATACAGATGTGGTTAAAGAATATGGACTTTTAAATTTCTAAAAATACAATTAAGCAGAGGATTTTAAATGGCCACCAGATGTCCTCATTTTTATATAAACCTTTAGACTACTGGTACTAGATGCAGGAGTTATACTTTAATAGATAAATATCTGTGTAGCAGACCAAAATCTTCAGGAGTGATGGCAGACTATTTTGATGAGAAAATCTGAATGATGATTGCAATAAGACTACCTATTTTATTCTTTGAGGTTTAATTTTAACACAGCTGGAAACGCTTTCCCGTCGAACTTCCAGAGCCCTCCTCGCTCCTGGGCACACAAAAGGCTTCCCTGCTTCAGTGAGAGCCCCAGCAGGGACAGTGCCTGATGCTTTCCAGAAGCCAAACCCTAACTATGGATGTGCTCAAAGAATTTTGCAGGTGTTGGGGCTTTGCCAGACCTTTTGGTGCCCCAGCACATGTTGGCTCAACCCTGCAGGGCTGGCAGATCTAAGCTCAGTCCAAAGCTTAACTGGCTGATAGAGCTGATAAGAGATTTGACTTCATAAAATACAACATGTAAAAGACTTTTAGTAGCTGCATCTGAGGGAAGCAGATAATTACTGCAATAACTTTTAATCTGGAACAGTTCATTTATTCTTCATACAAAGTGTGATAGATACTGCTTGAACTTCAATATGGGGAAATTTCCTTTATAGTGAGGTTCAATGAGAATTCCCAAGTGCTTTAAAACTGTGCCAACACTTGTTTGGGCAAAAATGAAATATGAAAATTACTGTCCAGCTAGCAGGATGATTCCCAAAACACAGGGGAAACTAATAATCCCTGCCAACCTAGTTGGGTTTGGTCAAGTCTTTTGAAACCTAGTCTCAACCCAGCCACCAAACCAGAGACCTACTAACTACTCTTTCCCAACAGCAGACTTGGGGCCATCTCCTCTCTGAAATGTTTCATTTCACTTTTCAGCTGTTATGGCAGCTATGTAGTAGGGAATTGAAGAAGCAAATGACAGACTAATAGTTCAAGCAGATGTAGGGAAAAAAAGGGATGTCGTGCCCTTTCTACCTCACTGCAGTTCTCACAAAAAGGTGTGGGGAGCCATAGCAATGCTCATCATCCTGAAAAGGATTATTGCTTGTAAGCCATGAAGGAGGGGTATTTACTTTTTGGGGGGTTCCTGTTTTCTACTACTCCAAACGCTTCAGCAATTTTTCACTTCTGCTGTTGCTCACTGGGCAAGTGGCAAGGTGGATACTACTAAGGTGACAGCACCAGATAGGGAAGAGAAGTAGCTCCAATGCAAGTCTTTTGATTGTTTCTATTTTCCTGGACAGAAAAGTGACTAATATTTGATGGGTAAATTCCAGTTTCAATTATTATTTTGGTGTCCAAACTGGAAAAAAAAAAATTTGTCATTTAAGTAGAGCATTCAAGCCTGAAAAAGATTATGAAGACAAGAGAGGTTATCATTTTGTGTTTTACAATCACTTAACTGCCTATCTTTGAGCATTAACCTAAAACCAAGTTTGAAATCTGACACCGTAAGAGGGATTCTGAAGAGAGCATCACAGTGAGGGAAAATGCACAAATGCATTTTAATAGGACATTTACTCATAGATACTGGTAACATCAAAAACACTTCATGTCAATGATGCCTACAAAGCAATGTGCAACAGCAGGCCTACCCAGCTGAACTATAAACCTTGTTCAATGGGTTCCTTAACACGGATTCCTTTGTGCTTCTCTAATTCATGGATTTAAAAGTCATCTGCAACTTCCCTGTTACTGTACGTGTGAGACAGCATGTGTGAAAGCAGTGGCTCTTGCTGGGCAGGAACAGGAAACAGCTGATTCACACTGTAGGGGATCTGCAAATTGGTATCAGAGAGGGGTTTTACTGCTTTTTAAACTGACTGCCATGAGAGAGCAGTTAGGTCTAACTCCTGGCCAGAGGATGGGTTTGAAGGAAGGGGACAGAAAGGGGAAATGGTATTAAGTCAGGCTACAAAAAAAACACTCAAAAAATCCAACAAAGCAAATACTGTCTTCAGCAACCTTAGGCTTTCTCCATCTATCTTTTTAATGTGCTGGCTTGAAAAGCTGACACAATGGTAGACTGTCTCACCTCAAGAAGTACTGCATACCCAACCAGCATGTCCAGCTGGGCTCACATCTGTGTTCAGCTTCAATGCTTCTCACATCCCCACAACTCCACTAGGCTATAGCTCACAGTGAGTAACTCCAGTATCTTACCTGCTCTATGTAAGCAGAAAAGGTTAAATTCCTCATGTGGAACATGAACAGCTCAGCAAACTATACATGTGCTTCAACCTAAGACAGAGGTGTTTGACCACTACCCTCCTTCCACAGTAGTCTGTGTCCAGCAAGTTCTGCTTTTGGGCAAGGGAACAGTATCTTTGTCCCACCACCAGTATCCTTGGTCACCTCTGCTGTTTCAGGCAGTGTCAGTACAACACAGACAAAGGCTGAGCCTTCACAGGGACTGTACACATCTGGACTTGCCTCTCCTCCAGGGAGGCAGGAGGATATGAGGAAGCAGAATCCAAGCCAAATAAGAAGTTTGTAGTACTCTAAACACAAAACCCAACAGAAGACTATAGGTCCTTTTAGCATAGCAGCAAGAAATAAAAAGCCTTGAGGACCTACTAAAGATAGGTCAACTATTGCAAAGGTACACACCAAGAGCAGAGTTCTTATAAACAGTACTTCACAGAGAGTGATTATAAATTTATAAGCATTTACTGGCATTTCAATGTATCTCCATTAGGTATCCTCTCATTAACTAGATGCAACTCTAAAAACAAACTCCTACCTTACAGAATATTTCATATGCAATGAATTATTGCAAGTATTATCTAAAACTGTAAAGATGTATACACCCTAACATAAAAATATAAATAATTAGTTGATATCTAGGTAAAAATTACCTCTGATTTTTAGACGCAATGTATAAACAACTCATTGACATATTACTGCTTAAACAGAAACTGCAACAGCCAACCTGGGACTGCTGAGCAACCCCACAAATAGGTTTTCCCATCTTTCACCACCAAATACAGATACCACAAACCTGCAGGTACTGTTGACTGAGTCCTCAGGACAGTGGTGGTGGCACTGGCAGGACAGCTTCTTCTGTGGAGGGGCAGGTGCCGTGCTCTCACTATCTTCTTTTCTGGTCTCCATGCTCAACTTGCCAGAACTTCGCAAGGGCATGTTGTCTAGAAAATTGGCTATAAACATAAGAGAGGGGGAGGAAAGACACAGTTTCAGGCTGGATTGCAGTACTTGGAATGAAGGCTTTAAAGATTTTCTTCCCATCAAAATTTTAGAAAGTTATTTGAGTAAGGTGTTCACTACAGAGCAATTTTCCGTAGAAGTCTCAGAAATGATCACCATGTTTGAGGCTTATTGGGCCTTATTGTGGCATTAGATCAAAGGTGCTGATGTTCAAGTTCTGCTGCTGCCAAAATATGCTGTGCTTTTCAGTCTGCAGAGTACAGCTTTTCTCCTGTTCCATTACACATGTCAAATCCTAGGTTACACCTTTGTGCTTTTTTTGTCTATATATTTTTTTCGTCTATATACTTGGCACATATCTACACCTACATCTACATCCTTATAAAAATGAGTGGGATTTATGGTACTTAAGGCAAAGCAGAACATGGACATAAAATTTAACAAAGATTTAACAGATAATGATGTTCTTTCAATTTCATCAGCACTTTCTGCCACTGAATTGCACAAGCACTACTGGGAAAAGAAGGACAATCAGTTCATTTCTATAAAAAAATTCTATAAACAAAATAAAAGGCAAGAATGTACTTTACAATGCTGAAATATATGGAGGTGATTACTTTAAAAAATACCAGTTCTGAATCTCCATGGAACTGGCAGAGTTCAGCTAGAGATGTTGGTGATGGGCTAGGGGCTGTTCGAAGTAACACATGCTGCCCCCTAGCTCTACTCATAAATATCAGTTTCTAGTACTTGTGAATATTTTAAGCCTCAAAGACAAAAATGAGATCAGCATGAAATGCTTTAACTGGCAGTTTCTCACTTTCCTTTTGCTTCCCTATAAGAAATCTTACTAAGGGTGACTTACAAACAGCTGTCTCCAACAGAGTAGTTAAAGAGCAGGCTTGAAATTCTTAATTTACTGTTAAGTCTTCAGAAACAATCAGCATTATTATTATTATTACTTTGATTGGCTCCTGAACTGCTGCTTTGACTCTAACTCAAATCTCTCCCAAACCTCCATTATCAGGACTGATATATCGCAAAGCTTACAGTAACTGTACACCTCTCAGCTCCCTGCAGAGAGAAAGAGTGAGCAAACAGGCAGAGGTGAAGGGAAAAAACAGCTACACTTCAGGGCTTGGATGGCAAGCAACAACCAAGGCAAGAACAGGCTGAAAGGTCCTGAAGCAGCGAAAGACTGGAGGAAGAGCAAGGCTGTTTGACCAGCCCATGCTGTTAGGGGAGCCTACAAAGTCCAGTCTGTGCTTCTGGGAGGATGGGACCTGCCAGTGACCTTGAGCACAAGCATGCACATCATGCCTTCCATCTACACACTCCTCCTCTCCTGCGCCAGCTCTGGTAAGAAAGCCCTTCAAATGGACTGGAAACAAACAGCAGACACACTTTAGGTTTCTTCAGTGTAACAAGAGACCTGCAAGCTTGTTCCTAGTGAATTAAGAAAAAGATGGAACTTGCTAGCTCAGGGAAAAGAGGGGCTTTGCACATAAGAATAGCTCACTTAGAGAAGTGTTAGGTTTTTGAACATTATATCCCTTCCACTCCTTGCATATTCTTTGCAGAAGAGGTATATTAATAATATTAAGACAATACAAATGAAAGACAGTCATTCGCCATATCAAACTATAACACCTATAAAATACACAACTCATGCAGCTTGATCTTTGCTCAGTACCTACATACTCCACTGAAACTAGCTGGATTTTTTATTAGCTCACCTCTTCCTAAAGTCAAACCAGAAAACCAGTTACAAAACATACACAAACCACGGGCTTCTAACCCTTGTGCCCAGTATCAAGATATTAACTGGATTCATGACACAACTGGATGTTGAAGTCCCATACTGTTTTTAATAACAGTTGTCAAAATTAGAACTAAATGTATTAGTTCCCAAGATGTGCTGTATATCTGTGTACTCACAGCTGTACCTTAAGATGCAGTAAGCGCTTAAATTAAGAAAAAATACAATGTTGTTTATTTCTCATGATACTTTAAAATGTAGCCTGCATACAACAAATCAGTGCCAACACATGTTTGGTTCCTGGTCTCTTTCAAGCAGCAATTTTTGTCTGTATTACGTTGTTACATTGAATAGGGAATATTCAACTACTAATATTCCTGTCAAGGATTTTCAGACTTCTAGCTCATGACAGCAACTGAGTGAAATAGTTTGCTCTATATCATTTTCACATTTTCACAGCTATCTACATTTTCAGCGGGATCTTTCCTCAGCAACGAGTGCAAAATGAAAAGTATTTTATACCTAGCATAAAAAAAAGGAAAGGTTTAATTACACATTTAAAAGTGCCCGAAGCTGTTAAATTTAGACAACCAAATACCTTCCTCATAACACATACAACTGTGCGTCATTCCTTTTTTCAACAAATGTATAAGGCATTCATATTCCAATGCAAACTGTGTCCATCACACATCGTGGATATGATCATAAAGATCTTCTGCAGAACTTGCCATAAACAACAGTTTACATCCCTAGGCCTGGTTGTTGTCTATGTTAAAATAAGACAGGTGGGAGCCAGTGAATTAGAATAAGAAATTTGAAGCATTATCAAAGCATCACAGGTGCCTATTTAGAGATATTGCTTGTTTTTCACAAAAGTTAGGACAGATAGGCTGGAATTCAAATTTATACTTTCCAAGAAATTGAAGTAGGGACGTAGGTTAGGATTTTGCTTTTAGCTAATGCCCAAGGTCAAAACTCGTGTAAAAACATTGCAATCTAGTGTCAAAAACATTAAAAAAAGTAAAATCAAAAGAGGTCAGAATAAGATACTTCAAATGATGCCCTTTCCTGCCTTCTAAAAATAAAACCTCTTCTCACTCCATTCTCTTGTTCCTTTCATGCCTTAAATTCCTGGCTGCCAGCTAAAAAATGGACAGATCTTTTCCCTCTGAAATTCAGATGTTTCACCCAGCAGATGACTAAGGAACATGTAAAAACTCTTCCTCTCCCACCCAAAAGCTGAGTTTCATTCAGATCTTTTGACTTCTACGCCTGCTTGACTTCAGAGCAGGAAGGTTTTCAGGAGTCCGTTCCCCAAAATGTAACATGCAGGAAGAAACCCAAAGGAGCTTTCCAGTTTGGCAACAAGTTCCTCATAATTCTGGCTGTGAAACGCCTACCCACCTTTATTTGCTGCTGTCACTGGTCATTCAGCCCTGGCTCTGTCTAAGGATTAGAAGCCATTCGGATTTTAAAAGCTCTCCTAAGGAACTATGTCCAAGTGCCTTGAAAGCAAGTGATTTCAGGCTATTAAAATCTGGCTGCTTCTCCACTGTAATCTATTCTGTTTCAGTCTGCTTACGGCCAGCTTCCCATCCCCAATGAGCTGAGCACAGCCTAAAACAGTGGTATCAGAAATGAGGTTATTGTAGTCTGCTGAGAAACTTACTGACTCCATCAGAGAATCAATCAAAAGTGGAGAGGCTGAAGGTCAGCATCAGACTGGTATTCCTTCATCAAATTTTGTTGATTTTCTCAGCATATTCCTCTTTTTCCACTAAAATTCACCAGTGTGTACAAGGCATCTTCCACCAAAAGGACAGGCAGGTGGCCACCAGCATTGTTACTTCTCTTTGGAGCACTGCTCCTGAGAAATATACTCCTCTATAGGACCGGGACCACCCAAAATTGTGACATGACAGCCTCTGCTATGAATCTCTATCTGAGAATGGTGACAGTGTGCTCAGAGCAACATGCTACTGTTGTTTTCTTCCAAACGTATTACTGTGTCTCTCTATGCTTTGTTTCACCTGAGCTCCTTTACAGAAAGTCACATCTAGAAAGATCCTGAAGCCAGAAGAAGGAAACAAGGAAAATAAAAGTGCTGTAAAATGAGAGCATTGCCCTGGATGACCATGAGAATGACTGAAGTCTAATCTAAACCCCTAGAATCTCTGTGCTAACAAATAATCCTTCTTAGGTATATTGTTCTATTTTGCTTCCTGTCCCTCCCAGACTTCATGGTAATCTACAAGCACTAAGCTTTTGCATCTAAATATTTTCTCATCTGGCAAACACTTTCATGTTTTTTCAGTTTGTTTTTCTATTGTTTTTTTAAATCACAGAGAAGTGACCATAGATCCCCACTCCACAATCACAGTGAAGTAACCATCAGGATAAATTATACCCGTGTTTTAAACAACGCTGTTTAATGATGGTTTGACAGGTCTGTAGACAGTGGTATCTTGCACACAAAAGCAAAATTGCGATTTAAGCTTTACATCAACTCATGTAGGTGCAAAAAATTTCTTGGTCTAGTGAGACCATCTCTTAGTGTACATTCAATCCTCAAGCTCTCTGCTGCGGCTGCCAGTAAGTACTCCAACCTTTGCCAACTGTAGCCATAGTTATGTGATTTGGACAGGAATTTCTCTACTAGAATCTGGATAATGCCCAATAACTCATTTCACACAGGCCTACAGCCATCAGATGGTAATGACTTTTGGGCACTGCTCTGATCCAACAAGGCTGGTAATTTAGGAGGTGAAAAGCTCTGTATTCTGTTACTCTGTACTCTGTAGTCCAAATCTAAGCCATCTTGTACCCAGAGGATGAATAATTAGCAATCGTTATCTTAACAGATTGATTTATGTGCCACAGCTGTGTGATTTAGGTACTGTCTACAAAGTGAAAAAGCAACCTTCCATGAGCTTGGTTGCATGGGTTTGTCAGGAGTAAAAGTCAGACTTGCTCCTTCCCAAAAAGGTGCTTAGGACCAAAAACAATTCTGTTCAGAAAAAAAACCAAAACAAAACAAAAAATCAAGAGTGCTGTGCTCACTTCTCTTTCTACATAGGGTATCTGAGGCTTCAGATTAATACAGTGGCACTCATTCACATTTTCCCAGGCCAATAACGACATCTGGTTAGCACCAGCACCCACAGCGATGCCTACGGCTTCAGAGAAATACACACCTAGGAAGCTTTGCTTATCATGGAATGACTGTTTCAACTCCTGGTTTGGACTGGAAATTAAGTAACACTCATATAAAAGTGTCTGAACAGCAACTAAAAAAAAAAAACCCACCCAAACCTCAGAAGAAAATCAGTCAACTTGATAAAACTGTTGGATGGAAATTTTAAACCACAAGCTTACTTCTTCTATAGCCTGCACTAGTTTATACAGTTAAGTGTGCTTCTCCTCAAATCATACATCTATTAAAATACAAAACTATCATGTAACACCCTACTAGAGTTTCCTAAGCTATATCATAAACTACAGCCTGATCACTTCTGACCAGGCCAGGGTTATACTATCGACATGACTGTTTTAAGAGAAAGGGAAATAACTAACTGCTAACTCACTGTACTTTACAGTCATCAGATAAAAGAATTTCCATGGGATATTTTTTGGCAAATAGTCACCAATGAAAACAGAGCGCTGTTAAAGAAGTTGAAATAAATTATACCTCTTAACTCAGCCTGATCTACTGTGTAAAATAGTCAAGAGGTAACAGTAAAACACTTTTTATTGGTGACAATCACATAACAGAGAAGGAAAAACGGATTATGACAGTTTCCTGTTGCTGAGTGTTCAAGGCAACCATAAATCTCAAGGAAAGGTCAGATGCAGAGACTTGCATATTTTTGATCCTAAACCACAGTAAACAAAATCTGGAACAAAACTACCAGAAAAATGAAAACAATATGCTTTCCCTTTCAGTGTGTGACTATGTTGCACTGGTGAGCCCAAACTGAGGCTCGTTATCAAATGGTGCTTGAAAACAGCTGTACTCTGATATACATCCATGGTAATAAACAGCCATACTAAAAAAAAAAATGTAGCATTATTGGGCTTATCATATATGCTTTGCTGCATTTCCCACCTATGCTGGATTTCCTGTACACCAGGTATATACAAGCCACAACTTCTCATCTTTATATTTCAAGATTTGGGGTGATTTTGCTTCTATTCATGATACAAATAAATAAGATTTACAATCTGGTGTAATTTTAAAGACTCTGCCAAAATAGTTTTCTTAAAAATTGTTTGTCCATACCCATAGAATTGCCACCTAATGCCAGTATAGCTACATGCATAAAGCACTACTTTAAATAATTGTTTTTCAGAAATTGCTTTTACACTTGCTTTGAAAAGAATAAGCACTATTCTCCAAAAGGTCTATTTAAATAAATTTAATCACACACAACATTATTAGCTAAATTAGTTAAGTTTGGTGTGGCACAGTATGCAGCAAGCTGTGACAAAGCCACTGAGACAAGACTTTTCAAATTAATACTCATACTATACTACTTGCAACTTGAAAATACAAAAGCTTCTTTGGTGTCATGGCCCATGCAAAATGCACATGCAATTTGCTGTCTACCACCACAGTTTGACTGAGTGTTATTTTTACTGGTTTCTTCTTATTTCTGCTATCACAACTGATCTCTGACATATTTTTTCATTTGGAAGAAAATCAGAATTGGTTGGCGTATTTTTCATAGCATGAGACAGCATAACAACAGGAAAAAGCACAGAGGAAAGACTTCTTTAAAATTTCCAAAGGAAAGTACAAAGTGGTTTAGCCTGATAACTTGGACTCAGTAACTAAGTCTACCCATACACACTGTAATTTCCCCAACTCTGTTGCATCTCTCATTTAATTCTACCCTCTACAATCCTTCTGTTCCATTCATAAATGTTCCATGACAAAGTAAAGATTTTAAAATGTAAGTTTTCAATATTTGCAAAGATGAATGAAAAGGTATTTCACATAATTCTCATTAAGATATCAACATATTTATTTCTAATCAATTTTCAAGAGACTTATTTTACATAGCAAAGGTAAAATGTGTTCGAAAAAACCACTATTCTGAATTGTGTGTTCTTATACAATTCAAAATGAACAAAAATTTTGCAAAACCTTGCATAAAAGCACTACGGTTTGATGTATTATGAGGACAACAGGTAATGAAACTGCAATGGTGAGATACAGAGATTTCAGGAATCCAAGGTCCAGTCTGAGAATGACTGACTCTTCCGGCTTCAACCTCAGAAAGATTTTGAGTCATATCAGAGGATCACTTGAAAAAAACCAGAGGAGATGCAGGTTAAGCTAGATCCAACTGCTTCTGATCCCCCCAGTGTGATAGTATTAAATGTGCCACAAAATAATTAGAAAAGGATATTTATTTTACAGGCACACTAGCCTAGTTTTGTGAGACAAAAAGAAGAAATCTAAGTTTTCTGTTTATGTTTGGTTCGTATTAAGTGCTTATATTTACTTTATAGGTCATCTTCAGATAGAAAATTAGCTACTGAATACACGCGGTGTACAAAGGCATATTAAAGGACAGTCTCATGTCTTTGTCAAACTTACAATATTCCTTAACACCAAAAGCAAAATTAACTATTTCAGTGAAACTAGTTAAGTAGTTTCTTTGAAAGAGGTTGTTTTTATCTCTCATCACTTTTATGTACCTGAGCGTTTTCATCTCTTCCTCCAAATGTCTAGCTAAATGAAATAAAAACTCATTAAATTATGCTAGCTGCAAAATCCGATCTCCCAGCTATGAGCATCACCTGATCAAAACAGCGAATGGAAGCTCAGTTACAAAGATGTGAAACAAGTAGTCTGGATATTAAGCTACAAACACCAAGGTCTGTGCCACACTTCATTTAGAAAATTTTTACATAAAGACAGGAAGATTTTTGTTAACATCCTAAGCTAGTTATTTCTGCTTTTACGCTGCGAACTCCCACACAGACTTGCTGTTCCAAGCAGCAAACACTGAATGCCACCATCAGGAGATCACGCAAACATAAACAAGTAATCTTGAAAACTCTCCTGAATGCTAGCAACAGTGAAAAAAATAATGCAGGCAGGAAGCAATGCAATGTGATACCATTACTACTAAACTAGGCTTTGCTAACTGATCTTTATGAAAGCACTAGAGATTCAAACAAGCATGTAGTAGATTTTTACTTATTATCATTTTGGATTATATTTAGACTGAGGCATTCAGACAATGGCATTTAAAAGAAATAGCAATACTCAGCTTTGACCCTCTGGATCTCTTAGATATGTTTAATAAATCATTGTCTCTCCTGTTTCCTTTCCCAGTGAAAAGAAACCTAAGAGCACCATGCCAGTAGTCAAGACAAAAATAGAGGCTGGAAGATAAAAATATCAGCTAACCATTCTCATCCCAACATCAAAGTCTGCACCTGCGGAAGTCAGTGCCAGCATTATTCAGAGATGCCAGCGCCCTTCTAACTGTCTCCACTTGGCTGTTTATGACACAGCCCCAGCTCAGCCTGAAGAGCAACCTACTTAAATCACAAACACCTTTCTCAATCCTACTATGCTGGTGTTGTTTACTCTCACATCTCATAAGACTAAATCAGACAACGTAGGCATTCAAAAACCCAAACTGTCACATAGCTATCTTATGGCATAAGCATGCCATATTTTTAATGGCTCTTAAAATATTTTATGGTTATACATACATAATTTTCTTTAAACTGAATTTATTGATTATCTTATCACGAATGCTTCCCAAATCATGGGGATGATGATGATTCCTACCAAATCCTGTCTCCACTTTTACTCAAGTGCCTGTCTATCTCCCAGAAAACACTGATTATTTAGTGTCTGAAAAAAAATCAGTAGTGTATTTTGATAATTTTTCATGGGTGAATGCCATCAACATTCCTAAATCCTACATGTTTATCACATGCTCAGCACTAACTGTTGCTGAATGAAGTGCTCACGGATCTGCAAGAATTCTTCTTCCTGGAGGCAAATGCCACCCTGCCAGATCATCAGGTCACAGCCATATTTTAAGTAATTGAACAAATGACAGTAATAAATTCTTGCCCTGTTCAGCTGCCAAGGCAAGGACTGAATTGAACTGACTGCCGCTACTGTTGGCCTCACCACACACGCTGAGTAGGGATTTGAACTGCATGTCTAGAAATCATAAGTGATGAAGAAGATCTTTGTATTCATGAAGGAGGGTTGAAGCACAAATCTTATCTTCTGCAGATGTGGTTGAACACAAAAAGTGTCATTGACTTACCCACTTTCACAGAAAACAAATAAATCAATTTAAAGGGTGATGAAAGCACTTCTATTGCAAAAAAAAAAAACCCAAAACCTGCACACATGAAACAATAATCAATATTGACTGCAGATAAAACCACTCTGTTTTTTCTGAAGTGTTTCAGCAGCCTAAAAGCATATCCCTGTCTGAACGCTTCAGAGCACCTGCTGAGCTTGGTGTCTGGAAGGGAAGGAGGAACATGCCACTCTCACCCAATGCCACTACCACCAAACCATCAACCTGTCCCCATGGGCAGGCTAACACACTTGCCCTCCCACTTGGGTCTCTCGAAGAGGAACCAGCCATCAGCCCCACTGGGTTTGTTTACTTTCTTTGTTTGTTAACTTCAAAACCAAAAATTAATATAAAAGCATATTTCAGGAGAAAAAGAGAAACATCCTTTTAAATTCTCTTTCAGGCTGAATACTATTTACCAAGTTCACTAAAAGTCTCTTTTCTCATTCCTCACCAAAAAAACGGAATAGAAATCTTCTGTTTTATCTGCAGTATTTCTTCCATAAACCTACCACCTTGCTCCCTAAAAATAAACTAAAAAAAGCACACCTAAAGGTTTGCAGCAGACCCCTGACACCATACAAACCGTGACCAAGTAAATGAATAGGAAATCCCCAGTATGTCTCCCCACTCCTGCCTTGCAAGAACTGAAGCGTCACGAGCAGCCAGCTCCCCACTGCCCAGCGAGGCAGCCTCGCATCTCACCGGCATCCCAACAATGCTTCTTACTTTCAGTCACGCGTTTCCCTCTTCGCCTTTTCTGCAAAACCCACTGAACTTCACTGCTCAATTTTTTTTTTCAGTCTCTTCAATGTTCTGCTTGAACCAGGCTTTAAAAAAATTGAAATGAAATAAAAGAAAGAAAAAAGTGAAAAAAAGAAGAAAAAGGGAAAAAAGAACAGGAAAGAAGTGCAAGTGCTTTGTGAGTTGAAAAGCTAAGCCATCTGCTTACACTGGGTTTCCGTAGGTTTGCTGCATCACTGCCAGATTCCCTGAGGATGAGAGTCATGTGAGGAGGCAGAGGGCAGCTCAGGGTGCTTTACTAAGCAAACACAGCACCGTATGCCGGGCTAATCCTGCACCTGTGGTGTGTTATTCAGCAGTAAAGAAATGTAGTCCAGACTGCCCCTGCCTAATACGGCTCAGCTGTTTTTCTCTGTTCTCCCTTTGATTATAAGCTGGCAACCAATATTATTTCAGCCAGGCGCAAAGCAATAATCAAGCTACATAGGATATGACAGCAGAAAGGTAGAAGAAAAAAGAAATTCCTGGAATTACAAATAAAATAAAGATACTGAGCAATACAGATTTTGTACCTATTTCCAGATGGCTAGCAGTAGCTTCTAAGGCCAGTACGTGAAACACACACTGGAGCTGGAGCCTTTTGCTCCCTCCCTTCCTTTAAAGTGGATCTACCTGTGATATAGAGTACACTACAGCAGCCTGGCTCTCAGTTACCCAACCCAATACGTGTTTCCCAATGAGCACAATCACAAAAAGAATTCAATGTTTTTCAGGCTTCCTCTTGTTTACTTTATAGGCAAAAGAAAAAGTACGGATAGAGAACAGACTATTAAAAGAGATAGCATACAGCCAGCAAATTTTGATTTTTTTTCAGAGAAAGGGCTACCAAAGAGGCTGCGAAGTTGCTACCAGGATACATAGGTTTTATCATAGTATGTCACAAAAAAAAAAGACAAGAAACTTGACAACAAATATATACAAAGAGCAGCAAAATATGTTCCCATAGTGGAAAGACAGCAAGAATTTCAGTCCGAGGCAGAAACATAACACTTAAGAGTAATTAAATGTGCTGATATTTGTCTTACAAGTTGACTAACCACTGTTAAAAGTTCCCTATAATGGTGATCTGCACAGATATATATAAAAAAGAATATTATTTATAAGAAAAACAGAACACCTACAGATTATTATTTCACATCCTTGAAAAAAAATTGTTATCTTGTAAATTTAATGCAAGTTAAAGTAAACTGGTAATTGACATTTATTCCAGATAACATGGTCATTTTATACATCACACCTCCTTCATAACACATAACATCTATGGTTTCTGTGCTAGTATGTCACTGTTAGAGATGACCTATAGCTACTGTTACTAACTAGCTTCATTTTCTATATTAAGCTGCAAACATGAGATGTTGCAGTCAGAACATGCTTACGGCATTTTGCAATTATATTCTTTTCTCTACAAAATGATACTTCATTTTCTGCCCCATTGCCATCTAATCCAATTCCACCTCTGGAAAATGGCAATGAACATAAGGGATATCTCCACATTCAGAACCATGTATCCAGCTTCTTGTTGGAAGGTTTACTGCTGTTGTTGTTTGCCGTTGAAATTATTTCAAAGGCATATTTTAATAAAAAAAGTATGTTTTAGAAGAGCAATAATCTTAGGTCTTCTGGGAAAGTACTTAAAACTAATCTGGAACTACATGAACTTTCACCTGATTTCATTCAGAAGGGCTGACTGATCAGGGTGCAGAGTGAAACCAACACAATTCTTAGTGTAATAACCAAATATAGGTAATTGATATTTGATTTGATCGACAGCAAGAAAAGGCAAGAAACAAGATGACTTTATACAACATCAACATCAAAAAAAAAAAGTTGCCTCCAATTCCTGCTTTCAAAAATTTAGTATACATTGTCATTGTAAATACTTATTTCCTTTATTGAACCCTTACATAATGACACCAGTAGGGTCAACGGTTGATTTTTTTTCCTCCTCCATACTGTTTGGTCTGTTCCTGTGGCACCCATACTTTAGAGAGCTATTAGTTCTTTCTAACAAGACCACGCATACCACGTGAAAAAGATACACAATCTTCTGCCAGCGCAAAGTCTGGCTAGAAACAGCACAAATTGAATGGTGCTACTTCTGGCATCATATTACTCCCCTTCATCTCTCTGAGGGTATCCTGCTTTATCTACCTTGTGTCTCTCATAGTTCTTGCATGGGAATGTCCAATAAAAGCATCTTCAGAGCTGGAAGCAGTGTTTTGAATTTGCTTTCTTTGTATAATGTGGCCTTTGCACCATTTGTGGTGTTACCAAGAATGTGTTCTGCACCACTCTACTGTTCTCTAGCCAATACAAAGCTCAAAACCTACTTTTAAGACAACAATGAAAAACATAGAAGCTGAAGCATACACAGGACTGATACGTTTCCTTAATAGGAACAGCTTTCACATACAGTTCCTTTTACAACCAGTTACCCACCTAAATGTTTACATTTAATTAGCTTTTCAGAACAATGGACTAGATGGCTGTGGAGACATCCACAGAGATGGAGAATTAGGTATGAGATTGCTTGGTCTATCACTATCTAAAGCCAGCAAAAGGCTGTTGGATTGCCTATTTGAAAGCAGAACCTTGTTCTGGCTGAAATTCTTCAATGCCAATATTCATCTCAAAACCCCTATTTTTGCAATTTCCAATGAACACTCTTCTTGCAATTTAAAAAATCTCAGGTAAAAGATCGTATGAAGAAGTAGACAGAAGTATAGGAGAACACTAATGCTTAAGACCACGAGGCACTGCTACTTTCCATGTTATTTAAATGTCACGGATAAACAGGCAACTTTTGTTTCCAAGGTAATAATAACATAGCATTTCTCACGAGTGGTGAATCTACTCCCTTTTCTTTCCTTCTTTTCCCTTTCTCTTCCTGAAGCATGCTCTTAACCCTATTACAGAGGAAAGCCTACCCCTCTCCATTCAGTAACCAAGCCAAAGGACTTGTTAGGAAAATATTAAAAATAGGTATCTTACTTTCATTAATACATTAAAATGTCATTAAAAAAACCCTAGGACAAAAGGCAGTAATTGCCAGCTGCCTAATTATTTTCTTGTTCTCTTTTAGCCCTCAACACAATGCCTCTGTTAGGCTGGCTGCCAATGATGTTTGGAATATTAAAAATAGCCCCAATTTCTGCAGAGATTTTATGTTGCAAAATGCGTTCTGATGGGCAGAACTGAACCAAATATATGAGTGTAAACTGCTACTATTTACTTTAAATGATGAGGGAAGAAAGACTACTGTGTGCTGTCAACTCACTCTTGGTCTGTATCCATACTCGTAAAAGAATAGTTCAGTGATATGGGGTTAGAGGTGGCCAAGGACAAATTTTGGTTCCCAATTAACACTACTGAGCCATGAAAACCCTGTCTACCAGGCGCCATGACACACAAACTATCCTCCCACTGCACAGGGCCCTTGCTCTCTGCAGAGTTCAGTGTCTCCTGACTGGCTCAGCAGTGTAAGCAGAGGGATCATTAGTTATGACTGGTAGAGTCTAGGAGATAATGTTGACTCTTATTGCAGGAACTACTAAGCTATAAACACGGCTCTGAAAGCCATTTATCTGCATTTTAAGATAAACAGAGAAGCTACTCAATTAAGTAGATTGCAAGAAATAAGCTACAGATGTCAAAGCCAGTGACTTTTTAATTCTAAAAAGGAAAATCTGTGCATTTGATAAGCCAAAATTTTATACTGCAAAATTACTGACATGGAAGTTCATAAGTAGTATAGCTTAACTCCTCCATGATAGCTGATAAACACAAATCAAAGTGTAATTACAAACCAGTTAATTCCAAGTGATGCAAATTACATGTACTTACAATCTGCAATTTACTACCACAGATACCAGGTTTGGAGTGGAACATTATGAAGTGGCAAGCCTTGTAAAGTACAATTTACATTTTATCTCCACATCACTACAATCTGAAAATGAGATGGTATCCCAGACCTCTGTGAATGAGATAAATGCCAAAGACGTCATGCCTGAATCTGCACTTGCTAGGGAGAACATTCTTATTGAGATAAGCAACAGAGTATGAAATTATTTTCAGTCTTGCCAACTAACCAAGTTTTTTTAACTGACTACTATTAATCTGTTTGGACATATTTATGAGATCTTTAAGATACTGGTTTAATACAATTAAAAGCAAAAAAAACCCAACCCCCTAAAAAGCTAATCCACAAAAATTAGTTTCCAGTATCCTTTAAAATACATAAAATACAAGGCATCCTAAGCACAAGAAAAACATGCATACAAATTTTTTTTTGTTCACAAAAATTAAAAACTTGATCTATCCTTGCACTTCCAGATGCCAGAGCTTTTCAAGCCCTCTCTGAGGTCAGACAGGGGAACACGCAGGTGCACTGCGTGTCGGCAGCTGAAAGCCTGCAAGGTTGTGCTGGAATCTGATCCATCCCCCCCACATTCCTGCAGGCATTATAAATGCTCCCTGAAGGAATATTACCCTAATGCGGACTAATTTTCCACTAACGGCCCCAGCCTCATTAAACTTCTTCTTTATCAACATTGTTCAAAGCAGTTTTTCTGGTAACATTGAACTCCCTTACGCCCATTTAAAAAGAAAAGTAACGCCTTTCCTAACTGTTCTCTCCAGTATCATTTCTTCTATTCAGGAGCACTGGCACAACACAACAGATTCAAGAGAAATATTCTTTTTTGTCACACAGCAGTAATGCCCTAAAGACTATGACACAACGACTGAGAGAGAGAGAGGTTCTGTTCCCATAAATAAATATAGAGTAAAGAGAACATTCTCCAAGCAGAGTTATATGGGCCACTCAGCTAGCAGGCAAGCCCAAGTGAATTAAAGAGACAGTATTCCTAAAGCAGGTGTTTTCCTGGACCTGAAATTCTTCACGTTCCTGAAACAGCCTTGTACCCTTCTCTAGACAAATCCTTTTGCCTTTAGTGGGATCGCATGGACTTTGTTCTTTTAACATGAAGAGCCATTGCCATTAAAATGATTTATAAAATCAAATGTGCCTTCACTTAGCTTTATCATGAAGCCAGAAAAGGAGCTAGTCTGCGTTTAAGCACCCTGCAAAGTAGCATAACATAAAAGTGAGGTTATGACACACAGAAACCAAAAGTAGATCCTCTTCTCAAAGTGACAACTACATACGTGACCTCATCCCAGATGCTCCATGATACTCCTTGTCATATGCAAATCATTAACACGAACAATAATGTTCTTTTAAACCCATTGCTGGTTTGCAGATGAAAATCATTATTACAGGACTGGTACAAGAATACCATCTGCAGGCATTCCTTCTCCCCCAGCTCCATCCAGATCATCTTGAATGGCGTGAAACTCGAAATACATTTCAGGATAACAAAATACAGAAAGGAGACACAGCCAGAGTATATCTGCCTATCCTAACCACACACTCTAATCCTGAAATGATAAAACAAGCTGTATCATAACTTGCTTGTTCTGAGGAAAACAGCAGACCAAACAGTGCTGTATTTTCCATTGATTCTTTTGTCTGTTGTTCGACGTACAAACACCCAAAAAATGGTTGCTAGGAATAAGGACATCAGGAAAAGAAAGTGTGGGCAAAAGCACAGGGAAAAGGCATGTCATGCATCCAGTCTTTGGCCAGTTCATTTCAAGCTGATATAGACCTTTTAAGGGAAGAATAATAAACAAATAAATATTTATATTTTTTATGTATTATCTACATTATATATATTTATATATAAACCAAAATATGTAAATAAATAACCCATGAGGGCTCTGAACTAGGGGAACAAAGAGCTAGTTACACAAAACAAATCACTGTAAAACTTAAATTATTTGAAAATTGGAAATACTGCTACTATCAAAACGATAATGTCAATATAAGCAATGTAAGACTACGGTCCTCCTAGCCACTCTTCCTGTGCACAATGAGCACAAGTCTGTCGTGTAACACTTGTGATCATATACATCTTACTCTATAAAGTAAGTAACTTTTTAAATGAAAATTGCTGTTTATGAAACAAGACAAAGTCATAGCCAAGCACAAGAAAACAGCCACTCCACCCTCTGGACAGCTCAGTTACAGACTGTATGCAGTGTGTACTGCATGTGCTCCAACACCCACAACAAGAACAACAAGAACAACTGCTTATGTCCTCCGCACCATGCTGAAAAGAAAAACCTAAGTATCACATTTCACATCACTTAAAAACAAAAGTAAAGAAACATTACTCACAATTTTGTCTGCTGTTCTGCAAATCACTATCTCTTCTTTCCTATATTCCCTCTTTCCTCCATACTGTCATTTAATTTCTTTTTCACAGTCTTATTTTTTTTTTTTAAATAATTGTTGCTTTCTTCATGGAGTTTTCTTTTAAGTAAATCAACTAAGTTTCTTTCCAAAAACCCATTTTCCCCCCACTTATACTGTCCTGGACTGCCTCCCTCTCTCTCTGCTACCTTTCTACTATTCTCTTCTATAACCTGATCCCTCTTGCAGCCCCTCACTCCTTCCACTTTCCAATGATGGTTTAACAAGCTCACTGATATTTTCTTTTTCATTTATCTTCACCTAATTTCGTGAATAACTTTTGTCGAAGCCATCTGACCTCAACTCCTTCCTCAGCCTTTGTGCATCTGCCCCACTTTCACAGCCCTTTAAAAACACGTGCTATTTGGACTCCCAGTCCCAAAACAGGCACTGTTTGCTCCCAGCTAGTATGTACTTGTATACCAAGCACATGTGCAACTCAACGCACTCAGTCCCCTACAGGAGGACAACCTCCATACATCCTTCCCACTAGTCCTCACATTGCCCTGCGAAGGGAAGCCCTTCCCAGGTTTTCTCCAGAAAGCACCGCAAACTGATTGCTGCAGAACGGAGCAGGGCAAGAGGAGCACTGCTACACCCGTGGAGAAGGAAAAGCAAACTGGAGATGGGCAATAGCCCTGTGATTCAACATATTGCTTGCCAAGTCGCTAACTGACACAATAAGTTGCCTTCTTTTCCTTGATCAAGTTTTTTGGGTTTGGTACTCTTTTTAGAGAAGACCCAAATAAGAGAACACAGGCTGACATCTACTTATCTCAGCTGAGATCCCACCTAAGTTTCACCAAGCTTCCAGTAGCCCAATAAAATTGAACAGAAACCTTGATTTCAGTGAAAGTCAATGACAAGTTATAATTAAGCCAATAAAATACAAAAGCATTGGTCTTCTAGAGACCTCACAAGGAACTGCAAGGAAATGGCTATGCTCACTGATAAAAATAAAAAGAAAACCAACCCCAAATTAGATTTTTCTTTCTCTTTTCTTCTTTTTGGCTATTTTAAAGAGATGAAGTTTCATTTCTTTTAGCTCCAGTCAATCTCTAAAAATACACCAAGGCATAAGGACAAGAGGCCTACAGCAAATGTGTTTCAAGCTGAGATGCTGTGTAAGTTTAGAGAGAAAGAAAAATATTTTCCCAAGCTTTCAACTTTTCATTTGTATGAAACAGTTTACTTTATAGCTAGGTAAAGATGTAAAATTAAACTTCTCCATTAGTGTACTATACTGTAACTCACTATACATACTGTTAACATAACTAAATGCATGAATTGTGCAACATTTTCCATCAGAACATGTACGGTAATAGATGCCAAATATAGGGTAAAAAAATATAAGTCAGCTTTCTTCTATAAAATAGCAGAGTTCTTAAAGAATGTGTTGGTGGTCAAGTCTCTGACAAATAAGAGGTTGTTTCCATGCTACATAGCCCGATTATTGGTCTGATTAATCTTAAATAAGGAATAAGAAAAATTATTTGGGTATTCTGTAAATAAGCACAGGGAGTATTATTTTCCTATAAAGTTGTCTGAAACGACTCCCTCCTAACATTCTTTTTACTGTTCTTTTAATGCACCATTGCTATATTAATTCCTCACCCAACTCTGCAATAGAGGAATGATCTTCTAATGCTGCTTCCTGGGTGGGGACCATACTGGATAAACAACCAGTATCACTGAGTTGCAGACAGAGAAGGAAAATGTTAAAAGTAGTTTTTAAGGATGAATGTGATGACTACAGACATTCACACACTTTTCCTACCTATAATAGTTCTACATTGCTTTCCTTTCCAAAGTAGCTTCCCCTTGGACTGAAGGTGATGGACAGAAGTACCATTCCTGTGAACTAAAGAACCAGTCTGATCTCCACGTCCCGACTATTGAAAATATCCTTATAAGCTAGCTGGTTTGGCCCGATACAAGAGTTCACATTTTTTGCCCAGGTTAACACCATATTCAAGGAAACACAAAATATTTAGTAATACCTTCAGCAGAAAAAAATGTAAATGCTTAAAGAGATGTGACATCAGAAAATGTCAGTTTTTAATAATTTTCTTCTATAAAATATAACATAGTTAGCTTATAAATAATTAATCTTACACAAAAAATTATTTCTTTAGAACACTGCACTTCCAGGTCTGCATATCCGGAAAGCCTACTTTGTTCACTGACAAAAATGACACAGAACACAGACGGCACAAACCGAAGAATGCCAATCAGAAATTCAGGTGTATTATCAATAACGTTTGCCAAACTGATAGTGAGCTACGGTTGTAGGATCCTCTTTAGGAGCTGAGCTGCAAGGCATGCATTCCAGCTGCTGGCTTGTGTCGAGAAAAGTAAGAGGGTATTCTCTGTTAGCTTTATCTTGAAAGCTGGCTTAAAACTAAAATTTAACCCCCTGACTCCTAACACGAGAAAAACATGAAGGTCAACACCAAGCCTAGAGATTGGTAGGCTATACACATTAGTTCTGTACTAAATGTTACCTAACCTCAAAACAACCTTCTAATAACTACTTGAAAGAATGAGGTTAATACATTCATGTTCAGAAACGTCCAGAATATACTCTGAGAGAAAAAAAATATTTTATTGTACAATCAACAACATGTTTTTGTTACTCAGCAACAGAGTTTCTCATATGAAAACAACTGTCATAAAGCAACAAACCCAGGAAGCCAGACCTAAAGAAGGGCTTCAGATATCCATGAAAAAGCATCCAAAAGAAGAAGAGTAAAATACAGAAATAACCGAATTAGCACTTTCTAATTTATTCTACATCCTGTTGGCTGCAGTTTCAGGAGGATGTGATACACTCAGAATAAAACAAACCATGCTTCTTCAGTTTTATCCTCAACAGCGCTGTTGACGTGAGTTATTAAATTGAGCTGATTAAATTCCAAAGCTGGCCATGTTTCAGAAGAGAATAAGTGATTTCTGCAAACTGTTTGTACATCTCTAATACAGGACATGATCTCAGATCTTCACCCCTTTAAATATCCTGAAGCTAACAAACAAAATTGTGGCTGTAGTGCAATCATTGCTAGTTTGGCCATGACCTCCAATAGGTTTAGGGTTTCAAGGCAAGATCTCATATGAGCAGAATTATTCTTGCTTTCCCTCTGTCAGTGAGATACGGTCAATTTATGTACTGAAGTAATTCCCTCGTTTCTCACCTAAACCCAAGTTCCCACTAAAAACAGAGCTGTGATGTTAAAAATGGAGGTGAAACAAAGCCCAGCATGCACTGTAAAAGATTTACGGGGTCCCTTTTGGATTTCATGTTCATTGTTTTTTGCAGCCCATGAAATACTAGGGAGCCTTGGGAAGAAGTCAAAACCCCTGACTTTAAAACCACACACTCAATTCAGAAAGAGATTCTTAGGAACAACAGCTTCTAACATCGTATTTCTGGTTCCCTTCACTAGCATAAAATGTTTTCAGATTCAGCAGTAATATTTATCAAGTGTTTTAAGATCACTGTTTCCTTTCCCCACAAAATTGCTCCTTCTTAGCACTCTCAGGAGTTTTTGCTTCTGCCAAAGTCAAATTCAGTTTCTACCCATAACAATGATGGCAAAACGGGGTTCAGCAGACTTGCAAGGACCAGATGTACTTTATATAGATCATTGTATTAAAATAGCTCAAATGAAAATTCTGCCAAATCAAAAGAGAAAAAAACCATGCTTTTCAGACCTGCTTACAAGAAACCAGCATAATCAAATCACTCCATCTGTATGTTGTATTTCTTGCTCCAGTACAAAAAAGTCCAGTAAAACAAACCTTTCAAACTAAATAAGAAAACAAGAGGAAGAAAAACCCAACAGACTATAAAATAACCACGAGTCATCCATCTTAGAGATGTGAGGAGAATCAGGGAGAACAATTTAAGGAACAGATGTACCAGAAAATTTCCCTTAGAAATATATTCTCACTGTCACCCAAAGAATTTGCCCCTGATAATTTTCCTGTGTCAATATGCTATACCCATTGTTTAGCTTGCCCTACAGCAAATAAGATTCATCTCATCACTATATCCTTTCCAGCCCTGCCACCCTTTCCAGCAGAAAGTCAGCTCAGTGCTCCTTCCAACTTGCCTGAGCAGAGGGTCACCAAAATCCCCTGAATGGCATCACAGGACTGTATGACAGGTGGGGGCCAACCTTTCCTCAATAAAGCCAGCGATGAGATTCTAAGAGGCTGACACTCAGCTCCATCCAATAAAAGATTTCCAGGGGTTCATTCAAAGAAAAAGGAGGGAAGACTGTGCTCAAGCAATTAGTGCTGCTTATGAACTTCTCAACCACTCCCCAGCAATTAGGATACGGACACAATACTCCACTTGCACAGTGACCCCAACCAGGGAGCTTTTCTTGCCAAAAGAAACAACCCTTTCAAAATTCCTTGACCAGCAGGGATGTGGTGGTGTTTCCCCCTTCCTAATTTTCTAGGCCATCGGTTGAGAGACTTCATCTTCCAGTCCCAAACCATGTGTGCTGAGACTTCCCTGAACGGTAGAGACTAATGTTAAAGAAAAACAAATAATGGTCATACAAACCTAAATCATCCTCAATGATCAGATTTATATCTGATTTAAGCTGTAAACAAATAAAAATTGGAGGTTGGCAGATTTAGAGTACATCTTCTCCCTCTCATATTAGTAGTCAAAACCTAGTCAATGAAGTTTCCTCCCACGTAACTCAGACATGTATTTCAGATATAACAAATCATCTTCTGGACCCACCTTTCCAAAACAGCTAAACATTTCTAAAGCATCTTCACTCTCCTTTGTCTATGGACACTTCACAGACAGCTAACATTTACGTTGTAAAGGAGAGGTGACTTATATTGTACTCGCATAGTTTGGATATGCTCTTCACTTTTTGGAGTTTGTGGTTCATAAAAATATGAATTAGAAGCAAATGACTCCTTTCCTGTTTGCGTTTTGCAAAGAGAAAATGACAGTATCTGAAATTCTCAGACCTCATGTACTGTTTTGATGCCTGTTGCCAAAACCAGATGCCCCGATGCCCTCTGTCCACATAACATTGGTAGAAATCTTTTTCACCATGAAAAGCTGTCTAAAGCACAATCTCTCCATCCTCCCATTTCAGAGATGCATGTTTTGGGCCACAGCAAATTTGCTTATTTCACCCAGCAGCTCCATGACAGAACCCAGAGGCTGAAGGAGATGTAAACTATTTACCCTGCCTCCACACATGTTATTTTTGTAAGCCGACAGGCCGGCCTCCCCTGGACGTGTTTGTTTATAAGGCAAGCGTTCCTCACTTCTGTGGGCTTTCTGTTTGAGGAAAGCCACTAAGTGATCTGGGAGATGCTTTGTTTAACTTGAAAATAGTTTTGAAAAGCAGTAAGGCAAGTGCATTTCGCCTAAGATCTCAGTGTCACCAATGATGCTGCCATATGAGAAAGAAAAGACACTCATATAGGAGCGTTTGTATGAAAATATTAAGACAACCTGAAATGTAATCATGGTCTGGTTTTACATGTATGCTGTGTACTTTATATATATATACATATATATAAAAAAATATATATACATATATATATCTGTCTTTCACTCTGTAATACTTCTCCCTGGATGGTCTGTCTTCTGTCTCTTGCTGTCTCTTGTTGTTGTTGGGGTGGGGTGTTTTGATTGTTTGCTTGTTTTTTTTCTTGTTTTGTTTTTAAACAAAGCAGGGGTGCCCAAGCTTGAGGATGAACACATACAAATGTTTCAAAACTAAACAAAAAAATAAAATTGGAAATAAGCTTAAATAAGCTATGGCAGCTTCCCCTGATAATGCCCCAGCCAACCTGCAAATGTCACATTTTTTAACACATATTGTACATCCCAAAGGATTTAGTTTCTTGTCTACATTATTTACTGCTTCTTGAAATCATTGTAATTTTCATTTTGTTGCTTAGAGCTAAGTCAATGTTTATCTGGAAATGTTATTTTGGAAGAAAAATATTTACATTTTACTGAGAATGAGTTGTACAAATTTTAAAAAATCTTGCTTTTATTTAGTTGAAACTATTACTAAAGTGCAACTCGACTTTGTAAATACTTTGGGCGCAAAACAAAATATTTTTCTTCTGATCTGTACTTTCTTACACTTCTTAATTGTTGTAATTCTTTCAATTAGCTCTCAAACATATCCCTTTCCAGTCTTCTAGAACACAAGTTAAGAACAACAATGAAAAAGTTCATTAGAAATTTTCTATCGTATCTATAAATTTTAAGAAAAAGTTAAGATCACATATTAGACTGAAAAGAAATACAAAATAAAGCCAAATTAAAGTGCCTTATCCCCCACCCCCCAAAGGTAGAAATGCTGGAAAATTAGCACTTAGAAAACGGGAAATAGATAGTCACTTAAATAGCTACAGAGTTATGATAAAAATCTAAAAAAGCCCCATTTAAATGTGAAAATAAAGTGTCATGATGCATCCTAGTTAAAACAAATCATCATTCCACCATCCTCTTGGTATTCAAGACTGTCACAGTAGGCAGCGCACTATTGGGAAACATCTCCATTTCACAAACTCACCTCAAAAGTTTGGTCTCACAAAGATGTCAATGAATCATTTAGAAGTAATCCTGGGATCTAATTAAGCTTAACATAAACCACACTATTTTTTTTTAATCCAAGTGTAGGCTGCAGCTCCACATCAAGGGTTAAATCCCAGGGGTGAAACAAGGGTTTCTGCCACAGCTGGGGCCAGCCCTGCTGGATAAAAAGTATCATGAAAGACACATCAAACATTTCCCATGGAATTTCAGAAAACTGGCATTTTGAGAGGGAGGGAAGTATTATCTTGTAGCTCTCCTTTGCTGGCAAACTCCACAGTCAATCACTCAAGTCTTTTCAAAAAATCCTACTAGGTGAAGGCTGACTTTGCGTCTTCCCATTTACTTATTACGAGACAGTGAGGAGGAGACACAGAACTCACAGAAAACGCAGGTGAGCTGTAAAAATAGGGCTAGCTAAAAATCTCTTCTCTTCCACTGATGTGTTGCAGTGTGCATCATTTCATGCAGCAGACAAACATCCTAGGGCACTAAATTTCAGCTTCCACTGCAGCTTCACTTCTATTAGCACAGGGCTGATTGAATTTAGTATTGACGGAGAAGGTTCAATGATGTCTGTCAGAATCTGTGTGGCTCTTTATGTAACACACCTACAAGCTAATAACATCTGTATTTGCTAGTAAGACAACTATAAGCTTTCGTTTCAAATATGAGACAAATTCAGCACTAATTAAAAAGCAGTCCTGACACATGAAATCTCTACTAGACACGAGGGCAGCTGTAAAAAAAGCTCTCCAGTTTTGGCAGTTTGCCTCATCCCCAATTTGGACTTTTAAAGGTAACTTCAGCATGCTTCACATAGCACACTAGTGTTAACAACCAGTTGTCACTCCTTTTCTGCCTCCTCTACTTTCAGCCCACCTGATAGGGTCATTATTTAAGCCAACAGAAACAAATTTTTCATTAACATTCTCAGAGTATTAAGTACCTTTCAAGATTAAAATGTATTAGATGTAGAGCATTTGTTTCTATTTTTCAATATTTAATGTTTAAAATGTCAGTCTTATACTACTTTCTGTGGAATATTCTGCTGTTAATATAGAAAAATATTTAGACAGAATACACATAAAGTCAACAGAGCAAATCTTAAATAATGGCTACTGACTGCAGTGACTCGTGCTGCAAGGAAAATTAAGGAAATTTATAGGTTTATTTTGAACAGTTTAATATATTATTTGTCTTAAATGCTGGCTGCTGAAAATGGGACCATCTCTTCTCCAAAGAGATCTATATTTTGCATTACTATGTTCTGCTAGGATAAGACTGTATGAATGCTGTTCTCCACAGAATAATATGAGAAGACTGAAGCAAATCTTAGCAGAATGACAGTTGAACATTGCCAAAAACCACCTACAAAGAGCACCTCTTCATTCACCAGGTCATTTATATAACTTAAAATGAAAGATATAATCTGAAAACAGGCGTTTGTAAATATAATGCTCACTATAACAGTATTATAAATGAAACTTACTCACCATGGAAGTGTTTATCTTTTGAAAAATAATTTTCTCTGTACTTCAACTTCTTGTTTCCAACTCTGAAAAACTGCAGTGAAGTAGCAGAAAAGAATGGCTCTGATTTTTTTATTTTGGTGTTACTTTCAAGTGTTTGGCAGTGGGATTTACTGTCATGCTCTACAGATCAGAAGCAAAACAGCTATTTGAATTCCTTCTCTGTTACCACTTTTCTGTCACCCAGTTCACCTTTATTCATTAGCAGAAGGAAGAGATGGACTATGGATAGCTGAAATCCGCTCAGTCAAAACCTACCTTTTGTTTCTCATAATACACTGGGATTACTTGTCTATGAGGATAGAATGCTACCCTTTGCTGGGATTTTGTACAATAAAAACAATTCTTTATTTTATGACTTTTTTAAAAGTTTAAACAAACGTAATCTGGGGAGAGAAACACCAGTTGAGCTGTGAATTGCCATGCATGTCTAATACATCTTTTAAAACGAGACTCCACTTCTCATCCTGGTCTCCTACACACTGACAGAAGTGTAGCCTTCGAGTCAAGATTCCAGTGCCAGTTCTCATACACTGAATAGATGCTGATGGATACACACGTGTGAACAGACACGTGAAGCATACAAAAACAGATATATTACTGGAGGTGCTGAAAATAAAACTCAAAACTCGGGCATTTCCTTCAGGACGGATCAAACAACACAGCCACCTTTGCAAGCATTATCGTGGTGAAAGAACCCAATAGTACAGCTGTGTGAAAAATCCTAGACAAATAATCCTTGTTTGGTTAAAATTACATACGTTGCTAAGGCCCTTTTAAGTGCTTTGGTGAGAAGATAATTCTCCAGTTCCTGAATGGACTGAAAAGATCTTACTGTTTAATATGTTTGTTTAGAAGAGTCTTCAAATTATTTATCAGATCATCAAAATATCAGGAGGTGTTCTCCAACTTTCCAAAGCAATTATGCGTATACTGAGTCCCCGATCTTCCAAGGGAGCATGAATATCTTTACATGGGCAGAGATGGGAGATTATATCTCATTCTCTTCTGCAGGCTACATGAATGTATATACTGCAGACCTGAGTAAAAGACAAACTTCTGCAATGCTCAGAAAACTGGCTAGATTGAACTGTGTGGAAATTTACACTGCAGTGTTTCGTCCCATTTACTGAACAGTGAACATTCACCTCAGTCATCTTTCCAAGCAAAATCAAGCTAATCCTGATTAGGTCTAATATTGTCTGAATTAAATCTATGTTCACCCAGGAAAAATAGGTCACAGAATTTAATTCAGCCTTTAAAATCACCTAGAACCACAAAACCTATTAGCCAGAAGACAAGTCATATGCCCAGTCACCTAACACAATCCATACGTCAAGTCTTAGCAAGAATTTAACCACTGGCTGCTTCTTCAACATCCTTCCTTTCCTCTCTCCCATTTCCTAAGTTCCTCAGAGCTAGCGATACTTAATGGAAAGTGAATTGCATCCTTGTATTTGAACTGAGTTATTAAAAAAAAACGAATTTTGCTTAAGAGTCTTAATATAAAGGTCTAAAAGAGCGGCAAGACTCTCTAGGGAGAATCTTCTGCTAACAGAGTCTTTCCTTGGAAGGTGAACAGGGAAAACGAATCAGAAAAATCCTTTCAGAAGAACAGTTTATAGAAGTGAGAGAATCTTTGTAACAGCAATCAAGGCTGCCTGAAGTTCATGCAAGTGAGACCAGACATGATACTTTAATGCTCACAAACTGGCTGGACAAGGAAATCATGCACTGACATTTTGGGTATCACCAAAATTAAGGTGTCCGTCTCGCTCTGAGATTTCTCAACTAAGCAATCATCTTAGCTCATCCAGAAGTGTTCCACTACAAAAGTCCAGTAAGTAAAGTTGCTGGCTTGCTCACTTCCTTCTATGAATACATCCCCGTACACCACCTGAATTTTACAGTAGATATAAAGGAAAAGGCTGAACCCCACTGCTAAACTTACTGCTTAAAATAAAATAACTGCACGATCTTTTTTTGCAGACTTTTTTTGGGCCATTTTCCAAGATGAAGCAACAGCTGCCTTTGCCAATCTCCTCACAGGCAAAGAAAATTTTCAGGATTAATTGCTCTGATAGAAAGCAGGATATTTTTTTTTTTTTTTGCTTTGCCAGTGTTGCTTCTCCTGGAGTCAAGTTTCTGATCCTGGAGGCACTTCCACTGCGAATTAATTACAGGTTTGATAAACTGCATACCTATTGTTCACAGAGATTAGGAGTGGTAAACTTAAAGAGCACTTCCATTTCCTAGAAATCTGTAAAATTAGTTTCCTACTTCTCCAAATAGGCTAATGTGAGGCAATCACTGATGTCTTCCTATGTTTTGAAGCATAGCAAAAGGAAACCTCAAGTGTAAATTGGGCTTCAGCAGAGGACAAGGACCTGAAAACACAACAACCCTTGCAGAGGAAGAACTTTGAACTAACTAACAAACGAAAGCAGTAGAGCCCATAGTTCAGATTGTTTGGTGCCATTGCAAAAATCCATACTGATCAGGATGTCATCCTTTTCAATTAGGACATTTAACAGAATAATGTGGCCAAGAACCAGAATTGCCTGTTCTTGTTTAAGAATAAGCTCTCCACCCAAACAAAGTATTAATGTGTCACTCTGTATAATAAATACATGAATTGCTATACAAAGAAGTATAGTAAAATGGCTTTGGCCTTGTCTCAAACTAATTTATTTTAAGTCTATCTATAACAAGTTCCTCTGACAATAAATTGTGTAACGTCTACAAGACAAAAAACGGCCTACTTTGTTAGCTACAGAAAGACAGGTGGACCGACAGAAACTTCCACTTAGTGCTTTATTGGCTGCCTGCCATGGTCTGAATGGGGGCAATTATGAAAAAAAATTGAACACGTGACTTTAATATGGTTCAGTATGGATCGTTGTCTGCTGGAAACAGCTTTGCAGTAAGACACTCTGGGTCTAGTCTTTGCTGTTAGGAACAAATGTGTTGTTTCAGATGTCAATCACATATTCTTGGTATTATTTGAAAAGGTTAGCAAGAAATCTGACATGTGAAATTGCAGATGACAGGAAGCAGCCACAGCACTGATTTCTCTCCATGTCCTGTGAGATAGCATCTTCCCTCTGTGCAGGCAGGGGAGTATCTCACTGAGCACAAAGGGGATGTGGTAGCAGCACCCAACTGCAGGAATGCAAAGCAAAGAGCAGCTACTGATGCTGCGGGGGGGTTGGCGGTAGCCCCTGCAAGCAGACTCCTCTACTGAAGAGGCAGTAGAGTGTTCTAATACAGTGTTCTCTCCCCACAGATGAGCACTGAATATTTTCCAGAAAAATGAAAAACAATCTTGTCAAATATGTAGGATGGACATGTCCTGATGCAAAGATGTCCACTGGTTTTACAGTCCAGTGGCCTCCTCCAGCATCTGAGTTAGCTACAAATAAGACAGTAAATAAGGCATCACTTCACACTGCCCATGAGGCTGGGGAGGCATCACTGCAACAGTTCATACTTATTCCATGTTTTCAGAAGTTTAAGCGAACCACCAAGCTTCCTTCCTACCCAATTCTCTTCCCTCACCAGCTGAGCACACCCTTCCTTTCAGAAAAAACTCACAGGTCTCCCAAAGGGCACTGCTGCTTCAGCAATAAAAGTCTGCGGGGAACTTCTTCAGGACTGAAGCAGCATATAAGTAGGGGAAGCAGTGTGGCATCAGTCCCATTGCCTGCCTGGCCTATGTGCAAGCCACAGAACGCCAGGATTGCTGGAGCTGCTCATATGGGAGTGAGAGCAGAGAGCCTGACCAGAGCGAGAGCACTAGTGATTGCAGTACCCCCATACAAACTCTTCCCATTCTCTAGCATCACAAACAACAGGGTAGCTTCTCACTAGTCTCCCATCCCCACTCCCACCTGCCAACTCCAGTTCCCTCCCCTGCCAGCACTGAGAATGCAACAATCCATTGTGCCTATACTGCTAATAACATCTTTGGTCAGCTCTGCTCTATTTCACACATGGTTTTTTACTCTGTGAGTATACATACACTACTTCAAATCTAACATTCAGCATAACCATTTAGTAACAAAAACGTACTCAAGTGGCCATATGTAGCAGTACATTCCCAGACTGAAGGCTCATGTTTCCAGCCCTGTATCACCTGTGACAAGACTGCTAAAGCAACTGAGATTATTTTACCTCCTTTCAAAAATAATAATAAAAATAATAAAAAAGGAAAACAGATAAAGTTGTTCCATTCAGTGATGAATTCTTAAGACCTTTATCACCTTGGGAGTGGAAAATAAAAGGAATATGAGTAATTTTCAGTGGCTTTGTCCTTGAATAAGACCGTGTCAACAGAAATATATTAATAGCTTAGCATGTTCTGTTACATAATTATCATAACTGCCTCTCTCCCTGTAAGTTTCTATTTTTCTGAATTTCTGTTGTTTCTGCCTACGCTGCTCTTGCCTGCTTTGATCATCATCCTTCACACTCAATTGAGAGGAGCTGTGCATGGCCACTGCATCCTTCTGGAACTCCATGCTACTTGTTTTTGAACCATATAAATGTGTGATTTATAACTATCATACACAATATAAAGTGACTATCACTATCACTTGGTTACCACTAATTGGTTAGAAATCGTAATTTTTACTTTCACAGGTTTGATGTATTTTCAAGAGTTGCCCGCGGAATTATTATATTCTGTAATTTCAACCTGATCCCAAACTGCTTCATCTGTAAAACCATTAACAGTTATTAACAACAAGAACAATACACACTGATAACAAATCCATGAGATATTTCTGACACACTATAAATTCAGTAACAACAAGTCCAAATAAAAAGTCACAACTTGCCATAAAAACACAACATGGAGAACAACTGGCTCGTCAGTCATCTGCAGCATCACACAGTGGGTCACTGACTTAATGCAAGTCATTAGCATATGAATTTATGAGAAACCAGTTACCATATCAGGAGATATCCATACACTGTTCTGCATAAGGAGAAATAAGCGTCCTGGTCAGGGCAGGGAAGCCTCATCAAGAGCGGTGTCGTGCTCTTCGCAGTATTAGTCCCAAAGCACAAGAATTTGTGAAGAAAAGTCCAGAAAGGTGCAACAAACATCCTCACAAATTTGAAAACAATGAATTATGACGACAGATTAAAACGATGAGGTCTGTTTAGTCTGGAAACAAGGGCTACATAGTAACAACGCTGAAACAAGTAAAAGGTCTCTGCACAGAGAGATGAAATTTACTCTTAGCTCCACATGCACTTGCACAGAAGGGAAATAAAAGGCTGAAATTTTAACACCACGATGTCAGACATACAGAAAATCAGGTTTTCTTCAAAAATCTGACTAAGAATGAGAGCAGACTGTCTACAGAGGTACAAGAAGAAATCACTCTTCCCAAAGGTATAAAAAAATAGACAAATATTAGACAAATAGTTGTCAGAAATGGCTTAGATACAATTATATGTGCCTTCAGGTGGAGGGGCAGCCTAGGCAACACAGACTTCCTTCCAGTCTTATTTTCTGTCACTCTGTACATATTTATCCCAAAATGTAAATTTGACTCACTCAAAAAAATGAATTCAAACCTCCAGATTTTAAAACATCAAAATTGTTTTAAAGTACTTTAACTTTTTTATTTCATAACACTGAAATTTTAACAAAATGTTTCAACATAATGCTCATAAAACATGTGTTACGGTAACTCTCTGTATTATCATTAGTTGCCCACCAAGCCTAAAGATCCATCCTCCACAGAGCTCTTATGAAAATAATCAAGAAAAATCCATTATTGGAATTTCAAGGTTCCAAGAACATTGTTACATATTGTTTCCATTATTGTGTTCATATCAGAATATAAATAGAGACTGGACTGTCTTGGTGACAGTCTGAAATCATAAGAGAGAAAAAAACAGGGGAAATAAACAGCAGCTGAAGAAATGCTAAGGAACTTAGGGGAAAATTGTTTTGAAGAAAACTGAAGCTTTGGAAATAATGATACTACAGTATTTTCCTCTTTCTTAACTCTGGAGACTCGGAACAGAGGAACAAAGCAACGTTAAAAACTTTTCCGTGACTGTATCTGTATTTCCTAATCTACTTTAAGATTATTTTTAAAGAAGGCAAGAAAACATCTTTTTCAAGTACAGTAATCCAGATCACATTTTTCTCTGGACCTTTGATTGTTTAATGCAATTTCCTTCAGAAGATGTTTAGTTTTATCTATACAATCTTTGTTTTTCCAAAAGACTAATCAACATTTTGAAATATAAAGTTATTAGTTTAGAAATTGTCTTAGCTTTTCAAATGAGTCAAACCGAGGTTGCAACAAACAATACAATTTACTGTGTTTTCCCCCATTCAGTACATGCAATTTCTTGTGAATGGCAGCTTCTGCCAGTTGGGATTTTGGTTGTCACAGCAGTAAAATTCTACTTTCCAAAGCTTGTTCCTTATGCACTGATGGAAAACTTTGCATTTAGCACAGTATTGCCACGCAGGCACATGCAACTGAACTGTTACTTTATAGGGGAACGTGGAAAGCAATATTTTCAGCGTAGAGTGAAAGAAGATAAAAAATAGGCAAACCAACAAGGGCTATGCACAAGAAAGAAGATGGAAAGCATGGCCAAACCAGTCAGCTCTGCTGGACTGAAGCTGCTAAGCAATATCATTTCTTCAGCAACAAGTGAAGCGTTCTAACTACAGGCTAGACTCCCAACAGACAAAAGAATGTTTCAAAAAAGGGAGGGAAGGCACTATTTCAGAGTTTCTTCATATCTCTCTCAAGGGGGGTTATGGAAACAGATACCAAATGCTCATAACATCTCAGAAATATCTTGAATTTCTTTACAGTCTGTGTCCACCTAGTTTCAGGGGAAATTTCCAAAGAGTCATCCCTAGATGCACTGCTGGAGTGCATTATGCTGCAAGGACACTGCATTCAATTTCCTCATTCGGAAAGCACACACAGGTGTTTTGAAGGAATGCTTCGCCTGAAACCTGCCTTTTAATTATTATGGCTTCAGAGAGCTTCTGAAAAGAGAGACCTGACAAGGGTGCTGAGCTTTGTTTAGAGAACTTAATCCTCATTCTTCCAGCTGCTGACAGGAAAAGGCCATGTTTTGCTTAAGTAAAAGATTCCTTTCTTAGAATCAAGGGAACAGCAGACTTAAAACACCCAACAGCTGACTGTTAACAGCAGCAGAAACAGCTTTTTCTATTCTACAATATATGTCACAGTAAAAAATCTCTGCCAGGTGGCATTAGGCATCACAGGGATATGAAAACCATCCAAATAATAACCTGATCCTGGGAGATACCAAGTTACTCCCTCCTGTTGAAATGAATGGTGTGAACGGTGCTATGGTTGTAACCTGAGCAGCAACTCACACTCCAAAGCCTACAAAGCATAAGACATTCCAATGCTATACTGAGCATTATTTGAAACATTTCCCAAAAGAGAAAACCCCTCTATTCCTTTAAACTGAAATTCTGATCTTGGATGCACACATTGCCACAAGCTTTGATTTCAATTATTCCTACAATACTGACAGTATGAGTCCAAGGAAAAAAATATTCAGTGTTCATAGACTGATCTTTTTCCCTTAAAGACTTATATTCTTACCAGTGGCACATAGACTTAGGGACTTCCAAAAATACGTCAATATTACAGGTTTGTAGTAATTATCATTTGAAGTATTACAGTTCATTCCATTAAGCAGTTATATTGACCTTTTCTTAAACAAAATCTTTACCCATGAGTGGAAGAGTTTGCACTAGGTGTGAGTTTGTTATTCTTCCTTCGAAAACCCAATGTAGCTTGAACAAGTAATAAACTGGTAAACCCCTCTGGGTGCACTAATTCAGCCCTCAGGGACCTGAAAAGTTGGATTTCCTAACAGTCTTCAAAGAGGCCATGCCAACTCAGCAGGATTTTTCCAGCAGCCTCAGTTCCTGCCTGCTCAAGGTTACAACAAGCTGTGCAACAGCACAGCAGATGATGCACTGTCATTCATCCCAATACTTGGAAACACAGACAGATTTGGTGAGGAGTCAGAACGGCTGGAGAAACATACTGAGCTGGACTGAAAAGCTGAGAAAAAACATCGGAGGCAAAACCAAAAAGCAGAAGTGTGCTGAGAAACCAAGGCAGTGGAAACTATACAAACTCACTCAAGTAGGGGAATGGGCTGGGACAATTGAGTTGAGTCACTGGATGCTCCTCTATAGCGTACCATGGCACTTTGTTTTGCTGAATCTCATTGCTCCTCTGTGGAAAAATGTCTCTGCAAGGTCTTGGCAAAATGTCCTGTCCTCTCCAAGTGCTAGACACACAGAGATTTGTAACCTATTATTTGTGCCTGTTTACTCTGTTCACTCCAAGGAAAAGTTTTGTGCAGTAGATATGCCTGACCATGACCCTGCATTATGCTGCATGATGGGTGGGTGTGTGCGCTATGTGATGGGACTTCTGGTTCCCATTTGCATTTTTCAAATCTAAACAATATCACTTATAAACCCACAATACGTTAGAAGTACACTAAAAAAATCACCAACTTACCCACCTACTTAGGAGAAGCTGGAACTATCGTTATTCTACAAAACTGTTATTTTGATTAATAATGGATACTTCACAGTATCACAGTATGATAAGGTTGGAAAGGACCTCCGAGATCATCGAGTTCAACCTACAACCCAACATTAACACCAACACTGACACCAACACCATCATCTAAACCATGGCACTCAGTGCCTCATCCAGTCTCCCCTTAAACACCTCCGGGGTCTGCGACTCCACCACCTCCCTGGGCAGCCCATTCCAATGGCCAATCACCCTTTCAGTGAAGAACTTTTTCCTCATATCAAGCCTAAACTTTCCCTGACAAAGCTTGAATCCATGCCCTCTAGTTCTGTCACTGGTCACCTGAGAGAAGAGACCAACCCCTGCCCGACTACAACCTCCTTTTAGGTAGTTGTAGAGAGCAATGAGGTCTCCCCTGTGCCTCCTCTTCTTCAGACTAAACAGCCCCAACTCCCTCACTCGCTCCTTGTAGGTCTTGTGCTCCAGCCCCTTCACAATCTTTGTTGCCCTCCTCTGGACACACTCCAGCATCCTGACATCTTTCCCAAACTGGGGGGCCCAGAACTGTACACAGTACTCAAGATGAGGCCTGACCAGTGCCGAGTACAGGGGGACGATAACTTTTCTGGTCCTGCTCGCCACACTATTCATGATGCACGTCATCACTTATTGTTGCCTGTAGAATCCTTTTCAATTTTTGCTAGAAACCTATAAGGTAGCTAAAATAAATAAACATGAGCAGAAAAAAAAATATTAAAAAAGGAAAAGGGAATGATCTCCAAATAACGTATCTACATGCCTTCCTGTGACCTACTTCTCCCAGCATTACCTGGGTGTGAAGCCAGCAGAAACATCTAAGCCATTCTGTTCTCAGGCAATACGCAGCTCTTTGCTGCACTTTTCTATGTGCTCAACCCAAAATCTTAGTGTCTAACTTGTAAACAAGCACACTGAGCACTCACAAGTTACACTGATGCCAGAAGGCCATGCTTTACCTTGAGTAAGTGTATGCCAAAGGACCAAGCTCAAAGTACCTCAAACCAAGCATGTGGTAGAACAATGGCATGATTTCACAAATGGATTTAGCCAACACCAGAACACACTTCCATTGAAAAAAGTAGTCCAATCAAAAACTGGTTTTCTTTCTGGTTCGTTGGGGTTATTTTGCAGTCACATCAGTGACCAGCTCCACCATGCAGCTGCCTAAGTATCAGGGACAAGCGGACTGATGGATCAACAGTAAGGAGATAAACACTGCCACTTTCTCCCAAATGTGAGACCACAGCCTGGGTGTCTTCTTCTAGCCTGAACTGTCCTCTGCCTCGATGCTCTGCCTGCAAAGTGGAAGGACAGATATCCCTTTGCCAGTGACCTGTGAAACTAAACTGAAGTTAATGAACATTCAGATACTATAATGACGGATGTCTCAGGAAAAAAAAATGAAAGGAGGCCTAAGCAGGGTCTGAATAGCATGCAGTAAAGTGCATGCAATAAAGTAATAGTCACACATTGAACAATGCAACAGTGAATACGGACTTATTATGCAAGTGCTGCTCATCATTTGAACTGAAGAAAGCAGGAGGCCGATGGAAAAGCTAATCTGTTATCAGGCAAATAAGGACAGCCTAGCAACGCATATGCACAGAGGACAAAGGCTGCACGTGCAACATAAATGCAGGCATTTTGAATGCAACACTAGTAAAGGTATTTTCCTCTGCTTTTGTGTTTTTCTCTGAATATAAAACTTACCAGGCAGTGTTTAGAGACTTGCCATCATTTTAGTTCTATACAGTCTTTCTAAATGCCTTCTTGGTCTCTTTATAATAGATTAGCTTGGATGCATTAAGAACTTGCTTATATTCTTTGGTCCAGATGAGGCAGGAGACCAGATTAACAAATTCATTTGGAGTACTGAGGTTGTGACACACATCTTTCCTCCACCATTCCTCCTCCTATAGTTCTTGCGATGAGGCCAAAACATGGTTTCCTTCACTCCCTGAGTGAAGATCCTGTCTGTGAGACAGGCAAATGGACAAATGACAGAAGTCTCTTTGCTATTCTGCATGGGTAATTTATTCAATATTATTTCAGATTAAGCTGCCCTGTAAAATACGATGGGTACAAAACAACACTAGTTCATAGCCTAAGTGGGCTGCCAAAGGATCATTCAGATTTTAAAAGCCATTTGGTCCAGCGTATGGAATAGCAAGAACCTGTTGCTGTTCATACATATCTATCTACAAATATTTCTACGGCCTTTTGTCACCAATGGAGACAGTTGTTCCCAATTACTACTTCTCATAAACAGCTCTATGGAGTCAGACTGCATTATTACTTCCATTTTGCAGGAAAGAAGATGAAACAAGAGAACAGACCATATTCACAAAGGTATCTTTGTGTCTAACTTCCACTGAAATCAGACAAACTTGTTTCAGCCACAGAACTTCTATGGATCTGGATCCACAAATCAGATGTGCATCTATGTGGGATTATGCTACAAAGCTGCAAAATGAACTTAAGACTTTTAAATCCCACTCTATTTTTCTATCTTTAAAAGGTCATTAGTGGACTGAACACAAAATTGCCTATTCAGAAAATTGCATCGTTTCCTTCCTTAAAGTCCTCTTTTCTGTTACTACCAAGACAACATTAAACAGACAAGAGAAATTTGGAGGGGAAGATTTTTTTTAATAATAGTCTGTGTGCAGGAGGGTTGATGGCTCCTTTTCACACTGCTTGTTACTTATTTTTCCCCTAATACACTAGAAGAAATAGCATACTGATAAACATTGAAAATATAAAAATCAATAACGCTGTCACGTAATAAGAGAAATCTTGTCATTTTAGCCAACAGTTTCAGAAGCAAATTTCTATGCATCTTTGAGATCTATACAACAATTTAATAAATAAATATTTACAACACCACCTTTAGTTAGGTCTGAAAAATCATTTTGATGCCAGACATAAGTGTTAACCATAGGACCAAAGTGCTCCTCAAGCTCTTCAGCTCTTAAGTATGGAAGGTGTTTGTCCACTAGCAGAGATGTATAATTTGGAGAGAAGTGAGAGCTGTGCACCATTCACTAGAATTTTTCATCAGTTTTCATTTTCATTATTTGTCCACTGTTTGTCAGCACGTCCATGGTAGGGCTGTACCCCTTCTCTGATGTAACACCCATCTAACAACCGCGCACTGAAAGCAAAAACATGCTTCCCAGAAGCAGCAATGTCATCTCAGTGTCAGAACATGAAAGCATACAAATAGAAACATTTGTTCTTAGCAGGTGCGGGTGTCCACAGTTGTAAAGCTACAGATTACATTCCCTCCTTGCTCTCTAAATGGAGGACTCTGCAAACACATCCCTTACAGAACCTGCAGAAAAATCAGAGCTTCTTCACCTATTAAAAATGAAGTGCTTTAGAGACCGAATTTATTTTCCTTTTGTTTTACATCAGTTAGGCCTTTATCTCTCTCTGTTACCCAAAATAAACACAAACTATGTGTTACAAAATTAAGGACATACCATTAAGCTGATTTTACCACATTTTTTTGGTGGTGGAATCCTAGCTTACTGCACAAGCATGTTTCAAGGGAAACGTGTTTGGCAGCCCCATTCCCGGGACTGAACGAAACTTGGTTATAAAGGCTGTGTTTTTACTAAAAGACTGTCGAGGCACTTTATGCGCTTCCATAACTTAGTGGCATTCCATCTGATTTGTTTATGAGATTTAGTTTGCTCTTCTTCCGTTGTACTATTTTGTTATTAAACAGAACACGTACATGCCTTATGTGCATGTCCACAGAGCTAGAAAGAGTCTAGGGCTTTGTTTCCCTCCAAACAAGAATTTCTGAGTGATCTATGAAAAAAGTTACAATAGTACATTTAAAAACCAAAATATCAACGTACAATGACAGTAGATATTCCAGATCCAATACTCCTCAAGTTGTATAAAGCATAGCACCTCCCTCCATCCCAGAGAAAGTCAGCTTAAGACAAGTATTAAAAAAACTCTAAAAAACCGAATCACCACACAGTTACCATTAATAACCATCCACTACAACAGTGTTCACTATCACTGACTGCTTCTAAAGATACTGGATCAATCCCAAATGCTTTGGGGAACACCACTTTAAAGGGAACTGACCAGTAAAACTATCAGAATCTAACTATACTTCTACACCTGGGTATGCATGGAGACAGTAATTTAGGAGAAATGCAAATTACTGCACATTAAATACAGAAGTAACTATTACAAATACCATTTCACACATAGCAGCAATCCCATGCCCAAATTTTCCCATGTGAACAAGCTTCTCCCTAGACAGTTTAATTCTCACTGTTCAGCTAAAACACTTCCTGCAACTGTGTTATCCTTATTTGCAGTAAGAAACGCCTCTAAATTTCCTTTATTGCAGCTATAGCTGGATTTTTTTCCTATCTCACTTCTTTTTGAAGGAGAAGAAATGATAATAACAACCAATTTGGACAGAATCGGGTATAAATTTTTACAAAAGCCATAAATACTGCAGACAATTCTTTACCATCCTTCTTTTTACAGATGCTTTCTGGTATATATTTATTTATTTTCAAATTTATAAGGCAATAAAAATAACAAATAAAATACAACTTCAGGCAGCCACTAACAACTGAACTGCTAAAAGAACTTTCAGAAAAGTGCATTGAACAAATAATAGAGTTTATGAGATGTTCCAGCTCTTTGAAAACTGATCTGAAAGAATGTTCCTTAAGCCTACATTTATTTGCAGAACTGAAGTCAGTAATGACAGATTCAGAAGGCGGTGATGTTGTTTCTTCATCTATAACTGTATTTTCAGCTGGTGACTGCCTACAGGCAGTTAAGCATTCAACAAAATCTACTTCGTAGCCCTAGCCCTTAATCAAATGGAATATATTTAATAACTTAAATAAAATACTGAGTTTTCATTTGTTGCTCAGTCACAATAGAAGAAGAGAGGTTAGTATAATGTCAGCTAATCTGAACTGAAGAATAATTCAGAGCAAGTCCCAGGAGGCCACCAGATCACCCTATGATGGAGGGACCCAGTTAATGCACTCACCAGAATGAGCATCTCAGAAGGGGGCCTTTTCATCAACCCAGTGTCAGGTATTCTGCCCTGTACAAAGATACTGCATAACTTATGCTGAGACATCTTAGCTGGGAAGAGCTTAAAATATTACACAGTGAGCAGCATTTATTTGGGCAGAAGGAACCAAGACAAGCTCAGTTAAAGCCATGACTGAGGAAAAAAAGATAAGATGCTTTTGCTTGCCTCATATTTCTAATAAAACTAAGTTGGCAAAAGCAGATAAAGCTGATTTACACACTCTGTCACTGTATGTTCTGTTCTGAGAAGTGTGGGAAATGCTTTTATTTTTATTCCTCACATAGTGTATATAATTAAGAATTAATGTATTTAATACAGAAGTTGCTTGATCGCTAAATATGTAATTGTGGAATTTCAGTATATGGCTTCTCTGCATTTTTTCATTAAAAGAAAATTCCAGCTGGCTGCTCTAAAGCTTCACTGTATAGAAGTTACCAGTGAAAAAAAAACACAGCAACTTCTGCACCACGTGAACCTGCACAGTAGCAAAGTGGGTATTTTTAAGTTCTTCATTTCAGCTTCAAAGTTGACTGGCATTTCCCACAGTTTGATTTTTAGCCACTTAATTTTCTTGGAAATAAAATGGTGGGGTGGGAAACATTCTCTTATTGTTTAGGCTGTCCAGACACAAAACAAAACCACTCATCACGAACCATCAAGGTGAGATAGTACCTAACCCAGGTAAAGGAAGAAACTAAGCCCATTTGTTTCTGAAGCTATGTCACTTATGCTGAATTTCCCAGTGCTACTGCACAGTCACCAAGACACCAAGACACTCTGTGGCTGGCAAGAAAGAGAAATCTGCTAGAAATGTCCTGCAAATGAAACCCAGCTGCTTAAGCACAACCCCATGTGTCTCCAGCATCATGTGGCTTTGATAGATCAAATCGAGCATAAGAAAGAGATGAAATATTTATGAAAATTAAATTTGCAGGATGCATGTCAGTAAGCCTGAAAAACACTTTTTCAAATGAAGACAAGAAACCACATTTTTCACTCAACTGGGTTAAGCTCAGTTATAGCGGTGGTGTTCACAGAGCTCCTGAGATGCTTGTTTCCTGCAGACGGTTTAGCTTTTATTCAAGCCACTTATTCCAGAAACAGCTACCACAAATATTGTCTGTTGACCCCAGTGTATCAAACATTTATAAACAACAGAATCAAATGAAATAGTACACTTTATTCCTTATAGACCAAAAGTTTAATATTTTGAAGGTTGGGAAAAAAAATCACACACTGTCCTCTGTGTAATGATGCCATAGCCTGTACACTTAATACTGTCGGAACAAACAAAACCCACATTGTTCCACCTTTAAGGGAATGCTATCAGATATTTAAGCAAATTAATATATTCTGAGATATCTTTAGACTATCTGTTCACTAAAACTTCACTCTTGTATTGGTTTCCTCAAAAGACCAGTGAAAGGAAGAGTCAATGGTGCAAAGAGCAACAGAAAGCATAAATTAATTAAGATAAAGTTTACAATTAAATGAAGCCATGGAAGCACTAAATACCTCCATTTTTCCAAGGATAAACATCTTGCATAAAATCCTTAAACACAGCCAGCATTTATCTCTCTCTACCGCCCAGGTCTTGCCTGTCTCAGCAGATCTGTTATCACTATGGTAAGTGCTGCTATAGAATATGATCAGATTTTCCTTTCCAAGCTGCTCCTACCTTCATCCCTCTGGAGGCAATCATTTTAGAAAGGGTAGCACTTTTTTCCAAGGTGTTATCATTTTAGAAAGGATAGCACTTTCTTCCAAGGTGTTATTCTCTATTTTTGCAGGGACTGAAAAATCCATAATTTTTTAGGGAGTTAATCTGTGTGATCACTTGGCACTCAATTATTTCAAAACCTGCCTGATATAAATATGTGTTCAAAAACAGAACTATGACTTAATTCACATAGATGTGGTCTTCTTAGCAAAGCATAACTCATATACCAGATTAATATTTATTCTGTTGACTAATAACAAGGGAGCTGCAGCTTTCTGTGTGGCTCACTGAATACTTCTGAAGCAGAAATCAAAAGGCTCTTGACTTCAGCAAAGCAGGAACAGAGACCAATCCAATACTTCCCATTGCTCTTGTGCTTCACAAATGCTTTCTGAACACATTACAGGGCTGCTGGATAAGCCAGGACAGCAGAGGTGTCCCAAAGGAGATCACAAGTTTATTTGAAGAAGCCCAGCAAGCAACTTTTTCCCAAACTCTCTTTCAAAAGAGGAGCAACAAATATCCCATTTCCTTTTCATGGGATGTTTATACACTAAGACTCAAGTACCTTTTATACTGCTAAGCTAACGCAAAGCAAGATTTCAGTAAAGACCACTTTCGAAGCACACACATTTTGAGTTGTATTCACATGAACATTATGTGCCTGAAGCAACAGCCCAAAAATTTGCTGACAAATTAGTACCATTGCAACATTGCAGTAAATCCACAGACATAGATCATAAAAATCCGTAGCATTAGAAAACATCTTCCTACAGCCAGTTTGCAGCGCAAAATATTAAAAAATAGTAGAGACATTACTATCCTTGATCTGGATAAGGAAAGTGACACATTAGTACTGTTATTTTTTAAAGGAGTTATGCCTCCACTTCTGCAAAGAACTTCAGGAAAAGAGCAGTCTTGTCAGTCCCAAAAGGACCATTTAAGTTTAAAATCAAATAGGTGTTTCAAGTAACCTGCAAAGTAAAAGCTTGATGGTTACTTTGGCCAACACGTGCCACATACATCTAGTTTCAATTCACTTAAATATTGTGCTTGTGGTGATGAAACTGGAACAAAAGGCATTCAAAAATTATATGAGTGAAGGGCTTCCCAAACCACAAAACATGTCCAGCCTTCAAACCCAGTATCTTTGTCAAGGCCAGACAGCTGAGGACCTGACACTCAGTGGGTGATAAACTCCAGTTCAGAGGAGCGGGTGCAAAGTACGCGTCATGTGTCCTGGATTGAACTGTATCTCCTAGAAAAAGGAGAAGGGAGGGAATAAAGGAAGGAAAGATTCTAGTATTGCTATCTTCCCTCCAGGTATGATGCTGAAGAGATCAGATTTCAAGCATCTCTGATGTTCACCACAAGCTGCTTTTTTTGCTGATTAATAGTGAGAGATTAATAGCTGGAGATGCCACATAATAGTTGTAGAATACAACTCCTGAACACGCAGTCATGGTTATGTGTTTAACAGCTGGGTTCATACTTCCAGTGGATTTTGCCATCTGGTAACTAGGATCAGTTTACACTCACGAAATTACTACTTTAAACACATGCTGTACAACTACACTTCACAGCTACCTCTAAAGTAATGCAGCCCAAAGGTTACCTGTTGTTGCGTTTCCCGAGTCATCCTTCAGCTTTCAACAAGCCAAACAATGTCAAGTCCTTTCTCCTAATTCCCAGAATTTTTAGTTTTAAGTCTCTGAGTGGTAAAACCTATCAAGGAGCAGCAAATATATCACAGGCAGGAGGGGGAGGCCTGGCACTTTGCCAGACAACAACTAGACCAGCAGGTGAACGTGAATTTTTTTGGATTAAACCAAAGCACAGCACTGCCTGCTAAATCCCTTGAGCAGTGAACTGTATGACAAGTAATTATACCAAAGAATTTTGTTACATCAGGCTTATATGTTCACTAGATTGCAAAGACAATTAACAATTGCATCTACTCAAAGTCTCTGCGGTTTTGGATCTGTTAATTTTAAAGGCTGATGTGTCACTCCACAGCATGAGACTGAAGTATACCAACAGGGAGCACCATAGGCATAAGCAATACTCTCCTCCTTGAAGATACAACTAAGTCCTGCCCGGTTTCCTCATACTTTCTCCCCCATATTTCTAACAAAGGCTACAATTTTTAATGTCTCTGTGATCACCATGTACTGGTTTAGGACAAGCTTGTGACATGGTCAGTGTTTTTTACAAAGGTTTGCATTTGTGGCTCTGCTTGGAATGCTACCAATAGTATGGAAAAAACTGTGTAAACAATATCCTGCCTCTGTCTTACATGGGTATGATGGGCAGAAAAAGCTACATTTCTTGACAAAGTTACATTTTTACAGTAAGTTGAAGTTTCACTTCATTCCACTGATACACTGGGACTGATACAGCTATGCAGTGCCAGATGCAAAGGGGTTGGGCCAAAACTGCAATTTTGCCCCAAAATTCAGGTTCTTGTGAAACATTTCCTTGTTTTTTTTGAACTGAACTTTGCTCAGATTATGGGATAGAAAAGAGCTTAGAAGACATGTTTTTGCAAGAAGAGCTTTTGTCACCTGTTTCTTTTACAGTACAACCTTCTAGTTTGCATCATCAAGCTCAGTTAAGCATTTTTTGTAAATGTCCAGTTACATTAGCTTTCAGCCTACATTATTAATGCTTCAGTTTTCAAAAAAGTGATTACTTTTTCTGATTTTGCTTTTGAACATTTGCTTCAGAAATTATCTCCTTAAGTCTGAATTCCAGCCTGGAAAATCACCCTCTGTAAGACTGTAGTGCACGTTAGAAACAGAAATCAGCACTCAACCCTAAACTATGAACACAAGATCTGCAGTTCAGTCTAACTGAACTGCTCTGCCTCCCCTCCTTACACTTTGATCTCAAGTTTAGAGTACAAGACTAAATTCAGCCAAAACTACCCCAACCAACAGACAGAGATAAGTAATGGACAGCAGAAGTTTGCCAAGAACACACTCTGTCAGAAATATTTAAATTCCCTCTAGGACAAGTATAGGCCTTGTGAACATAAGACAAGCAAGATTGCACATGAAATGGAGAACAGGGCTAGTATTCAAATATATTAAACAGTTGGAAAAATGATCGGGAGAAGCTGGGGTGTTATTCAGTTGGTATAAGACACTGCTTGGCTGGTATAATATAATTCATGCATGCAATAAACAGGTCAGAGTTCTGCATTTTGAGGAATATATGGAGAGACTGAAAAATGCACAGCAGAGGTTAGACAAATAGAACTGGGTTTGAACTGGAACAAAAAAAGACCAGAGTTCGCTTAAGACTAATTTCTCTATAGGTGAAAATACGAAGCACAGGAACTGATTGCCTGGAAATCTGTGGTCTCATCACCGAAGGTAACAAAAATCATATGCATTTCAGAGGGGTTGACTAAACTCTTGGTGTTGCCTTCCTGCCCTATGCCCAATGCAAACCTGCCATGACATTAATGATACAGCTATATTTGATATTAACAACCATGTAGAACCATCAGGATCTCTCTAGGCCTATGTACAGGCAAGAGGCAGACTCCACAGGTGTATAATTTGTGCCCCAACTATGATCGTCCAGCAAGGAAACAGAAGCTTTGAAGTGAAAGAATAGAAGTATCTACTAGGCAAATATAAGCTAGAATGAATATGGCTTTAGAAAACCTTGCTCTCAGCCTGAGGCATGGACTGAATTACTTAAAACACCTCTTAATTTGATTTTAAGCTCTCTTCTCATGACAGCTTCTGGCCTTGAAACTGCCTAGAGCAATGAGACTGTGACCCATAACCCAAAGGATAGGAGGAAGCAAAGTGGTGCAGTCACATAACTTAAAAAAAGAAAAACATATCAAGAAATTAAAAAAAAAATCAATAAAAATATCAAGGCTTTTTTCAAGGACTTAAGTCCTAAAACTATCCTAAAGCACCCAGCTTCAATTGCTATGATTTTATCCTCCTTTAATTGTTGAAAGATTTTGGGCTGGATTTCATCTCAAATTCAGAATTCTGGAGGAGGATATGGAGCTGGTGAGAGCACTCATAAGAACCTGCATGGGTGCTCCCTGGCAAAGACTCCCCAGCACAAGCCTCGCCCAATGAGCAGTGCTGGCAAATAAGAAGTATATAGTTCTCAGAAGGGAAAAAGTCCTGTGCTGAACAAGCCACTAGTTACATTTCCTAATAAGTTTGTACAAGCGCTCAAAAATCGAGAAAAGATTTGACTCCCGATTGCCAGGAAGTTGGGAACATATCTCAAACGCAAACTGTGAGCTCATGAGCAGCTGGGTTTCAACTTATGCTACTGGCAATCTCCTATTGACACTTGTAGTAACACTGTTGATAAAAGGATCTGAGGATCTTATCTTCTGGTATAACTTTTGCATGCTCATCTTTGTGTCTGGAATTCTGCAGAGAGAGAAAAATCTTGTTTTTTTCTGGAGAAGATAAGTTTTGTGAGCATCTTTCAGCAACCTACTGCACTCCTTCTACTGATCTGCCTAAAGCCCTTACAGATGCTCCTATGTCAGATCTTCCTAAGTCAGAACACATCTGATTTCCTTGAAGGTCATCACACCAAGATTCTCAGTGTCTTTAGGAGCATATTAGTTTGGCTTGGATAACTCTGAGGATAATCTAACACCACTCTTGTTTTTCAAGGGCTCATACAAAAGAAAAAGTGTCAAAGCATTTATCCATCAAAATTTTAAAAGCGAACAGATAAACTAATAAGATTCAGAAGCATTTATGACTCTTGCTTTCGAGGAAGCTAACGTAGCCCCAGTTGCACTCCCCACTTTGGCAGCAGAGGGTGCTGACAGAATACTGAGGGTCCCTGCAAAAATATCCAGGGCCAGTTCGTCAGGTGTGACTACAATTTCCAGAGTGTGCACTTCACACAATTATCACTTCAGAAGAACAGTACCAGCGAATGGTTTAAAACTAGGTTTTCAGTATCAACCATGCAAAACTGTACAGCATGCTCACTCCTACGCCTCATATACAGCTTCTGCAATGAAATCTGAAAATGAGCTCAAACATCAGATAGAAAACATCAGTTCAGTGGTTCTTGTGGTGCAAGGAGAAAATGAAGAACCAAGCAAGCTTGAATCTGAGCTGCATACACCCTTACACTTGGTACAGACTCTTGCAGTCCAACGGCTGCTCTGAATCCTGCTTTGCAGCTACCATATGCTCCCCAAGGCCAGCTGCTCCCATGGACACCAGGTCCCACCACAAGCCTTCTGGACAAATGGGACTACACGAGTGTCACTGCTATTTCTTCTGCTCCTTAACTTTATCGTATCTTATTAGGAAGTCAGAGCAAAATCGCCTCAAGCATCAGAGAAACTCATGGTCGATGCTGGTGGGTGAGGTAACAGAAAGTTTATCTGTTTAGTTAACATAACTGACTAATTTATGAGAAGAAAAACCTTCCTCGCTGTGCATATTTCTTTTTATTTTCAGATGTGATACTCAGCTTGCCCAACTGTTTCATGATGAAAACATCCAAGTCAAATGATCGAAGAGTGTTTCATTAAATTATTTACCACATTTAAACGACACCAAGCTTAACTGAAAATATCTCTTTTAACTGTAATTTTACAGTTCTTCCAAGAACATCAGTATGTGAATGAAGCACACTACTGCACGCACATTTTTTAAACTCCTGAAAACACCATCTCATTTACAGCATCTTGAACTTCTTTACAAATACAACTGTTGTACATTTCAAAGCCATTAATAAAAGCTCCTTATTTTCATAGTGTCCATAATGAATAAAGCCACTATGATTCTGCTCTCAATCAAAATTTTGCCTTGTTACAGTCTCTATTTACTGCTAGTTAGTGCCCCTTTTCCTATTAGCTTTGTCAAATTTTTGTTTCTTGATGGGTAAATACGGCATTTGCACTTATAAATAGCATGATGCCTTCGAAATGAACAAGTGCAGTGTTCTATGAAAACAGTACAATGTTTCTTAGTCTACAGTTACTATTAAAATCCCCTCTCTTTTAAAAGCAGTATGCAGACAAAGTTATGAAACACGTAAGCCTAAAATCTCTCAAGATTTCTAGAGGCAGCTTTAACATAACGCAGTTGCTTTAAAAGTTGGGGTTTTTTCTCTTGAATCAGTTCAAGTAGTTTCAAAGAGAAAACAGCACCGGGAGCTGCTCTTTACACCCCCTCTCCCCTTCACGCTGGCTGTTCCGCAAGCCGTGCGCCTCCGGAGCATCCTCCGCACCGCCGCTCCGGGCAGCCCCACAGGACCCAAATGATAGTGCTGAGTGCCAGACCCTCGCCCCGTCTTGCAGACACCTTCCCAAGCGCCGTTCCACCGCCCGCCCCGCCGCGCAGCCCTCCCGCTCACCTCGGGCGTGCAGCCAGAGCAGCGCCAGCAGGCAGAGGCGCCGCGGCCAGCGCCGCTCCTCCGGCCGGCCCATGGCAGCGCCCGCCGGCCCCGGCCGCCTCCTCGCCGCGCCCCCTTCCCTTCCCTCCCCGGCCGGCTCCGTCAGGCGGGAGGGAGGGAGCCGCGGCAAGCGGCGACCCCCGGGGCTCGGCAACAAAAGGGCAGCCGGGACGGCGGCGGCAGCGTGGGACCGCCCGCCCGCTGCCCTCGGGGAGCCGCCGCTGGGCGAGAGACCCTTCGGCTGCCCCAGCCCTGGCAGAACCGCCCAGCCCGGCAAGGAAGCGAGAGCCGTCCCGTCAAACTGCTTCGGGCTTCCGCACATCAAACGTTTCCATCAACCGAGACCACGGCAGCGCGCTCGGGAACCGCCACCCTCTTCCACAGGCAGAAAGCGATCACAAGCAATAGCAGAGGCAGCCAGGGAAGAGGAGCGGTGTAGACAGCTACCCTTCTGCACAGCTCTTTCCAGGGGGAACGGCTTTAAAGCAGAAGGGGAAGATTTAGATTAGACATTAAGAAGAAATTCTTCACGCTGAGGGTGCTGAGGCACTGGGAGAGGCTGCCCAGGGAAGCTGTGGATGCCCTCTCCCTGGAAGTGTTCAAGGCCAGGCTGGATGGGGCTTTGATCAGCCTTGTCTGGTGGGAGGTGTCCCTGCCTATGGCAGTTGAGGTGGAACTGGATGGGCTTTAAGGTCCCTTCCAACCCAAACCATTATATAATTCTGTGATTCTATGATTTAAGACAAAGCACCCTACCTGCAGCATGAACTGTTTCTCACTGGACAACCGTTATAAACACTTTCTAAGCTGGTGTCATTCTTCAAGTACTAAATGAGTTGCTTCAACGTATGTGCAGTGCATGATTTTCCTGTAAGCCAGTTAGCGAATCAGGTGTGCACACGGATTTAACTTCACCCCTGATGGTGACACTGCACACAGCAGTTGTGTCACTTCTCCACTGGGTGCACTAAAATACAGCCACCTCATCAACGGCTAGGATTATTAGGATTCTATGTTAATTGTTTCTTGATATTTGCTCAGCAAAATATTATTTTCAACTGATATACCAATTCTGATCTCTTGCCCAGAGAAAGGTTCCTTAGGTAGCATAAATGACTGCAAACCCAAAAGATAACCCATCTACACATTTGCCTCTTAGGACAGGAACAAGTGTTTTGAACAACTGTTACGGCATCAAACAGCAGAAGCATGTGGACATCAAACAGCAGAAGCATGTGGTCTATGTTCTTGAAGAAAACACAGGTGAGATTCCCTAAAACACTGAATATGGCAGTACAACAGGAATATTACAGACTGACATACTACAATAAAAAAAGGCTTCCAACTACCACTAAGCAAATAAAAACAAGAGCAGGGGAAAACCAGGTGTTTGCAAATAAACTCTATATCAATATGTAGTCATTTTTAATGAAAGTACTATTATTTTTATCTATAAGAATGAGAAAATTAGGCTTTGTCATTCATTAGCTCATTTTTTACTATGTTTTTTTTTTCAGTTTGGCACTGATACTGGAGTGCTGTAGCTAACAGATGCCTGGCATCTCAAATAAGCAAATTCCACTGCCACACTTCAAATGGTATTTTGCTCCAAAAATTTGATCCCCCAGAAGCCTTCTGGGGAAGATCCGCATCTTTGATGATGCTTACTGAAATGGAAGTCTTTGAAGTGGCCGCCTAGCAGCTGTCATACAATGATTAGTATGAAAAGAATAAAATTAATCTTAACATGACCAAGAGTAATCTGGCCAAAGCATCCATAAAACAGATCTTGACCAACTATCATAAATGGGAAGAGCATTATTCTCTTCCCAGTGATGCATGGAATTTATTTTTCTTTCCTCATCTTTTGTTCAAAACTATATCACCTGCTTGATCACTACACTATTTTACAAAGCAACTGCAGCACAGACATACATTTCAATATAAGTGATTGGAATACATAATTTATGTGAATATAATTTTTCAGTCTTTCTCATGTGTTTGCACTGGAATATATAGCAAGAAAGTAAAATGGTAGACTAAACTATTTATTTTCTAATATGAGTTCTAATTACAGCCTTGCTCTGCATTTATGAAATTACCTTAATTCCAAAATTCATATTTAACATATATTCTGTCTTCAAAAAACATGCTTGATGTTTCTTTCCCAAGCACAAAAAAAACCTCTTAGAGCAATGTTCTGTCATCTGCCAACACCATTTTAAACGTTTCTGCTACTAAAACAAAAAAAAGTCCCAAACTGCCAAACATGACACATCTTTCATCAGACATTACAGAGCTGACCATTTTTCCTGCATCAAACACAGGATGGCACTCCTATGACCTTTTTGACTGCAAGATGCAAGAGTATCATTAGTTTGGACACAAGGGACAGACATCACAAGCCCCATTTGTGTGACCCTGAAGGACTGGATGCTGCAAACATCTGAATATGAAAGACTACCATTAGAAGTACAGGAAATCTAATTTGGGGTGCTTTTAGGATGCCAGCAGAATCAACACATCAAAACAAATGTTTCTTGTGCAGGCTAAAGCAAACATAATTGTTCAAAAATCAATCTTTAATTCATGTTTATATCTGTCCACAGATATAACTGTGCAGTAGCAAGAGCAAAACTCACGGTGGAAAGGACCTCTAATACAACTGGAAAGTGGCACAATCACTGGGCAGTTTAAGTAAAGCTGCACTGTGATGGCCACGCTTAGCTCATCTGGCTTGCTGAAGGGAACTAGTGATCCTCAAATAGCCATATAAAAATTAGCCATGGTAGAGCACCTCTTAAAAGTTGCTGGCTTTCACCAGCTCTTTTTCAGTATTAACCACTGATGCCTAGCACATATTTGTTAGGGGATGGATAGCAGAAAGAATCTTTTAGACAGGAAGTCAGTGATGGATGTCTTTAAATTAGGTTTCCTTGCAAATGCATACAGGACATATGGATATCAGAGGGCTTTCCTCCTTGGGATAGTGGCCAAAAAGAAAGCTTAAATTACTTAAAACACTTATCTTCATCACTCCTTGGAATTAAAAAGAGGAGGGGAAAAAAAAGTGTGACATGGTTGCTCAGCACACCAAGGTCATGGATTTGATGACAAAAGTGGTTTCCTCTCCTGTACAGTATTTCAGTGTTTCTGACCTTTGACAGGAACCAAAGGGAAGAGAGAAGTTGTTTGCAGCTATGTGTCCTGCTCACATTTCTCTAACTTCTTCAGAGTTCAAGGCGTGAGCTACAAATAAGGAATCTTTCTTGTTCTGCATTTTCAAAGGAGCAGGACAATCCTGTTGTTATTAGAGCAAAACAAATAAATGAAGGAAGCAATGAAGTGCTATAATGACAGGGTTTACAGGCAGGCTGGCAGCATTCATGGATCCTCCCCTCAGTTCCTGGGAATACCTCAGTATTACACATTTATTCATATAGAGTATGCAAGCAAGCAAAAGTAGTGGAAATTATCACACTGATATCACACTGTATTTCGTATTTCCAAAAATGGAAAGAAAATTTTCAAATTATCATAAATATAGAAAAAATATTTTCACGTCACAGAAGATGACATCATTGTTTCCATAGTTATTAATGTCATCAATGATGTAACTGTATCTTTTGTTTCCTTCCTGCTAATTATGCTATTTTCCTATATATTTTGTGTTCCATATAAGCTCTTCACTGATTAAAATTGTTTTCTAAACAGAAGCACAAATCAATAAAGCTGAAATTTACGTTTCATTACTGCTCTTCCCCCCCCCCCCCCCCCCAGTTAAAAGAATAATCCAGTACTTAAACTACAATATCCACAAATGGAAGGGTCTTCTTTCAGACAAAACCTGCTTAGCAATGCTTTGTTTCTCCATGAAAGCTGGCAGAAATTAATTCTTTATGGCACTACTCACTAATATTTTGACTTGTTTTGTGGTGAAACACATCGTCCCTATTCGTGAAGCACAAACTCAAAAAAGATTAAAAAGATGCTTTCACTCCCCTTTGAAAAAATGAGGCATTCAAACCCAGGGACAGGCACAACAAAAGCTGTGACGTGCTTAGAAATCTCTGAAAAGACCCTGAAAAGGCTCCGGAGAAGAGAGTTGAACCTCTTTTTGCTCAAGTTTCTTCCCTCTGGCCCGGCTCTTCCCGTGGGGTGCTGCAGCGGCAGCCCCGAGGGGAGCAGCGCACCCCAGCCCCCGCGCCGGCACTGCCACCACCTTGCAAAGAGCCCCCATCCCCCAGCGGCCCGGTGGCAGGGGCCGCCTACCATTCCAGGCACGTATTCCTATAGGCTTTGTCTTGTTTGTTGTTTTTTTTTTTTTCCAGAGATCTGCCAAAGTTTCCCCTCTGCTCTGCTACCTCCCCCCGCCCCCTTTGGAAAGGGTAAAACGGGAGCAAGAAGGGAGAAAATCCCATAACTTGTCCAAAGCATGCAGGGATGATTTGTGTTCTCACTTATGGGGTATGACTGTCAGCGTTGATCTGCTTTCAGGCCTAGATTACATCTGATAAGGGCTGACCTTATTTGAGTATTCACACGTTATGCACTCATGGAGAGCACGCTGGACACAAAAGTCTCTCAGATGTTCTGGGCATCAATCACGCTCACAGCATGGAGGCTGCCAAACTTTTCTTCCCTTTAACTTGGGAGAGGAGAGGGTAGTCCAAGGCAGACTTAATAAAGTTTAAAGCTGTGCCACAGTATATTTAGAGCCCATTGTCTTCTAAAAGTGTGCTTTTCAACAAATTCTCTGCAGTTACCACGGGCAACAATTCGTCTTTAACAAATTGGGTCGGGGGGATTGGGGGGTGGGGTGGAGTCCCAGAGCAGACTGTAGGAAGGAGAGAAGGCAAACAAAGGGCTTGCCAAGTGCTTTAAAAAACAGCTAAACGATCAAAACCCTTCTCTCTTTTACTTGCCAGGTATTTACAGATTTTTTTTTTCTAAAAATCGTTCCTAAAAACGGAGTAATTTCAGAATGTCTTAGAGCAAATCACATCCTTAAGAACTCATAAGCCTGTTGTTCACCACACACAAATACTTACACTCATTACCTCAAATAATGCATGCCTTCATAAAGAATATATTATAAACATCACTAACCACTGAAACATTCATTCTGTTGCAATGACAGACACCTCTGTTTAAACTTTCCCGATTTCACATCAATTACAACTAGTTTTATAAAACTCCTGTTTCAGTCTGCACATTTATTTTAAATTATGAGTGTCAGGAGGAAATAAGAGCACACAGCAGGTGATTACATGTGCTACTCTGAAATGTAGTTACCAGCAGGGCCCAGCTTAATTTGTAAAGTCTAAATTCTCATACACTCATAATTACAGACAAAACACACTCTACAGACTGCAAACTTTCATGGGAAAAAAAAAACAAACAGCCCAAGTAAACCATCATACCTAGCTCTCAAACACATTTTATTCCCCATATCTGTAGACAACATGAAATGGTTCTCAAAGAAAGATATGATTTACTTTGCTAGAACATGCTTGTTTAACTGCGAAACTTACTTAGGCCATCTAAACTTTCTTTCTTCCACAGATGGCCACTAAGGCATTTTTTTCATGTGACTGGAAATAAATAAGTATGAAATGCATACCCTCATCAACCAAGGCTTTGGACAGGATGCCCTGAAGAGTTCCATGTGTTCTCTCTTTTTGCAGTTTTAGATCTTCTCAGTGATAGAGCTTGGGAGATCAGTTCACAGTATCATGAATCTCATCATGGCGAAGTTCTGCCGTTTTTCCAGACCTGGTTGTTTGGGATTTTTTTCCTTCCAATTTAAGAACATTAATTTCTCAATATTTGTCAAAAGTGACTGATCCTTGAGAAGAGGAGCAGTACATTGCCAAGAGAGGTGAAAAGACCTTTGGATTAAACCTCAGAAAAAGTATATTGAGAAGGAAGTAGTTTTCAGGCACAAGAAGATCTCTACCTTCCAATAAAAGAGACAATATCGAAGATAACAGCATGAGGAAATCCACTACTATTTTCTCTGAATTTTCATTTAAGCCACTTCCAACAGTACTTGGGACACCGACTGTCCATTTCCTGGTGAGGATCTGCTATGGCTGTGCATCAAGGGTTGCAACATGTTCTTTTTAAAATATAAACAGCAAACCATCCATCACACCACCTATGGGAATCTGGATGTGGTATGCTAACTAAAGGCTGAGTGTCCTATCTATAAAGCTGTGTTCAACCTTAACCGTTCTTTAGGGAGATTTTTGGCTACACAGTATCTGGATCACAAAGTTAAAAAAAAAATCATCCTAGTAATAATTGGTCCTACCCAGCCTAATATGATTTGTTCTGTGTTTTTTTTTTTCTTGGTTAAAAAGTAGCCTATAAACATAAGTTAAAACTTGCAATATTTTGATGAAAATAAACTAATTTATTTTACCAGTATAAGCACAGACACAAACATACACATATACTCACCTCATTAGAATTCCATTTGTTAGTTTCAAATCCATTACTATATTATACAATAAAAGCATATTTCTCCAATAAGCTGGATGAAAATCTAAATGTGCAAGGGAAAAATGCATCTTTACATCTACTAAAGCTCCTTCCTAGGCTGACTGTATTTCAGTGAAGAGCCAGCATCGTAAAACGTAGGAATATTAAAGGAGCTCGGACATATGTTTGACTTAATAAATCAGAAACCATTATTTATATTAATTTGTCATATTCTGCCTGATCTTGCAATGAGAACCTGCACAGATCTTTACAGAAGTTACATCCACAGACTGGGAGCCACTCAGTCACACTAGTTCAAACAAATGAGCACCCACAGCAATATATCTACTGCGACTGTCACCACCACCACGACTGTATCTACCCCACTGGTAAGCCACAGCAGGCTTGTGTGCAGATGTCTCATGCTACAGCAAAACAAAACTACACCTAGCTAGAAAGGCTAAAGACATCATATAACATAGCGGTTTTTGCACTGACATGCTGGATGAGACCAACAGCTTAGCTTGCCCATATTCTGTTTCCAATAAAAGGTATTTGCTTTTTATTAATTTTTAAAGGCATTGCCTTTTAATTTCATTGGGATGTCTCTGTCTTTTATTATGTAAAAGGTTAAATGGAAGAATATGATTTGCCTCCTATTTTTATATGTATTATTTTATTTTCCTTCTTCTGTCTCCGCTTATTGAAGTCCTCTCTAGCCAGCTCTCAAATTTTAAATTCCTTACTTCTCTAGGAGATGGTTCATCTTGTATTTTAGTCACTCGCTTATTTCTGCTGCACCTTTTTACTGGCTGAGGTGGCCAGATATGACTGCTGCGTTCCCAGAGGGATGTGGTACTCACTGAGCGACACAGGCACTTTCAGAAATCATCTCTGATGTGTGGCGTCAAATGCTTTATTCGCTTTTCTCACTGTGCAGAGAAGTAGGATTTCATTGACTTGTTCAAGAGGACAAGAAAGATACTCTTTTGTACTCAAAGTTAATTCAACATTCAAGAAGTATACCAGGATTTTCTATTTGACCATGAGCATTTGCCCAATATATACTTTAACATGCCCACTCGTATCACTTTAGCAAATCTCTTGCAGCTTTGCTTGATTCTTCCTGATCTAGGCTAATTTTGATAATTACTTCTTCTCTGAAATCACTTTTTCCTCCAAAGTCTAATGTATCCGAAACATATTCCAGAAGCAGATTATTACTGCCTTTCTGGTTAACATGGCAAGAGCAATGTGTCTGCCAAATTTCTCCTTTCCCTCTTAATATGCCAAAGATTGAGGCCACAATATGACAGAAGAGGAAGACCAACAGAGATGGATGGTTTGGTGTAATGGTTGGATACAGAAGGGAGGAGAGCAAATTGCACTCAAAAATATCTTTTAATAATTCACAATATATTTTTAGGGTTTTCCTCTCCCATTCATTGATGAGATCTGCAGCCAGTCCTCTACTTTGGAGCCAAACCCGCCTGCCCCTGTGAGCCTGCTGTAGGCAGAGCTGGCAGCTCGTCTTCAGTCATTTTTGCTACCTTGGAACCTAAATTTAACTCTCGGGCCTGGCCAGAAGAATGGACTGAAGGGTTGAGGACAGACAGGCTCAGTCCTATTCTCAGCACACTGTTAGGGAGCAAAAGCCATGCTTGTGCTTCTCCGCATATGTCAACACCTGCCTGGCACATCTTTAGGCAAACTGACCAGCTGGATGAGATCTTTCATGGTGGTTGTATCACCAGCTAATATGCAAATTTAAAAGCGTGGAATGTCAAGGTTTAAAACCTACATCAATAAGGCATTCTATTGTAAATCTTGTCTTCTTTTATAATTGAGAAAAATTATATTAACAGGTTTTAAGCATGCATAAAAAAATAGGTAATGCTTTTACAACAAAGTGTTCTCACGAAATAATTATGGCTGAGTCTTTTGGTACAAAACCTTAGCAATATATTATTTCATATTTTAGAAGTTCCTCTCACCATAGTTTGCATTTCAGCCTCCAAACTATTCTCCCAAGCAATAAATGGAAAAAGATAAATATTTCCCCTCCCCCTCACTATAAATGCATGTCTGATGGATTTGGAAAGTGTCCTACAAATTCAAGATAGGCATCTGCCAAAATAAATCCGACACTAAATGCTTGCAGAGGATATTTCTTTCTCCTATTCCTCTTACTTATTGTTTAACAGTTTCCAGTTGAAATAACTTTTTTTTTACTGAGTAAAATAACACATTCCTGTATTAGCAATCACATTGCTCTATAAGTTGGACTCCACAGAAGATCATCCTGAAGAACCACAGTGACATATTAGTTTTAGACTTCAAGGAGGTTAAGGCCATAATGTACATCCACTATTTATAACTTGCCTATAATAACAGGTGTACAAAGGCCACAGAAGTAACCAAACACACAGAAAATAAATGCATTTCATGACTTTAATGTCTGAAAGAGCACAAGCAGTACTTGGCATCAAAATAAATCTCAGATATATTTACAGGTTTAACAAAGCAAAGGAAAAAAAAACCAACTGAATTTCACTCCATTGCTGCTAAATTCTTTGTATTACAAACGAAGACACATCAAAACCTCAAAGCAGTCCCTAATGTGACGTAGGCAACATACGACCTCTCGGAGTCACTTCTAACTGGTATGATAAACTTGAAGGCAAATGGGAGCTTGCACAGTCCATGGGGCCATTGAATTTTCAAGGAATCATTTCAGTATCACTTACTTCTGCATTATTATTATTATAATAATAAACCTACATTTGAAGATATTTGACTTCAACAGTATCCCTTCCTTTGGTGGAAGGTTTTGTTTGCTTGTTTGTGTTTTCTTAGCTAAAATGGATATAAAACATTAAAAATGCCCCCTGGCTCTGCCTCTTTAAATAAGTAGAGAGCTTCTTTAGTCCTTCACATTCCTTCACCTGTCCCCAGTTACACAGCACAGCTGCTTGCGGGTTTAAGGGTTTTTTTGTGAAGTAACAGTTCATGATAATCTCATTAAATCCTTTCTAACGCTTTCCAGTTCATACAGGATTTCCTTCGCCAGGGTGAGCAGAGCAAGGATTGGCTGTTTAAGCAATCTCTGTGCAAAAAATAAAAAGTTACCCAAAACCCTTTTCGAAAATCAACCCTCAGCAGCTGGAGGGGTGCAGGGGAATCAAAGCCTGGCCCCAAGCAAGGAGCTGGAACAAATCTGGAGATGCAGCAGCTCTCTTTGCTGTTTCCCTGTACAGCTGAAAAAGATCATTAAAAGTGTAATCCCCAATATCTCAGTGTGTAAAACAAATCATGCACTGAGTGAGCTCCTTTACCTGTAAATCATCCTGTTTAAATGTAGATAAGTCCTTTTCTCTCCACTAGTCTAGGAAGTACTCATCTCAAAGCAGCCAGAGAGCTGAGCTTTCCGAGGCAGGCTCCATGATCAGCCTGGTTGCTCAGACATCTCAGCCATTCCCAAGAACAGGATACAAGCCTTCCCAAGGGGAGCAGAGAATATAAAACAAAAACTAAGGAAAAAAAGAGGCTTGATTATTTTATAGGTAGGCCTTCTATCAGATCATACAAACCATGCTGTGGATGTCCCAACAGCATTTTTAAGGAGAGGAACCTCCACAGAGAAGCCTTGGTGATAAGCAGATGTAAACAAGACATTGGGAGTGACAGCAAAAAAAGCTAAGATGTCTTAAAGTGCTCTACGAGGAAATGGGAGCAATTTTTAGGCTCCATTACAAAACTTTTTATAGCATCAACTGCTTCTATCAAATTGGTCAGTTTTCATTTCACTGTTTCATTTTCATTTCATCTCATCAACTGCAGTTTAATGTGCCATTTTCCCTATTTACATGTACTTAAATGGCAAATGCATATTTCCTGCTTCAACAGCCAGAAACTACTTTTTCAACTTGCTGCCTCATCCGAAATGAGTAGTGCAAAACATGTAAGACAGTTTAAAGTCTGCAGAAAGGGCTGGCCAGCTCAGGTATCTGGATAACAAATATTTTTACAGGCTTTTCAGTAGCTTAAATCCAGGACAGCTCTGCAGTGATTTATTTGTCTACAACAGCTCTAGGGTGGCCTATGTAAAGTTAGCTGGTAATCACAAACCAGGTTCTTAGTGAGCACGTTCCACACCCAGAGCAGCCGTGACTGGTGCTCTCTTGCTGAGGGTCTCAGCAGAAAGACCAAGGCCTGAGCGGCGCATGCGGGATATCTCATTCCATCAGAAGGAATGAGGCTCAGCAGCAGAGCATTATGCTAGGATTTTGCAGGATCAAAGCACAGATCATCTTATTTAAGCCATAAATATAGGTGTCACTTTTTATGATCACCCTGCTAGCACTTTGAATGAGCATAAAACACATTTTTAAAGCTTATGGAGAATTTGTCTTTCAAAAACATACTCCCTTAAGAGCACACAACATAGGCTGTTCACAGTCTGAGTTACTCCTGCAGTTCATAGTGTTTCATCTAGCAAGGTGAAAATTGTCCCTACATCTTAATGTGGAAGGGAGGAAATATTAACAGGACAACCCGTGTGTTCACCACTGAGGACAGTTGTGATATACAATACTTCACTGATGAAGCCTTTTTGCATAATTATAACACCTTATTTAAGATAGAACTGTTTGCAAATCTCCACACACTGAACAAGTCTTGTCACCACTTCCTCTGCTGCAGGGCACCATCAGTGCACTGCCCTGGCCTGCGGGCTCCAGCCTCATCTATTGAACAAACATACTTCTTAAAAACCATGTGAAATATAATTAGCAGCATAAGCCTAACTGGATGGTGCAGTAACATACTTTTTAATTCTTAAGGTCAAAATTGTCAAGCAATGAGCTCCCAGCCACTGATTGCAACCAAAAAGCGCTTGATCTGGTTAGGAATAACTAGCCCAACACTTACCACATAAATCTTAGATGCTGAACTTGCCCCAACCAGTCATCGCTGAAAGGGCTGCTCAAGTAATCCATAATAATTGCTTGGCCCTCAGCAAGGAATTTTGCCCAACCTCCAAAAAGCAGTATGTGCATACATCAAAACCATACTGACACACTTATTCCATGAAAAGACATTGGCCCAGCATGGGCCACTCGGTGATGTATTAGAGAATGTATTGCTCTTGGGAGCTTGTTAAACTTCTAACACTAAACTTCCCAAGTATAAGTAATGGTGCAGTTGCTTTTTTTTTTTTTCCCTGTCTCTGATACAGCTCCATCCACCTCCACCAAAACATCCAAGCAAGATAGAGGCTAAAGTGTAGTGCCTATAATATTTGTTTGGCTGGATAATTCAGCAGTATCTGCATGGTCAGTTCATGTGCTGATGCAAGTCCAGTATCTTCATTGTCTCTCAATGATCGAAAACCATCACTGGGCTGTGGTAATTCTCACACTCTCAGATAAAAGCTAGAAGCTGACGATAGACTCCCAAATGTAATGTGACAAAAAACCCCACAGAAATACAACTTCTTTTCCTGAATGATTCCTCCCTATCATTAAGATATGTGATTCAGACAGACTGAGTTTTATGCTCTTCATTCCTATTATATTCTCTCAGGTCTAACTTAGAAGGAACCTCATGTCTAGATTCAGTTTTGCCATGTTTTTCATTAATTTTTGGCTAATCTATTTTTTATATATTCTCTGTACATACCTTCTTTAAAATGTGTTAATTTAGTTATCTGGCTGTAGATAACACGTTGATCTCAGCAATTGAAAATATTCAGATGGAAAATAGCAACTAGACTCTAGAAGTCACATGCTTATTTAAAACTGTGTAGCTGGACAGTATCAATATGACACAGGATTAGCAGATTAAAATTAACCTACAGTTCTGTAATATCATCAAATAAATTGACCTGCTAATAAAAGGAAACACATTTCCATAAGAACACAAGTGGTATCCAAGTAACAATTCCACAATGATACATTTTCAATTAAAGAATTACAATAGACTACTCTTATTTTTCCTCTCTAATGTTAGGTTTTAATTCATTATTGTACAGGCAGCTGAATATTAACTTACAGCTTCTGTTCTTTGTCTTTGTAGTAATTAGGAAATGTTTTCAAGATCAAATCCTGATTTTATTACAAAGATATCTACACACCAAATTTATGAAGTTGTCTTGTTTTCCTTTATCTGGTTGCTTGTTCTCATCTTTTTTTAAATCAAAATACAAATACATTACCAATTTCTATGAGAAACTGACTGCCAGACTGACAAGAGCGCAGAGGAGTGGGTAACATAACAAAAGCAGAAACAGAAGTATTTATTACTATTCTGTAATCCAAAATGGCTTCCTATAAGGCCTTAAGACTTGGAAAGCAAATATATGCTTATAATAAAGCAGAGACATTCATCAAGTCAATATTTGCAGGGGGCAGCCAATTTATTATTTAACTATCCATTTATGATGACAACCTTTCAAGTGTAAGAGTATGAAAATTAGACAAAACATGCTCTTTGGTTAACTTTTATGTGGTCATTTCATGTCATGTTGTATCATAACATAGTGCTCACTGATGTTGCTATATGGTACTACAAGATAATCATATTTATTCAAATTATAAGCAAAACGCATTGTATTCTAAAATTATTTTTCATATGCAGCTACATTTCTGTCAATAATCCCATTTCTGAGTTTTGATCAGATTGTGTTGGTGCCCAAGAGGAAGACGACAGTACCATATATTGTTAAATTCTCCACTAAGGCTTAGTTTCAGTAATTCAGCAGTTATTCCAAGTTCTTAAATTCAGTAGTAACTGAATTTAAAGCTCAAAAACATCCTGCTACCCTCAGGATCTGAGCAAAGCGGTTTTCTTTGACTTTGGCGGGAAAATGAAAAAAAGTGAAGGATGGAGAAAGAGAGAATCAAGACATTGTTCCCATTACATAGTATCTGTAGAAGAATTATTGCAAGTTAGAAAGCTATTAAGAAATGGGGGGAAAAAAAATCTTACATGCTGAACAGTAGTTCCTGCTTCCCATGAAAGCCATCTGTTCTGTGTATGTACATGGTTTGAAAGACATTCCCGGGATTGTGTCAAGCCAAAGGAATCCCCACTAGAGTTACTGAAATATAAACTCCCTTTACACCAGCAGGAGAGCTCTAAAATGCAACTCTGAAGACACGTATACCACCACCAGGCTCAGAACCATAACAGTTCTGCTGACATACCAGACGTTATGCAGGATTTTCTCATCTGATATTATGAGAACTGAAACTTTATAGGGACAGCATTGCAATACTTTGAATTAGAAATTCCTCAGATAAGATGAGATCTCCACTCTGTTGCAAAATGGCATCATCGCCTTTTCTCCCATTTGCAGCTGACATGAAAAATGCCTGGAAAATATTTTTGATGTAGGATTGATTCCATAACACAATTTTTGCCATTACTGATTTAAATGGGAGTGAGACACGATACAGTTTGAATCATATACTTGTTCCACGTTTATTTCCAAACTCTGGAAACAGGAGTCTGAAAACAGAAGTCTATTAATTAATACTTGTATAACAAGGAGAGTCCTTCCCGCGAGCCTGGCATTTTTGCAATCCCTTGTCTAATATACAACTGAGTTGAAATTGCTATTATTTTTCCTAGGGAGCAATGAAATACTGCTACCAATGTTAAGCATAAACACAACTCTAAATACAAGCAACGCTCAGATGACCAGCTCAGGTTCAAAGGTTCACTGCACATGAATATCCATAAATACCATTGACAGCCTTAGCAGTATAATGAACTTGGGAGCAACTCATGCAGGCATTCTACACAATACATGAACATAATGCCCCTAACCTTAAAGCAGGAAACCTCCAGAAGCAATTCTGAGCTACTTTTACTGATGAGACAGTGTATTTAAGACATGTTTAAGAAATAATTCACCTTCATTTTTTAAATGTTCATGTGTTTACTATTTTTGAGATCATCCTGTGAAATCAGATGGTGGAACTGAATGAAACACGAGCTGTAAAGACAGTCAGTTCCACTGAATTGCCACACCAATTAGCAGTATATTCTTATCTCCATTACTCTAAGCATGCAACACTACCAATTAAATGCCCTTTGCTTTTTAAGGAAGCATATTGTATTTTATCTTTAAGAAGTTTACATTTTTTTCTTGCAAACACTTGACACAGTACCACACAGCCTCCTGTAAGTAGATATTTCTGGCATCTTTTGAGCTATGTGCCCTGCTCTCGGCTACAAAATCAAGATCTGTGTTAAAGAAACACTCTCTATTTGAAATCTAGGGAACACATTTGAAGTCTTGGGTTTGTTTCTTTAACTCCACTACTTATATTCATAATTGCAAAGATGCTGCTTCTTTACTTCTATGCAGAGCTGCAGCATGAATAATAGAGGAAGCTACTATACAAATCTCTGTATTTTGTAAATGTTGCTAACAAAAATGAGCAAATTGAAAATATAGTATGTTTTCAGTTGACTATAAGCTTTAAAAACACTAAGGGTTGATTAAAATTACTCTGAAGAGTTATAAACTAGGAAGGTGTATAGTTATTAAGTCAATAATGCTGGGTTTATATGTGCATATAATATAACAGCTATGTCCCTATCTTCTTGATATAGATCATGGCAGAGATTTTCTTAAAGGGCGTTTTTTTACTCTTTTTTAAGTCACGCAGAAAGTTAATCACATCCATTTCTACCTCTGCTGAAATGTTATCCCTTCTTACAAAACACTAACTAGAGAACCCTGTGAGACCCCCATCTAATTTGCAGACAAGTCAGCTGAGCATAATCAGCCTGCAGCAGCAGCTTAAGGCAAGATATCCAAGCTTATGCCAAAGCAGATGAGGAGCACTCAGTGGCCTTGCCACCCCTCTTTGGGAGAAAGGCAGTAATCATCAGCAGATAAGCAATAATGTTTAAAACCAACACATCTGTTGCAACAGCAAATATTTGTCCGCACCCTACTTTATCAATCTACTGATCTGGAGTTCAGCACTGTAAGGGAGATCAGTGTTACTATCTCCAATGCTTATCATGCATACTAAGAATTTCCATCATAGGTTTGGGGTGCTAGTGAGCCCAAATATAAGCTAGACATTGTCAATTATTTTATTACTAATTTGCTTTCTGATACTAAACATTAGAAGAGCAGCCAAATGAAGTTAACAGACCCTTCTGATTTTGAGTTCAGGTTACACTGATGATGACCAAACCTCCACAGGCATTTGCTATGGTCTGATCAGATTTATTAACCTATACACCAGGAGCTCACACATGAATACCATGGCATGTAATTAACACATCCTTATTTCCTGTGTGATCCTGGGTTGGGAAAAGTATTTCTCAGCTTGATTGTACTGAAAAATATCTTTTTGAAATGCCATTTTTTTCTTTTTTTCTCTGCTCATAAGTTGAAATGTGCTTCTGCACAGCTTTGGAAGGCTGCTGCACTCACCTACCAATCCGAACCAGAGATGCTAATGCTTTTTTTGACCACAACAAGCATCGTCTTCATGCAGAGACACTCAAAAGGCATGTTATTCTTGCCAACGATTCCTCTGTACCATGGTGGGGGAAATCTATCTTTAGCAAGAGGACAGATGCATGCCTCTCTGAGAGCCCCCTGAAGAGAAGGTGGCAGGGAAAGGACTGCAGTGCACCAGCGTGGTGCATCTGGCCTGCCCACACCCATACGGTCCATGGGACAGGGAAAAGAGGGGTTTAAATCCTGAACTGGGTGACACAGCCCTTGCTTGTCACTAATTTTAAGTGAAGAATTCATTTATAATTCCAGGAAAAACAAATCAATACAGTAGCTGTGCTGAAGTATTTTCTGTCTCCAGTGTTTGCCTCTTTAGTGCTTCAAATTTCTATAGGTGGTTTTGGTAGTCCTTTTAACATATCACCTTACGGCTGATTACAATCTCTTTAAAACCTCTGCAAGGGATTTTACTGAGAGAGATGGGGCAGTAACCACAAGCCTCTTCAGTGGCTGAAGTAACATGATGTGAACAAGTTAGTCCCATCTTTTCTTTCTTATTCTCAAGATCTATTCAACCATACTCACAAATATCTTTGTAAAGGGGGATCTGAATGAGGCATTTATCACTCATCTTGGGCTGAAAAGCCCTGTAATCCTGCTATGACACAGGCTAATATATAGAAAGTGGTACTACTTGCTTCCTCCACGCCTATAAGCTTGAGAAGTTTATAACGCAAGTGTGAAAATGAAAATAATGAAATGTAGCTGTTTGAATATCCTAACAGCAATTCATAGGGGATTATTGCAATTCTTTGACAATTTTTAAAACAGCACTATGAGTGTTGCCCTAAGCTTCCTCAGTTATATGGAAATATAGCTTGAAAGCACTTACCATAGCCCTTCTCTGATAACAAAAAGGCCATTATTCCAATGATAGTATTTTGCTTTAGGGTTGATGTGCCACAACAGTTAAAATACATAGAATGAGATGGTACTTTATGCACGTGCCTAGGATGGTCTCAAAGATTGAGGCAAATAACAAGCTCTCTCAAAGGCAACAAAAAGAGCTGGCTAGGGAAGAGCGATGTGTCCCATTGAAAAGCATGAGAAAGGTCAAAAGAGACCATGCAGTGGTGCATGAGTGCAAAAGGCAAGCCGTCCTCTGGCAAATGTGGTCACTTGCAGCTTCCAGAGGGGCTGCAATCTTGAATCCCAGTCAAATATTGAATAGGCAGTAATCCTACATTAACAGTAACGTATACAATAGGCTCCCATAACTAATTCTGCCTAAAAAAAATAAAATTATTTATTCAACCTCCTAAATTCAGGCACACTGAAGAATTGCTGTTCCTCAGAACAGTTACTGAATCAAGAAGTTATTTTGATGTTTCTTTAGAGGCAACTCTTTACTTATTTTTTTAAAAAAACACTATTTAAAAATACAGTCAAAGTATAAAAGCATTGTCACTGTAATGTTTAAAAAATTTACTACGACAAATGTTATTTAGTTTCCAGGTTACATTCTGGTGCTGATGGCTGGCCTCTAGCAGGGGGGGAAAAAAAGTGTGCTAAACAACCCCTAAGATAAAACTGATGGATGAGGTCCAATACAAAGAAAACCAAGACTAACCCTATAGCTCAGGAATCAAGAGTGGGAAGGGAAAGACAAAGAGATGGTTATAGAACATATTGGAACCTGTCACAGTAAGACAAGACTCAACTTGATTGCTTCACTCAGTACAGGTGGATGTGTGTTCAAACAGACATTGCGTTACCTGTGACTGGAAAAAGTCAGTGTGTCACAGCACTTTGTTTTTGTGAAGCATTTTTTAGCTAATAACAACCTCACTGTGCTTTAGCACCCATCCTGTTTTCCAGACCTGGCTCCCACTTCCCAAAGATCAAGTCAATGCTCAAAGGAACCCATTTTTTGTTGGTAGAAGATGTAAAAGTGAAAACTATGGAGATCCTCAATGGCCTTTCAGAAAAATGATCTGTGTAATTGCTTGAGCATTGAAGCATCATATGCAGCTGTGTGTCAACTCAGAAGGGAACTATTCTGAAGGTGATCATGGTTAATTTTCTTACTCTGTTAAATAAAAATAGTTACAGACACAGTCTTGTATGTTTTGTGTCTGATTGCATACACTGAGTATTTGGATTTAAAACCTTGACAGTTTAGGAGACTCAACCTCCTCCATGAGCCAAACAAATCCAAGATGTGTAGTACTCACTGAAAACCTCATATTTTGCATGATTCAGCGTATTGATTACTTCAATATCTTGTTAATCTTGATCATAATTCTTGACCCATAAGCCTGCTTGAAGAATCAGATTTTTTTTCCAAAAAACATTACTGAAACAACTAATGATAAATTTAAGGGAACTATTGTACAAGACCTTGAATAGTTTCAATTTCTATCTCCTAAGACTTAAGGGCACTCAGACCTTAAAAAAAGACAACAAATAAATGTCGATAGCTGGCAGTTTTAGAGATTCAAGTCAATATATTTACAGAGCAACAAAAAAAGCACAAGCCTTTCATATCTAAGATACACCATGAATCAATTACATGCAAAAATCAACATGAAATACTGATCTTGGGTGAACATATAACTCTCAGAAGTTGGCATCAGACACTACTTGTAAGGGATTATTAGCATTCAAAAAGTCAGAGATGATCTTGCAAGAAAAAAGAGTGGATTTTCTGCAGTATGAGTGTCTCTAACGGTTGCCCAGATGGATTCATCACAGTATCACTTCAGAAGATATTTTTTCTTGCCAACAGGACAGTATATACAGTGTACTGTAGTTATCAGCTCCAAATGCCAGTTTTTGAGAAGTCATAATTTCATTGGCTGTGGAAAAGAAATTATCTGAATTAATGATCTACAATGTGACTTGCCACATTCAGTGGCCACTTAATGACCATCAGTTGAGGTCACTGGTTTGACAAATAACTGTCAGTAAACAGAGAAGTTACAGTTTTTATTGTTCTAAAGTGATTTTTAGACTCTTTCATGTAGCTTCTTCTGTGACTTCCCCATACAATTGTATGAGTCTTTCTTACTGCTCAGTCTCTTTTACCCTACCAATTACTTGTTCAAGTACCGATCTTGTATACATTATGTAGCTGATACAATTTTTCCTCTGAACTGCTAACTTTACAGGACAGGCACTGGAGGGGCAGGGGACAACAGAATTCCCTTAATATCCACATTCTAGATGGTGAGAGAGGAATTGCCCTGATAAGTTTCAGATGATTTCCATCACCTACTTGTATGTCATGAGCCTCAATTTAAAAATAATTATTCACCATCTACATGGGAGATATAAGTACTGCAATTAAAGAGGACCCTTTGAAAGCATTAATTCCTTACTTTCATACCACTAAAGCCAGATTCTCTGTACACATATATACCACAGAAATGGACTTAGCATTTCTAGGTCTCTAAGCAAGTACAGACTCAAGTTTCAGATACAGAATTCTTTGTTCCCAGAAGGCATTTAATCCTCTGTGGCATGAGTAATTTTTATTCAGTTCTAGCATTCATGCAAGTCTTTCTAATATTGTGCAAGATAGTCTTTTCAACTGAATTGCTATTCTGCTATTGCTAACATTTAGCACAAGAGAAAGACTACATCGGGAGGTACTTTGGTCTTGCCATATTAAAACTTAGACAGAAATTACCATATATGATGATTCATGTTCAAAGCTGGATTTTAAGAAATGCTGCATTTTAATAGTTTCCACTTCTATTCTACAGAGTAATAGGGAACAAAAAATGCTTACACTTTCCTGTAGCAATCTAGAAATAACTAAACTTGGAACCAAAGGGACCCTAACTAACCCAAGAAACCTGAAACTCTCAAAATAGGAGGAACAGAGATATCTGAAATGCCATGTCAAGCCATCTGTAGCAGCATTATTGTTGTTATTATTATTATATTTTTTTTATATTACATACCTGTCGTAGAAACCCAATATCATAATTTGAATTGCAAGTTTATTAATAATCACTGCAGATACAAAATAGTTACAATGAGGAGATGCTTGTAAACAAACCATGAAATTGCCTGGGAATCTCTCACCTAAAGCCAGAGGAACAGGAATTCAATTAACTCCCAATTAGCTCTACATATTGTCATAAGTTGTTTCAACTCCCCCAAATGTTTCCATTTGGACTCACAAAGTTCAGCAAAGCCATTAAGGCTGTCAGTATTACGTGACACCTACTAATAAGAAAGCAGATAAGTTGCGGCCCAGATACAACTTTGAAGGCTCACCTTCACACAACAGCATCCTACTTGCTCTTAATTCAGAGGAAAAGGAAACACATGTGTGGGCTAGATCCTGCTGAGTTGATCCCTAGTCCTTACGCTCAATGACAATGTGGAGAAAAGATTCATTTGGAGCTTCTGAGCTTATCAGGTTTTCAGGGGGGGAGGTTCTGCCCCTTTGCAATGAGATATTTTTTCTGTTTCAAACAGCTGCACATTCTTGTACCTCAAAAGTACAATTTTACAACAGAAAACTGTAACAATTTCTGTGATGCAGGCATATCTGTGAATGTATCTCCAGTTCCAGAAATGTTTGGGGATTGCTTTTTGCTGCATTGCAAAGTTCTTTCAAGTATGAAGCTCACCAAATGCCAGGAGATGGAACTGAAATCTCCTCTTCTTTGCCAAGTAGGCATTGCACAGCTCCTTTCTGGCTCCGGGCGAATGGTGGCCTGAGAGCTTATAACTGTGGCAGTAAGATCCACAGTGCTAGTAACTAATGTCTATACATTTTGAAAGTGCCTACATCTTTGCAGACTGGTATTTGCAGGAGAGATAAAAGCATCCCTGCCAGCATGATAAAAGCATGATACTGTGATACTGTGATCCCGCAATTATTTGAACAGTGTTCATTTTATGTTTTCATTCTCATTTAATAGTAAAAGCCCATCCGTAGCTTCAGATACTCTCTTAAGAACACAGAAGATTTAAGTACAAGAATTTCTTGAATTTTTTTTCTTCATGCAAGTCTTCAAGCTTTTGGAAATCACATTTTCTAAATTCTCCCTGACTTGATGAGAATGAGAAACTTAATTTTGCTTTCTTGCAAGAAAGCGAAATTTTCATTTGATCACTTGAGTGTGGACACAAGGGATATCAGACAAAGAACAACTATCGGGAGGCTAATGACGAGGTTAAAAACGCTGGCATCTTTGTGCACCTATTCAGAGCACTGCAGGAGGATGCTGACAAGTTTGAGGGTGTATCTTTCAGTCTTCCATTGAAAATGCTAATTCTCTGTCACCTATTAAAAAAAAGAACAAAAAAAATCTTTCAAATGGGACTTTCTAAAACACTCCTCATTGTAATTTTAGGACCTTGTCTCTTCAATGTGAGCTGATTTCCCACGTATGATGATTGCTGACAGACGACTGCTGTGTTGTTTGACCTTAACTGCTCACACTGAGCCATCAGCTGCTTTTTAATACGAGGGAAGAAGGACTTCAGGGAGACTGCCCAGGAAAGGAATGGGTAGCAAGGACAGCAGGAAATGCACCCTGCATCACCACACAGGCTGGCATCATCCAGTTCCCAAGTTCTGTAGGTATACAATAGAGATATTCCTACCTATCTATCAGTAGTAACACACTGCAGGAAAGTGAACTGGATGTGTGGCTTGCACAAAATGCAAGTGAACACATCACCTGTTACAGGGAAAATCTCTGGCAACATGAGAGACCTAGGGATCTGAGGAAATACTGAGACAGATGCCAATGAAGAAGCAATCTTCTGTGCCACCCTTTTAAAATAAACATAAAGAAGCAGTGAGTGCCACTATCAACTCCTGGCCTGCCCCATCTTGAGCACAGATGGAATAGTACTTTAATTAAGTGACTACATCTGTGTGCAATCACAGTACTATGACAGGTGGACAGACTGCTTTAGTGCCCCTTTGCAGTTAAACTTTGGCTAAAATTGGGATTCTTATTTCTGCTGGGCTCCAGCATGCCTCCAGTACAAGCACAGGAAAAAAAAAAAAAGGAAAGAATATAGTTTTGCCCTTGAACAGCAGCCAGCAGAAGTGAGCTGTCAGGCCACAGGAGGAGATGAGCGCACAATGTCAAATGTCCTCCGTGGCATAGGAAGCCTTCAGCATCTATCCTTTGCTTTCCTATCCCTTTAAGGTGTTTGTAAAACAAATCCTCTATTTTGTCCTGACTCCTGCAACTTTCGGTCCTCTGCTCTGGAATGTGAAGATGAGCTAGACAAAACACTAGGGAGGCTCACAGAGAAGGAGGGGACCTTTGGACCCAGGCAGCCTCCTCAAGGATGAAGTTTACAATCCAATTCTGTATTTTCAGTTGGTATGAGCAACTTTCAATATCTGTAATAAAACACACTGAAACTGTGCATGTTCTAGCAAAAATCTAAACTTTCATCTTTCCATTTTGAAATCTGTCCTCAGTGAGCAATTGTTAAAAATAGTTGACCCTTGCTCATATATCCTGAAATGACTTGAGTTAAGATAGGCAATGCTTCTGGCATTGGGTTTTGTTTGCTTGTTTTAAATTTCTGTCAGGGTCATGGATACACACAAGCAATGAGTTGATAAAACTCTGCAGTAACGTCTTTCAATAGTTAAATATTTTCTTTTTATCTAAAATAATTTTATTCCTCAATGCACATTCTAAACTGTTTTTAACTTAATATAGGAAGGAATTTTGAAATCTCTTTACAGATATGTTCTTCTCTATTAAAAAAAAAAAAAAGGAAAATGTTTCAAATTAAATGGCTTATGGCTTGGGAAGTGTTAATGAGGTAAGACATTTCCAAAGAGACCACAGAGTGACAATAGCACATGCACTGTGGCGGTGCCACAACTGCAGAACTGCCCCTCAGCAGTGAACACTTACTGAAGCAAAGCAAATCTAGAAGAGAGAGAGAGAGAAGAAAAAAAAAATCTGTTGCAAGTTCATGCACCCCTATTATAAATTCATTTTAGTTAAACAAAGACATTATACAGACATTGCTGACAGGGATTATCAAGATAGAATGGAGCCACCTGCCCCTTGCAACCCAATTAATTAGTAGAGAATCTGAGGTGCCAATTATCAAGAAGGAATAAGAAAGGATCAGTAAACACAGCTCATAGTGAACTTGAGAATTAACTCTTTCAGCTGACAGTCCCACAGCTTCACACACAGCCCTGATGCCTCCGCTACAGCTCTCCAAAAGCCACACACTGAAAACACACAGCAGACTTCTGCAGATCAGTGCTTCACGTGGTCTTCTGAAGGATGACTACTTATGCCTTTCCAAAAATGACCAGTGTATTTTTTGAAATTATTTTAGGAAATTTTAAATAGCAGATAAAATCATGTAAGTTTGAAAGGGTTCCTCAAAGAAAAAGATGGACTTCTTACTGTGCTTGAGGCATGTCAGGAAAATATAGATGAATTTTCATGTCATACCAGAGATTTTTCGAAACAGCAAGTCCCTGAGTAGAAGTCCAGTTGACAGTTAAAGCTTTTACTTTCTAGGAAGTAGGTCTGGTTTATACACATTTGCCACCTCCTCTCCCTCCCTGTATAATTGAAAGAATTACTTCTTTTTTTTGTCTTTTTCCCCCCAGCTCTTGGGTAGGATGCCTCCAGAAGCGAAAGGCCTACTGAGAAAGGAAGTAGGAAGGCTCAGCAGCAGTAACTAAATACAAATCTATTTTCTGGAGGAATCTAGAGAGCAGTCTAGATATTTCTGGATTCAGATCACAGTATCACAGTATCATAAGGTTGGAAAGGACCTCCAAGATCATTGAGTCCAACCTATAACCCAACACTAACACCAACACCATCATCTAAACCATGGCACTCAGTGCCTCATCCAGTCTCCCCTTAAACACCTCCAGGGTCTGCGACTCCACCAACTCCCTGGGCAGCGCATTCCAATGGCCAATCACCCTTTCAGTGAAGAACTTTTTCCTAACATCAAGTCTAAACTTTCCCTGATCTATGCAGTGTGAGTCATCACACTTTCCCAGATCTATGCAGTGTGAGTCATCATCAAAGGCACTGCAGTGTCCATAAGGGGAATCTGCCTTAGCACTTGCGGAACAGGCTGCTGGTGCCCCTGGAAAGGGAGAGCTACTGCCATTTGCCCGTCCCTGGTATAAATCCCACAACACTTCTAGTAGAACTTCCTAGAAGATTCAAAGTTGTACATCCTCTCAATCTATGGACTTGCATCTGTATTGTGAGGAGGAATTAGTCAGAACTTCATGCATTGGGCTTCTGTGTTTTTTCCAGCCATTGGAGGAAAGACCCTACTCTATCTCACTAGAAGAGTGGTCCTCTGGCTTTTTGGGGAGATGAGGCTAGCATGCTTTATGCAAACGTGTAATCACAGCTTAACCCTACTTCATAGTTTCCTGAAGGTCATAAGAAACAAATAAACGATCACACGCAAAATCACAAAACCAAAAAAGGTAAATGCTTTCTTATTTTCATTTTTTCCATGAAATATAATTTATTTGAGAGAATGCTTACCTCTCCAACTATGCGCATGCTCATTTTATAGTTACATTGACAGCTACTAGAAATATGACAGAGAATGATAAACTTGGCTTGAAGAGCTACAAATGCTCAATGCAAAAAGGATAGGGTAACTCTCAGCTCACTCTAAATTCACTGTTAGTTCATTGTCTGCTGGATTTGAGTGCCACAGCTGGAATTAAACGCCTCTCCCTAGTTTTGTACTATTCATTTTATTGGATTTAAAATAGAAAAAAAAGTGCTGTACATGACAGTCTATCATTAAGCAGCAGCAGGTGAAAGCTGTATTGATTCAAATAGGAAAAAAAATCAATTTCAAAAGTTTGTTTGCACTGTCAACACTTCTCAATACCTCTGTCAGTAAAAATGGCAACAGGGATGTTGCCATTTGGACAGAATAGCCTTCAGCCAGGTAGTACAACAGGATTTAAATTAATTGCACAACTGATGTTGCATGATACATAATTACATTACTGTATCTATCTTGAGAACTGCAAAACAAATGTCAAATACATCAAAAACAGCAACCTGAGAAATAAGACAGGTTTTAAAAGAAAATTTGTTTGCAATTCCAAATTCCTTTTTAAGTGCCTGCTGGATCTTTACTCAATGGCTTTATTGTTTTGGGATCAGAAAATGAGGGCTTCAGCTCTACAATGCGGTTTGTCACCTTTTGGATAAAAGAGTTGGAAATCAAAGGAGCAAGACATACCTGCACTGAACACAGTATGCTCTGAAGAGCAGAGCACGTGCTGGCAGGACCTGAAAGCCCTGCAACACCAACCAGTCAAACCAGTTAACTTGGTGAGACCTCTGCATACCTGTGGGGTGTGAAAAGGCCACTGGTGCTCATCATTCTGCGTCAGGATTGAGTTCATCTTATCAAATGGGCCTTGGAGCGTATTGTGAAGTAATTTACCAACTGAAAAAATCATAACGATTTTCCACTTCATTTACTTCAACAGTAGCTACGTAATGTCAATAGTTTTAAACATTTAATTAGACACACCACGTGTTTTATGCTCTACTAATTATATAAAATTGTGCTCAATAATTTTTTTTCCCATTGAAACAAACCTTAAGCAGCTGTTAAAACACTAATTGGGCAAATGCTTCCACGCCGTGCATTTGACTCAGTGCCAAGCATGTTCCTCCCCAGCGGTGAGCAGGGTTTTTCCAATGTCCACGATGGAACCATAAATGCACGTCAATCTCTGCTGCGCCACTGTGCCAATGGCGAGCTCTAAACATTTACTTTGGCCCTCACCTTTGAAAACTAACATAATATATAAAATGCAACAGTTCAGAAAGATGTTTAATTATACTGGGCTCTTAATTTTCTCTGCTTCCATTTTTACCTCCAAAGAGCAGCTAAGTATGACAAAGAGCTTGTCATTTACAATCTCCTATGAAATCAACACTTTTTAGTACATCAGAGCAGCTTCACAAATCTCATCTCACCGTATGGTCAAATGGAAATTTGTACTGAAACGTGTTACTGAGCCCAGTATGGATGAAACCCTTAGTATTTGGATATTTTAGGCATATGTTGTTTCAATAACCTTTAAAACAAGTACTTGAACCTCAGTTGTCCACGCATAAAGTAGCAAGGGATGGGACCCCCTTTTTTTTTTTTCAGTTTTACATGGAAAGAGAATTCAGAGAGGTTTCATTTGTTTTAGATATCCTTACAAAAGGGCACACAAGTCGTACCATTGACAAGTTTTTGGTGATCCCAACATCATTCTCATTTGAGTCAGTACTTCTGCATCTGTCAATTGGCTTCATATGGAGTTTAAACCTTTAAGGTAACTCCATTAAAATCAAGTTATCTTAATTAGTGACTAAGTCTGTACAGCTGCAGGATTAATCCTGGAACTCCTGTGAGGATGGAGGCCTAGCAGAGGGGAATGGATTGCTAATAACGGGAATTGTCAGACACAATTCCTACCTCAACAGTCCTCCAAGCTTGCTTAGACTTGTGGGAAGGGTTCCTAGAAGAAGAAACTGGCCATACTGGCCAATTTCAGGGGCAGACATTTACACTTTTCTCTACATCTATTGAAATGAGACTCTAGTGGAGTGTATGTAAACCCTGTAAAATGCAAAAGAAAACAGATTTTTCTGTCTTCAAAATATTTTTACAGATTTACAAACATTTTCACCTCTGTATATCTGCTGCCTCTACAGCAACAAAACTATGCCTGACATATTAAAAAAAACAGGCATCATATTATTTACTATCAAATATTCCCAAATTATATTAACTATCCTTTTCTTATTATTATTATTTCCAGTAATTGATGAACCAGCTAACAATGAGTGTTCTAAAATACATCACACCTGTGGGTGTTCTTTTATATATTCCATGTAGAACAATTTATCAATTACTGTGCACAAAATAAACATTTCATTTGAAATAATAATAAATTTTCCTTAAAGACTGTTTATTAACCAACACCACAGCATTCTTTGAAACAAATCCTCAGTTTACAATCCCTTATTTGTGTGAAGCAAAAGAAAGGAAAATTAATCTTACAGCCTTCAATTAAGATACAAAGCCTGCCAACACTTGTGGGACTCTTTCCAAACACTTCTGGAAAATGAAGAGAGACATGTAGTGGCTTCCATTTCTGGCACCATTAAGATCTACATCAGGTGTACTTATTAAAGTTTTTATTTTTTAACTTGCATAGTCTGAGGCTAGGTATATCACTAGAAAGGGTACAATTTTAAACCACATATCACATCACTCAAAACTGTAAGAACAGATATGCTTAAAAAAACCCAAACATAAAAGATGTTGAATTCCCATAGTTCACATTGACTTCATATACCTGTACAAAGTGAATAAATGTTTTCTTAAAAAAAAAAAGAACTAAACATATTTAGTGTTTGGTTGTAAATTCAAACAAATTTAATTTTTTTTGCCCTGTTATATTATCTTGGAAAAACCCTGCCAATGCAAGAACAAAAACCATACACAACCGAGAAACATTTCCTATGTAAAGAAGAGCATTTTGCCTGTTTTTTGGAGGTTCCTAGTTTAGTCCTTTTTTAGCCCATTTTCAGAGGCAAAGGAAGGTATAGCTGAGGCAATGTTAATACGAGCTAAATGATTCTCCTCCTTTTAGACAGTCCCTTCACCTAAGATGCAGAGAGTAAATCCCTATCAAAAAATTATACTGAGAAGTAATAAAAGAACAAATGGAAGACTTATTAAATTTAACTCTGTATATAATTTCAAGTGCTCTTCCTAAATAAACAGGCCTATAAAATTTGTCCTAGTAATTAAAATGTCATTGAGTCTCACTGTTAAACTCTTAAGTCCCAAGAGAGGGTTCCCTTCCCAACTTCTTTATTTTGCAAATCAAAATAGCAAATCTAGTATTTATTTCCTACCTTGCAGGATAAAACACCTCCACCATCAATAGGCTAACTCTAGCAGGCTGATCTAGCAAAATGTCCTCTCAACGAGCTGATTAGTGCTGAAGCACCATTACTGCAGGACAAAGAGTTAAGGGTGGACTTTTTGTGCTGTTACAGATGAAAATTTAAATTGTTTTTCCCTAGATACATCAGGCAATCTCATACCTGTGGAAGGGAAGAATTAATCTACATCACATTTCTGATAAATACTTGAATGATACAGGCATGGGCACTTGCCATGGATTTGGAAATTTAAATTAATACATGATAGCCATGATATTTTCTTCTGCTTTTGTATGGACTTGTTTAATGTACTGTAGGGATGTTACATTGGGATGCTGTGTAAGTAAGTCTAATACCAAGAGTTTAAAAACAAGAAAACCAATAGTATTATATGTTACTTCTATATTCACCACTACAGAAAAGTTACATATCCCCAGTAAAACACATCAGCCAAGTTAGCACAAGGATTTTCTAATTTTTGCATGCATAGAAAGTGAAGATTCATTCACTTAAGTTTTCTTCCAGAACATGATAGTGGAAATCACACTAATGTGCTCTTTTCTGTAGCGAGCCCTGACACAAGCTGATGGACTGTATCTCACAGCAAAACTCTAATACATCTTTCCAACATTCTCCTTGCACACCATCTGAAGAGGTATTTTACATGGGAATAGAGAACTTCCCAAGGTCTCTTCCAACCTGAACAATTCTATGATGCCTGCAAAACATTACTATTAACATCAAGTTGCCATAACCTCAGTACTTTTTGCAGGAAACTGATTTCCTAATTCTTCCTTTTTACTGGAAGAGAACATTGCACCCATCTGCCTTGGCCCAAATAACTCAATTATTTCCTTTCTACGCACAATGTGGAGCGGAATATGGGGGCTACATAGTAATTTTCCCTTTCCAGCTTCCATATTTACTTCACAGAAACTTCTTTTATCATCCACATTCATTTTCTTACAAATGTGTTCATTTCAATAAAAATGACTTACTGTTTTATGGAAGTTTAAGGCCAGCGACCCACATCCTATAAAGCATCAAAAATATTTCTTCTCATAGACTCCTATGTTGCTTTTTCCCAGTAGCAGAGAAAGCATCTTGCTATAAGCAGTTACATTTTTGCCCACACTAAAAATTCTGTATTAAAAATATACTAAATGAGGGACAGATGTTTAAAACAGTGGACCTACAATGAAGTATTAAATATTGCTGGCACAGTGAGTCTTTTGGTACAGTTTAGTCTCTTTTTGCTATAGGCATGTTTTTACAGCTGTAAAAGCACCAGAAATTACTGTCTTTGCTCCAATATTAATATAGAAATCAATGAAAAAAATACACCAGACTGCTGAACAGATCAGACTATTGTTCATACATTCTATTATTAAAATAATTTGCTTTTATAAATTAATATTAAACTCAAATGTTTTGAAAGTGTTTAAGAGGAATAGTGTCACTTTTAAGAGTAGATGGATTATCTAGGTAAAACCAAACAAATCCACTTTTGTCAAAAGAAAACTGCAATCCTCAATAAGAAATCAATCCTTCACTTAATTTTATGCTCAATGACACAGTCCGACCCACAGCAGTGCAGAGAAGATGGATGGTTTTGTGTGGTAACACTCCAAACTTGTGCTGAGTATAAACACAAACAGGGAGGGTAAAGAGATAACACATGCAGCAGAATAACACTGAAATCTGCAGACCTTGATCTAGTAGCTGCAGGGATGAACTCAGTGAATTTATAACCACAGTAGGCCTGCTCACCGATGTTCATTAATCTGCTGCTCCCACAGGAGGAAGGGAAGAGCACATGCCACGAGCATTTCATTTTGGATCTCTTGCTATATTAAAGGTTTAATTTCTGTATCGCAGTCTGGTAGCTCAGAGCTCCAAAATCAAATATCACAGTTTCACACTACTGGCCAATTTTTTTCTCAAGCTGTGTTCCATTTACTTGAGCACTAAGCAAACTGTGACCATCATAATCCTGATGAAGTGATGCTTACTTAAGTTTGCAGCCTGTCTGGAATAATAACAGCTTTGAGATGTCAGTAGTTCAATTTGTTTTAGTGGGTCTTATTTCAAATATCAATTAGGAACATTAATTCTTATGACATGAAACTCTTTTATTACTCAAAGCAGTAAGAAGAGAAAACGTCACAAAGATCTGCACTATGGCTACATGAAGTGTGGAGGACTAGCTTGTGTTGTTGAGGGAACTGGGAAAAATTAATTGATTGAATGTGTAGGCATCTAATAATCTCTGTTCAAGTTCCTGACGGAGGAGGGATGGACTGCTGAGGAGAGACAATGCTTGATTTAAACATCCAAAGTCCAGAAACATTGTTTTAAAAGCTGGGGGGGGGGAAACAACAACAAAAAAATAGAAGAAAGGACAGAACAAGACAGAATACAGGCAAGGACTCAGCATGTTGGTCAGCTTGATCCATGGGAAGGATGCTAGTATATGCGGTAATAGAAACAAAACTCCCCAAGGCTTACAGCCCAACAACACAGCTCCTACTCAATAAACAAATTTCTTGGACTGGACACATTTTTAGGAAAGGAATTTGTACAGCATAAATATGTCTACTCTTCTCCTTGAAATCCCCAAAAAACAAAACCAAAAACCCCATACAAATACACAAAAAACATACTGAAGGAGTCGACAACCCAAGTGAAAATTGATTCTTTTCCTCTAGAAAGTTTAGTTATCCATCTCAAGTAGATCTTTATTGAGTTGGACCTACACAACTGTGAATACAGAGACCAAAACTCAAACCTCTTGACATAATTAAGTAATTCTTGCTTTGAAGAGATGCCCACTGCAGTGCTGGGAGTCACCTGGCACAGAGAGGAATGCTGCAGTGTTTGCAGGCATTGGTGCTCACAGACAGACCCACATCTTTGTAAGCATTGTTGCCATCATGGGAGCGTCTCACACAGAGCCTCACCAACAGCACCAGACTTCCTCCAAGCATGGGGTCACAGCTGTATATGTCTGGGGATGCAGAGGCACGAAACAGCAATGCTGCCGTGGTAGCAAGCACAGCCCAGCACGTACTGAAACAAAGACCACCCTCACCCTTCTGGTTAGAGGGGAAAAAAAAACCCAAAACCCAGGAGCTATAAAACATATGGAGAAAGGGGGAAGGAGGGAGTAAAAGCAATCTCCAAGTAGAAGAACAGGATAAATTCATTGAATAAATTATTTACTGGAATTATTCACTTAGCTTCAATTACAATCTATCCATTCTATCCACTACCTAAATAAAATTGTAATAAATTCTTTCTATTATAACTTGGCTTCATGCCTGCTGATTTACAATAGCTTATTTATTCAGAAAACAAAAGTCTGATGCTGTGCAACCTTCTACAGGATTTAGATGTGAACACCTGGACATCCCCAAAAGACAGTTTCTTTCTGAGAAACTCATTCCTATTCCAAATCAGAGAGAGGAGAGTGAGCATATCCAGTTTAAATTGCTACCAGATATTTCAGACAACATAAAAAAAGGCCTAAGATATCAGAATAATCCTAAAACAAAAATATCCTGTTACTTTCCTGAGGAGTTTGGCATAGGTACCGTACTGAATACCCAAACACAGTTTTGAGAATATATATGCTCATTCCATTCTTCGGCCACCAGGTCTCTTTACTGAGCAGATGTTCTAGGATTCTTCTGAATGAAGAAGATCTTGTTCTACTTTAACAGATCATCTTTGACATCTACAAAGGGCTATACAAGAAAAACATGAAGATTAGGGGGTTTGTGTAATATACATAAATAAGTTTGGTTTCCACAGCGATACAGAACGATTATTTACTAGGAATTCCAATCTGCACTTGGATAAAATGAGCACAGGTTCAAACTAAAAGGTCTAGTTACATGGAGAAAACAGCAGAAGTGTGCAATTAAGTCAAGGGCTTTCAAACATGAGAACACTGCTCACCTTCCTCCCCTCATTCCCACACGCCTGCAGGCACTATGCCTATAAACTGACCTGATCAGACTGACACTGTATTTTTAATTCTACATACGCTGTAATTTTTACATCTTCCTTGACTTCAGCACAGCATGTATCATGTTACGGAGGAAATGTAGAAATAAATAAGGAAAAAGGTGAGCAAAATTGACTTTTTATACATTTTAACGGTACTCTCTGAACCAACACTACAAAGCAAGAGACAACTGAGGCCTTACAGGTCTCTTTTACCAGATGCAGCTGCTGGAGCAGCAGGACATGGGCCAACTTCTACCCTGGTGAGCAATTTTGAAGTCACAAGTTAAACCAGCTGGGGGGTGTGAGTGTGGCTATGCTCTGAATGGGATTGATTTGTTCTGCCCTTGGCGAAAGATCAAGGACAACACAGAAAATATCAATGCAGAAAAAATTCCACCGTAAATTTATATACATGTTTCAAGAACTCAAGAGCACTTTGGATGCAGTCTCTTCAGATCCTTAATGACACAACAATCCACATTTTCAAATGTACATCTCAGAGAAATCATTAGATGTTATACTAGCAAGAGGAAAACAGTGTGTATTTTCTCCCTCATTCCTTATAGAAGTAGCACCAGGTTTTATTTTGCTGATATCAACATGTTGTTCTATGCTAGAAATACTTTTGTAATCCTGAAAACGCACTAGCACTACTTCCATGTAGTTTCATTCCTGATGACTACTACTGTTAAAGGGTAAACATGTACTTCAAAAGTATAATTCACTTAGCTAGTTACCAGAGCCAGTATTATGTGAATAAGCTTGATATATTTCTATTCCTAACCTATGAGAAAACAATTTATGGAATCTAATCAATTAAAAATTGTGTCCAGCAACCATATATTTCACAATAAATGTATGCTCTTTGATCACAACTGACGCTATGTTCTAATTAATTTATATATAGAACTTTGCTGTTGCCCCTTAAATAGATTTTATACACAAGACTAATCAGCTAGAGTTTTCAGCTGTGCCTTTGTCTTTTCACCTTCCAACCAAGTTAAAAATTCACAGAATTCTAGTATTAATGGCGTAGCTTTTGACATATGTGCCATTTCAGTTTATGGAAGAAAAGGTCCATATTTTTCCTTTGTTTTCTTGACTTCAACAGGCATATAACAGAAATAAATACATCCCAATAGCTTAAAGACTTGCTTCTAAGACCACATGGCCATGGAAACGAATCCCTCTCTAGTTCTCAATTAATTTCTTACCTAGTGAAAAGTAGTGGAATTACTCAGTCACTGTGTATCCCCTCCAACATCTTCTGAGACATGAATAGAGGCATTTCATGTAGCTGTTTGAAATGGTTAGGTTAGCCAGCATCGGGTAGCATTTTGGCCCTATTTCTCTGAGGGCACTGTAACTCCCCATATGTAAGTATATCGTCCTGTGTTAATGACCAGGAATCTGGAAAAAACATCTACAACTGCAATACAAAATCTCTGTGCCCCAGGGCTAAGAAGGTTAATGGCATCTTGGCCTGTATCAGAAACAACATGGCCAGGAGGATAAGGGAAGTGATTGTGCCCCTGTACTCTGCACTGGTAAGGCCACACCTCGAGTACTGTGTTCAGTTTTGGACCCCTCAGTACAAGAAGGACATTGAGGTGTTGGAGCGTGGCCAGAGAAGGGCAACAAGGCTGGTGAAGAGGCTGGAGAACAAGTCCTGTGAGGAGCGGCTGAGGGACCTGGGGTTGTTTAGCCTGGAGAAGAGGAGGCTGAGAAGAGACGTCATCACTGTCTACAACTGCCTGAAAGGAAGTTGTGGCAAGGTGGATGCTGGTCTCTTCTCCCAAGTGACAAGTGATAGGATGACAGGAAATGGCCGCAGGCTGCACCCGAGGAGGTTCAGACTAGACATAAGGAAAAATTTCTTCACTTCCCAAGGAAGTGGTTGAGTCACCATCCCGGAAGGCTTTTAAAAGATGGATAGATGAGGTGCTCAGGGATATGGTTTAGCAGTGGACAGGTACAGTTGGACACAATCTCAAAGGTCTCTTCCAACCAAGCAATTCTATGATTTTAAGATTCTAATAGATAATTAAAAATTCTAATTGATTGGAAAGGAGAACTCTACTTTCTTGACTAAATCTACTTCTAGCTTTACTTATTCATGTCGAAGCGTCTAAGTCTCTTTTCATATTCTTGGATAGTGCCATCATTGTCCTCGCTTACAAGTCTATCTACCATTAATTTCTGAAGTGCAATACAATACAAACACTTAAGCTATCAAAGATGCTGTAGTACATTTTGTATAAATATATAAAAGCACATATACATCTAGGAATGTTTTGAAAAGCCAAAAAAAAACCCCAAACTTGAGGAAATTAAAAAAGCATCCTATAAATTCCAGTGAATTCCCAGGGAGAAAGAGAACAGCAAATTTAGCCTCATCATCAGGCACTTCTGCACAACACAAAATTCTTGTTGCATACCATGTGGTCTAGAGACACCACTAAAGTTGGCAGAATATCCATTTAAGAAAATGTCAAAAAAGTCTTAAGTATACAGGGATCCTGCCTTGGGATACAGTCATAGGTCAGCTGACCCTTGGTGATCTCTCTCAGCATTTTTCTCTGACTCTGTAAGAATTAAGGTTATAGGGATTTTAAAAACAGGCATTTTAAAAACACTGTTTGCTCTATGGAGGACTCTGACAAGAGGCATTCTTATAGTCTGATACTATCTTCCAATGGACTGATATTGCAATGAATAAGTAGGAATATGCAGGAATTAAATGAACCTTTTGTATTATGAGGTAGGGATTTTATTTTTTTTTTGCACATACAGACCATACAAGACCTTTTATGTTAAATGCTCAAAAATTAAAATAAATTCTGTAATATAGGCAGGAAGTCAGTGCAATGGGAACCAAATGGGAGTAATAGGACCCAGGTGGTTGGAATGGGTACAAAAACCCACATAGATGGCCATGTATGGCACAAATTGGAGCCTGGAGATGATTATTACTGGAACCTTCGAAAAAAAGAATGGTTGTAAATTGTTAACTGTATCAATGCAGACATCTTGGTATCTTATCTCTAAAGAATGGTGCAGAGGGAGGAGTGTATAATTACTTAGCTAATAGAACCTGAAGTGTTCACGCTGAAACAATATCATATTAAGGAATGTATCGGTACAAGGCATGATATGCATATAATTTTAACTCTTGATTAGGATGAGACCTGAGCATAACAGTGTTCTTTCTCTGAGTTGAGATGGAATTTACTTCATATTTGAGTCAAGAAACAGCCAGCCATGCTCCTTCAAAATTCACAGGACAGAATTTTCAGTTTACTACAATAAAAGATAATAAGCAGAACCAGAGGAAGTCCATTATTCAGTACATAAGCTGGTAGGGCAAACACATGTAAGCTTTAGTAATATATATAACACGGTTCAGGTCACTGAAATACCTTCATTTACTTATCTACCTCTCTGTTTATTCCAAGGCAGAGGACTACCATTCCTGCGCAAAAAAAGGCCATGAACAAAGCACATCTAACTGATAAACAAAACTCTCTTGGATAAAAATAAACACTTTTAATAGGTTTTTCATTAAGAGAAAGAAAATCCACAGTATGGTACAAAATGGTAACAACTAGCCTAAGAGAAAGAGGCAAAAAGGATTTCTAGCATTGGATATATAAGGGCAATACCCTGAAAGATCGTAGGAAGAATTTGTAAGCCCTGACAGCAGAAGATACACTTCCACTGCTGCAGAAAGACTGGGAAAGTGTACACCATTTTTCTTGCTGCATTTAATAAAGAAGTGGGGTTTGCTTGGCCCCTCTGGGATTCTTTGATAGCTGAGACTGCTTTTGAACATGTTTTTCAGGAGGAGTATTTTTTTTGGCAGAGAAGGGAAAGAGAGAGGGAAGACATTGCTGTTCTTTATCATGGTCCAACCTGAAATCTTTAGAAACACTTCATATTTATACATTCATGTTGTACACTGATGACATTTTGTTTTGTCATCAGCAGACTAGTGCAGCCACCCTACCAAAGAACAAAGGAATCAAAAATCGAACTTACTCAGTCCCAAGAAGTGTGGAATTTTTAACTTATTCAAATCTATACTGTCAAAAGAAACATATATTTTCTTCTACTTAGATGACACATTACCCCAAAAACAAAAAGATTCAAAGTAGATATTATTAACAATATATAGTTTTGGGGGTTACTGTTTTCCATTGTACAGCCATTCATTTGGTTATATTTCACTGTTTGTTAATATTTTATCTTTTTTCTTGCCTTTTTTTTTTTTTAACCAAAGCCTATGTGGCATATAACATAAAATAAACAAAAAAAAACCAGAAAGGAACAGTGAAGAAGAAATCAGAAATTTGTAAAAACATGCAGAAGGTAAACAAGCAAAGAACCAAGCACTCTGAATGTTAAATGCAAATCAAAGCAAAAATCACAATTTCAAGACGGTAACAGAGACAAACCAAAAAACAGAGCCAACATCATCAGGCTGACATATAATCTAAAGGCAATGTTGAGGACTTTTTTCCTTTCTTTTTTTTTTTTAAAAAATAGAAGGTTAAAAATATGACATGTCAATCTACAAAACAGAAAACAGAAGAACAGAAAAGATGAAGGGAATTAATAAAACACAAAATACACTAACATTGTAGATAAATAACATCCATATAAATTTGGTGCCAGCAACCCAGTAAATGCATTTTCTTATGGTAAACAGCGTGAAAGGGCTGGGTGGACTTTACTGGAGTAAGAGAATGCATGTAAGTAAATTCCACGTGAAAAAGTCATGAAAAACATCTGCTAAGGACACAAATGGTTTGTTGGCTGATGTCAGCCACGGGAAAGTTTCCAGTATATCAGCTCTGGGCTTGCCAGCAGGTGTTGCTGCAATTATTCAGAACAATTAGAGGTGATATTCCAAAAGCACAGAGACTGACAGGGCCAATAAATAAGGCAAGCATTATACCGTCAACAACTCAAGTAAAAGTATTTCTCATAAATCCTTTGAGGACCTGCACAGCAAAGTATTTTAAAGCCAGCCACCAGGGACTCAAATTTTACCAATTTTACCCAAGTGAAATAATATTCTCTTCCATGACTGATGCCACAGAAATTCCTGAAACAACCTGATTTTTAAGATATTTCCTTTACTATGGAGTTGAATCTCACCTTGAAAAAGAGAAATATAACCGAGAGAATATGTCAGATATTTCAGACAGCCAGTATCTGAGTGTATTTATTTTCAATAAACATGAACTTTCACTAATGTTGAGACTCATTATTACTTAGATTACCTTGTTTAGTCTCATTACACTCTTTTCTTTTCCTTTGCAGAAAACTTCCAGTATTTATACTCTTTCACTGTGACTCTGTTCCAGCTTACAAGAAGGCATAAAACTCAACTCTAATGTTTAGATGTCAGGTTTCTCAATATACTTTGAGTATGACTGTATGTACAATATTCTCCAGCTGGGCATACAGACTAGCATTACTTTGTAGATCAACATCAAACATCTAATCCTAAAACCTTCTGTTTCTTCCCCTTAATGAACTGCATCATGCATATACAACATCATCAAGAGGTTTTAGGGAATGCTTTCCAGTCTAATTTAAATTGCATTCTCAATTCATACATACATACATACTTTTAAAAGATATCAGAGCTTATTTTAATTTTTTTTTAAAACTACTGGTCTTTATAACTACCTTGAAATCTAGATAAGAAAAAGTCTACTAAAACCCCCAAACTGGATGTGATCTTACTTGCATCACTTTGAACTATTAAATTACCGCTCATGGAAAGCAACCAAGAAGTGTAGTGGCTTCTTCACACTGAAGTGCATCATGACCCTGCATCCCTTGTTTTGCTGTCTTGCTGTTAGAATTTTACTGCTGACTTCAGAGGACTTTATGTCAAAAGCAGAACCCTCTGTCATTTACAGCATGCCCTACATTTTGTAGAAAACCTGAACTAAAAATAGATAGCAACTTTTACTTCGAGTTAGAGAGTTAGACTTACGTCCCAATGCAAAAATTCCTGCTTATTTCAATGTTATATCATAGAGACATCATCTAGATGCCTGGCCTCAGAACCTATAGTCAGTCCCCCCTACCCAGTAAAGTTCTTCTAACAGCCCACTTTACAAACCATACCTCAAATCTGATATGAAGTCATGTTGTATGCTGTCTTGCTCACATCAGAAAGCAATTAAAAATTTTGTTGATGATCAACAAACTAGAATAGAACCCAACTCATTTTCTCATACCGCTATAGAGCCAATAGGAGTAAAGAGTCATCAGCATTTATTTTTGAACTAAAGAAAGCAGACGTATCTTGGAAGAGAGACAGATTTTGGATCTCTGGAGAAAGATGACAGAATTTGTACACAGTCATTTTCTGACCATATATGCACTTTACAAAGAATTCCCCTATCCCACAGCACCTTAGCTGGACTTATTCAAAACTGGGAAAGCATCTCTTTCCAGCAACATCCAGCGTGTATGTAACTGATTTCCATTCCTCAAACTGTTGAGAAGGGCTGTAGAAGAACTCTGCCTAGTGACAGATGCACAGCTGTGCTCAGTGGCTTAGGTAATAGAGTTAGTGTCTGCCTACACTATTATCATGAAATAAGAAACCTCTTTGTTCAACTAGGTATAAAATACAGCAAAAATCTTGTATCATTCTTGCATTTCTTCATCTTTTTAGGAAGTAAAGCAGAATGGTTTGAGAGACTGAGACCCAGCCAGCCTGCACTGCTGCTGCTGCTCACATAACATTGTTTTTGGAGAGGCAGGCGGTGAAGCCAAAACAGCTGGGGGGCCAGGGATATATAGGAAAAGTGCTCTGACAGCCTCTCTGAACACACAGGACAGGCACATTAAGTTTGGACCTGACTAAAGACATCAACTGAGACAAAGCAGCCCTGAGCAAATGGAAGGGTAATCCTTTCAAATGTGTTCCATTATCGTGCTGAGAAAACATGAGTTAAAGCTGCATGGTGACCCTGTGCACTGCGTGTGGAGAAGACAAGCATGGTGAAGAAGTAATAGAGATGAACAACAGCCAGCTTCTACCCGGCCCTGCTCATACTGGCACAAGATATCTAAGGGCCACACATCTACTAAAGCAACCAGAAGTACAATGCTGCACACGCATCAGACTTACTAGATGTGCACTTTTCAGGACAAGGAGAAAAGAGTTATGCCAAGTGAAACACATTCCAAGTGAAGGGCATGGCTTAGCATCTCACCTCACACATCCACCTCAGCAGGTACCAGGAGCCTCTGGACAGCTGCTGCCTGATTTTCAGGGCTGCAAAGGGCTGTCCAACAACTGCGCATACCGCTGACTAGTCCCCAAATTCACTGGCTACAAGACAGTATTGGCAGAACTGGTTTTCTCCAAGTCAAGGTGACAGAAGGTCTCTGGGTCAAGGCTGGGCAACTCACCTCTGGGACAATCCAGGCCAGGTTTCAGTGCACTTCCATCCCTTAAAGGCTTTTGCAGCATCAGGAGGAAAAGTATTTTAGCACACAAAAGAAATTAATTAGCAAGAGAAAGGGTTACAAACTCCATAATTCATGGGTTAATGATTAGCTAAGTGAACTAGCTGCCCAGTTGGTAATTGGATTTGTTGGAAAGGAAAAGGCACTCTACAGTCTTTGAAAGGTTTTAGCAAAACTGTGTGTCCCAGGTCACCCTGCTTTCCCTTGCTTTCACGATGTCATTGTCAAGCTCAATTTGCCAGCAAGGTCCTGACAATAAACACAAAGATATGTTTCAAGGTTAGTAGGCAAAACTCTTACTAGATGCCATGTGTTATGGTTTGTGTTAATTGGGGTGCTTCTGACATTCACTCGGCCTTAGACTAAAGTAACTACATTTTCTGAAAAACTAACTACATGTTTTTCAGACAGTTTCTCTCTAGCAGTGACAACATGGAACACTGGTATGTCCTCTAATAACCAAGGCCATCCTCAAGCTAGCGAAAAATGGCCACACGTGCCGGGAGGGGCGGACCGGACAGGTGACCCCAAACTGACCAACAAGAATATTCCATCCCATATACGTCATACTCGATATAAAATTAAGACATCACAAGAGTCTCGCTCTCTTTTGCGACGGCCGATGTCCAGTGAGGACCTCATTTGTCTGATGTTTCCTGATCCCAGATCCGTGCATCCCTGAATCCAGTTCTTGAGTTCAACTCCCTCCTAGAAGTGAACCCATTCCCCCATGTCTGCGCTACAGCATTTGTGGCGACCTACAGTCATCAAGAGATGGGGTGGGGGGGCAATCTCAGATATTTGTATATATTTTCATTATTTCTTATTATTTAAATCATTATTACTATTATTATCATCATTTCATTAAAGCTGTAGCTTTACTTTCCAATCCACAAGTCTCTTTCCTCTCATTTTCCTCTCCCTTCCCCTGGGGGTGGGAGGGTGGAATCTGGGAGTCCAACTGCACGAGTTTAGCCAAAAATTAGCCGGGTCAAGGCTAAACCGTGATTCTATTACAAGCCATTGTAGTGATGATGTAAAGGAGAGGCAGGGATGGAAAGGGGTATTTTTTCATTTTGTTTAGAAAATGGTATAGCTTTATTCAATTATCACCCTTCATTTATTTTACTTTGGTCGTTAATACTTCATATATACCTATGATTACTAAAAGTAAGCAGAAAAACATTTCTGGGAAGTTGAAGGATATTATTTATGCCTTAGAGGGAGGCATGAATGGTCTCCTAAACTGTCTAGATACCGATATGTAATTTTCCAGGTCAAAGCACTGTGACAATGTGCTTGTTAATTAAAAATCACACTTTACACTCATGCTTTCTGAGATGGGATGAAATACAGTAAATAACTACAATTCACTTATTTTAATTTTTACAGAAAACATGGTCCCACTTCAGTGCCTTGGCACATAGTGCAAGTTCTAAATGAAGGGTATGCTGACCTTAAGGGAGAGATTTCAAATGTGTAGCCTGCGAGCCAACTAGCAATCTGGGCTGCAAAGGATTAAGAAAAATCAGAATATTTCATCCTTTTCTGTGAGAAATGCATTCATTTCACTCTGAATGGAAACATGTATTTTTAAAAAAGAACAAAACAAGCAGAGGAATCCAACCTGAAGACAAAAAGAAATACTGCAATGTATATTACTAGGAAACAGTTTGCTCCAAGATGAAGTCTAAATGGGGGATGGCTTAGAAGAGATGGTCAAGAAACCTGATAGAAAGGAATTTTTAATGCAAAAAAAAAAATGAAAAGTTTCACTCTTGAATCTTTCGAAATCAAGATTTTTCAAAAAGATTTCTTTTAAAATCACATGAGAGACTATTAATCCAGAATATGTAATAGCCTGCTCTGAATTATATAATTTGCACACAAAAATTAGTATTTCTTCAGACAGATTACAAAACACAGAATGACTGAATACCTTAGATGTTAGCAGAGTCACTTTACAATATGGGACAGCCAGTCCAGTAAGTACCTCAGCATACAGTACAAAGAGAAATAGCCTTGAGTGGAGAGGCTTGAGAAGCTCTCGGTATTTCATAGGCTGGTGTGGGAAGTGCTCGGTTACAATGTGACAATGAGGACTCACATCTCTGGCCTGAATCCTTCACAACCCACATACCTGCTCTTTCCATCTGGTATTGGCTATTTAACATAGTGGTCTTTATATTTCTGGGCCTAACTAGAAACTCATTCCCAGATTGAAGACAGTTTTCCCAATTAAAAGTTCTTCAAAATTGATATGTTAAAAGCTAAGCTCCCATATTGGCACACCACCATTAGAAATAACATCAGAAACGACACTCAGCCCTCTCCCCACCCTAATAAATCACAGAAACCCCAAAGGACTGCCTGTGCTATTTGTGCAGTATACTTTGTGTAAGGACTCCAAAGGACTATCTTCCACCAAGGCATACACCTATTTCTATTGTTACCTTTACATGTGTACATGCATATTTTTCTTTTTTAAATCTATTTTTCCTTTCCTTTTTTTATATATACTTTTTTTTTGGCTACACCATAATCTCATTTTCTGGATGAATGCAGAGCATGGATGATGATGCTGTGTCAACTTGATTACCTATTTCTGATTGGGACTTCTCAAACAGAACATGTGAGCAAGCTAAACAGCAAGCACACACAACATGAGAGCTAACTTTCCAGTTTCCGCTACTCCTGGAGACTTAGGTGCTAAAGCTGAAACTATACGATAAGTTTCAAGATCCAGAATGTCTGAGAAAAGAGGTGGGCCGGCTTTTGACATTGCAAAGAATAAAGATAACCCACATCAAACCCCAAACACAACATGGTTGTGAAGAAACATAAATACATTAGTGGGCATGGCTCTGTCTTTGCTCCTGCTTCAGTTATCAATGGGGGGATACAGACATTACAAAAAATGTTATCCCTAACTGTCCTTTCCTGTGAAGCCTTCCTAGCCGGCAGTTTTGTATAACCTCTGGAGGACTTCAGCCTCACTCAGCCTGGAAGTTCATCCCATCCTAGCAGGTAACCTCCTGCCTTCTAGGCTATTAAAAACAGTCAAAAGGCCCCAACATTAACCCCTGCAACACCCAATGCTGTTATAATTCCTATAGACATAAGTGCTAAAGGGGCAGCGTGTAACTTTTCTTACCCCAGCCACAGCAGGTAATTGGAGTTTCCATGGATAATCCCAGCTATCAGAGAGAAAATCTCTGCCTCTCTGGTGACCCATTAGCACAGAGTTCACTGATCAGTAGGTCAACATGCCATTAAAGCATGTCTCTGTGGGGTTTAGGAAGGGTCAAGAAAACTCCATTACAAAGAACAAAAATACCTACAGAGCTAACATGTGGATATAGCAAGATCTTCATGAACAGGTCAAATTCAACTCAGAAGCTGTTCTATTCCCCAGGGCTAAATCAGCAATATCTGCAAACCTGACATTATTCTCCACAACTTCCCTTGAATGTAATTTACATATGCAAAATAAAAAATATTGTACTAAATTATATTGGAAAGCAAACAACCTACCTCATTGTTACATCAGGCAGATACCATTTTACATCAGCTACTCCACAACACTGTACACACTTGTAGTTTACAGTCCGTGATTATAAATTAGAGACTTTTTTTTCTCAGTACCAAAAGGTAAGCCACATTAACACAGGGAAATTATATACACACAGGCAGTTACTGAAGAACAGTTTATGCTTGGTAAGGACCATGCAAGTTCACCAATGGTAAATCATTTGTATGCCTACAGTAGTCAAAGCAGTAGTAGTAAAAGACACAGTAATAGTAAAATACAACAATAGTATAAGCTGTTAAGGCTGTGGGATGTGCAGTCATAATAGTGCAGCTCTGAGGACATGGACTAATGCCTAGTAATTTACTGTGTCCAAACATACCATGCTAGATCCCTTTTCAACACTATACTTTCTCTCACTTCTTATTAGTTGCCTTTTGGCTAGGATACCAGACAAAAGAACACTCATATTACCTTCTCTCAGAAGTAGCGATAAATTTGGGTAAGGAAGAGGAAAATAATAGAAATTTTCAGCTTGCATTTATCATTTTTTATAAACCTCAAAGAGACGTGACAGCGCTGCTCTCTATAAAATGTATGGGTTACAAGGCAGCTGATTCTTCCCCCTTTCAATGCCATGTAATGGGATAGTTCCATAATGAGAGAATTTCCCAGCAAATGAGTTTTATTAGTGTTAATTGCCCATACAAAGCACATTTCTGTCTCACCTATAGCATTTCCCAAAGCAGCTTCTGAATGTTTGTAGTATTTGTGGTAACAAGTGTTCTAACTGAAACATGGAATATATGATATACATAGGAAATAACGATCATTGTCATCATTAAATATATACATATTTTTCTACGGGTTCTCATATAGACTGATTTTCTTATCTGGAAACCACCACTGTTCTGATCCTTCACTTGATAAGTCTTAAATGAGTAGAGACAGTGGCCTACGTTACATGCACCATGCATGCAGAACGTCAGTGTTAACAAGTAAAATTAAGGATCTAATGTGAACCCTACCTTGCATTTCTTTTTATTTGTTAGTTTGTCTCAGGCTTAAAGTTATTTTAACACACTATGTTTTCAACACACATTTAGTATGTGTCTAACACCCTCTGGAGTCGCAAGCCACCCTCCCACTCTCCCCCAAAAATCATCAACCAGTGCCAAAGTCTATATTTTCTTAACTTAAAGAAGCAATTCCAGGGCTGTCAACTGATAAATTTCATTCAGGGCAACGCTGTGTTCTTTAAGCAACACATTAATCTTCTCTGAGCTAACCATAGTAAACATCAACGTGGAATTGTACAGATTTCACGTGTTGCTGCCAGGAGAGAGTTTTAGAAGAATTATCCCCTTTTTAGGTAACCTGGCTTTTAAAATTACACCCTAGAATATGCAAACAAAGAAGACTAATGAACTCAGCAGCCTGTATGCATTGAGGAGGCTGTTGAAAAAGATACTGTGAGTAATGGAAAAAGGTTCATTTTTCAAAAGCTGTAGGGAGCTGCTTGTGTAAAGGTAGGCAAGGGAGAATCTCTCTTTCACTTAGGTTATAACAGTTTTCTGTAAACACTCATTTCCCTCCTGTTATCAGGGAATATCCTGCTGGGGTGTGTGTTCTATGTCACCTTGAGCAATTCACGAAGGAGGGAGAATTTTTCTCTCCTAATAACCCACTCATCTCCTCAATTTTTTTTTTTTTATCTTTTGAACTGAGTTATGCAAGAACATCCATTAACTACTCTCATGTTTCTCCTAGAAAACCAGTTATTGCAGTATTGACCCCAATTGCTAATATAACTGCTACTAAAAGCAGTTTATATAGGACAGCAGGCTTCCATGCAAACACAATCATCTATATACATCAAGAAACGGATGCTTTAAAATGCAACTGAGACATTACTCAGAGAGTATTTTAAATGATCCACGCTACTTTCAGTTGTGGAAGCAAGCCTGTGTGTATTTCTTCTCTGATGCTAACTGACCTTTTCAAACATGTTTCTAAATGCAGAAACCACATGATGTTCCTCTATAAGGGTATGCAAAGCCCCGCACACAGAACACCCTTGCACAGCCCGCAGCACCTCGCCTCAGTCTCAGTCACAACATGCGCTCAGCTCTTGATCCAGTGCCCTCGGAGGGCAGCAAGCTGCCTGGGACACTGGAGGTAAAAGTGACAATAAATCAGTTACTTACCCTCAAATGTCTTGTTTTAAGTTGCTTCCACCTGGTCATAATGCAAAGCAGGACTGCTATGATTCACCAAGAGAAGATGAAACTTGACAAGGGGGATTTATTTAATGTTGCTTAAATAACAAAAACCTGAAATAAAATTACTCTCAGCTCAGCCAAGATTTCTTTTGCACTCCCTCTCCATCTCTCTTTCCAGGACTGTTACGTAGTGGTCTATAAATACTGGCCCCAACACTTGCTCAGTGCTTTCCTTGCCGATGGCACAGGTTGGTGTTACTGTACACCGCGGCACGGCTCAGATGAAGTTCTCAGCTGCTCAGACAAAGCCATGGACTGGCTCTCTACCCTGCCTGCCTGGAAATACCACGCTGCTGCCAGCTTTACAGATGCAACAAGCCTTTCCTGCAGGCCCAGAATGGTAATTATAAGGCTCACCTGAAAAAAAAAAAAAATTAAAAAATTACAGCTTTTTGCAAGCAAGTGGAAGAATGGAGGAGGGAGAAGGAAGAAGCACTTATGCTTCAACCCCCTTACAGCGCGCATCCACATTCCACCTAGATGATTATAGAATTTAATTCCCAGATAATGAGGATGTCAAAAAATCTGCAAAAACCTTTTCTATAAAACAGGCTCTCCACAAAGGTAGGTCTGTGTTTGTCATAGATTTCATGCAAGAGCATTAAGACTTACATGGGTATTCACAGTGTGATGGAAAATACACATTGACAGTGCCTCTCAAAATTTGTGCCTGCAGTCAGGTATTTGGTGCCCAAATTACTCTTTCAAAATAATGCACAGCATAACAGTAAGCATGAGACATCACTGGGAGCAGGAATCTACAATCCTGCCCTGCAATAAATATGAGTTTCAAAGTTTTAAAATCCTTCCAAAAAGCAGAATCACAATGTCTATGAACTGGGCTGTTAAGAGATGGGTGCCTTGAAGTGGAAAACTGAGGGAAATTGAAAAGAAGATGGCAAGACCAACACAAATGATTCTATATCTTATGCACGCCCTCAGTGCACACTGTGGGATAGGCACCACAAATGCAGGCAAATGTCCTGCCTTTAATAAAAGCCTTAGATGCCATAATTGTGAGCTTTTGTTCTAGTAAAGCATAAAACACATCATACTTGCATTAACCACTAACAGCTACAAGAGTTTGTTTTATCTCAAAATCAGTGCCTTTTTAAGGTAGTTTATGGCCATGAAATTTCCCTTGCCCTCTACACTTTCCCTAGAACATTATCTGTACATAATTTTAAGTCTGTTCCAAGGCTTACAGGACCATCAGGCTTGTGTGATTAAGGCAATACAGTTTCTGAAGCCACTGGCACAACCTAGTAAACCCAGTGGCTAGCATCCCTGCACACCTTTGAGGTTATCGCTGAGGTCATGGCCAGTGCTCAACCACCCATTTGCAGCTCAGTTGAGTGCAGAAGTTTTAGTAGTAAGTTTGGAACAAAACACGAGTTTCATCTCCTGCATCTGTTGAAAGATACGTTAACTCTTACTGCTTTACTTTCACTATTTACATCAATAAAAGCTTTTGGAAATGCTCCTACTACCTTATTCACAGAGTTAAGACTCTCCTCTCATAGAATTTATTTATTTCTACTGTACAGGTTGAAAAACTGATTTTATCATTGGTAACACACTAGCACTGAAGTGGACTTTGTTTATACAAGCAGTGTTTATAAAATTTTCATTTAGAAGGTCTTCATTGATGCCACAGAATTTAAATTGAAATACATTTTGATAACATGGGTAATTGCTAAGCCTTGGTGAACTGCCAGATGCAAAGTCTTCCAACTAATTTTCTCATTAGAAGTTTCTCAGTCATAAAACTCCTGCACATAGCTCTCATTCTCAATGATGTACATGGCAGTTTCATAACATCATTCCATCAAACTTTTAAGGTGCCACAAATAAGTCCCTAAATAACCAGCAAACAAAGAGAGTGATCTAGTATAACTGAGCAAGCAGCTGAAGTATTTATCATAACATATCATAGTGTGCAGTACAAGTCAAAACATATTCCTCGACATCTACATCTGTAAATTAGAGAGTTATCTTAGATTTTTGGAAATTACACAGGAGAAGCCTGTGCAATCTCTCTGCTTCTAGAAACAAATATCTAGCATCGCTTTACCATACCACAACACCTCCATTCCACACAAAAGCAAAAAAAAACATGTGAATAACAGCAAGAGGAGGCCACAAATACTTCTGTTAGTCAAGCTGTTTTTTAACAAAATGTTTATTTGGCCTTGCACGTGCAGAGAGGTTACAACATAGGGGATGAAGCACACAAAATCAGGATCACTGACATCAGATGATACAAGGGCACTGAGCTGACAAAAAAATGAGAGCATAGCATGCTGGAAAAGTGTGACAGCGCTGAAGGAGAGTTGGAGGGGGTCAAGGAAGGAAGAGCAATACTAGCCATACATTCAAGAAGAAAATCCTATTTTTTCAGGAAAATCTCAAGAGAAACTCTTAAAATCCACAGAGAGCACAAAATACCTTGTTAGATCTCACCTGTTGTAAAAGACAAGGAGTTCGGGTTTTGACTCCATGCAATGTTCATTCAATTTAAGAGGGCACAAGGTTCTCCAAAATACAAGGTCCATTCTCCACCAATATGGGAATTACAACATATGCCTAAAGTTTGAGAAACACTTTTACCTAGTCTCGCATTTACATTGAGACTGTTTATCATCCTGATTCTTCCCAATCCAAAATTTAGCCCAATACCTCACAAGGATTACTGTCATTCATCATCTAGCAAGTGCCATGACAGTCCCCATTCACTTCACTAGTCAAGGAAGAAAAAAACGTCTCCTGTGTCCCAGTGTTAGAAATTATAATTTACAATAAAATTTCACAGCTAGAGTGTGCATAACACAGAATAAATGGATGCTAATTTGGGTCACCCTAATATTACCTAGAATTTCTGAAAACATCCAACAAATTTTTTAGTAACAGAAGAGCTTTCCAGGAAATGCCAGCTATGCATTTCTGGGTCCTTTCCTACTCGAACCAATTAATGTGATGGCACAAACCATGACATGCAAAGTTAAACACATGCAAGGTTTAGTTGAATCACAGCCTTCAGTTTGCGAAAGGAAAATGATAGCTCAAGAAAAACATGCATGTATTACTGCTGCTTTTTTGCTCCCATTTTTCATACCCAGCAAGTCTGCAACTTAAATAATGAGACAATTGTTACATCGCTTCAGCAATGTCTTAAATGCAATCTGATTAGCCCTAAATCTAGATTCTACAACTAATATTAATCAAAGATAATATGCCAACAGCATCAAATCTTAAAAGGGTGTTGTAGTTAGATAAGATAATCCCCAAGGGACACAGAACTGTATATGAACAGTAGGGACCAGTTCAATTCCTAAATCTCCTTTCAGCAAGATGAATAATACCAAAGTTTCATAATCACCTAGTCTGACTTGGAAAAACTTCCTGAATGAAGTAAGTTGAGAAAAGAAAACCAGTAGTGTGAAAGATTCAAGTTATTTGGGAAGGGAAAAAGGAATGTGTCCATCAGCAAGAAAAGTATTATAAAGAAAAATTATTTCCAGTAATGCTATAAAACTGAAAGATTGTAGCAGACACTAAAATCTGAATTGTGCCCAGAAACCTGGATTTTTGCAACTATAAACCAGTTTAAATAATGAAAAGTATTCCAAATATTCTGTGTATTTTTAAAAGCATATCATTCTGTTTTCTTTTATTACATCAGTTTTTATTATATGAGCTATGATACAGTAAATAATGTCAAAAACTCTGAAACCACAAAATAGCTTTACAGGTCTGCAAGATTATTTTTAAATCTTTTGAAAATTACCTTAATGTATTCTGCCTCTACAAACATTCAAACACCTTATATAAAATCTCATTACCATATGAGATTCCCCATCCCTGTTCTCATGGTGCATTGTGTTTTCATTCCCTAAAATAAATGAACGAATTTTATCCTTGCTTTAATGAAGACTTCTTCTTTGGCTATCCCTGACAAATAGGGGGAAAAAAATTTCTATGCTAAAAGCCAAACATAGGTTATGACTTGATCCTGTAGTTCTAAAACCTCTATGCCTGTGAGGCTTGCTGACCTAATCTGTCCCAACTTCCAGCAACAGCAGACTTACTCTCTACCTCCCTACCCACCATTATCACACAGGACACCTCCTGTGCCACAAATCAAACTCTTCCATTCTTCCTACAATGGAATAACACTTCACCAAGCAAAAACGCACAATGTGGGAACACAACAGCATGTCAAGGTGGTGCCACAAGCACGACCTACATTTTTAATAACAGTACTGATTTGAGTTTTACTTCGGTGTGACGTTGTTTGCAGAACCTATACAACTGAACCACAAAAGGGGAACTGTAAAAGGAAACTAAATCTCACAGTGTTGACAGTGCTGACTCAAATTCTTTTAATCAAGTGCATCTCAAAGAGTAAGTATTAAAATGCCAGAAGGAAAATGTAAAAAAAAATCCAAAGCCCATAAACAAATCAATTTTCATGCCTCTCCTTGAGGATGCCAATTTGAAGCTCTGAAAAAGTGCCAAACATTGCAATAAGACTTCAGTATATTTCATTCATCCTCACTTTATGAGCTGTTCTAATAACCTTCACTCATCAGAGTGAGTTCTATTCAGCTTTAAAGGATTTCTTTTTAGACAGCTCAAAGTAAAACAAGATTTGGATTTTTTCATATTCACTGGAGCTCTGTAAAGCCTGCACTATAAAAGTTGTTAGCTTTTGCACATAAAGTTGATGGAAAAGAGACCACATTAATTCCAAGTTTATGTTATTACCTTAAATACACCCATCCATGGTACACATTTGTCACATCTGAAGAATTACAATGTGGACAAAGAACACTCTTCAAAGATGAGGATGGGTCATGCCATAACAAAGGCTTTATGTATTTAAGAACAGCTTTAATCTAACCGCCATTTAAGGGTCCAACCACACAGAACATTGAATCTACTCAAAATAATCAACAATAAACTCAAAATAGGGATCTGCAGAACTGAATGCTATGTGTTTGGCTAAAACAAACGTGCAAGAGCATTCCATTCCTTGTAGACTAATGAATGCATGTAAAATGCATGATGGTGCATGAACTCACTCTTTATGAGCATGGCCTAAGACATGAAACAGCTGAGAGGGGATAGGGTGGGAAGAGAAGACTGAACGTAGAGTGGGCCCTGCTAAACATCCATTATTAACTGCTCTCCACCATATTCCCGTTTACGGGCATGCTCTTGCTCTTTCAGCACACTGTTGCCTACCCTTGACTCTAAGGGTCTTTGTTTCCAAGCAATAAATACTTCAGGCTCCAGGGAGCAGACAGGAAGATCATACATGGCTCAAAAAAACCTCCTTTACTGTTGATAGATTATTGTGTTTATTCATTATTAGCTGAAATGCTATTGACTGCACACTTAATAAATAGCCTATTTGTTCTTTTTAACTGAAGCAATACTGTAACAGGACTTCTGAAAAGGAGATCATTAAAAATACAAAGACATCACACAGTACGTAATTTGGGGAATGTGGTTTTGGTTTTCTGTTCACTGCAGCACAATCAACAAATTCTGCATCAATTAAAATTTCTGCTGATTGAATAAAAATTTAGTGCAGGGTACTCATACACCCCAAGAACCATCTAGAGGTCTTCAAGAAATGAGGCACTGAGACAAGCTACATCAGTGTAGCTTTACAACACAGTGTAATGATTTTCCTGTTCTCCGGACAAAATGGCAGCTTTGGCTCTGCCAGGGAATAAAAGCTGCCCTAAAGCACAAGATGAAGAGCCCACTTTACTGCAAAGCACCAAGTTGTCAGAGCGCAAGCCGTACAGTTGAACATTTTTTCCCTCTTTTTTTTTAAAAGGAGCCTAATTTCATTTAGAGTCATTGTACAAGATCAGGTACAAGAAAAAAATATTCCCATTTAAAAGTTCTTTTGCTCAAAGTTAGTCTATTTAACTGTTTTCATCTACTTACTGGATCACTGTTAATTATTTCACTGCTTTAAAGACCAAACTTAATAAACTATGTGCTAGATAACTGTCACTTAATGACTACAAAAAGGAAAACTATGACAATTTAATTGTTTAAAAGGATTCCACACAATTAAGAAGATGAGAAGCACATTGTACAGAGGAAAGAGATTAACCAGGAAGGAAGAAACAGAAAGAGAAATATTCAAAACATGATTGTGAAATTAAATAAAAAAGTACCAACAATGCACAGAAGTTAACACTTAATAACAGTTAATTTGCAAGATTGCCAAAAAGAAAAAGTAACGCATATTTCAGAGCTAATACTTAAGTGATCCATTCCCATGTTAAAAGCTACCAGATCATGTAGGTATTCTCCTATTAACAGTCAAAAATAAAATCTTGATGCAGCAGGATATTGAAAAGTTTGTGATTTTTTTTTGGTTTTAATATGCTTCTGAAAAAATCTGACACATAGCTTGTACTCAAGTAAAACAATACTTGTAAGAACTTATGAAGGCAAAGCCATCTATAATAACACTTATTGTTCCCTTACAGCTTTGGATGATAGTGTCAGTGTAGTACAAATGAGTACAAAGTAAGTGAACATTACAAACAATGTCTGAGTTTACTTAGGTTATGCAATCCAGTACGTCTTCATTTTCTAGCTTTGTTAAAAACAAATACAACAAACAGCAAAAAAGTTCAAAAAAACCCATGTATTTCAATTAGAATTATTTTACACATGCTTTTTTTTTTTTAACTTCAGAATTAGGCAGCTTACTGACTTGTGCTGATAGTTCATTTGCAATGGCAAAAGATCATTGCAATCTGTGAGAGTAAATTATGCTACTTATCTACAAACATCTCGTGTAGGTGCATCATTTTATTTCTGATGTTGGGCTTCCTCAGACAGCTGCATGCTTGCATTCACAGCTGGATGAGAGCTGCTGGACAGCTACACTACTCACAAGAGAAGGAAAAGGAAAGGTAATAATTTGCAGTGAATTGGGCTTGTCTGAATCAGACTAAATATTTATATTAGAGTCAAATTCCTTCTAAAATACATATTGCAGGCGTATGTATGACAGCCAGAAGATGAGTGCATTAGAGGTGAAATATAAAATAAAGAAATAAGTAAGACTCCCATGCATGGAAAAGGCAAACCAGCTCCCTAAGTGCTTCTCAAACACAATTATTTATTACTTGCAATCGTATAGAATTAGTTTTCTAATAGAGTTAGTTATTTGATGTCCTCCCATTTTCAGCTATACTTTACTCATACATCTTCATTTTGTTTACACGATGAATGCCATAATCTAAACATCATCACAACATACGTTAACATAACAGAGTCTCCTGATTTAAGATTTAGCAGTACTGGGGCAGCAGAAGTCCAACACTGACTCTGCTACTGATGAGAGCTGACAGTGGGCTAACAGCAACTTTTCCTATTACCATGTGCTAAATCACGTCAAAAGCACAAAAATTTCATGACACGTTTTGATCCTTCGATGCTGTCAAGCTCCCTTCCTTTGAAAAGCCAAGATGCCACACGCAGGAGGAACATGAGGCATGCTGGGTCCATTCTTGACATGAAATCTGAACAGGGTCTGAGACATGCAATCTCACGTGGGATTCCTTGACCCATTGACAGGTAGCCATTGATCCGCTTACAGAGATCACATGAGAATTAAAGATGAAGCACCACCATAATTTTGAAATAGGTTTCAAATCAGATTTTTATTATAATACTGCTCCTTGCTTTGTATCCACAGAGCCTCCCACCCAGAAGAAGGAATTCTACTCAGAAGATGACTACCGTATAAATCATAGACTCATAGAATGGTCCAGTTGGAAAAGACCTCTGAGGTCACAGGACTTGTTCTCCAGCCCCTTCACCAGCCTCGTCACCCTTCTCTGGACGCGCTCCAACATCTCAATGTCCTTGTAGTGAGGGGCCCAGAACTGAACACAGTACTCGAGGTGTGGCCTCACCAGTGCTGAATACAGTGGTACAATATCCTCCCTTGTCCTGCTGGCCACGCTGTTTCTAATACAGGCCAAGATGCCATTGGCCTTCTTGCCCACCTGGGCACACTGCTGGCTCATATTCAGCTGGCTGTCAATCAACACTCCCAGGTCCTCCTCCTCCAGGCAGCTCTTCAGCCATTCTTCCCCAAGCCTGTAACGCTGCATGGGGTTGCTGTGTCCCAAGTGCAGGACTCGATATTTGGTCTTGTTAAACCTCATCTCGTTGGTCTCCAGCCATTGACCCAGCCTGTCCAGATCACTCTGCAGAGCCTCCCTTCCTTCAAGCAGATCAACACTGCCACCCAGCTTGGTGCCATCTGCAAACTTGCTAAGAGCGCACTCGATCCCTTCGTCCAGGTCATTAATGAAGATATTGAACAGGACTGGACCCAGCACTGAACCCTGGGGAACATCACTCGTGACTGGTTTCCAACTGGATTTAACTCCATTTACCACCACTCTTTGTGCCCAGCCATCCAGCCAGTTTTTCACCCAGCAGAGGGTGTGCCCGTTCAGGCCAATGGCAGCCAGTTCCTCAAGCAGAATACTGTGAGAAACAGCGTCAAAGGCTTTACAAAAGTCTAGGTACACCACATCCACAGCCTTTCTCTCATCCATTAACCGGGTAACCTTGTCATATAAGGAGATCAGGTTGGTCTGGCAGGACCTGCCTTTCATAAACCCATGTTGACTGGGTCTGATCACCCGGCTGTCCTGCATGTGCTGTGTGATCGCATTCAGTATGACCTGCTCCATCACCTTCCCCGGTATTGAGGTCAAGCTCGAATGAATCCAAAGCAATTTGAAAAGTTACACAACATGAAAAAGTAACATGAAACATTTCAAAAGCTACATTGGCAACAACAAGAATAATTTTAGTGCCATCTCAACTACTCTTTTAAGTAATTACATTTTCTTTAACTAGGAATGTACAAACAGCACGCTAATTAATGAAAGGGTCCTCTTACAATTTTAAACTGAGTTTTCACACTTTGTGTCATTGTGGTTCAAGTCTGAAAATGGTCATATATTTCTTTATTATGGAAAGGATAACTATACAACACCTTCAGATTAAGCCAATAAGTTGTCTGGTCAGCTCTGGTGAGAAATAAGATAAAACAGCCAACTCCAAACTGAGTTCATTATTTCAAATAATCACAAAATGGTTGAGGTTGGAAGGTCCCATAGAGAGAGTCAAATACAACCCAGAGACACCACAGACCCTCTGAGAAACCTGTGCAGAGTTTGAACAACACTCACAGTAAAAGAACTTTCCCCCTCACCTGTTACGTTTAAACAGACTTTCTTGTATTTCAGTTTGTGACCATTGCCTCTGGTCCTGTCACTGGGCACCACTGAAAAGAGCCTAACTCCATCCTTCTTGCATCCTCCTTTCAGCTATTTGTACACACAGATGAGATCCCCCTCAGTGTTCTCTTCTCCAAGCTGAATAGTCCCTTCGCTCCACTTTTCCTCGTAGCAGAGATGCTCCACTCCCCTAATTATGCTCATGGTACCTTTGCTGGACTGGGTCCAGTATGTCCATGTTTCTCTTCTACCGTGGAGTCCAGCAGTAGTCCTAGAACTCCAGATGTGTCTCACAAGCACTAAGCAGAGGTGAAGGATCCCACCCCTCGACCTGCTGGCAGGAGGCTGGTGGCTCTCCTTGCCACCAGGGCACAAACCTCACTCATAGTTATGTTGTTTCCTTCCTAATCTTTTCTATTCTTTGAGTTATGGTTGTACGTTGTTAACATTGCTTAGTCTTCAGCATTGACTATAAGAATTTTATGAATTTGAGAGTTATACCAGTGAAAATTCCTCTCATTAGTCAAATAATCACATAATCATTTAGTTTGGCAATTCAAAGAAGCTTTTAATCCTTCCTCTTTATTTTTTGGCTGTCTGGCAAAAACTTGAATTTAAAAAAAGAAGGTATGGAAAAGGACTTGAAGGACTGACAAGTAATGGATCTTCCAAAATAAGCTCATAAAAACATTGAAAATACATGTGATCTAAACAGTTTGTTAGAGAAAAGGTAGAGAGAAAAAATATCGTAAGAAATGAATGGAAAAATTCTCACTGTGTACCATAAATTTTGGGTTGACCACAGATCATAATTTATCCAGTCAGGTATGGATGTCTTCACAATTATTCACAATCTTGGACTCATTTCCTGTTATTGTTCTTAACATGTTTTTGGAAAGTGCTAATATATAATGAACATGAACCCATGCATCAAACTGCTAAATTATTAAAAATGAGACTTCAAAGCTCGAGAAGCCATTGGCTGTTTCTAAAAAGCAATCTTTTGTGTAAAACTTCACTACTTTATGCCTATATTGCTTCCAAAACTTTTATCCACTGGCTACCAGCTGAAAAGAAAACAATAAAAAGAGTAAAGGCTGATCTGAAGGCCCTGTTCCATGAAGCTGCAAACTGATTTTATGACTGCACCTCAAGGGTGACCAACATGCGGCAGGAAAGACAATTACAGTCCATGGGATTATAAAATGCAGCCATCAATTATCTCTCGCTCCCTGTAACTATGTAACTGATTAAAAACTGATTTGTTGTATGTGTTTTCTTGTTATTGCGGTGAATTTTATTCAGCTAATTGGGAAACAGGCAGCCTAGGAAACTATGATTGTGTGGCATTCTTGTAGCTGAAAAAAATCCCAAATAGTAAATGCAAGGGGAATTCACAGTTTCAACTCAGAGTTTTTATATACCTTATATATACACACATATATTCATATTATTATATAATATTTATATATTTTTAATATATATATTCTCTTTTTCATAGAAATTCTATTTTTCTTGCAGAACCTTTGGGTCTTTTTACTTCTAGACATCACACGAGTTAGGTTGCAATTGGCCAGTGGGGGCTGAACATTACTAATATCCAGACTTGCAGATGGACAATGTGGTCACAAGATCCTGCATTAATGTCTCACGTGGAGCATTTGAGAAATGCTCAAGCTGTAGGAGTCAAAAGAAATTGAGCACTCAGAAGTGGAGGCACATAAAATAATTAATTTCATCATCTGTTATATCATATATCGGCTTCATAGAATGTCTGACAAAAACATGGATGTCTCATCACTCCTGCAGCAAACACAAGTTCCCAGTCAGCTGTACAGTTTACAACTGAGGTCCCAGTGGACAAGAAGATTTCAATATAAACTATTCACCTGGGAGGAAAAGAGGTAGCATTTTCTCACAGATAAGAAACTCAGGAATGAAAATAAAATCCCAAAAGTGTGTAAAGATTTTCTTGGTAACCTTTATTCTAATAATGAAGGAAATGTACTTTGCATAGCAATAACAAGTGTTTTTAAAGCATTAACTTAATATGGTTAACGAAGCATGAAACTCAGCTGCTATTCTATCTACTGCAAAACATGAGAATGGAGCATGAAGAACCCAACATCTGCCTAATTTTTTATCTCCTGGATGCCCACGATAAACTTTTAGTTTATTTGACAAATCTAAACTATTTTTCTTCATTCTTCATTAAGTTACAAACAAAGCAGCTCAAAGATAAGCTACAATTCTGAATGAAAACATCCTGGAAATTACATATAGTTCAACTATATTGTCTAGGAAAACATAGGGGTTTTTTTGGCTTAGGCATAAATGCAGTACATATGGAGGTGTGTTTTTAAAACAAGATAGTGTTCTTTTAACTTACATTTTTCTGCAACCAGAAGCTGAGAAAAAGAAACATAATTTTAGTCATAATAGCTTGCGATAGTAAGATGTTTAGGGTTACTATGTCCTCTTCCAATGAAAGGAAGATATAGAGCCCCATGAGAAAAGGTCAGATACTTCACACAATCTGAGTCAGATCATTGCAAACCTCCAGAAAATGTCACTGATTATAAAACATGCACCTAACTGAACTGGTAATAGACAAAAGAACTTCTATCTTCTCTAAAGTAAGGAGGGACAAAGAAGGGAGATCACGGATTGTCACCAGAAAAAGGAGGGAAATCTTCAGTCATCCCTGGTGAAAGGAAAGCAAGCTATGCAGAAAAGGAGACTCTAAGAGTCTTCAGACAGCTGAAGAATTGCGAATTAATGGATTTATTAAGGAAAAGGAGAAAGAATGATCTACTCAGTCAGCAATAACCTGGAAGAACAGAGATTAAACAGCACTAATTCTCAACAAAGTGGAGTAAAGCATCCACAATGGGTACATCTTTCAAAGCACAACAAAACAGAGGAAGAAAACTGTCACCCTGCAGGGCTTTGGAAAAGTAGTAAGTAGAGCGAGGCTCCAGCGTTCATGAGCACAAAGTGATGTGAGGATGTATAATGAAGAATCCTCTAAGAAGGAGAAGAGGAATCATTTCAAAAGTTTTCTGGAGAAAAAAATAATGTTGACATGTTTTCAAGGTGCAAATATTAAAAACTGGGATTAATGCACATGTGCTAGAATTCACATAGTTCACAGCAGCTAGAGGCAAGTCCCACCAGTAACTTATGAGGAAAAGAAAAAAAGAAAGGAATTTTGCTCAAGTGGAGAAATGAAACTGTTACCATCTAGAAAAGAAACATTTGTCAACAGGATGATTACTACGGATAATGACAGGAACAAGAAGTCCTTGTTGCATGACTCTTCCTGGAAAAGTTAAAATAATACAAGCTATATTTACCTTTCATTTATCGAAGAGAGAAAATCCAGGGAATTTAATTTCTGTCATCACAACATTCAAAGTAGTTAAGTGAAAATTGGAGTGTAATAAAAAGTTATTATATACCAAACAAAAATTCCATGTCAATCTCACCACTTCCTTAAATTTTGATGCTGGTATTTTATCATCACAAAACTACTTTGATTCAACAGGCTGCCTTTCTAGCTTGTTACATCAGCAAAAGAAACAAGAATTATTTATTATTATTAACCCAGATTTAGCAAAAGTTAACAAGACTACAGTACAAGATACATACATTAGAAATTAGGGTGAGTATCTCTAAATTACTACCACATGTGCTTCAAATTATATTCAGGGAGACACCAGTTCCAGTGTTTAGAGTCTCTGTACACATTACACTGAAGTGTAATTTACAGCAGACCTTACACATTAAGCTTTCATGGTGGTAGCCGTGTTTCTCATTATTTTTTAAAGGGAGATTTGGATGACAGTGATTTGTCCCACATACACAGACCTTACACATAACAGACTGCGTTAGCATCTGTGGTCTGCCTATACAAGTCACATTTTTTCTTTCTCCTTGACTTTTCTTGCCCATACGTGCCATTTATTTGCTTACACCAGACTTGCACCTTATATTTTGGCATGTCACTGTATATGTCTGTATTTTGGTTCCTAAAAAATACTTCACAATAGATTTGTATTGTTTTGCTTCTACATTCTTGTGCCCCAACATGTGTGCTTTAATCAAGGCTTGAAAATAATCTATCCACCCACTCAGCCATACGAATGCCAAAACGTCTTAAAATTTTAAGCTTTCATTTGGCTGCAAAATGGTCTTCCAAACATAAACAGGCAGTAAATATCACAGCTGGCTTCTCCTGTTTGCAAGCAAATAAATAATTTTTTGGACACCTCTTCAGTTGCAGAGATGTGTGCCAAGCTGCAGCAGGTCATGGCTACTAATAAGAATCACACAAAACGCAAATCAAGGAATGGGTGCCTGTGAAGACAAAGCAACTATGAAATTGAGAAGGACTCAGCAAATCAGTGTCTTTGAAGATAGTTAGGGACATACAAAAGGAAGTGGACCAGCTCACACCAACTAAGACCAAACAAGTGACACATTTTTCTTCTCGAAGTAGAAGAGTAAGGATCACAAGCAACACACTGCATGAAGGCAGTGTCTGATAAAACATACTTCAACCTTTTCCTCACTCATTCTTACTCTACATGTACGTTTAATGCAGAGACATCTTTTTTTTTCATGTTCAAATCCAAGTAGTCCTCAGTCCCTGCCTACAAACACAACAGGGTGAACAGCAGCCCAACTACTTTTCAGCCTGGCGCTTAGGCACAGACTACATTTTTCAGGTCTTGGCTTCAGCCTAGCTCTCTGGTCCAGCTCCCTGAGATGACAGGACATCTCACTCACACCTCATTCTGCAATGTGCGGAGAGAACTATTCGTTCTCTTGCTGCAGTAGCATAAAAGCCAAACCATCTCAGGACTCCATGGCAGCCTTAAGCTCACCCTGCAGCTACAATCTTCAGCAACAGCTGGCATTAGTATAGCACTATAAAAGCTGAGAAGACACCAAAGGGTTTTCAACAAAGGGAACTGATGAGCTCACTACTGAACTTTGCTGCTTAAATAACGTTTATTGCCCAAGAAGAGATAAATCCCACCAAGAGGGGTACAAGCACTATGTTATCACATGTGGTCCAGCCAGTGCAGAGAAAAGGAACTGCTCTGCACATGTTAGTGCCCACCACACTGAGGAAATGCCAAATAAAGCATGACTAGAGAATGTCAGTTAAAAAACTAGCCCAAGTAAACAGATTTTATATGAAGTGTCTTGAGAGTGCAGGAGTGGAAAGGCAATAGCTCCACAAAAGCTATTTTCACAGTGTCCTCGTGGGAGGACTTGGCAGTACCTCGAGCCTGGTAATCCATGTGCCCATGGGCATCAGCATTGCAACTCAGCTCACAGCAAATCACAATGAGTCTGAAAACAGCATTCTTCCTTGTACACTGTGTGAGGAAGCTGAGTACTCTTTACATATTCCCTGCTCCCACTCCATAGCAGAGAGGGGTCTTCTTTGTCTGCTATTCAACAGTCCAGTGGTACAAAATCTAGCCCCCAAAAGTCATTCAATAAGCTGTTTTCCTTCAGTCTGTAGTAATAAAACTATACAACACTATAAACATTTTCCGCATTGGACTCCAAGATGTTTGGTACTCTAGCTGGAAACACTGCTCCTTTTGTTTTTATGTTACAGCAGACCCCTTTAGACCTACTTTCCACCAAGACACCGAATACTTTTGTCTTCTATTTTCTGTGAGAAGAGCCCTTTCTAAATCTAGGAAAGAGACTTATGAGCAGTTATTGGGCAACTATCATCACTCCAGACCTAAGCACATCACAAATCAGACTCATGAGAAATGCAGAGCGATTCCCAGGGGAAAAAAATCCCTCCCCTGTAACCATTCCAATGCACAGGCTGGCCATGCAGGGAAGATTAGCATCAATGGGAGATACAGGCCTACACCTCTCAAGTGAGGAGACAGAAACAGACCCCATGGAAGGTAAAATTCCCTATTCATAAAAAAACTTAAGTTAAAGGTAAGGAAAGCAATAAACAATCTCTCCTATGAGTGTAGTCAGTCTGTGCCTAAGGAGTTATCTTTGTAATTTAACATATTCTCCCTTTCTACCCCATGTCTGAGAAGACAGGAAGGGCAGGTAAAGCACAAGCAGAGGTATGGTGTATGTGCCCATGCTGCTGCCGGCTTTTTTGTTAAAGCTGCCAACAGGAATGCTAAAGTTTCATTTGGGCAGAGTTTTGCAGGGAGAGGTAATATCTTTTATTACACATATTGATACAGTTGGAAAAAACAGACAAGCTTTTGGGCACAGAAAGCCTTTCCTGCACAGACCTGAGGAAGGGCTTGTTTGTCTCAAAGTGTCTGTTTTTTTCTAGCTATATTGGTTCATCTAATAAAAGATATTACCTCTCCCTGCAAACCCTGTCCCACTTAACAGTCTTTGAACATCATGGCTCTAACAGTGATACTATTACATTTTGATTGTACTGACTGTTTGCAGCATAGACTTCTGCATTTGGTCTAACAGGCAACAACTCATTTCACAGAGAACAGGTTACTGTTTTTAATGGCAATGGCAACACCTTATTATAAATTACACTCCTTTCCAGCATAGGTCAGCATAAAGTTGATGGTGATGAAGGCAAAAAAAAACCCTAAATCTCCACCCCAAAAATAACCCCAGGCCTTCTTATAAGCATTCACATCAACCATCAGGATAGTCTCTCCAAGTATGACATGTACCACAATATTAGGAAATACTGGGAGAGCACAAACTGTCAAGTATCTACTGAAGGAGTAGTAAAACTTTCCCCATAGAGAATTTTTAAATAGGACTAATAACATAAAATTTTGAGACACATACACAAACTTTCTCCTACATTGTGGCGACACTGCCACACTTACTAGGACAGGTCTTTGTAAGTGATACTCTAACATATAAACTGCACCCTAAAGGGTTTATCATGAGGATACACATCTACATAGCAGAGAGAAAACCACACAGAAATAGTAAAGCCTTATCAAAGACTGTGGGCCTCAGAAAGGCCTTTATGTCTTACATATTTTGATGTTCTGAGTAGTTCTGGTAGAACAGATGACGTAGCTGACCTGCTTCTTGGGCAAGCGCTGATGCTACGAGATGCAATAAATAACTGAAAGCTCATATTCTTTTAATATTTTTCTAACAGCTGACAGTCACTTACCTGGTACATAAGCCATCTGCATGGCTCACAAAGAGAAGCATTGAGTTGCTGCATTTTTTCTCCACATGAGACAAAATATGTCTTATATTCAAATGAAGGGAGACAGCACCTTAAAAGGCACAGGGCTAAGATGGCAGCATTAATTGACAATGAGTTGTCTTATGGCCGTATGACACCCATAATGCTTGGCTGGTCTCTAAGTGAGACAGGCTCCAGCACACCTTCCCCCAGTCAGACTGGTCATGATTCCTGCAAAAGTTGGTGCAGGGCTGGAGCCTGTCAGACATTCTGGACACCAAACACCCAGCAACATTGGCACCTAAGTTCCCATCCTACAGCAATTCATACTCAGCACACCTTTGGACCACACATCCCTGGGCAGAGCTGAGCATCACAGCCACAATCTACCATGGAATCAGACAACCCTGGGGGCAGCACAGTTCGTGCATTACTGGAACCATGTACTGAAATATATGGGTTGGGCATTTCCTCAATAATGCAGTCTGATTTTTGGATAATCTAGACAGATACCAAGTCTGAAGTAAATCATAGAGGACCACAGAAAATAAAAATATTGGCTAAAGTTGAGTCCTGGTCGCAGAACTATTAAGCAAAATACACCCAGCTAACAAGAAGCTGGACTTTACAGTGGATTTTGCAGATCTTCTTAAGAAGCTGTTGTTTCCTCAATAACCAGTGTTGTCTCCTTACTCCAGCTGGAGCACCCAAGTGACATCCAAGTTGGCTGTTTCCTCCTGGCTTGCTGGATGGCAGCAGTGACTTACAAGCATCTTGCTAACCTGCACAGTGCTGCACGTTTGTAGCTAAAGCCATGTAAAGGATAGAGTTTGTTTATTTCTGCTATTTTTGCTAAATTAAATGTAGATATTGCTGAATGAAACATACCAGACTTCATGACTGGTTTGTACAAGTCACTGCCAAAAAGATACTAAAACTACAACTGAGGTATTCCAGACAAAATGCAATGTAATGATCTAAAGGCCTATATCATTCTTTGACACCTTTCAGCTATTTACAGATGGTGCCAGATAGAAACAACAAGATTGATGAATTCCTAGCTTTATTTCATACTCTAGGCTCCATGTAAAGTGGCCTCTAAGCCACTGCCGAACTCCAGGATGTGCAGAGAAATGAAGCAAGTCTTCTTGACCTGAACTGTAAGAACTGAAAAGAACTTTAAAACCTCTATGCACAGTCTGCATAATAATGATATTAGAAACACAAAATACAATAAAACTCTTCATGCAAATTGCCATCAGGGCCAGGAAGCTGAGTACAACATTGTTTCCATCATCTTTAACGATGCACAGTTTAGTTCGGGGCGGGGGGAGAAAGGAAATGGGACCAACCTTTGACCAGTATGACAGCAGCATAAGTAATCCCTTATTGCATTATGAAACGATTCATACATGGGGACCTGTTACATTACTGGACTGTTAACAGCATCACAGCTCCTTTCTTTGTATTTTTTTCATTTTGTGTTACATCAGACAAGCCTACTGCTATCATTTCTAGAGAAAGAAAAAGCTTTAATAGTTTAAATATAAAACACAGGAAAAAAATACACAGCAGCTGTTCATATTTTCTAGGAAGTCTGTTATAATAATGATGTCATGGAAAAAGGCTGGAATCTATTAAAATGGATCAGACAGGGAAGCCATTCAAAGTCTTCAAACAATACCTGTATACAAGCTGCACCATGTACCTTACATTAAAATAAAAACAGGCAAAGAGTGGAGTTCCTTAAAATATTATTGAGAACAGCCAATTAAGGTAATTTCATAGATTTACTTCAATAAATTCAGTTTACTACTGGAACTACCCAATAAAGTAAAATACAAAAGCTACAACCAGCTCACTGTCAATTAAGCTCATTTTCACCTATAAAAGCATTTAAAACTATTTTGCAATCACTGGCTAAAGCTACATATGAATAAAGAAGCTCTCCCAGCAAAATGTACTCCATTAACAAATGATACATTTAAATGCCAAGAATAAACTTCAGCTCATTAGGAAAGGTGTTTTGTTGAGGTTTCCCCTAACTCCAACTTGGGACTTAAAGCATGCAGCTAAGGGGAGTCCCATCCAGGCACTCTCTTTAATCTATAATTAGCAATCAGATAGTCTTCGTTTACATGATGCTACTCCTGGGCCCAAGTAAGTTTGCACCTCTTTCTGCAGCTCACCTGCATACCACTCCAAACTGCACACCTCAAGGCTTGCTCAAACATTCTGTTTCTCTTCCCTGGGGTACACTGAAAACAGCAGGGTTTGTGGCAGAAAACAGATAAGTTTTGTCGTTACCTCTCAGATTTTATTTTTATGTTGTCCCCATTTCTGATAAGCTATGCCTTCCTCCCTAAGGCTTTCATTGGAAAGGTTTTTCTGATGATGGCCTAAATATGTCTACTTAACACATGCAAAATTACTTAGCACAATATGCATATACTTCTGCTAATGTGAGATCACGTTTTGCATATTCTGGAGCTGGAAAAGTAAGACCAGACTGATCATGTTTAATATTTTTAAGTCAGAAAAAAAACATACAGACCAAAACAAACTGGACACAAATACCACAGGCAAAGTGTTAAACTGTATATTGGGAAGGCAAAAGGAGCAGGAGCTACATTCTTCAAGACAAGAAAGAAGATCCTCCTCTCAATAGCAGTCATGAATAGTTTGGAAAGTACCATCCCACCTTCCTTTGTGTTTTATCTGAGATAAAACAAAAGTTCATAGAACATTCTTAAAATTATTTCTTTTCAAATTCTCAAATAAATTTTGTACCTGTTACTTACAAAATGCCAGCTAAAAACAAAACAAAAAAAAAAAAAATCAATGAAAATATCCTGAGACTTAGAAAATTAAAGAAAATACAATCTGGTTTAATGGGATAATTCCACCAAGCCATCTGAAAAGATCTGTTTGCTTAGAGCCCTGGTCAGTCATGTATACATAAATTAAATTTCTTTTCATTATACTCCATATTAAACTGCATTCAATGTTACTACTACAACTATTTCTACAGAAAAGAATTATTAGCAGAACTCCAAACGAAATTCAAATTGTTATGCAAACTGAAAACCTGTAGAAAACAATGACCTTCACTTCACAGATGCGCCCATACTGAGGCCATTTAACACTTCGTCCCGCCACTGAGTACGCACAAACAAATTTCTGAGTTCACACAAGTCTAGCTGCTAAATCAGATCCCTACTGTCTTGCTCACATATCCAGTCCTAGTAAAAGCAATAATTTATGCATGTACTAACAGCAATAGGTTAGGCATAGAAGTAGCTCTGTGCACTTAACTAAATGCTTAAAAGATTTCAACCAAAATACAATAAAATGAGTCTGAATGCCTTATCTCAGGCACCTCACAGTATTCATAAATTTTGACCATAAGCTGTTATTCGATATAATAAAATAGCATTAACATTTCAGATGAACATTCAGGGCAACCTTATAAAATATTCTGTGATTAATGCCCTTGTATCATGTTTTCAATTTTCATTGCTACTAGAGTTCATATGCTATGATGTCAGCTTGAATCTAGATTTCCATTTTGAGCAAATCTAATTTAAAATTAAAATACTAAGGCATAAGGTAAAAACTGCTTAAAAATTCCATACTGAGTAAATTTATTCCCTCTGTTACTAGAGAAAATTTCACACTCTAGTGTCATATACTCAACAAAGAAACACAGTTTTGGTATATCTTCCTGCAGAGTAAATAAGCCATAGATTGAATGTGCAGGAACAGAACTTTTCTATACTGAGATGAGACAGCACACTTGTCAACCTTGAGCGCAGGAGTTTGCAGGACTGAGCCAATAATAGGAAATTCATTGACCCCCGAGAGCATGACAAAAGGTGCATCTGCCAAAAGGATTCACAAGGAGGAAGAGCAGGAGTCTTAAAAGAGCTCTGAGGTCAAGGGAGGCTCAGGAAATATTTTCCTTTGGAGCTGATGGGATGGAGCTGTTTCATGGGTAGGACACTAGTAAGACACTCACCCCTTTATTTTGTCTTGCTCAGCAGACTGGAGGATTCCACACCAACTTGCAAAGAGTTTTATGAGACAGCTGAACTGACATGACTGCCTGTTGCCACTGAAGGGACTACTCTGCTTTCCAGTCCCACTCTCACTCTCCTTCTCTTTCCCTTATACTATCACTGCTTTTCCTGGGACCCTGTCTGTGACTCCAGCTAAACCACACAACAACTACCTCTGTCTTCTTCCTCTCAGGCCCCTTCTACCCAAAAAAATAGGTTTCAGGTGGTTTTGCTCCCTAAGACAACTCACTATGGCACTAATAACAACCAGCTCAAGAATCAGAGTGGTTTCAAACCCAAGCCACGGATCAAGAGTTTTCTCAATATTGCCATATTCTTATCTCAGCTGCATTGGCTCCATGTGAAATATTAGCAGAAAATACTTTCACCTGAAGTCATTAAGTTTGATGTTGCTATCATTATTATTATATTATTCTTTCTTCTTTCCACAGAAGAAATATCTGTGGAATAAGCATAGTTAAATTAAAGTCCTCAAAGCAAAACAAAGCTTTAATGTTTTTTTTCAGGTGCACAATGCATTAAGCACCAGGTATATTAATACTTTTTCCTATAATTTATTATTGATTTTTCCAGTAATAAATGGTAGTGCAGATATACAAGTAAAATATTTATATTCAGGCTTTGAAGTACAATAATTCCCTATATTGGTACAGTAGTGGCAGACACAACCAGTACAACCCATTGGAGCTACTTCAATCATCACATAAGGGAGGGCATTCAAAATCTAAGTAGTTACTAAAACTTCAAATCTTAATTTGAATGATAAACGGTCAAATGTTAAAAAGTTAATGCTAAAAGAGTGGATGATCTATATCATTTTACAGGCAGACTTCTATAGTGCTGTCTATGTCCGCTTAAAATTCTTGTATTACTTAAGTGTTATTCTAAAACCAAGGAACGGTACAAGAATTACACAGAAAAAAAGAATGGAACCATGCATGGTCCTTTGTGTTTAATTTGTTAGTGTATTTATTTTCTAAAATGATTGAACTGGCTTAGCACATAATACGAGATGTCCACAGTATCCACTTCCTCCAGGAAGAAATTTTAGGCACTGAGTAATCCAATGACCTTCAGAAGGTCTTCAGTCTGAAGCAGTAAAGCCATCAACATATAAAAGATTACGCTTAATTCATCTGTTTAAGTTATAAGCTTTGGAAGAAAACAGAAAATTTTTTTTAGTGTCTATATGTAACGTACCAGCTCTTCAATGATATGTCCATTTTTGTAAGAAAAGGCTACAATTTTATTTTAAACTTAACAGGCATTCATTCTTCTTCCTTTCAAAACTTAGGCATAAGTAACAAAACACCAGAGTCTTATAAATTTTGTAACACCAAATGCAAATTAAGTTGTGAAATTGCTCTAGGAAAAGTTCCAAGAATGCAATCCCAAAGGAATTTCAACACAATTTTTCAATTTCAGGCTCTCAATAATACTCAGGCAAGGTAACAGAATATAGTGAGGTGAAGAAGAGCTGTGTATGGAAAACACTGAATTACCTAATTTTAACAACTACCTGTATTTTGTTTATAAGCTCTAAGATTAAAGAGATGTATATAAATAGAAGACACTGGAAGGATGGCAAGGGTTCTGTAGACTGAATGGCTCACAAATTTTTAATTACCTTGGAAAAGTGGATTGATAGTTCATACCTTGAAGCGTATCTTCACATGTTTTGTGCACGTTCATCAAATTAACATATTTCTCTCTCTTTTATTTGGACTCATGCCAGTGCTTTGTGCCAGTCTGAATTAGAAGTAAAAAAAAGCAAAACCCCTATCCCATCGTGTACAAGGTAAAACTTCTCGCATTTTATTTTTGTCAGATGTGAGCATATGGTTTTATAGCACCATCTCCAGCAAACTGGGGCATTTCCCATCATGAACAGAGTAATTATATAATCTTTCAACAATCCTCCTGAGAAGTCCCAAATCCTTCTTCTTAAGCAAAAGGCAGGAATGTTAACAGATTGTTTAAACAACAAGCTGCTGATTTTTCACTCTGCAGAACTACTGTTTGTTTATCCCAGGGGAGACACCAGTCAAAGAACAATGATGTTAATTGTTGGGCACACTATTATTTAGCAATAAGCCCAAGGGCTGTAGGGACATTTCTGGAACATGAAGTTTAGGTCTACCAATGGTTCTCTGAAAATATGAGATAGATGACAAGCAGCTTGCACCACAGTCATGCTATTAAAACCTGGTGTTAAGAGTACTGCCCTTTACCTCCAGCCACTTTCTTACCTAGCTCCCATTCTTCACAATTCTTTACTAGCAAATTCCTTCTTGAAAGATGTCCCAGGTAGCAAGCAATCAAAATAGTAAGGTCATTTAAATGTGCATACATGCGTCTTTCTCAGTTAGCCAGTTTACTATAGCCTGTATAACAATGAACATCTCAATTGATTTTTCTTCAGCTTTTCAAAGTGCAGTTCACAAATAGAAATTGTACTCTGTTTACTTCATGCTAGTACTTACAACAATGGTCTTTATAGAAAGACAGTTACTTAACTCAGTCCTTACCTGAAGAACCTTAATTTTCAAGAAATATTCTTTTCTCACAGTTTAAGATGGTGTTACCTGCAACAGAGCAGAAAGATATACAAATTACATTTGATATTGTGCAATTAACATGTGCATTGTAATTCAATCACACTTGAGTGAAGTGACAGATAAAATTTTAACTATTATCATGGTGGGACACATCTTTGATGGAGACATAAGCCAAGTAATAAGTGTGTATTCAATGCTGTACAATAAGAGGTACCTTACTCATTTTCCAGTGTTTCTGCCTAGACATGGAAATGTAAAAGTTTTGATCTACCTCCACGCATTAAAAATAATGCTCATGTTGTGGTTAGACAGATTAAATAACTATGGTCCCACTGACGTATTTCTTGTCACTAAACAACCCCGTCAATCCCCATCAGCACTTTACGAAAAGGTGCATGATTGGACCCAGATGCACTCAACTCCCATCAACTTCTAATGAGCTCTTCAGTAAAAACAAACAAACAAAAAAACCCATGAGTATGGATAAAATACAGGTCTGATTACATCCTAGTGAACACTCAGTAATGCCTAATTATTACTTTGCATCCTGAAATGCAGCTAAACAAAACACTATCAGCCCAAGATTCTACTGGCGAAGAAAAGTTCCCCATCCAAAAAGCAGCAGTCACACATTCAAGTCAAGACAGCACATATTCACATGCACCATCTCCCACTGAGGGAAGAAGCTACGGATTTAATCCTTCATATGTTTTGTAGAAAACACCACTAGGTATCACAGTCAGTTACATCTCCTTCTCTTTAATCTGCATCTAGTGCCAGACTTGTGTAAAGTTCTTAATTTATTGTTCACTGAGGGCTCCTTGCTGACTTGATTTTATAGAAAAAGACTGACCAAGAAGCCTTTTTGTAAGAGACAGCCTATGTAAACATCTGCAGAGCTCACATCTTTTTTTTTATTTTCCTTTTTTTCTTCTCTTCTTCAAGTTACCTACATAGCAACAGCATAAACTGGCTCTGTTCTAGAAGAATTTGCTGGTATAACATCATGACAGATTTATGCCTGGCCTACTTAAAAAGCGCAGCACTAAAGCACTGAGCTGAAAGCCAGCAGAAGAAACAGCAGTAACAGTATTTTTCTGCTCAAATATCAGAAGGAACCGGTGTTGAGCCTTTGTTCTCAATGCCGGTTCTCCAAGCCCGACAGGCTACCACAAATCTCAAATTACACTTCATACACCCAGGGAAACTGAGCTGATGTTCAGCTTAGGTTCTGCAACCTGCATGCTGCCCTGCATGTTTGTTGGCCTAAACCAGGGGTGGCAAACTCATTTTCACCGGGGGCCACATCCTCCTGTCCCTGCAGCGTAACGCGCGTCACAGGCTGCACACGTGACCAGCGCTGGCAGGAGCGCAGGGACAGGGAGATCAGTGCTGCCAACAGGTATAAACAAGATGCCAGGCCGGATAGAACAAGGTTGATGGCCATATTCGGCCCGTGGGCCTTGTGCTTGCCACCTGTGGCCTAAACAATGAGTTTCAAGGAAATTAAGAATCTGCACTTTGCCCAAATCTATTTTCGGAGTGGGGGATTTTTATCTCAGAGGTCTAGGTTAGTGAGGGGAAAACCATGAGGAAAGTCAGTCATTCAGATTCTAGGCTCTTGTACTACATTCCTTCACTAAGTTAACTTCTGCTCAAAATTCAATATGACCAAAATCAAACACAAACTTAGAAACAGGAGGTGGTGGTCTCAACAAGTCCAAATTCTTTTAGCATAATTTTTTGTTACCTCTGGTAAAACTGGAAGATATATGCAGGAGGAAGATAGGGAGATTACAAAATAGTTTGTTCAGTGATATTTTAAAAACATATATTTACATATTGGAAGATTTTACATAGTCAATATAAAACTAAACCCTAACCATTTGCAATAAAACCACATTACATGAAAATGTGAAAAATTCATGTAAGATAACACTAGTAAGATGTACAGTAATGGAGCATCACAGTCTAAATGTAGAAATAACCCGAGTAAAACAAAGAAACTGGTTCTTCAGTGTTCTTTATAAAATAACTAAATTAATATTTAACTTTTCATTAAACTATGTTACAGGTTAAAGTTTCTCAAATGCGAAATGCAAGAACTTCAATTTGGGACTGAAGAGATCTTCGTTTCCACAGTGCCATGAAAAAACGTCCACAGTGATGCTTATGAGACGACATAGCTTAACCCCCGCACCCGCTGCCCTAAACCCCCATACAATATGAACAAATGACAGAGAAGAAATTTTTGAGAAACAATGTTCACTTCTCATTGTTTTCATGTATGGAAATAAAAACCTAGAGTTTAAGTTATTCACTTGAAGCCATACAAGAATTATAATCCTGTACCTATCTCAGTACCAGCTGCAGTACTTCTGTATTATCTTATCTTCCTTTCAAACCTTTCATAATTTTAAAATCCTGTTGCATTACAACCTTGCCTTACTCCTACAAGCAACATTTTATTATTTATTATTGCTATGATTTGCCTGATTCCTTATCCACATTCAGAAAGGACCTCCTGTTTGGAGAAGAAAAAGTAGTACTTCTGATCTTTAAGTTGAGGGTACATTTGAGCAAAAGCTAAGACCCTTGTTTCTTTTAAGGTGATATTTCCTATATTAAGATTTTCACACGGCTAAGAATCACAACACACTTTTTTTTTGCTTTTTGTTTTTGTATTTTTTTTTTAAAGAAAAAAGAAGGATCTTGGAGGCCTTTCCCTAGGTTTTTCTTTAATTTAACCTTAAATAAAAAAACCTGTGAAATTTGCACTTACAGCCCAGAAGCCAGTTCTTGGCAACTTACGGCTATTTTGACGCAGCAACATCCAAAAAAATACATCTGGAGCACAAGCTTATGTGAGTGCTCCATTACAATAAATCAGTATCCTGAAACAAGCCTAAAATTCATCTCAGTAGTATACTTATTGTCTAGTCTGAACACAGAGGAGAACTCTTCATAACAATGAATGCTGTCTCGGGTGGTGATGACCATGTTCAGTTCAGAAATCCGTTTTTGCCTGCTCAGAGAGAACTCAAGGGAGCCTGTGGTCCACTTACTGCAGAGACACGGTTTTATGCCCCACTAGTAGTAGACGGATTGTTCAGAATAGAATCCTTTTCCTGACGTGCCAGACACCTTTTTATTTTACTCTAATGTCTTAGCTTCGGTTTTCCTTGTACTTCACAGCACAAGAAGAGGAGATAGCAGAAAACTGAGGGCAAGTAGAAACACAGCTAAGACGCAGTTTCTTTTACAGTTCCTTCAAAACCAGCAACACGAAATATAAAGTTTCACCTTTCTATCTAGAATATGTAAATTTTTCAGATTCTGATCTCAGGCTTGCTTCCACTGACAAGAGTCTTGTGGCTGCATGTGGAGCTGTCGCTGTCCATCTGCTTTAAACTGATACAAGATCTAATCAGATCTGGGTCATCTCAGCTTTAAGTTTGATACAAACATGAACTAAGAGATTACACACACAACAGTGCTTGTGCTAACTGAAATCTAACTTAAAGGCATAAAAACATTTTTAGCCTTTTGCCTTCCATCCACTTACCGACATAAATGAAGGAGTATCTTTATATTTGCTCTTTCCTTCATAAAACTGAAGAAGGGTATGCTTACCTATACGTCTATGGAAAATAGATCAAATTTGCTTAGTATATAGAGGTAAATAGCTTTAATAGCTAATAATAAGCTATTAAAATACAGGGAGTATGTTTTCCATTATTCAAATATTAGAAATATGTGTACCTAATATTATATTCAACATAATTACTTAGCATTATAGTAGTCACATAAATATATGCTGCCTAATAATTACTTTGGTGGGTTTATACACATCACTATTCATGAGATGTCTGTGCACATGCTCCTGGATCTTGTAAGGATTTCAAAATATCACCACTAGAAAATGCATAAATAGCGTAATATGCCAAGTCGCCATTTGCCAGTAGCCACTGCATTGTTCCCTTATATTTATAATGGCAATATGTGCTCACAGTTCCGAAGGCCAATTGTGTCCTGGGCTGCATCAAAGGAAGCATTGCCAGCAGGTAAAGCAGGTGATTCTTCCCCTCTATTCCGCTCTTGTGAGACCCCACCTGGAGTACTGTGTCCAGTTCTGGAATCCCCAACATAAGAAGGATATGGAACTGTTGGAGTGGGTCCAAAGGAGGGCCACAAGGATGGTCAGAGAGCTGGACCACCTCTGCCATGAGGACAGGCTGAGAGAGTCGGGCTTGTTCAGCCTGGAGAAGAGAAAGTTCCAGGGAGACCTTACTGCAATCTTCCAGTACTTGAAGGGGACCTACAGGAAAGCTGAGGAGGGACTTTAGATGAGGGCATGTAGTGATAGGACGAGGGGGAATGGCTTTAAATTGGAAGGGGGAAGATTTAGATTAGACAATGAGGGTGGTGAGACACTGGAATAGATTGCCCAGGGAAGCTGTGGATGCCCCCTCCCTGGAGGTGTTCAAGGCCGGTTGGATGGAGTCTTGAGTATTCTGGTCTGGTGGGAGGTGTCCCTGACCATGGCAAGGGGGTTGGAACTGCATGATCTTTAAGGTCCCTTCCAACCCAAACCATTCTATTATTCTATAACCACCAGTCACTGGTATACTGGGCATCACTAGCAGGTAGCCGCAATGTTCGTTCAAAACAAGCAAATCCTAACAATAATGCCAGTAACTCAACATGGGGTGCTGACTTTGAATAAATTTTAGTAAGATTTTCATGGCTGAACAATAACAGTGAGGGATCCCTGAAGGTGTCAAATTAATTGGCAGATGCCTTTCAATGTCATAAAAAAAATGAAAGAGCAAAACCTGACCCTTGTTCTGAATACATACACGTCACATTACTGAACTCCAGACTGGCACCTCAACCAAAACCTGAAAGACGAAACAGTTTTAATACAAAAAGCACAACAAAAAGACAAGAATCTTAGACTCAATCCTGAACAGTATATACCAGCTTCTGTCCATAACTCTGTCACTGCAAGCATTAGCTCATCCACATGTACACAACTCAGCTACATTTCCTATGTCCTCTATAGTTGTTTTCTTAGTCACAAGAAACACAAAAGAAATAAAATATTACATGCAGAAACAAGTTTTTCCATTCAGTTTACAGAATTCATATTCTCCCTGACCTCTTTTTGTAACTCACTTATGTTTTAGATTTACAGTATAGAGAGGATGTGCCAAAAGGCAACAGATGACAAATAATGAAGAACCAAAAGATATCTCCCATGTGGGCCCCTGTTTTAAAGGACAAAAAATTGAGGGGCTCAGTTCTACAGGATTAATTTATTGTATTTCACGTCCACGGGTAAGTAGCTCTTAATTAGACAACACTTGGAATAGTAGGATGTCCTTACTTCTCAGTGCTGACTTTCTCAACATCTTAGAGAAGGTTTGACTATGAGCAAACACTACCCCCTTAAAAGCTGATGCATTTATTAGCCACCAAGCTAAATGGAGGATGTTTAGAATGCTCTTTGTTAATTGTCAGCAGAGACAATGAAAGCCACCATCCAAAGACCAGCATGAACAGTAAGTTACACTTCTGCTGTCTCTGACAGATGTGCTTGACAAAATTTTGCCATTCTGGGCCACCAGGTGTGATCCTGTTTAGAATCACAGAATAGAATCATAGAATCACCTGGTTGGAAAAGACCTCTGAGATCATTGAGTCCAACCACACATGCCCCCTTACTAAATCACGTCCATAAGAAACTCATCTACCCACCTTTTAAACACCTCCAGGGACGGTGACTCCACCACCTCCCTGGGCAGCTGTTCCAATGCCTGACAACGCTTTCAGTGAAGAAATTTTGCCTGATGACTAGACTGAACCCCTCAGCCTCACCAGTGCTGAGTACAGGGGCACAATCACTTCCCTGGTCCTGCTGGCCACACTGTTTTTGCTACAGGCCAAGACGCTACTGGCTTTTTGGCCACCTGGGTACACCGCTGGCTCATATTCAACCGACTGTCAACCAACACCCCCAGGTCCTTCTCCTCCAGGCAGCTCTCCAGTCATTCTTCCCCAAGTCTGTAACACTGCATGGGGTTGTTGTGTCCCAAGTGTAAGACTTGCCCTTATTGAACCTCATCCCATTGGTCTCCAGCCATCGACCCAGCCTGTCCAGATCCCTCTGCAGAGCCTCCTTTCTTCGAGCAGATCAACACTACCACCCAGCTTAGTGTTGTCCACAAACCTACTAAGGCTACACTGAATCCCTTCATTCAGATCATTAACAAAGATATTGAACAGGACTGCACCCAGCACTGAGCCCTAGGAAACACCACTCATGACCAGCCTCCAACTGGATTTAACTCCATTTACCACGACTCTCTAGGCCCAGCCATCCAGCCAGTTTTTTAAGAGGGTGTGCCTCTCCAGGCCAATGGCAGCCAGTTTCTCAAGTCCAATACTGTGAGAAACGGTGTCAAAGGCTTTAGCAAAATCCAAGTACACCACATTCACAGCCTTCCCTTGTCCATTAAACAGGTAACCTTGTCAGAGAAGGAGATCAGATTGGTCTTGCAAGACCTACCTTTCATAAACCCATGTTGACCTGGCCTGATCACCTGACTACATTCATAATGAGAATTATCAGGGTTGTGGAGTACATCACTCATGGAAACAAAAATGCAACAGTCCATGGACAGATCTCCCTAACCCTAAGATCTACTTTGCTTGCCCTGAGTACAAGCAAGGCATAAGCTTCCTAGGAGATGGCAGGAGGCTTTCAGGCTCTTCCAACTGTGATTGTATAGATGTAAGTTATGGGCCAAAGAGCTGACAGTTCCAGGTGTATTTCCTGCATTAAACTTGCATGGAGAAGCAAACCCAACAGGGAAGTGATGGACAGCATGGAAATCTGCAAGAGAGTCAGATTTTCAGACCGGGCGCTGGCTGCAAAGCCAAGCTTCATATTACGAGTGAGGAAACTGCTTCCTGTTTGATCTTCCTACTTTAGGAAAAGAGCACTTGCTAAATATGGCATCAAAGACATTCTTATTTTCATCATTACTTCCACCTGTCCACTGAAACACAAATCCAAATTCCGGGTGGCAACGGCACACATTCTTGGTTTGATGCTATGACATAAACAGTCTCAGTCACATCTTTAGGATTATTTTGCATGAGATGCTGCTCTGACATGGAAGTAAAAGATTTGCAACCCCCTGTCCCCTAAGTAAAATATTTGCTCCCTACCCTATAAAGATCAACACAGAACATTAAGTATGCTGGCTAGAAGTCTGTATAACGCACATCTTTCTTCTAAATTATGACAAAGGATTCATCTCAAAGAAAGTCAAAATGCCTAAACACACAACTCTGAAGATATCAAGCCTCCTGTCAAATCAACACCTCCTCTGCCTCCTGGAAAAGTACCCTTACTTGAAAATGCCCGGATCTTTATATTTTGGCTAAACACAGAAGAATGCACTCCTATTTCCCAAGCATGGCAGTAAAGTGACCCACAGGGAAGCCCAGAAAGACCAGTGGAACTGCTTTGTCTGCAGTGATATTTTAGCAAGAACAAATTGTATCTGCAATGCCAGCTAAACTCTGAATGGACAAGTACATCACGTAGTACAAGGAAAGCAACTTGGTAGAGGACGAGAGCCTGTCAAGGAGAGCAAAAACTCATGGTCAGATGAACAACTTTTATTCTTCTGCTCACCTACTCTGCTCTCCTCTTCCCGTTCACATTAATGGAAAATATCAAGCTAATAGGGCAGTGCAAGATATCACTAAGCAGTGGTGTCACAGGACATTTCCATGTCAAAATAAGGCCACAGTTTGTTTCAGTGATACACCACAGGAATAACAGATTAGTTAACATACAAAATATTAACAATAATAATGCAAAAATAACACAAACCATATGTTGGCTGATGTTCTCTGAAGTCTTTGTGTAAAAAAAGGTGTTGAAAAATCTGTAGACATGACAAAGTTATAAGATGACAGGCTCCAGCCATATTCATACACAGACTTCATGAGTATGTGGAGCCAACAGTTTTGCAGTCAAACCATGGAGTAATCATTTACATCCTCTTCTCTGGGCTCTTGCCTGAACATAATGATCTTGAAAAACAAGGCTACTGACACTCTGCTTCGTGACTTACTGGTGTTTGGAGTCTTTGAATCACCCTAGAAAAATCACATCTGGAAGTGCACTACAACATGCTATTTCGATCTAGAGGACAAACACTAACGAAAAGCAGGGACCCATTATAGATTGGTTTTGCTACAGGCAAGCTATTCAAAACATGGTATTGGGTCTAAATCAAACCACTGAGTCCTGCCTGGCTTTTCTCTATTAAGCTGAATTTTAACTCTGTGTTCATTGAGGGAAAATATGCTGTGTTTTATTCCCCTCGCATTTTAACATTTAGCCTCCAGAACAAAAATACATGCTATTTAGTCTCTGTCACTGCTAAGAAACTGAGCTGTGTTGTGCTGTATCTGATTCATCACTTGCTAGTACCTCCTTTCATCACTTTGAAAATTAGTATGCAGTAAGATGCTCAGGTTTTACACACTTGTTTACCCTGTGCACTGAAGTAACTACACAAGCAGCAGAAAACCAAGGCAATCCGCGTTATCTGTCCATATGCACCTCTTAACACTGCTGCTCACAAAAAACCTTTTACGTTTGAGCAAGACAACCTTCTCCTTACATCTACCCTAAAAAGAGCTGGATTCATCCTAAGACTTTGCACTTCAACATCATAATGTGCGCGTCAGCCCACTGCTGCTTGCCAGCGCCCTGCCTTTGAGCTGCCGTCAGCCATGACAGGTTGTGGCATCTAACCAGTTCTTTAAAATAATGGTAAAACTGTTCTGAGCACATCATTCCAGATCTAATGATCCAGGAGTACTGAAGAGTTTATGAAGTCCCATCCAGCAGTCAATGTATATACAATGAATGTTGGATTTCACCACGAAAACATTTCAATTTGTGGCTTTCTAATAATTTTGCAAAACAGAAAGGAAGAAAAAATAACTTTATGCTAGAGATAATAAAAGAAATAGAAGCTACCTTGATGATAAAGATTTTGTTTTCATTTTTAGGGCCTATGTGAAAGACTTTCATGCAGACACTGACAGCACACTATAGAGGGAGATTAGGCATTGGCGTTCAATTAAACCATTTTCCCTTTGAATAGGAGGAGGAACTTCTGGAACAAGAACTTGTAGAACTTTGAAATGCTCTCTGCTTTATTCAGCAAAGGAAGTCATGTTTAATTAAAATAGACAAAACAGATGCTTCTTCATTTTCTCTGGAAGAGTTGGTGCAGGAGCTCTGCAAGCATAGGGATAGCCAACTGGGCCCTCCCAGCTCACCAGCAGCTCGTAAAGCTGCTACTGGAGGGTCCTGGCATTGTATCCAAAGCCATTTTCAAGAGCCAATACTGTAAGCTTAGCAAGATATGATGTGCAGGGAGCCCCATAAAACCTTTAATGGAAACAGAGGGCTTGTGTTAGAAAGAGTTTCAGGAGCTACACACACTAATATAAAGAGTTCAGCTCTTATAAGGCTCCATGGCCAGCCCGAGCATACAGGTTCCCATGGTCCCAAAGCTCACTGCAAGCTTCTATGATGTTGTTTCCTGTAAAAAAGTTTGCATTATCAAGTCACAGCGAACACCGTTATAATGATAACAGAATATATTTTTTCCTCTTTGTGTGTGTGTGTGTGCGTTAAACCCTTGAAGGCAATGTGAGTAGGTTAGCCAGCCAGAAGTGTATCAGCAAGACAGGACAGCTGAGCAAGCTTCCTGGACTACGTGCACTGGGGAGGAAACACAAATCTAAGAGGGATATGAAGCTGCTGCTGGGACAGTACCATTCAATGTCCCCTTAATGAACTATTCTTCAATAAAAGACTATTAGTTATAATTCCCTCTAGACAGAAAGCAGTCTGAGGCTGTCTTGGGGAGGGATATGCACAACACTAAGGGGCTTTCTACCTCTTCTTTCTTCCATTACATACAAATGTAATGATCCCTCTCTTTAAGCAAAAGCTCTGCAGACTTCTGCTATCATCACCTGCAGTGCCAAGTGATGTATCCAGACAGAGGGGAAGTCAGGACCCCTGTTCTGAAAAGCGTTACAGAGGTATGTATGGGGATGAAGCCAGTAGCCCAGCCAACAGTTACGAAGCACTTGCAGCTCTTGCTTTGCTCCTGCTCCTGTGCAGCTGCTCTGCCTATAAGGCAGGGGTGTCAAACTCATGGCTCACGGCCTGAATCCAGCCCTCCATCTTATTTTATCCAGTGGCAGAGCCGAGCTTCTTGTCCCTGAGCTCCTGCCAATAAGCTACTCACACATGCAGCGTGTGACGCACGCTACGCTGCAGGAGCACGAGCAGGGTGGGTGGTGTGTGTGAGTTTGACAGTCCTGCCTTATGGGGACCTGCTGGTTAGCTATACTGGTTACTCTGGAACCTAGCCTGGATAAAAGGCTGCAGGATTACAAGGATCATTGAGGCACTTCTGCTTCAAGGAGCCTCATTAGCAAACAGAGATTCCCTGGATACATAGGCCTGTGCTTACAACACACTACTACTGCATCATCTGAAACCCCCTTATAAAAATCCCTGGCACAATGTAAGTGGCAGAATTCAACTAACACCCAGAATATATTTTTTGCCTGTTCACCTAAGTTCTTTACAGCTTTCCTTAGCTACATACAGCCACCACCACTTGATCAGCCTGAGGAAAACACAGTAGGATCTCTAAGCAGGTAAAAAAGAACACCTCCAGAAAGGAGCATTTACACACTGGACTTGGAAAAAAAGATGCTCTCTCACATCTAAGTATGAATGAAAATGTAAGTATTCAAACAGATGACCATAATAAAGTGCAAGCATCAACACCCAGAATATGGACCACCCACTGCTCCTGATTAGATCTTCATTTGTAAAAATGATATGAAACCTGGAGCATCGAAAACACTGCTTGAACTGAAATATTTTGGATATTCATGTACAATAATTGCACTTTCACTTCTGCTTTGAAGGATTAAAAGCACTAATAATATGGTCTTCAGGGAATCTCATCTGTTTAAAGCCAGAAACAATCAGAATCCACAGAGGAAGGAAGAAAGGAAGGAAGGAAGGAAAAAATTAATACAATCACCTTTTCTCAATGCTTGTTTTGTGTGTATGGACTAACACATTGCCAGTTCTTCACTTGAACTACCACTTCACATTGGCAAAAAAAAAAGTCTTTGGAAAAGAGTGAATGATTTTTTTCATGATCGAGTGTCTGGTTTACATTTGAACATACAGGAAATAGATTCTCCTGATCGGTCCTTTTTACCTACTACCAAAAATTTGAGAGTGCAGCTTTACAGTCAAAGCAAACTGTTACCCAATTCTTTTATAATTTGCTCCAAAACCATACATTAATGCAATATTGCAAATGAGCATTTAAATGCAGGAGAACCAGGAAAAGAAAATGGTAAAGTCCCTCTGGCATATTCACACATAACACAGACTTCCTATTGGGACAATTCTTATGTTGATTTTTCCCAGCACAATTTAATTTTATTAAAACCCAAAAGTAATTCCTATATGAAAACACACACACAAAACGTAGGAAATATCTGCCTCTAGTAAACTTTCTAAGAAAATATACTTTTAAAACTTCTATTTGCATACTTTAGCATTCTGTTAATACTCTCTGCTTACTAAAAGCTATTGCATATTCTGGCTAGTTTAATGTGTTCTTATTTTCCAAAACCCTTTTTTGTTCCAAGAGAAAACACTCTTTTGGCCAATTATTCTGGAGAGTGGCTCTTGCACCTTACTTGATGCACAATCATTGCATGCGGATGCTTGCCATGCAAATGGAACAAGCAGTTTACTGGAATCAGTAAGAGATAAAGCTCATAGCATCTTTAATGCTGTTCAGTGACAGGTGATTGATCCACTTCTATTTCCTCTGCCACTAAGGGAGGAATCCCTCAAAGGAGCGAAACATTCACATGCACATGAAGAACATTTTCATTCTTGACTTTAAGCAGGTGAGATCAAAAGAACATTCAAAATATATAATTCAGGGGAACAGAAATTAGAAATAGTAAGCCCAGGTTTGAAAAATATAACAAGCGCAATAGCTAATATATGGCGACAAGGCAGAAGCTCTCACTTCCTAAAATAGGGCACCTGAACAAATGTTTATTATCCCGCCTCAAGTGCAACCAAATTACATCCTAATGCACCTTTACTCAAAAGATTTCCTCAAGCTACCTCAGAATACATAATCACTAACACCAAGAATTTTAGTACTGAAGAAAAGGGGACTGACAAACTGTCATGCTGGCAAAAGGAAAAGATACTGAGAAGTGTTCAAAGATGTAAAACCTTTATTTTTCTTGAAACAGACTATTGCTGTTTTCTGTAATTGCAAAACCTGTACCTAGGTGAGCTTTGTTTGGGCACAGGAAAAAACAAAACCTGGTAAAAATTTCCTTTTCCTAAAATAATCCCAGACAACCACTTACCCTTATAAATTTCTAAATTAGTTTGTGTTACTAGGTGCTTGCAAATCAGGAATTTGATCTTCTGGCACCAGGCAAAGAAAGATGCAGCCAAAGCATTAAAAACTAAAGGTCCTGTGGGAACACAGTTTACTGCCAGAAGGCTCAAGTCAGCTGCTGGGATTATTTAGAGGGTCTCTTGAAAGAGGATTTTAAAAGTAAATAAAATAAAAGGAGACAATTAACTTCACTAACTCAGGATAAATCCTAATAAGGTAAGAAAATACCTGCTACGGACAAACAGTGATGGACCCCACAGATCTACCCTAAAAGAGACTACTGAGAAAAACAGAGAGTTAAGTGAAAAAGTCACTGAGTTTGGGGCGTTTTCTCTTTTTTTAAGTGATTTACATTTCTCATGCTATTAAAGTAAGTCTGTCAGCCTTGTAAAAGGGTCTGTTTCTCTGCATACATTTACCTGTACGCTGAAGTAGTTAAACCAGAATTCTGACACCTTCACCAGTAAGTCAGGATAGAACAGTTGGGATAAATGAAGGATTAGGAGTGAGGCATGGGTCCACAGAAACCAATGGCTGGCCTTCAGGTCCCAGCTCTGAGTAAGCACTTCTCAACAGCAAGTTTATCTTTTAAAAGCCAGTCCCAAGACAGCAAGAACAGACAGTGTCTGTTTTCCTCAGGATCCAGATACAGCACGATGCTTAAGACACCAGTAGATTTGGTCTGTAATGTTAAAAACATATTATATTCTGGAAAATTACTTGGCTTCAGTTATCACCATGTGTGTCCAGTGCTCACTGTTCAGAGAAACATCAGTTTAAAAGAAAAGAGTTTTGTATTTTATTTACAAAACCCAATTCAGCAACTATTACTCCCATGCCCCTAAAGTTTACTTATTGCTACTGAAATCTGTGATATGATTCGCATGACAGTAATGTGGAAAATTATAATGTTTGGGAAAACAGAGTAGGCAAAGAGGAGAGTTGACTCATTGGCTTTGGGTTGGAGGAAGAGTGTTTTATGCTACAGGTACAGCCCTCTCCTTCTCGGACTGATGGTCAAGAAGCAGAACAGAAGTACTCATGGGTCGGGGTATGGGGGACTGATTTGGTCCCAAAACAGTAAGCACGTGGGCAACCATCCAGATTCAGGGCTGGGACACCAACCCCTCTTGATTTGCACATGGGGTTTAGCCAAGTTACAGTAAGTCAAAATTGTGAAGATAAAGATGAAAAAAAGATTATGCTTCACAATGCTAAGGATGGTAAGATCGTTTTCGGGGTAACTGGGCACAGTGATTGCCAACATTACAAGATGGACATGATAACACAGAAGACACGTGAGTTTCTAGCATAAATTATCAGACCATAAAGACTGGAGGCACCATTCTAATAATGAGGTGATAAGTCTTTAATTTCACACTTAGCAGAAAAGCAAGATAATGCATTATTACCACAGTAGAGTGAGGTACCACTTCTTTTTTATTTCTCATACAAATAAACAGTCCTTGACAGGCTTGGATAAAGTGATCTCTGCTTCTAATGATGTCTAGAATACCAACGGCATTCCAAGAAACCCTGGAAGATAGTTAATATTGTGTCAACATTCAAAGAAGAGCAACCCAAGTAACTTACAGGACGTTTATAATTCAGCATTGATCCAGACAAGGAAAGGAAATATTTTCAGGACATTAAATTGATACAGCACCAATGAACAGTTTTAAATTAATGTCAGATGTCATGCATTTATGGAAAACAGATTCAGTAAAACAAAGTATGTTTCATCCTCAGACGAGTGTAACAAATTTATCAGATGAAATAAGGGCTTACAAATAAAGCTCATTAATATTTCTGAGGTATTTCACTTTGTTCTATCCAAAATTCTTATCAATACAGCTGATGCTAAAAATAACTAATAAGCACCTATTTAAAAGACTTGCTCATCTCAGAGACATCATGAATGTAGAACTGGGCTCTAGTAGTAAACATCTGTATCAAGCACACCTCTGTAAGAACACATACTAGCCCAGTAGCACCCAATACCAAGCTGCAGACTTTTTATGCATAGCCTTACTGATATCAAAATCAACTTAAAATTTATGGCCGACCTTTAAATGACATTCTAAAGCCAGAGACAACACAACAAAAGATATATAGTAAGCAACCAAAAGGTCAACTTGTTTAACTCACAGAGAAGTTCAAAGAACAGACTTTAGTGCAGTTTCCAAGTGCCATCATTGGAAGAAAACACCAATCTTACTTAAGCTGATGAAGTAATAAAACCCCCTCAGCTACACACAGAAGTTCCAGAAAGGATGTTTAATCAATAGTCTAAATTACCAAAGCCCGTCTTGTTGGATTCTTCAGTTCTTTATACCAGCAGACTAAGAGTTAGAAACCTTTCCAGAATATATACAACAGCAAAGTACAAGTTTGTGTTAGTGTGGTCGGTTGACCCTGGCTGGAGGCCAGGTGCCCACCAAAGCTTCTCTACCATTCCCCTTGTCAGCTAGACAGGGAAGAGAAAACATAATGAAAGGCTCATGGGTCAAGGTAAGAACAGGGAGAGATCATTCACCAATTACTCCCACGGGCAAAACACAGAATCATAGAATCTTCCGGCTGGTAAAGACTGTTGAAATGATCGAGTCCAACCCATCATCCACTAAACCATGTCCCTCAAAAACTCATTTACCCGTTTTTCAAACACCTCCAGGAATGCTGACTTAATCACCTCCCTGGGCAGCTCTTCCAGTGTCCGACCGACCTTTCGGTAAATAAATTCTTCCTGATATCCAGTCTGAACCTTCCCTGGTACAACTCATGGCCATTTCCCCTTGTCCTATCACCTGTGACTTGAGAGAAGAGATCAACACTCGCTCTGCCACAGCCCCCTCTCAGGTAGCCGTAGACAGCGATGAGGTCTCCCCTCAGTCTCCTCTTCCCCAAACCAAACAACCCCAGTTCCCTAAGCCATTCCTCACAGGACTTATTCTCCAGCCCCTTCACCAGCCTCGTCACCCTTCTCTGGACGCGCTCCAACACCTCAATATCCTTCTCGTACTGAGGGGCCCAGAACTAAACACAGTACTCGAGGTGTGGCCTCACCAGTGCTGAGCACAGGGACACAATCACCTCCCTTTGTCCTGTTGGCCACCCTGTTTTTGCTACAGACCAAGATGGCATTGGCCCTCTTGGCCACCTGGGCACACTGTTGGCTCATATTCAGCCAGCCATTCTTCCCCAAGCCTGTAACGCTGCATGGGGTTGCTGTGTCCCAAGTGCAGGACTTGGCATTTGGTCTTGTTAAAACTCATACCATTGATCTCAGCCCATTGATCTAGCCTGTCCAGATCCCTCTGCAGAGCCTCCTTTCTTCGAGCAGATCAACACTTCCACCCAGTTTCGTGTCATCTGCAAACTTAACTAAGGGTGCACTCAAACCCTTCGTCCAGATCATTAATAAAGATATTGAACAGGATTGGACCCAGCACTGAACCCTGGGGAACATCACTCGCAACCGGCCTCCAGCTGGATCTAACTCCATTTACCACCAGCCTCTGGGCCCGTCCATCCAGCCATTTTTTTTTTTACCCAGCAGAGGGTGTTTCTCTCCAGGCCAATGGGAGCCAGCTTCTCAAGCAGAATACTGTGAGAAACGGTATCAAAGGTTTTACAAAAGTCTAGGTACGGCACATCCACAGCCTTTCCCTTGTCCATTAACTGGGTAACCTTGTCATATAAGGAGATCAGGTTGGTCTGGCAGGACCTGCCTTTCATAAACCCATGCTGACTGGGTCTGATAACCTGGCTGTCCTGCATGTGCTGTGTGATAGCATTCATTATGATCTGCTCCATGACCTTCTTGGTACCGAGGTCAAGCTGACAGGCCTGTAATTCCCTGGATCCTCCCTCCAACCCTTCTCGTAAATGGGAGTTATGTTTGCCAGTCTCCAGTCAATCAGCACTTCCCTGGTCAGCCAGGATTGTTGATAGATGACGGAAAGGGGTTTGGCAAGGACCTCTGCCAGCTCCCTTAATATCCTTGGATGTGTCCCATCCGGCCCCATAGACTTGTGAACATCTAATTGGCCAACTAGGTCTTTAACCAAGTCTTCTTGGAACATTGAGGGTTCATCTTCACAGTCGTCTGGCTCAGGAGGCTTGGAGCCCAGAGAACATCTTACCTTCCTATTAAAGACGGAAGCAAAGAAGGCTTTAAGTACTTCTGCCTTGTCCTCATCCTTTGCTACTACCATTCCTCTTGCATGCATTAAAGGAGGGAGATTCTCCTTGGTCCTCTTAGTGTTGTTAATATACTTGAAGAAACATTTTATGTTGTCTTTTACTGAACTGGATAGATGGAGTTCCAGTTGGGCTTTAGCCCTTGATTTTTTGCCTACATGATCTCACCTGCTCCTGGTATTCCTCCTGAGTTGCCTGCCCCCTCTTCCAAAGCTCATATATTTTCCTCTTTTTCCTTAGACCAACACAGAGCTCTCTGTTAAGCCACGCTGGCCTTCTTCCCCACCGACTCATTTTACGGCACACGGGGATGTCCTGCTCTTGCGCTGCTAGAATTTCCTTCTTTGAGGAGCATCTGGCTCTCAGGGGCTCCTTTGTCATTTAGAACCTTCTCCCACTGGACTTTATCAAGCAGCCTTCTAAACAATTTGAAGTCTGCCCTCCAGAAGTCCAGGGTGGTGGTTCTGCTGACCCCCCTCCTTACTCCTCCAAGAACTGAGAATTCTGTCTTCTTGTGATCACTGAGCCCCAGGCGTCCTCCAACAGTCACCTCTCCACAGGGCCCTCTCTGTTCACAAACAGCAGATCCAGAGGGCACCTTCTCTGGTCAGTTCACTCACCAATAATTCAATTCATTCAACTTGAGGAAACTGGTTTAATTTATTACAGATCAAATCAGATTAGGATAATGAGAAATAAAAACAAATCCTAAAAACACCTTCCCCACACCTCTCCCTTCTTCCTGGCGTTATCTTTACTTCCAAATTCTCCACCTCGTCCCTCCGCGCAGCACAGGGGATGGGGAATGAGGGTTGTGGTCAGTTCATCACGCGTTGCCTCTGCCACTCATTCCTCCTCAGGGGGAGAACTACTCACACTCTTCCTCTGCCCTAGCATGGGGTCCCTCCCACGGAAGACAGTTCTCCATGAACTTCACCAATGTGAGTCCTTCTGACCAGCTACAGTTCTTCACAAACTGTTCCAGCATGGGTCCCTTCCAGAGGGTGCAATCATTCAGGAACAGACTGCTCCAGCATGGGGTCACAAGTCCTGCCAGCAAATCTGCTTCTCTCTCCACAGGTCCTGCCAGGAGCCTGCTCCAGTGCAGGCTCCCCAGGCGGCCACAACCACCTTCAGGTACATCCACCTGCTCCAGCATAGGGTCTTCCATGGACTGTAGGTGGATATCTGCTCCACTGTAGATCTCCATGGGCTGTGAGGGTACACTCTGCCTCACCATGGTCTTCACCATGGGTGGTGGGGGAATCTCTGGTCTGACACCTGGAGCACATCTTCACACTTCTTCTTCACTGACCTTGGTATCCACGGAGCTGTTTCTCTCACATACTCTCAACTCCTCTCTTTGGCTGCAATTGCTGTCATGCAGCAACTTTTGCCCCTTCTGAAATATGTTGTCACCAAGGCATTATTACCACTGTTGACTGGCTCAGCTTTGACCAGCTGCAGGTCTGTCTGGGAGCCGGTTGGCATTGGTTCTGTCAGACATGAGGGAAGTTTCTAGTAGCTTCTCACAGAAGCCAGCCCAATAATCTTTCACTATCACAACCTTGTCCCAAAAACCCAATACAGTTAGTCACATGCCTTATATTAAGACAACCAATTTTAAATGTAAGAAGTACAATGACCTGTGATATACAGGAGGGTCAGATAAATTTTTCAATAAATTTTCTTACTTTCTTTGACTACACAAATGATACAAAAAAGAAGGCACTTGAAGTTAAAAGGTATGAACATTCAGGCAACAGCTCTATTTTTATTCTTTATAAAGGAAAGTTAACATTAGCATTGCCTCAATAGTGAAAAGGTTTTATTCATACAAATAAACAAGAAAAAAAGGACACCATTCTTATCTTTCATCTACTGTATTGTCTTGCATACTTACGGACTGCTTGACTTGCTGTTGCTGACAGGAGGAGAATAAGTAGAATGTGTCCAGTACAGTACAGAACGAAACCGATAACATTATCCTACTTGAACGTCAAGTATGCTTTGTTAGCGCATGAGTGATATGAAGCCGGGGGAAAAAAAAAAAAAGATATCAGCAATAACAAAAATCCCCAAAACACTTAGAGAAAAAAACCAAGAGCTAAACTGAGCAATTTATCTCAGGGAAGATATCAGAGCCAAATTTAATCATATGCTAAGCAAAAGCAAGCATGTCTCGGGCAAAGTGGATTACCTTTGCAAATGAGCAAGCATTGTGAAAGGAGTATGCTTTACATACTCACAGACTGGAAATACAGCTTTGAAAGGAGCACTATTGATAAGAAAAAATTCCACAGCAGTAGAAAACCTCAAAAACAGACAGGAAGACAGGTGGCAGTATAAACTGGCACGAAGGCCAGAAATGAACAGAAAAAGATTAGAAATAAAATACTGCATGGCTTGAGAAAAAGGAACAAACCGTACAACTAGATTAAGGATGAAGGTCAGAGCAGAGTTGCTAGAGCACTTCACTACATTCCCTTCTATCAAAACTACATAAAGTTTATCAAAATTTGCACAGTACCTCCTGGATCATATTCAGGATAAACAGCTTTGCAGGCAAGTGTCTGAATAAAACAAATCTTGCTGCACTTCTGCTTGTTCAATGCTACTGCCCACATCGAGGGCTGGAAATGTTACTTTCAGAAATTCCAGCAAAATTTCATCCTCTGGGACAAGAGTAACATCTTTGTCACTACCTGACGGAAACTGTAATGTCAATGAAGCTGCACTTAGACAAGGAATATTTGCCCTGCATGAAGTAGAATGCCAACCTTCCAGCCATAATACACTACTAGCTCTCATAAGTCTAATAATGAAGAAGATCTAAGAGGAATGAACACATAACGAATGACAAAATTCTTTATAGAAACCAAAGAGACTCAGGTGAGCTTGATACCACCTGTTATCTCAATGCTGGAGGAAAAAGTTGCCTGTACAAGTATCTTGAAAGTTGCAATTGGTTTTGAATGACTTAGGTGACCTGTGACTAGATAACTTCAATCTTTTTTTGTAATAATAATATGTTTACCAAGTAAGCAATATGTAACCATTTCTTCATGATCCACATTTACCACAGCTGAGAAGTTTGACTAACTACTACCGTCATCTAACCCATCTCACTGATGAGCACAGGTATTGCTCTTGTGTAAACTCTATCTTTACATATGCACTGGCTTTCTCAGGAGATGGCATATTCCTGACTTCAATAACAACCTGCTTTTTTTCTCATACAGACTACTTTGCAGTCTTGAAGGTGCACACAAAGAACAGAATTTGTTTCCTTATAAACATACACAAAGATTTCTTTATGAACTTGGCCAACAGTCTATATAAAGTGGCAGGCAATAACAGTACTTTGGTCAGGTCTAGCAGCAGGACAATGTGAAGAGAAGGAAAACCAGATGCTAACAAAGCACATTATAAAGAGCAAATGTGAAACTGGTACTGAAGATCTCACATTAACAGTTCTGATTTGGAGCCACACTCCTACAAATAACATCTCAGCTAACTATTACAATCCTATAGTTACTGAAAAAGCAGCAGTCCTTATCCTCTATCATCGTCTCATTAAAAAAAAAAACAAAAACAAACAAGCCCTCCAACCTAGAAAACCATTCACTGACTCTCTCAGTGTTCTTTGTATCTACCTGGTATTTGGTCATTCTCCAATGTGAGTCCTTCCATCACTCCCGTTCACAAAAATTGAGCCTTACAAGAGCCACCTTGACCAATCTGTTCGTATTCTACATCAGATGAGCACACAGGGGACCTTTCTTTCAGCACATGTGCACTATAGAATTTCTCTGGTCCAAAACATCAAGTAGTGGGTTTGCACTTGGGCATATAACATAAGAAACAATACACATTAAAAACTGAAATCTCTCAAGAGGAAACATTAAAGATAAAGAGGGTACTGTATGAACGTTTTACAAAAAGCATATTATTGAATTCATAGTACTGCCAAAACTCTGGGTAATTTCACTCCTTGGCTGTGCTCTCATGTTTCAGCAATGTACAAAGAATTCATTTTCACCTTTTAATCTTATGGATTAAACATGTTTGAGAGAAAAAATTTGGAGCAGAAAGGAGACCTCCCACTTTATAATTCACATATTAAAGAGGACCTCCTGCTATGAGCAACTCTTTCCTAAATGTTGATTTAACAAAATTCATAACTTTACATGCATAGATTATGATATTTGCACCAAAATAAATGGTTCCCAATGCAAAAGCTGCCATACTTGATGAAATACAAGGGTGGTTGTTTTCATAGAGAAACAAAATATTATGGAACTCTTAAAACAATGAAAGAATTACAGATCCCACCAACGAAAACCGAGAAGTGTGTAAAGTTGTTTCTGTGGAAAAGTCTTCCTGCTATTACTAAGTATTTTGCCTCTTAATCCTGTAAAGACTGAATAATTCAGAATATCTGAAGAAAATAGTAATTTTTAACTTATGGGGGAAAAAAGTATTCAGATTTACTTTTTTCTTCATTTTTACAATCAGATTCAAGCAGAAAGCACTATGGCAAAAGATGTCATTTTTTCTGCTTATCTGCAAATAACGAAACCTCAACGACCTTTCTACATATATTCTTAATATACTCTTCTGGCATACAATTCAGTAAACAGTTAACTTATTTAATTGTTATAGATGTCAAGGGATTTGAGGGCACTGAATTCCTCACAAGATGTGCTCAGCATCTGGCAGAACTGGACTTTTCTAATACCTTTGAATTTATTTATTGAGTTATTCCATCTCAATACAGTAGCTAGTAGAAATTGTCCAATTTTGAGGAATACAATCCATTTGATTTATGGACAGGTATGGTGCAAGAAATATCTTTCCTTAAACAAACATACTGAATGAAAGGCAGTGAAGTCCAGGGAAATGAAGGCACAGGAGGAAGTCAGACATAAATGGCACCGTAGTTCTTATAATGAGAAAAGTACTAGCACTAGTAGACTTTGCTAATAAACAAAATATGACAAACTGACCTTTTATATTTAATTTTACTGCAACCAAGTTGTTCAGTACACTCTACAAAGACAAGTATTGCTCACAAAAACACAGGAAAAGGGAATAAGATGCTTTGCTGTTCACAGGCCACTTCTGACTTAACATGCTTAACAAGATCCATGAGTAAAAGACAAATTCAGACAAAAATCAGTTTATTCCAACAAGCTCTCCAAGTGGAAAAAATGTCTGACCTTATTCTTGGGTTTAGCCTCTTAATTAATATTATCTCTAGGGAGACAATAATGCTCTCAAGCCCTGCAACATTTTTTTTTCTTGGAAGAGACTATATTTTTGAATTTTTTTAACATCTGTCTGTTGATGCAGCCACCCATGAGATTATTTCTTCATTAAATGATTACTCCCCTCAAACAAGACAGCCCACAACATTAAAGAACTCTTACTCCTATTACATTTGTTAAAACCTCAACTGTCTTCAAAATAAAAAAATCTCTTTGGAACGGTGGGAACTCAGAACCATTTAAAAATAACTCTATACCTGAGAAATCAGTTCAGATTAATTAAAATTTACAAAGCTTTCAATTCCATGGTCCCCTGAAATCTTTAATAGAATATCTTTTTCATTCTTCTAATTCTTTAAGAATATCCAACTTCACGATAAATGCCTGTATATTCAGCTCTTTCAATAGTTAATGCCTCAGGGGTAAAAATAATTTGTTAATTTTTCAAATGTAAAATCTAAATTAGAACTGAAAGATCATAACTTACTTTAATTATTTTGCTTTTATTTTACAAAGTGAGTTGGTATTCATGTACTGAAGTCCCTGCTGAATTGGACTGCAGCTTTAGCAGTCCAGAGATGTCGGTCAAGAAAAAAGTTATCTAAGAGGAAGGTAAGTCCAAGCTAGAAGCTTTTTAGTTGTTTCTGAATTCCAGTTTTGAACCCAAGAGACCAAAAACTGAGATAAACATATTCCGAAAGCACGGATACGGACATCGGTTTGTTCGTAGAGTTTTCCTGTGTCCTATATGCATCTTATTTCTGGGAGCTTACTGATTTTGAAACTGTCAAAAGATAAAGCACCTACTTCATATTTGGTCAAATGAAATAGAATTACCTACATAAGTGAAAATATCCAATGTGGCCTTTGCCCTTGCTTACCTATCCAGGACGTTCAGGATCACAGAATCAAACTTCGCTATCTGATAGGGCAACAAAAGCATAAAAAAACAGGCTCACAGTAGGTTATACAATGATTTTCTACTCAATTTAATTTTCAAGTTCTTATGTGCTAGAAAACTGTGCAATATAGAAAAATAAACACTTTAAGTTGATCAAAGAACAAAATCATTCCTCATAAGAAACTAGCTTAAAATTGACAAGCTGGATTATAAAACACTAATGAAAAGGAAGCTGTAAATCTTTACAGCCACAAGAATGTCTCAGCAACTAACATCTAAAATAAGTCACCTGAAAACCTGTATGTATATGTTTATTGTATTTCTTAGCCTTTGGATGGCAGAAGCATGTTAAGATATTTGCCTTTTTCTCAATATAGTCAGCATCTCAAAACACTTGATATCAGACACAAATTGTACAACCTGAACAACAATCCTTCTGTCGAGACAGAAGGATAGGAACAGAGAACAGCTGATAATATGTATGGCCAACTGGCAGTTTTTAAATTATTTTGCTACAACTTTTACCATAAAAACAATCAAAAGATGCATCAAGTTTACAGCAGGAGCATGCTGAAATGGTATGTCTCTGATTTCCCAAGAATCCAGGCCTGCATGTCCCTCTCCCTGGACATGGGGTTGGCATCTGGTCTAGCCTACCATGACATTAGGCCTAGGAGGGATTTCTCTTTTAAAAGAACAAACAAACAACATTCATATTAAAATGCATATATATGTCTCATAGCAAAACTATATCCAGCTACAATACCATTAGTCTTCAGCTCCATGGGAGTTCAAATATGCTCAAATTTTGACAATGAAGCATCTCGACTTACACTTCCTGAAGCTTCCGTTACATTGCACATCCACACTTGCCACTCACATAGCTATTACTGTAGCATTCTTTCTGATATTAATTTTATACTCCATAGCCAAGAAGAAAAAAAATAACTTTTGGGTGGTAAATATGAATCACACTTGTGCTGGGATAGTGTCTTCCCCCTGGACAGAAAAGGAAGGAGAGAAGAGCAGCAGACTGGAGCTCTCCTGTCCTATTGCAAGCAGAAGCAGATTTGCCAACTCAGGAGCAGGTTCCACGAGTACTACGCATACACAAACTCACCTGGGAGGGCGAGGGCACTACTATAGCGGTACGCAGCTAAAACAGAAAATGCCTAGGCACATCTGATGGTGCACAAGATGAACTTGAGCAAGCCTTCAAATGCCTGCTAAGTATAGGATGTATTTTTAGATTTCTTTACAAACTGAAAAGAGTAGTTTCCAAAACTTGAAAATGGATTATTTAATTTCATTTTATTATTCCTGGCATTTTATTGCAAACACTCTCAAGACTGTTTTCAGGTTAAGAAAAACAAGTGAGGGGAAAATGCACAGGTTAGAGTTCATTCTTCTTGAAATTTAGCCCAGAATTGCTAAGTGTTAATCTCTAGAGGAAAAGCAAACTAATTCTGTAAGAGTGGCTCTGATTTTAGGCCATACAACTTGCTTCTCACATCTCTCACAGATTTCATATGGTTCTTGAGAATATCCCATTTGCATAAAATCCCAGGAAGATTTTATTCATTAAATCTGATGATTGTAGCAAACTATTAATAAGCTTTCAAGAGCACTTGCCAATAGCAGCATTCCTGAGCTACTAGCTACTGACTTATTGTGGTTACGGCAGCTGAAATTTTGCTTTCCTCAAACATGAGCAAAACCAATACATTAATATCTGCTTAGAAAAGGAAATAGTAACAGAAAATGGGGTTTTCATATTAACAACGAGCCATTGTTTCTTAAACCTCAATAAAATTGTTTAAGTGTATAATAAGGTCACCAATGACACTTTGTGAACCTATACATTTTGAATTATAGGCTACACATCACATTTTGTTTTCCAAGTAATTTGTATACATGGTTAGCAAGTTACAATTCCTTGTGATAGTCTCCATTTAGCATTTATGCACTAAATGGAACATAGTTTGTTTCTAATTGAATTACATTATTATTTGCTTATATGTTCTGGTAGTGAAAATCAGAAGAAAAGTTTTAGTCTTTCTTCACAAACCTGTTTAACCTTCTGCAAACATACTAAAGCTTCTTATGTTTGTTGGAATTAGAGTGGATGCTTCAAGAAGTTACACTAATAATTCAGCTATATACACTGGGAAAAGGCAAGGGACTTCGGTCACTACAGGGGAAACATTTTATGCAGGGCACCACTAGATTCACGGTTCAGGCTGCCCATTAAGGTGTGCCTTTCAGCTTCTCTTGAGTGGAGCCCACTGTGGTACTCACTTCCCACCTACTCTTGGCCTATGAAAATATGGCGCTTAAGTCAAAGGCCCCTCACCATTTTGATTTTTTTCCCCTTTAAAAATACATTTCTCCACTTTGAAGGCTGCTTTTGTTCCCATCTCCCCAGCGGATGCAAGCCCTTCAGTGGCTCATGGCTGAGCAGCAGATGTAACAAGTGTTGTGCCCCTTGGGTTGTAATTCTAATGAAGGAACTGGCCAAAGACCATCATGGTTAAATGTATTTGAACTTCCTCTCTCTGTGGGACAAAGCAAATGAGTGGCATCTATCCCCACCCCACCATCTATGAAAAGGCTTAGATTCCCAAGCAGCTGAAACTTCCTCTATCTACACATATCTCCTGCTGTGGAGGGGAGACGGGGGAAACAAAAAATGGTTCTTAAACGACATGGCACAGCAAGCAGTTGAAAGGTTACACAGTCTGGTCCTGCACCGTGCTAAGGAACTGACACCTTGTACAGCAAGGAATGGCAGCTCTTACCTTTCTGACCAGGGTTTCGTGAAAACAAATGTGTGTGCCAGCACCATCCAGCACTTCTGAAATAAGCCTACATCTGGCACAAATTTATAGAGGTGATAACCCATGAAGATGAAGCAAACATCCTCCATGCCCCACAGACTAATCCTTACCTCTTCTGTTCCAAATCCAAAGAACATTTGTTGACCCTGCTTTCTCAAAAAAAAAGTGCATAACCATATTTATACTTAATGCAAGAACCGCATAAATAAAAGAACTTCAAATTTATCAAAATGACATGCTACTGTATTTAGTTCCCTTGCAAGATACCTATGTACACACTCAGATTTCTGCTCAATGAGTTAAGTACGAATCTTACTAAAACAAAGGCAGGCTATGAATATTAAACCGCTGCTTTTCAGATTAAGAAGCAAGGAAGGTTTTATTTTAGGAGTTTTTTTAAAAACCCAAAAGCATATAAGACCTTAAATATATTGTTTTATTACTACTTTCTATTACACCCAAGGCCCTATCATTCAAATTAAAGACAAATATTGTCATTCCAGTTCACTGCTATTATACCAGCTGTTTTGCCCCCCTATGATCACTATCCTTTTTTTCTTTCTTTTTTCCACCCTTTATGGCCGCTTTGTGAAAATACAACTGACGTGGAAGGCTGGCGCCGTGCACAAAGCCAGCACTGAAGGTGCCGTGCACAAAGCTAGCACCGAATCGGATTTGTGGGCCTGATCTCTTGCACTGTGGTGCCTTTCTGAAAGGGAACATGTAGCTCAGCCTGCAATGTTGTGCTTGGATGCCATAGAAGAGGGAAAAAAAAAAAAAAAAGAACCACTTTGTTTTCATTCCAGCCGTGTTTACATAAAGGCTCTACAGATCCCCACTGGCAGGTTATTTCTAATCCCCAACCTCCTTCCCACCCCCAGTGCCCCTCTCCAGCCACGCCCCATCATTCTTTGCAGCGGCAAGGGTTAAATATGTGGCTGTAAATTGCCAGTGCTACAGGCTTGGAACTGTAACTATTTATCCTCCATGTAGAAGGAAGGCAGAGATGGTTAATTGCATTGAGGCCCAACCCTACTGGCATGGCAGTTCTTGTTATACCACCATCACCTTACATCTAGGCAAGACTGGCCAACAAATGCATTTTTAGCTGAAGTAATGTTTGTAGTGAATTAGCCAGTATTTATCTGACTGACTCTAACATGGGTCATTGAACTTCACCCAGCTTTTCCTCACAAAACAGTGAAGTATGACCTAGCAGTCTGTGGTTACTTGTACATCACTCGCAGCCCTGCAGACAGAATGAAGAAGTTTCCTACAACACCTTCAGGGCAGGGGCCGTAATTTCACATTCTATTACAGAGTACTCCAAACAGTGCAGCAGGACAAGGCAGTACGTCATCACAAATGATAAATAATAAGAAAAACCAAAACAATCTCTGTTTTCACTTGCCTTGTTGCAATTCTGCTTGCTCAGCCAGGATACCTAGAAGTGCAGATTTAATCAGCAGACTTAGGCCAGCTGATGAGGTATGCTGTGGTTCCTGCTTATCACTAGGCACACACAGCATAGAGCAAGGAACCTGATTTGAGCAATATTTACAAAAATACACTTTGTAATTTGCGAGCAAGTAGGACAGCATGCTGAATAATAAGCTAAACGCTTCTGTGCCCATGGGAATTTCCCCACCAATTTCAGTTCACTACATCTGGCCCTTGTCCCCTTAGGTGACAACTGCACAGCACATCCCCATCTGGGCAAGGCATAGGAAAATGCCACATTCCATACATCTTCATTTCAGTAGCTTGGTTTCGTCAATTGTATGTATTATCAAAGGTGGGGGAAGGGAACTGTTAGGACAATGCAGTCGAAAGAAATTTAAACGCATGAAGATAAATACCTGACTTTCAATCCCAAACTTCAGAAAAGAAAAGCACTTCCCTCATGTCCTAGCACAACATACATTTGGGCTTGAGGTTTTTTTGGTTTTGGGTTTTTTTTTAATTTTTTCCCCTTCCATGTAATTGAATAAGATGGCTATTTACTTTTTTTTAAACTTTCTGCAGCAGCACTCACCACATTGACAGCCTCTCATCCCTAAGCAGCTAATGTCAAACTAGCTGCATGCCTGCAAGCCTAAAGCACAAGCATAAAACCTGTTGGAAGCATCACATTTTACAGGTAGTCCTTACAGACCTATACAATTCCTGAGCGCTGTCTAAGCCCCAGCCTTTGTGCCTGCTCTAAGCATGGTGCCATGTACATCCATTCCCAAATACAGTAAATACACTTAAGACATTTGATCTTACATTAAAATATGTTTTTAAGGATATTTTTGTAACAGAAATCATCTTTCCAGGGTTTTTAATTTCACAGGAGGTTTATTTTTATGCTTCCAGTCCATTAATATAGTGCCAAGGAACAATCTTGTGTTGGTTATATTAAAAGCTGTTAACTTTTCATCTGAAAGTCATCTTTAAGATTCTTAAACTGTGAAGCAATAATAGGTATATTTGGAAAAATCCAGAATTCTTGCAGACAAAAATGCCTCACTGAGTCAGCTCTAGTTTCCTTCTAATGTATCCTTTGTAAAAATTTTGATCCAGAAGCAGTAGATCTTGGTTTGGTGCAAACTATCACAGACATACTTGGTATTATCTAGGAACTTGCAGCAACAATAGCATCTCAGAAAGGAATATAAATGCTTCAGCCTTCAGTGGTTCTTAACAAGGGAACGTAACTAAATCTAAGACATAAAACATCCCACAATTTTACCTCATGCACAAACAAAACAGCCATCTACTTTACACACCTATTCCACCTTTACTAAAGTCTTTATCTTCACCTTTATGTGCTCCTGATAGGCATTAATTTGTCACATGCCATTGTTGGAAAGTTTTTGGATGAAATGTAAAGAGAATCTCACAAATTTTATGTTGTCTGTGAGTAATAAAATTATTACTGCTCTTGTAATACATTTAGTTCATGACAACGCTCTTGCTCAGTATTATTTCTGGCTTGGATCACAGCATTACTTGTATGCTGTTCGGGTTTTTACGTGCTTATTGGGATCATGAACTGAGAAGGAAAATCATCTCCTCAGCAGAAGCCTCCAAAATTGGAGAATGTCCTCAGAGTAAAAACTGCAGCTTTATGAATCCTTCTTAAATTTAAGTCTTACACTGGGGAAGGAAAATAGAGAGTCACTTAGTTAAAAAAATTCAAAGATGTCAGTTCATCTCCCACCACATATGCCATTTAAACTGTTCATCTAGGGAAGGCAGGTGATTAATGTAAGACTTAGCAACCCCTCACATTCATTCTGAACAACTGCTAGAAAGGTAGCAAGAATGCACACTTTAGAGATCAGAAAAACTTACAGTCTGATGTGCACCCATCATTGCCTGGGCAAAGAATGATGATTAATGGTAGCATTTGGATTTCTTCCTTCAGCACACTACCCCTCACTGCAGTATACTTCACTCTGCTGGAATCAAGCACAGATTTACTACAAGTTTCAACAGAAGGGAAATCAGGCTATTACTGGTCTGGACAGAGGTTGTACTGGGTACAAAAACTGCTGTAACTTGCACAGATATCAATATGATAGTCAATAGCCATCAACAATTTCTACCCTGGAAGATGGAGCATTTTAGAAATCTTCAGAGATTCTCTTGCTGATTCCGTGGTCCCTTCCCTTTATTTTACTCTCTGTCCTTCAGAGACAACTCTATGTGCTCAAACCTAACTGGCATCGTTCTTTACAAAACTTACGCTGCTATTTTGGTATCAAAACTCTCTATTCCTAGTTTTCTGCAAAAATCTTGAATAATTATTGTGGAATGAAGGTAAAATAGAACATGTTTGTGTTCTATGCCAAAGAAAACAAGTCTTATCTGGGCTTCATAGACTAAGGAAATGATTCAAAAACAGCTTACCTGAGTGAAAGTGGGATCTCTATAATTCTGCTAAAGCCATGAAGAATAGCTCTTGGTAGGAATCCTGTAAACTTGTTAGATTTATACCTACTGCGTTTTATTTTTTAAATAATAAAAAGCTTTGTTAGGTAGTATAACCATCCTGTACTCAAGAAAACCTCTGCTCTGAGACAACATTATAATATTTTATTCTACACACCATATCAGGCCTGTATCAGTATTTAATACAGTAAGTAAATACGGGCTTTAACCAAGTGCCTTAGACTGCCTGCTCCACATAAAAGCTTTTGTTGGAATAAGAGTGAAGGTGTGCAGCATGGTTATTTTCTGTTTTCTTGCTCTTGTTTTGGTTTCGTTTGTAAATCTCTCCTTTCCTATCAACATAACAGGAAGCCAGGGCAGGAGATACTACCAGCACTACTAGTACTTACAGTAGTTCATAGGACAATACTTTCAGGCGTACAGAAACTGGTCTTTTCTGTGCTTAACATGCTATGATTCAGAACAATAAGCTGCAATGTTGACATAGTTTGTCCCAAGGATTTACACATTGCCAAAGACCAAATGCCACAGGTGTTTCTAGGTCACTAAATATCCTTCCAGACCCAGGACCTCCTTGGAAGTGGAAGCAGAGAATTGTTAAAATTGCATGAACAGTTTCTATTACAATTTTTTTTTCATTAAAAATGTTTTTTAAAAAGTAGAGTGAGGTTCTTCTAATTAAATTTTGCTTGATCTCAAAGAAAAATCAAAATAGAATTTAAGAAGACTGCCAAACTCAGGAATATCTTTTAAATACCAGCTGTTAGAATATCATGGATGTCAGAAAATTTTTGGATGGAGGGGCTCTGTGTACATCCATCTATAACTGGATCAAATACAAAATAAAAGCTAAATAAAATTACAAGAAAAATCAAAAATATTTCCAACTCTTAGTTTGTAATGCAGATGCTCCTTTGCTCTCAAATTTTTCTTTTTCCATCATTCTGCATGTATTTTTTTTTGTTCTGGAATTAGGAATGTACAGTGTTCACTATGGGAGGGATTTTAGATGACTTTATTCTCTGTTAACATTGCCATTTTCAAATATCACAGCTCAGTTCTCATGGGGGATACCTCCTTACCTGCAGATGTAATATGAACTTGACTCTGTAGCAATTAAGAATACATGCTATCAAAAAAATGGTTCTGCAGTAGAATTGGATCATTTTTATTCCATAATTGAGATGAATAAAAGATTCTGATGGTTAAAGTGGTAATCAGTTATTTTCAAGAGTGCAGGACCTGCTCCTCTCGTGCATCAGAGGAGACAGGCACTGAGAGAATACAAAGATTGAAGCAGGGTAGAGACCGAAAAGCAATGTTTTTTGTGTGGTTCATGCCAGCTTCCACCAAACATTTGCTTTCCTCCTGCCAACCAGGACAATATAACCTCTTGTCAATGTTGACATTGAAGGATGTCAGGGAACGCTCTTTCACTGTTTTTAAGAAATAAAGGGCTTTGACACTTTTGGAGCATTATAGAGACTGAGGAACTCTGACTTTGCTGGGTTCTTGTTGCTTCATCTTCAATGACACTGGCAGGAATGTTATACAATAAAGACTATTATGTATTGAAGTGAGCTAATATAAACCTGACAGGACTCACCTGCCATGGACTTGCAAGGTTCAGAGAAGTTCCATAACCAACAACACACGAGTCATGACTGTCTCAAAACTGGTGCAACTCATTAGCCACAATTAAACTGAGATGAAGGCAATGGCATGCAGGAAGCTTCTACTTTGAAAGTTTTACTTTCCCTAATACTCCACTGCACAGCAAATCTTCCACTATCAGGAAGAGGACTAAGTGAGCCAGTATTCTTTTCATACCCTATAATTTAGATGAGGAAGAGTTTTAGAAATGTCAAGGAGCAGATGTCTCTTACTATGGATTTATGTTCGTTTTCTGGCTGAGACATCAATTCAAAAACTGCTGTCCTCCAAAAAGAAAAAAAAAAGGAGAAAGTTTGCCAATTTGACAAGAAAGAATATTAGCATAAAATCTTGTAGCTTTTGTTTTTATTTCTTACAACACATTTCACTATCACCTAGCTTCTATGTCATTTAACGTCTAAGTCAATTAAATTCTATTTCCATCCCATGTTTTATTTTTGGTTGGTTTTGCATTTTTTTCCAGTTTTTCTTTTCACACCCATCCTTGAATTACCTCTGTTTTTAAACAATGTTCATTTGGAGAGTTCAATAGCTTTCAAAGACACAAGAAGTATTCTCTGCCTCAGCATGGCCACAGACAAAGCTTAACTAAGTCTGATGTTACAGACCAATACAAGATTTAAAAATGCAGCTATGAATATTGTAAAGAACAGGAAAAAGTGCTAAAAGGAACCAAGAATCTTTACATTGGATTAACGTCACTGTCTAGGTGACATAGGTCTACGCTGTCAATATGATAATGAACATTAGGCATTCAAGGATGTGGATCCAATAGGTCTAGTAAACTTTAAAACATGAAGAAACACCAGTCTTCCTATAGAAATTTGTGCTCAACCACTGAGGATGCCGAACAGTATATTCTCTCCAAGGCCAACCGTTCATTTTTGCCATCTCTGGAACCTTTATATTCAAGTTTCACACTCTCAGCTTCAGTATTTTCCTAATAACCAGCCTCTTTAATTTTCTGTTCTCTTTGCACGTGTGCATCAGATACTTTGAAAACAGCACCCACACACTTGTTTCGAGAACTTCAGCTATTACAGCGATATAGTGATTACTCTGTTGGCTGTGAAATAAATAACCAAAATAAGAAATCTACATGTATCTTAACCAATCTAATAAAAAGAAAACATGCAGTTATGTCTGGGAGCTCATTAGCAAAAAACACAGACATACAGACATTCCCTTACACAAAACCTCTTTCACCAGCATCAGATATAGAATACTTTCTGCATTTGTCACCTTTCAGGTCTAAGTTTCCAGCACGCTCCTTGTTATATGCAATTAGCCCCATGCCAAGGTTTGGTACATTTTGTAATAAATCCTTGACCACATTTGCTTTGGGTTTGGCAGCTCTGGAAAGGCTCTATTCATCCGGGCAGCAACAAGTCACAGGACTCGACACACTGCACAACTCACTCTCAGAATTCCAGCACGCTACAGATTTCAACAAACCATCCCCTCCCTCCTCCTCTGAAACAGTCTGACATATGAGTGTGATTAAGCAGGATATGAAAAAAACCCGCCAATCAATTTTTCTCTTTTTCATCCACCACCACCTTCCTCCTTCCACCACTTTTCCCTTCACACAACCTCCTGCCCCCCCACCAAGAAAACTCTCTTCTCTCCCAGTACTGCATGTTAGGTAGGAATCCTTTCTGGGGGTCTTTTGCCTGTATTTAAAACAGTAACCATCTGTTACTTGCAGGAAAGCTATCTCTCCTTCTCAGATTTCTTCAGCTTTGCAGCATTACCCTCACAGCAGAGCATAAGACTAGCTCTACACTGGGAAAGCTCTCCATGAGGCACCCAAGAAGAACAGCAAAACTGGGCAGTAAAATCGGACTGTCTTTTCATGGACAAGGCAAAAGGACAAAAACTTTTTTCAAACATTCAGAGAGCTATGACAAATAAGGGAGCTGAGAGATGTACCAAGCAAGCACACAAACCAGGAAGAGTATGAGTGGGAAACCAGTTATTATCACAGTACACAAACTGGATTTCTCTATACACTGCACTGTGGGTTATGCTTGCTGGCAACACTGGGATAATCCATTTTGGGCACTAAAAAAACCCACTAAGAAGTCAGCAGAGACCTGGGTAAAGAGGCCTCATCATACTTAGTAGCAGCATTGCAAACAGACCTCAAATGAACTTTTCTTTTAGCTAAGAAAGGGTGAAAAACCTCTGCTAACTCAGTATTATCTCATCTTTCATAAAAAGGAACCCCAGCTGTTACAGTACATAGCTTGACTCAGGTTACTCATATGACACCTTCCAGCAGTGCCAAAGCACCTTTGTGTGTGCTTCAATTCTCTTTTCAACTCCAGGCACATGCCTCCAAAGCTTCATCTTTCACAGCAACTTTTGCCTTTCTGCTGAAGGAACTCCCACAGAAATAACTGGAACACTGCTAAGCTGCAACACCTCCATCATCCCCCTCATCAGGCAAAATATTGACAAAAGGATATTTAGAGGGCAACAGCTAAGCTCCAAGGGTATGGTCAAGAATGAAGAGACCACACAAAAGGTCATGTTGTATTAATAGGCCAGGTTTTCTGAGGGTTTGATTTCTCCTGGAGTCCCTCCTTTCAAGATCCATCCTTCCTGGAGAACCTTCTCTTTGTCAGACCAAAGCCTGCAGCCAAGTTACCCCCTTTCAACACGGTAAATCATAAAATGCTGCAATCAACTATACCCAAAGGTAAAACCTAATGAGAAACTAAAAGAGAATTTAAACAAGAAGTTTATCTAATTAATATCTTTGCCTTGTTAAAACACTAACCTAAATTGCATCCTAATTTTATGTCATCATCTTGTTTGCCTGGAGCCACTGAATACCAGTATCCACAGTGAGATTTCCTCATAACTTTTTTTTTCTTAATCAATTTTCTACTGAATCCAAGACTTTACAAATAGTAGAACAACTACATGTAGCACAGTGAAGTCATATAATACTCCTCATCAAACCATAACGGCCATAGAATGTATTTGATTCATCTGAAGACAAGTCAGTCTTGCCTAAAACTTTTAAAGCTATGTAGCTTATGCTTAACCTCATGTCAAAAATCTGAGCTCACCTACTGCTCAAGCAGTGTCCATTTGTGTATCCCAGCTCAGTTTCCTACAATGAGGAGAGAATTTCATTCACAGCTTTTGGAGAACTCAGTTCCACAGCATCACATCATGTTTCCAAGGTTCCTGTTTACCTCAACACAAAGCATGGCTGTAACAGGATCAAACGCTGGAGAAGCTGAAAGATTATTTAATAAAACAAGAAGGCTAAATTTACACATTACCTTCAAAGATCCTTCAGGAGTTCTTACACAGCTCTCTCCCAATCACTCCATGACTGTGTACACATAACCCCAGGACAGAACAGCACTTACGCATCTCCAAAAGCCCTTTGCGAGTACAGAGGTCAGGATATGAAGTTCTACTAAGTTACTAAAGACTTCCAGCACACATGGGCCATTCCTCTGTTAATGATAAGGCCAAAAACCGGAATCGGAGTTTTCGCAACCGGCTTTTATTACCAACCATTAGTCTTACTTCTAAATTTACCAAACATTTCATAGACAGCAGAGAAGTGTAGATGTTTTACATGGGTACGAATGGTACCAGTCCTAATCAGAGGCAAAAAGTTTGACTTTCCCTGAAAGTCCAATTCATCTATTTTTACAAATACGTACACTTAACTTTAAGCAGTATTTACAAAAATACATACAGACATAAAAGAGCATAATAAATTAATAGCTTACAAGAGGCAACACTGACTAATGACAGATCTTACTCTTCTTTCCAAAGCACTGGCTCGAGGGAACACAGCAGATAAAATTACCTAAGTTGCCTTTCTGTGTTTTTGTTAATGCAAAAACTTTGGTATATTCTGAACTGTTGGTGTGACGTTGCCCAGCTGGAAGACATAAGCTTTCCTAAACAATTCAGAACTGAAATGTGACCTTACAGCCATCATCTTCTTTCGTATAGCCAAAGGATATGCTTGTTAGTTCATACAGGGCTTATCTTATCCATCAGATTCTCCTGCCTGAATGCTGATGTTGCCTACTCATGGCCATACTGTCAATAGAGCCTGCAAAAAGCTCTCCAGTAATCTGACTCCTGGTCATGGACAACAGTTAGTAAAAGTGTAAAAGCAGTTGTGCAAAACCCTTCACAGGCAATCATTACACGAATGCAATGGTCCAAAGTAGAAAAATATGCTCTATATTTTGTTTTAAATCCACAAGTTTGTCTTTTTCTTTGATAAAAACTGTTACCGGTGAATATTTTGTGCTACCAAATTTGTACATATATAAACGGTGACTATTATCTGAATCAGAGCTGCAAGTTCAGAGGCGAAATGACAATACTCTGAAACTGTTTACACTGCTGCAGCCGCACCTAAAACCAGTTCTCATGAGCTTATTTTCAGTGTATTTGTTGACACAAACATAGTGGGCAGTGTATTACAAAAATGAGAAGTGAAAGTGCCATTTCTTCTCTAACTCAAATAAAACCGATTGGTATTCATCAGAGTTTTCACTTCCCACATCTCATATTGCAGGGATCACTTACTAAAATCTGCATAGGGTTTTCTATTCACTTATCCTGGACTGTAATGTGATTATACATGGAAGAACACGTGTGCATATGCACTAGCAATTGAAACATGACAATTATTTTCTCCTTCATAATTTTCTCTTCTTCCCTCCATAAGTTATCCTTTTCAACACATTTCCCATGCAATCACCTCTTTTCTTAGAACAGAGATGTTTATTTTCATCATCCTGCATTCCTCTTCAAAAAACTTTTAACAACCACACATCTAGCCCACCAAAATTTGAAAAAAATAACAAATATCTAAAATGAAATTAAAACAAAGGACAAAACTTTTAACCCTTTGTGGTTAAGTTTTCCTCATGAGAAATATTACTGCACCATCATCTGCCTTGAGGGTGCAACTCCACAAACATCTACTCCAATAAGAACAGTACTCTCTGTCCTATAAAAATATTTATGACATTTCTGTCATTCACCATGCTCGGTCATACATTTCTGAGTCCAGGTTATCATGACACCAGTTACACTGATAAAATCATACCACAGACCTCTGATAAATTCCTATTTTAAAATAGTATAATTCTACCTTATAGTATGACTCCTGTTCATAAAAATGGTTACATCACAGCAAGGAAGAGCACAAGTTTTGTGTGGGAGAAGACTGGGGGGAAAGGAGAGCAGAAAACAGCCTGTCACAAAAAATCCTCTTTGCAGAAAGAGGAAAAAAATCTAAAGTTTTAACCTGACAATTACTAGCTTTCAGATAACAGCCCAATTCACTTCAATACATATTGAATAATATTAAATTATTACTAAATTAGTATTTAGTAATAATAATTGCAAGCTGTGGTTCACTAAGATAGCAACTACAGTTTCCAGGTGCTCAGTAATTAAAAAGCAGCAAAACTTCATGATAAAAAAAAAAAAAAGCTGAACTGGTACCAAGCCATTCTGCTGATACAAATAAATTTGAAAAATTTTTTGGAAAGTAATTTTATCTTGATAGATTTTATGCCAGATCAGGTATCATCCTTCTTCCTGCAGCTGGTACTAGGCAGCTATAAATACCTCATTGTATGCTCCTGCCAGGCGGAGCAAGTTCGCACATCTGACCTGGTTCAAATCCACATGGCTTGGCCATGCTGCAGCGCGCAGATGTAGTGACAAGGATTAATGATCGTGGCCTCCCAGGGTAACAGGCACTGTTTGACTCTTCCCAACACCCAGGGCTCACTCACCAATACCCGAGATGAACACGACTTCCACAATATGTTAAAGTGGGATTTCCAGCTGCAATATTAATTTATTCTTATTTAAACATAGGTAAATGAATAAAGTAATGTTTCTAATAATTACTGAAAATATATAAAAAAAAAATCTTATCTCACAAAATCAAAATTATTTGGCAAATTGTAAAGCATGATCTGATGGGAAACGTCCCATTGGGCATGGATCAGGCCTTTAATCTCCTACCTGTAGCTCATTCAGCTCCACCTTAGACTTGAAAAATTCCTGCTAACTTTAATGTCGCTTCATAATAAACTGTGCTTTTTATCCAAAGCTAACTGAAAGTTGGAGCTTTTGATGAGTGCTTGCTACTACATTTTCATTTCCCTTCGTCAAGTACACACACAAGTGCTGTAAATCTCTATCCTTTTAAATAAGGTCTTCAAGGGAAATTTTGGCAGCCAGACAGGAGCATGCAGCATGTTTGAAGTACTATAGGATTATTTTTCTTTTTTTTTTTTTTTTTAATCTTTTGGACTCAGATCTGAAAATCTTAAACAAATCCATTGCTCACCTATCTCAGATGACATTTTAATTGTAGCTTTTAACTACACATAGGCTAATGGAGGAAAAACGAGTAGAAAATTCTTTGAATATACACTCAAATGGAGAGGCGCTACTGACAATTTATTTTGTGCTGCTGAACTTTATATTAATGGGATACCTATAAATACTGTCAAATGCAATTAAAAAAAAAGCCTTTAAAATAAAATCTCTGGATTTCAAACGGGGGTTTTCAAACTTTATTTGCAGCATATAAGCATTTAAAATGCAAAAGTAATTTCATAATTCACAGTGTTATGGAAACAACTTCCCAAATTTCTATATATGCCACCTCTTACTGTTTAGGGGTTTTTTGTTCTGTTAAAAATTCCCACAAAGTGTTTGTGTGTGTACACATATACTTACATTCCCAGAGTTATAAATTGTAATAGGACTACCTGGTGATTTTACTTATTTATTTTGCGTTCAGCCAACAATAAACTTATCCTCTCTCAGTCAATATTATGACCCTCACAAAATACGTTCTCTAAGTCATCTTTATACACAAAGCCTTACTGACAATATTTACATTTGTGAAAATGTTTTAAAAGCACAGAAGGATAGGCATGCAAAAAGGGAAGTGGAATTTCCATGCTTCACAGCTATATGAAAAAAAAAAAAAAAGAAATGCCTGCTCGGTGGCTCTCTCCACATGGTACCACATTTGCTAGGGTCCTTCTTTTCCTTTGTAGCACTAATGTTGAGTGCAATTCTTCGCATGTATATAAAAACTAAACATATGTGGAATAACAGTATTCATAAGTTTCATGTGTTTGTTGGTGTATAATTTATTTAAAAGGATTTGCATCGCTGCAGAAACTTTGAGACTAAAACCAATTTCTTTCAGTTTTGACAAAATAAGTAGTGTTTTCTGTTGTTGTAGCTTTGCAATACTCATTGCATTTACTTTTTTCTTTTTGTGAACGATGACATTTGTAACAAACATAACTAGCTACATGCAGCTGTAAAGCCATTAAAGTAAAAAAGAGTAAGGATCACCTATTACCTCTGCTTTTCATAACAAAAGGCTGCAAAGATTATATCGAAAACTCATTCCCATTTATCTAAGCCAATATTCCCAAAAGGGAAGCACAACATCTAATCTTAAAAACTGCAAGGTGTCCTAGAGGCATAAAAAAAGGAAATAAAAATGAAATAGGAAAGCATATGCTGCAGAAACCATATACATTATCAAGAAAATTCTTTGTTAAAGTGGTGAAACAGTACATCTACATTAAAAGCTTCACAGAAGAGCTACATATTAGAGTGGATAGAGAGCAGTCAGGTGGAAAGGGACCTGGGGGGTACTGATTGACAGGAGGTTAAACATGAGCCAGGAGTGTGCCCAGGTGGCCAAGAAGGCCAATGGCATCCTGGCCTGTATCAAGAATAGTGTGGCCAGCAGAACGAGGGAAGTGATCCTTCCCCTGTACTCGGCGTTGGTGAGGCCACACCTTGGGTATTGTGTTCAGTTCTGGGCCCCTCAGTTCAAGAAAGATATTGAGGTGCTGGAGCGGGTCCAAAGAAGAGCAACAAAACTGGTGAAGGGACTTGAGCACAAGTCCTATGAAGAGAGGCTGAGGGAGTTGGGGTTGTTTAGCCTGAAGAAGAGGAGGCTCAGGGGTAATTTCATCGCTCTCTACAACTATCTGAAAGGAGCTTGTAGACAAGTGGGAGTCGGACTCTTCTCCCAGGCAACCAGCAAGAGAACAAGAGGGCATGAGCTTCGACTCTGCCAGGGAAGGTTTAGGCTGGATATCAGGAAAACGTTCTTCACAGAGCAAGTAATCAGGCATTGCAATGGCCTGCCCAGAGAGGTGGTGGATTCACCATCCCTGGAGGTTTTTAAAATAAGACTGGATGTGGCACTTAGTGCCATGATCTAGTAATTATGATAGCATTGGATTAAGGGTTGGACTTGATGACCTTGGAGGTCTCTTCCAACCCAGATAATTCTATGATTCTATGATCTCTCTTATTGCTGCAAGAGCTGAAAGAAACACTTAGCAACAAACTGCAAAAGTGTGTCTTGTATAAAACCATGTAAACTAACAGAAAAAAAACCTCACAGTAACATGAGAGGAGAACTCTACCAATGGTGCTCAACCACCCTCTGCCATCAACCTTTCTGCTGACCTTGGTGAGGTGTGGATGAGAACATACCACACGTAACACCTTGCTCACAAAGTTCTCCAACTTTGGAGGCAATCTTGAAATCTGCACTCAACAATTTAAAATACACATTTTCTGATGGGAAATGTAAATATGAAGGCATACCTATTAGAGGTATGACCAACAAAAAAGGCTTGCAACAGTTTTATACTGTGCTGGAAACCTGACGACGGGTTTTAAAACATTGCAGAAGATCAATACAAAATAAGTGCATGCAGAATTCTGGCTTAAATACTCATCATAATTCCTTTCCTCAAGCCATGAAAATCTGTTTGCATCAGGGCTATATTTCTTCACCCAAGTTAAAAACCTCTAATTTTCCACTGAAGCTAGGACTCTCATGTTTTACAAAATCATTGGCCTTACAAAGCTGAAAAGTTATCTAGAATTCAGAGTCAAGTTCTAAACACATTTTAAGATATTCCAGTGTGTGTTCTCCAGACTGAATCACTAAGATATATAATCTTACTTATAAAGCAATTGATTCACTCACAAAATACTCACGTCTACTTTATACTAGAAATTTTACAGAAATTATCAGAAAGGTCTGGCATCTAAAAGAATATTTTACTACATTTTCTTTGTAATTCATGTCATCTTCACTTCTCAACCATACTATCCTACTTAGAGCAGGGCTTGAAATTTAAAATGCTTATATGAAGTTTTAGTCCTAAATCCTATTATCTTTATTGAAAAAAAAAAATGCTTGGTTTTTTTAGACCTTTTGAAAAATCCAGAAACAGAGATTTAATATATTAACTCCAGCAGCATTAGGCTATCAATGCAGCTAAACAACTTCTTCCAGAAAGACACTTGAACCTAAAATATGATATATTGCCTGATTAAGGATTAATTATTTGATCCTAAAATCTTACACAGGAAATGTAAAGGTCTGCTTGCTACCTAACAGTATTTAAAAATCTTAGGAAAAGTTTACAAAAAGCTTTATATTTGCACTATATAAAATAAATGTAAATACAGGCATTATAAACAGAACAACTTGTATATACAACTACAGAAAACCGACACTGAGTCTCGATTCCCCTTCAGCCAAAGTTGATACTTGACTTAAAAAGAGAAAACAAAGTACTGCTTACAAAAAGGCAAGTACAGACTCAATTAAACGTCACCTAAAAGAAGTAACAGCATATTGCAGCCACATGAAAGTTGTTTGTTTAATCCTTCAGCGAAAGACTAATTAGTCAATAAACTTCACTGCGCTCAGAAAGTGCAATGTTTTTGAGAGCTGTTTGCGATCTGTAAATTGTATTGTTATTACTAGCACTGCTTTTCAAAAAAACTGTAACATCATAACATGCACTGTATAAGACCCAAAAGCTGTGGGGCACTTAACTTCTGTCATTGCCAAATATTTGTTTTCTCTCCAGTAATGCCAAAATAACTATGAGAGAATTGGTGAGAGTCACAACTTATGTGAACTTGCTCACTAATTGCTGAGAATCTCACCATTTCTAAGGATCTTTTTATGGACTTGTATGCAAGCTAATATTACCATCTCTGTTTTAACATCAGTCTTTATAAATGTACTTGTATATGATGCCTTTTCTGCACAGCATATTTGTATCCTGTTTGCGGTCACTTCCTCAAGCTATTGAGACAGAAAAAAACCCATCCCGAAACGCCACCCCTGTCTTTTCAGAATGAACAACCCACCAAGTCTCAGGATTAAAAAAAAAAAATTCCTTTCTCTGTTCAGTCTCAGGATCAGTCTCTCCTCCAGTAACATCTTAAGCAAGCATCATTTTGTTCTTAACTTCTTGAGTTTGAACAACTGATTTTTTCCTGGAATTTAAAGCAAATTGAATGACTAACACCACCGATAACAAAAAACCACCCCCTCACCTTCCAGTTCCTTGGTATTAATCTTAAGGACAGTCATAAAGCCGCAAAGAAAGAGATAGAGCACTCAATGGCTTTTAAACAACTGCTACCACATTTTAAACGTGTGTTTTTGCAAAGCCTCTAAGCCTCTATTGCTCAAACCACTTGTGGTTTCTCAGTAGTTCTGTTTCTGAATGATTGTGTCTTTATAAAATAAACATGTTTGAGACCATATTACTTCCATGTCTGTTGGGAATAATTATAAAATTAGCTCGTTCTAATTTACACTTGTGGGTTTTAAAAACATAACCAAATACCATTGTGAGTCTCCTGGTGAAACCAAAGCCTGGTGTGTCAAACATAGTTTAGATCATGCACATAGACTTTGATTTTCTCAATGTGCAGTCTGATCTCTACAGCAAGCTTAGTACTTTGGGTTTGTCTTCTAATTCTCCAAATAAGTATTCCCATTCCCTCTGGAACTGTTCCTATTCATTCAATATGCCAGTAGATTGTGCAATTATACAAACAATTCAATTCTAGATAGAAAGCTGTAATTATCAATATGTGGTATCTTCATGTATAACTTCAATAGTCTGCAATATGTTGTTCAGCCATAACACATAGAGGATCTTTGGCTGTTGAATATCTCTGTGTCCCAAATACAATGGAGGGACCTGCTACAGTTCCAGCTACATTAGCTAGGAATGTATTTGTCTAGCCAGCAGTATTCAAGAGAGCAACACACGATTTATTTTAACTGTGCCCTTCAGTCCCACTGATTTCTGTGATCTAAATTAGGATTTTCCAGGAAAAGAATTTATCACATTATCATGATACTTCTATTATACTACCCTGTGTGCATTAGGTAGTCATGACTGCAGATAATTTCCAGGAAACTGCAGTGATCAGCTTATTTCCAAAGTGTTTTCTGCTATTCTAGTAGCAGAACTAGTTGACACAGTCAGTGTTTTAATGCTAACATGCCAGGATTTAGTTAAAATAGTCTCAGTCAGCAACAGCCAATTCAGACAGATCAAAATCTTACTCAGCTTCCTCCTTTTTCACTCTAGACTTGCCACCCAACACCTGATCAGCAGTGGATTTGCAACTTCATGGATCCACAAGATGTGCATTTGTAATGAAGATTATTTATTTCATATGATCACATAGGATTGTTTCCACTCCCTGTGGCTAGAACAACTTGTGTTAGGCATCCCACAGCTTGTCTTTTTATCCAAGGCCAGGAGAGATGTAAATCGTACTTTCTGTACCAAGATAAGGTGGGTTTAATTTCTCCATTTATTGCCTGCTTTTGACCCCTCAAGGCTGCAAAGGTAATATTACTCTGCCTGTACCACCACAACTTGTTTTACCCTGTTTTCATCTTTTCATAAATACCTGATTTTTTTTTTATTTTAATCACATTGAAGCTAATACTTAGTAAGCAACTTCTCCATGCATAGGCATGGTCTGTGTTTTCAGACTTGTTCCACATTTCTCAAGCACTGTATATTCTCCTTCCTCCATCTTCATTTTTTAAATATTTTTTGGTACTATTTCTCCTGCTTTGTTTCCCCCTGCAATATATACATATACGTATATGTGAGGTACAACACAAAAAAAAACAACCCAAGACTGACCCTATAGCTCAGGAACCAAGAGTGGGAGTAGAGAGACAAAGAATTGGTTATAGAACACGTTCTAACCTGTCACAGTGAGACAAAGCTCAACTTGATCGCCTCACTCAGTATGAGTGAATGTATGATCAGATATAGACATTTTCTTACCCTCAGTCAGAAATGCAAAAGTCAATATCGAGCTAACAAAGTTTCTTTTGACACTGAAAAAAATCACAATGGAAACTTTTCAATTACTGACTGAAGTTTATGGTGAAGAGATCTCATAGATCAAGACAGTGGTCAAAGGAACCCATTTTTTCGATAGATGATGTGAAAGCAAAACCAACAGAGATCCTTAACAGCTTTTCAGAAAATGATCTGTGGAATTGCTTTGAACATTGGCAGCATTGTATGCAGCTGTGTGTCAACTCAGTAGGGAACTACTTTGAAGGTGATCATAGATGATTTTCTTAATTTGTTAAACAGAGTTGCAAGCACAGTCTCTTTTTTTTTTTTTGTGTCAGACCTTGTTTATCCCAATACAATCTTACTCTCAGCCTGCCCCAAGTTCAGTCCTGCCAGATCTAGTCATAAATGATACTGTCCCTTTGCTCACTTTTTCTAGCTTATTATAAAACCACTTACTTTGGGCTCCAAATTCTCAGTCAGGTTGGCCCGTTCCAGCCTGACTTCCCAGATCCTGCATTTCACCTGTCAGCAGAGGATTACACTACCCAATTGCCTTGAACGGGGGTCTCAAACTCTCAGCTCCCACTGTTCTCCTGCTCCTGCAGCGTAACGCGCATCACATGCTGCACAGTGACCAGTGCTGGCAGAGTGCAGGGGTCAGTTGCTCAGCGCTGCTGCCAGGGAGAAACAAGGTGCTGGGACAGATAAAATAGAGAGGAGGTTCGGATTCGGCCTGTGGGATGCGAGTTTGACACCCCTGGCTTAGAAGCTTCTTGTACTCCCTTACTGATTCCTGTCAGCTCCTCATTAGCTCAAATTAAACATTACTCTCTTCATATGAGTACTGATGATGACAGTGTGATAGGAAGGGAAGACACTGGAGTTGGTGTTCCTGGGCCATCTCCTGTCTTCCAGGATACTCTCTGCATCACTAGCTTAAGAATCTCTACTTCTTCCTGTCATGCATACACATCCATATACATATACATGTGTGTGCATGCATACGCATGTGCATAAATACATAGAACATAGACACACTACAAACACACCTGTATTTAAGTGACTGAACAGAGTGCAAAGCACCACAGCCTACACTGCTGCTTTTTAACATCCTCCATGGTGTATTTTTCCAGTGCATTCTCAAGAGTTGATTCATTCTCTAACCCAATATAAAAGTCAATAGTAAACATTGTATTTAAAGCCTGAACTACACGTGGGGTATTCTACCAGCCTGGTTTTTCAAGTGCACTTGAGTTTACCTTCTGGCTATTTTAAAGAATGAGTAACCTGTTCCACTCCATTCAGCAACATCCACTCCTCCCCCAACCTCCCTTTCCTAATCATCTTTCAGACATAAGTCAGCCACAGTGTGGGAAAGAGATATGTTTTAACTAGTGACAGTAGTCACCTTTCCAAGCTGAAAATTGCTTACAAGTAATCTGAAACAGTTATTACAATAAGGAACAGGAAAGGTAACAAGATGTTCCCTTGCATAATTTACTACACAAATCAGTCTTGTTCTACTGATATTTGTTCTACATTATAACACACAACTAAGTTATGCATTGATAAACTGAAAGTCATGTGGACAGTTATTGAAGAATGGCTCCCCAGTCACAAAACATGGTATACTTCACTGACTCAATGACTCCGCTGCCAGCTATATGTAGTACTAGAAACATAAATGCTACTCTGTTCTCCTCCTTCCTTGAAGGAATCACAACTATAGTTACTGTCTATTTCAGACGCCTGGCTTTATATTTTGATAATTAGATTACTACTAATTAGTGGAAATCACCAAAATAAACAAGTCAAGACAACGTCCAACTTCCTTGAAAGTATACCTTCCCCAGCAAAACATTTCAGCAGTATTGAAGATCTGTTCATATTCAAGGAAAAGAGTAACCTTATTTTCCTTGCTTCATTTGTGATATAAAACTTACTCCTGCATAGTGTTTCCAAAAACATGAAAAAGCAGGTCAAGCTCCTTTGAGGCAAATATCATTATTGGGGACATCATTTGCTTTCTGACGCAGCTCTCTGTTGAGGGAGAAGACAGCAGAACACTCTCAGGCTTAGTCGTAAGCCAGACAAGTATGAAGACTGATGCTTCCCCAAGGGCTTCTTGATTTTTTAAAAAAGGGTCAAGGAAGAATGAATTACAATACATAAAGGGAGGATTGTTTGGTTTGGACTTGAACCAGGTTGTGATGAAAACAAAAAAAATCACACCTTTTGTCATAACTGGAAGGGAAGACATAGAAAAGCTGAAGGACACATTCTGGCCTTCCCCTCCTGAGGACCTGACTTTTCCAAGCCTGTGATGTTAACTCAGACCACTCTTGGCAGAAAGCACAGCTGAGGAGGCAGCCTGTTGGCATCCTCAGTTTTCAAAGTGTTCGTCCTACACTTACACAGAATTTGCAGACTTAAACTTTCAGTGTATAATACAGAAGCATATAATGTTGAAAATAAGGCTAAATTAATACTTAAGGGCAGTCTTTTCGAAGCAAATTGTGTGTAGGAGGCAGAGAATATATGGGGAAGCTTCAGAGCTCACAAACTGTAGCTTTCTTTCAGTAATACCATTATCTGATACTGCCTGTATAGCTCAAGTCCCTCCCACAGCTACACGCAAGCAGTGATTCAATACAGCCAGAAACTGAATCTGCCACTGATTACATATGGGAATTTTTGTCACTAAGCACAATTCTTAAACCCTACTGGTTACTGATAAACTTAAGTATGAACTCTGTGCTATTCCACTCCTACAAAGTAACCGAGAGCAAGTGGTGCTGCTGCTCTGTCTGTGCACCCACAGGGAGCCACACACCACAGAGACTTTGAACAAACTGATTTTTTCTAAATAGAGAAAGAAGTGCAGTGCAGCCAGATCCAGCACATTAAATATATCACTGAGCAAGGCTTAATGGGTGTACAAGAAACACGGAGTAATCTTTAAGGAGACACAAACTCCGCTCAACATTCAGAAAAAACATGAGCATGCTGCTTGACCAGAGGACCATGACTAAAGGGGGAGGGGGGAAGGGGGAAGGGGGAAGGGGGAAGGGGGAAGGGGGAAGGGGGAAGGGGGAAGGGGGAAGGGGTTCAGACAGACTCAATTAGATCACAAACCAGTAAGTTTTTATGTCCTTCAACATAAGTTTTGCCAAAATAAGATTAAGCTCAGGCCATATGAATTTATCTGTAAATTATTATTAATATACTTTCATGTATTTTAGCATAGCAATTTTTCTCCCTGCATCTTTAGCAATCTAACACTGGAACACATTCCTTCACTAAGAGACCGCAAGTTCTCAAAGAGATGTACCATTTCAGCATGAAAATTTACTTCGCCTCTCACGACTGAATGCGAATTCATCCAATAACAATTTCACCTTTGGGATTATACATGTTGAGTAAACAAAACCACAAAATGTGAACATTTGAAATGATGAGCAATGGCTTCACAAGTCACAAGGGGGCAAGGGCATATCAGAAGAATTCTACTGAATGAAAGGGATTTCTTTGTGTTTATCAGTGGATAAGAGGTCAAAGTTAAAGCCTACATTGAGAAACCACTGATACAATTTGAAATAATATTTTTATAAAACAAATATTTTAATTTTATATTTTGTTAAACAAGAAGTAAATGTAACTCTTAATATCTACCTACTCAGACAATTATAAAGGTGATTATTGCTTTTTCACATTCTCTGAAGTAGAAGTCATAGTACAGTATCTGTAAATTGACAAAATCTGCATCTATATATAGTGGCACGATTACACTGCATTAAAGTACTCCTCAAAAAAGCTGTGTAATGCTTCCAAGGAAAACCTCAAGTCAGCTACACCAGCACAAACACACAAATACTACTTTTGGTGACTCTTCCGATTTCTCTTCAGGTTCGCTAGAGTTTTGAGTCTTTTTCTCTTTTACAAACTATTTAACTTCCACTAAGTAGACTTATGCCTTGCTGGTCTTGATAATCTAAACATACACCTGGAGCTTTCATACTATCATCCAGTTAAATGCATGCCAAATGAGTCAAAAGAAGATTTGTAGTACTGTCACAGAGTAGGCAGTGACCAGCTTATGCTTGTTAAAACACATTATAACCCTGAATTAGAGACCACAGCTACTGTTGGATAAGCAATGTTAAATGACAATGTATGAATTCCAGGCCCTTTGAATAGAAATTGAAAAAGGCTTGTGCATGCTACCTGCCTTGCACTACACAGGTGGTCAATCTGCTGCACAGGTGGTAACTCTTAAACCAGACCAACCCCATTCTTTGCAGTTGTCACATCAAGTCTATCTGCAAACACTTTTCAAATTTTGCCAAATGGAAATAAGGAAAGATAGTGCCATATTGATTTCTGCCTCAAAAATTGCAATTACGAGGTCAACACTATATCTTTAAATGTTTCTTTCAGATTTTAACGTTATACTCTACAAAATATATAAAACATCAGACCTTTTAGCACAACATAAAAAGAGCCATAAGAAAAACCTGCCTCTGAAAACATGTTTCCCCAACACTGGGGAAAACATGTCTCCCTTCTCCATCTCCTGCTTCTGACAAGCAGAACTGGGACAGGCATTTCCTGCTTACTTTTGAACTCATATCTCAATTAAAATAAGTCTGAAGACTCTTTCCTTCTCATATCAAATCTCTGTGCTCTCATGTGACAACATATAGAGTGGTAAAGACCGGACCAGGCAAGCCTACACATTTTCTTTGAGAAGTGGCATAGACAGAACTCTGCCATTTCTAAGAGCTTTCACTGACTGTGTGCAAGCACAATGGAGTGAACTTGGACAGGCCAATTCAATGGCATATAGAAAAATCTCACATATTCCTGCAGTAGAACAAATTGCTATCCACTTTGTCATGCTGATGTACAACTACTTGCTTATCTTCAGAACCTTTACTGATACCTGTTGTAGAATTATGCATTCCATTCCCAATACAAGTTATGTTATCACCTAATGAACTTACTACAAAGTACAGAACTTGGGAAAAAAAAGATACCAAAATAAACAAACCCTCCATTGACAAACTATCTATGAACTCATAATAATGAACAGTGTCTTATCTTTATCAGCGGATGCTGTCTTACCGTTATCAAGAAAAGCTGAAACGTCCCTTTCTCCTATTCAGCTCCCAAGAACAAAAGAAATGAACTCCACCCTGTGGGCAAAGAACATTTTTTTAAATAATTAGTGATATTCTGAAAGAAGGTTTAATTCATTACAAAATAATATAGACCTTCTAATTCTGGTATCATACTTGGGTAAAAATATAATGATAACTGGAAAAAGGCCCACTGATGGCATAGAATCATAAAGTTGGAAAAGACCTCTGAGATCAAGTCCAACCACACCTATCCCCTTCCTAAACCATATCCCTAGGAAACTCATCTACCCGCCTTTTAAACACCTTCAGGGATGGCAACTCCACCACCTCCCTGGACAGCTGTTCCAATGCCTGACCACCCTTTCAGTGAAAAAAATTTTCCTGACATACAGTCTAAACCTCTGCTGTGCAACTTATGGCCATTTACCTACTTCTATATTCCTAAATATACCTACTTATATATTTACTACATTATTTCAACAAGTAACAAGCTCCTGCCTGTAACAAACACATGAACTCAAACACTTCCATGGGAGCAGGATAGTGTTTGTACTGCAGAAGATGCTGTAAGTCTTAGTTAGGATGAGATGAACAGTCTCATAAGCAGCAGAGAGACCAACATTCATCTTTTTTTCTGTTATGTAGCCATAAATGCTTTACTAAAGCCCACAGCAAGAGCAGTTTGTCAGCTACGGAAGACTGAAGACAAGGCTGGAAAATTATTGATGGATGCTAGAAGCAAAAGAGAAATAGAAGGTGGAGCAGCAGCTATAAGTAGGATGATGATGATGATGGCTGCTGGAGAATGAACACACTACATGCTTGTACTGTAAGGAAAAGCAATTTCATGGGTTGAATTAAAGGCACAAGGGCACAAAGGCAAGGAGAAACAGGAGGACCAGAGCTTTTGCTTCTTCGCTCCTTATAACTACTCCATTATCACACTAGAATGTGAAGCAGAAATTATTCATTTAGACTGCTTCCCTAAAGTCCTTACAATGTCACTGCTTATCTTATCTGAAGTAGTTTTACATGTATCAACACCAATTCCAAGAGGTACAGAACGGCTCATTTTCATTCCTGTCCCAGAATGGCCAAATATTTATCATTTCCTTCACGATACTAGAACAGGTAGAAATTTGCAAAGGCATAAATACAACTGACTTGCTGATAATGGTCCCATTAAAGTAGCCATTCTTTTTTCTACAGTAGTTTTGTTGCTCTAGAGTTGTTAAATTCTGGTTTTGAAATGGAAAATTAATGTTTGTCATTAAAGAAAACACCTAGGTAATGCTTCTGATTTTTAAGTGCCTCTAATCATCAGATGCTACACATTTTTATTTTTAAATAAGCAAATAGGTTGCAATGACATATTTAACTCACAGTGTATGTTACAGTTTCCCTTTTTCCAGGATAAAAGAGAATCTTCATGTGTTTTGTGCATACTAGTTCTATGAATAGTCGTGTAGAACAAACTACTGAAGTGAGTGATCATTTAGTTTGCTTCTAAATGGTGAGTACATCTTCCCCAAAATACCTGTAACCTAACAATCTGGGAGCACTCATGCATCCATAATATATATTTCAACTTAGATTAAAAGCAAAAAAGTTACTGACTTCACTCCCTAGAGTCACTGTAGGGATTTTGAAGGCTTCCATTTTCATTGTTGAGTTTCTTCATATGGCCTAAATATTGAAGATTCTGCCCCTTCACATCAAATTGTGCATGTAAGGTCATATCCATTATGAAATATTAACTTAAATAGCTTTCATGCATCCTAGAGGTTTGACTGGTGTTTACACAAAGCTACAGATAGAAACGGTTTAGCAACTTACTCCAATGCAGTCTATATCCATATTTCATCAGCATTTTTTTTTAACATGTTCAACACAGCAACTCTCACCAATATCAAAAACTTCCTCAAGTTAGTAGCCATTCAACAGCTAACTCTTTTCCAAGCATTCACATAGCTCTGCTTCCCTCCCTCATCCCCCTGGTTCATATCTAAAGAGGCAGATGCACAACTCTTGCAACATCATTTTGTGACTGAGCAAGTCCAGTCATCAGCAAACCAGGCTTCGTGCGATGACCTGCCTGCTAGCTGCTCAAGGTTATGGTGAAGGGTTGCTCCTAAAAGCTTCTGCACAGTAAGGATCCCATCAACTAAGGGATATAAATCTCTGAGTTCAAAGTAATAGCGATAATAATCAAGCACCGTAATTTCAGTATTAAAACCAAAAATTTTATTTAAATTTTAAAACTAATTTAAACTCTACTCTGAGGTCTAGGTTAAAGTAAACTTGCCTTCCAGAGCAAAGGTTTTAAGTTTATAAGAAAATGAACAAGGAGCTAAAAAGTGATTGCAGTAAACATTAATGCCTCTATCTCTTCCATCTGAAGGGTCATCATTTTCCAGCAAACCTAGCTTGACCCATCAGTCTCAAAGTATAATTTGTACCTTATCCCAGGACGTCTGTGGAGGAGAGGAACAGTCACATGCAAATCAACTCTTATTTCACCTTGTTTACACTTGAGACAGCAGTGGAAAGCAGACAGAAAATGCTAACTCCATGCTCATGCACAGACAAAAGAAAAAAAAAGAAATCTGTTTCTGAACAGAAAAGGCAAAAATCTTGGATAAGCATGTCACATAATTGTTTGAACGTCACAATTTCTCCCATTAAATCCTTCTATAAGGAGTCATTCATATCTGTTTGACCGTGTCCTCTCACACAGCTAAAAAGAGGGATGAGGATCTGATTTGGAGGTTGCAATTTATGTAAGCAATTAAATTTCTATGACCTTCTTCTGGAGGAGTTTAAACAGGGTGATTGGTAGTGAAGAATGATAACTTCTTCCCTTCAACTCCCACAACGGAAGAATATTGTCATTCTTTGCATTTCACCATGTTCAACAAAACATGATAGGGACGTTTTCATATGATCTTCCTGTTTTCAAGAATCTCTAGAAACTGTTTTCTTAGTCTTTTTTTCACTCTTTTTCTCAACTCCAACCCGTAAAGAGCAGGGATTGATCTCGAGTACATACGTCTTACAAGCGAATGCCCTCGGTAATCACAGCGCAACCTATCTAGTTCGAAATAATTATTTCCACTTACAAACAGCCTTCAGGTATATGCTTTCATTACCTTATTTTCATAGTATTCTTGAAGAATTCTCCCATGCTAAATTAATGCTAAACACAAAAACAGTGATACTTTCACTACAGACAAGGCAAGTCTCTATTCATGCTTTAGCCATGACACTGCATGCAAGCTTCCGGCTTCTAAAAAGCATCTCTTCTTATTTGACAATGCTTTCCACTCTTGCCCCTAATCTATTTAACTTTTTTATCTAGAGCAAATGCCTAACAAACAAATGTTTCAGCCAACATTTTTTCATGTGTTATCCGTATAAGCTGGGTTAAAAAGTAAAGATTTTTGTTTCATTATCAAAAAGAGAGAAAAGCCTAGAATGAGTAAGAAATATAATACATAAAAAATAAGCAATACAACTAATGCTGTGCTTTAATGGACAAGTATAGCTGCAATAAGATATCCATGTGTCTGATCTCAGAATTGGTAGACAACCAATACTGGAGCCAAAGAGGTCAAGGACCATTATTATGCGAGGAGAATTCAGTTAGCATTCACTCTAAATTGCATACAAAACACCCATAATCTCGAGCTAATTCATCATTCCTCTTAAACCCCAAAAGAACACAGACAGAAACTTAGCACTGGCTAACATGGATTTCATGAGTAAGCTGATATTATGGCAATAAAAAAGCTGTGAAACACTAAAGTAAGCATAAAAATGTCCTCTTTCATAAGAAAAGGAAACTTTTTACCACAATTGATATTTGTTTTGATTTCTTAAAGAAAGCTAAACAATATTTTCATCATTCTCTCCCAGCTCTTTCAAAAATCCACCTGTGGTCCAAAGCAGACTGAGGGCCAAAGGCTCAGTGGCCATGAGCAGGAAGCTGCCCTTTCCCCCTCGTGACATTTGTCAGCCTTGCAGGCAAAAGCTGAGAGAGAAGCACAGATTGGAATAATTACACAGATAGTTTGAGGCTAATTAAGCAAATTACTCAGAATCCATAGTATTTAAAATCTATGGAGAAAATGAATAGATTCTATCAGAAAGTTTCTAAGGGAGACAGATTATAGAAAAGTGCTACAGCATGAAGAAAATGGTATTTCACGTGATACAGCCTACATGAAAGAAATATTCTAAAAGGAAAAGCCTTTGAGAAAAAATTGTCACATATGTAAACATTACATATAAAAATATGTAGCCTGATTGTAGAGACACAGATAATTCTTCTGGATATCAGTTTTCATCAGTGACTTCAGTTCTCAGAAATCAATTTAATGCATTTGCAGTTGACTGTACCTACAAATTTTATCAGGGGAAAAATATAACTGGTATACAGACAAGAGGCTGAGTAGGCACATCATTCTAATTATAAACAGAAAAAAAAATAAAACATCTGAAACGGAATCAATTTCTCCCCTCCCATTAGACCACATGATTTCGTAGCAAGACAGAATCACATAAGATACCAGTTTTACTCAGATCAGGGCAATTTCAAGTTTGCAATTTTAAAGTGGCATATCAGTGAGACAAGCAGAAGGTTCTAAATAGAAAAACAAAACAGAAAAGAATGCTCAGCAAAACAGCTGAATTGACAGAAACCTTCAGCTGAGAACTGAATCTTTGGAAAGACGCAATTCTAGCAGGAAGATAGCCATCAGTGAGCAAGACTTAATTCTTCTACCTGCCACACCCGGTCAAACACCACGGTAAACTACAGCACAGCGTAGATAAAATGTCCTTCCACCAACTTAAACATAATTCACAGATATAGTGAAACTCTTCTCCACTGGTTTCGTAGGTTCCCAATGGCTGCCAGCATTTAGGTTACCAAGAAAACACAAAGCCCTTTCTTTTGACATTCTTAAATTATCACAAAAACAAAGCTACTGCTGCTTTGCCATACACTGAAGGCACACACATATTGATGCATTTCCGTAAGGCCTTATTAATTCCCATTTTCTGTACTTATTTTGCTGCAAATTAGTGCTATCTGAGAGATTCTCCAAGGTGCAGGTGCTATAAAAAAAAACCACAGATGATTTCCTATGCAATGAAGTGCTTGTTTTGCTCATGCTTTCCCATATCCACTCATTAATATACTCTCCTTGTCTACCGTTCCATGTCATTCAGGCATTCACACACTGCGCCTTCTTCGCTCGCTATTAGAAAGGTGAGCACCTATCTAAACATCCAGTATGAAACCTAATTCACCTGTTTTCAACTGAAATACACACACAAAAAAAAAGACATTTCACTCTTTTTGGAATAATACGTTCAAATATTTTCTTAGCCTGAAAAGACTAAACTCTGCCTTTCCAGTCTGAAAAGTCTCTGCAAAGAAAAACAGCAGTTACATTCCCCATGTTACAAATAGCATAGGGAATTGATGGCTTCAAGTATTTGCTGCAATTGTTCTCATAGTACGAAAGTATCACAAATCAGAGGCTCAAGAAGAAAAGCTTAGTTTTTAATTCATGTGACTAGGTTAGATTTATCACACAATTAACAGGATACAACACAATCATAAAGAAGTGAGATGACAAGGGCTGTCGTTGCTTAGCATGGGAATTTCTTCTGGTCTTGGGAGTTGGGTTTTTTCTTTTGCTTTATTTTGTTTTTAAAACAAATTATAGATTTTTCAGTTCCATAGACCTTTTATGTTCAAAAGTTTGATAAACAGCTTCAATAAATAATTAATAATTTGCTCGGCTTCAAAGGATTTCAATGCCTCCCTATCAGCAGAATTCAGTAACATTGTACTCTTTCCCACTTAATTCATGGACAAGAAAACAAGAAATTGAACAAATGTAATCACTTAAAACAAAGTCAACTTTTAAAAATTTTCTATGAATTTTAAGTACAAACAAAATGAGACAGTATAAATATCCCTTAAGTCTACATGGCTCTATTGAGTCTAATCAAAGTTGTCAATATTATAGTACTGTTTTCTAGCAGTTGTGAAATTAATACTTGAGACATTCTAGCATTGTATTTAACTCAGTAGTAGAGGAGAAAAGGCACTACAAAAACTACATGTTGGTGTTATGAATCATGTATTCATACTTTTTAAAGCAACTACCACAATTAGTTTGAGGCAGGTAATTTTAAGAAAAGAGTCAGAAAATACATTTCAAAGGACTAAGATTACGAATTTAACTACTGCTTCCACCTACACTTATGAACTGGAAATTCATTTCCAATTTCAAGCACAGACTTCAACCCAAAGACCTGTTTTCTTCTCTACACACAAACTGGCTGGCCCTAAGTAGAAATACGAGGACTGTGCAGCTACATTTGCCACGTGGAGCTGATGGGAGACTTATTAGAGATGTTGAAAAGAGCTCTAGGCTACGCACTGTAAAGAAGAGTGCTATGTGCTCTATGGAAATAACATCGATATGTACACTGAGGCATGTTTGGGAAGACAGAACTCAAAACTATCAGACGCTGATGACAAAAGCAAATATGTATATTCGAAAAGCACTTGACATACTCAATAATGCCCCACAGAGCACTAACAAAGCTTAAGTACACAAAATCAGATACGATGAAGTACATGCCAAGGAGCAGCAGGTCGCCACCAGCCACCTTTCCTTTTCTGTGATGGGTACTTATGCAAGAGTGGTTGCCCAGTGCATGTACCTGGCTGATGCATGCAGCATTAGGATGATGATCCTAGGGACACCAAGGGCCACACATTCTCCACCCTCCACAGCTGTCATGCAGCCTGCAAGAATCACCCCCAGGACAGCAGTCCAGAGTAACCAACACCTCCTTCTCACTTCTGAATGCATGCTCTGCATTATACTGTGACATCCACCTGAAATATATAAAAGGTCTCCTAACAGACCCACTTTCTCAGCTTAATCTGTAATTGTTGATCTTTATTGGTACAGTAGACCACAAGCATGGAATGCCTATTAAAACAGAAAAATATTTATCCATTAAAGCAAATGTCTAAATAATTTCAGGGTGTGCCTATAGATTAAAAACTTCTTCCATTGAAATATCACTAGTGAAATATATTGTAATATCTATTCATACACAAGATTGCTCCAATATGAAAGAAACAGACACAATAGAAGGTCACAAAAAATGTTACAAAACAAATTTTTATTCTGTTTTTCTAAATAAGGCTAAAAATGTAAATAGATATTGAAGAACACCCACAGGAGACAGAATTACAGATCATTCCAGGCTGATGCAGTGAAATACAAGAAAGTTAAAGCATTCAGCATAAAAATCAGACTGATTTCTAAATATTTCCTTATTTACAAAATGAGGTACTATCACCATTTAAAATAAGGAAGAAGCCCTATTGTCTTCTATTTTCTGACTTCTTACAGAAGCACTCTGTATTTTGTACTAAAAAGACCAATGCACCACATACCGTAAGTAATATACGGTGAACTGGGGAAAGGAACACTGAACTCCTTTCTTGGTGGACACAGTCAAGCTGCCATGTTAAGCTACAATACAAATGACAGCCAGATCTTTTCCATTTATGAATATTTCATTGCCTTGAACAAAGGAGAGCAAAAGGGTGACTTTTCCATTGCAACTTGGAATACGGTACACCATGCTATTTCAAACTAGATGGCCACTCTACAAACACTGCTGGCTTGATGACATCTCACAGTAGCAGTCAAACACTGGAGTAGAAAGTCATTTGTGAACCAAATGGTTCAAATGAAAAACGCACCTCATTATAGCAGAAAGCAAGCTACTACTTCACTGCAAGAGAGTTATTTGTGAACTGAATCTCAGAGCATGTTTCCTTTTGCTTACATTTACTCTGGAGGTTAATGTTCTTAAAATACATGGGCTGCATACTAAATAACAGTCACAGGATTTGCGTGTATATATGTATTGTTTATGTGTAAATATATATTTGGAAGTTGTATGAAAATTAGGCATGATTAGAAGCTTAGCCATAAGAATATTACGTAGGCATGAAGAGTGTATAATATTACCCTTGGACAATTAAGGGTCAGAAGGTCAGCCCATGCCTACAGACCTTTCCTCAAAACAAGGTTACCGCAGTGACCTCCTCAGAACACCTCCCAATGTATTTTTTTGCCCATCTCTGCTCCAGGTTTTCCACGTAGCTAGAATTCCACAGATGGTCCCCATTGCCCCCAATGAAATGCAATGGGGCAATGGGAAGTGCTCTTTCCAGACGAATTCCCCAGAACAGGATTTCATTTCTTAGACAGCAGAGGGATATTTTCCAGAAACTCATGATTCCCAGGAGCACAAGAATTGGCTAATACTAAATCATTCTATAATCTTAGAAATTCTGGTAGAAGTTTAAAAAACATTTTCAGAAGGCACTGATTTTCCAATAAATGCTTAAAGCTCTTTGACTATTATTTGGTAAGTGTACATTAGAGGATTTGGGTGTCTCTTTTCATTGTTTCAATATAAACAGCATAGTCTTCACAAAGCCTATGCCAATGCAATGCTTTTAAAGTTTCAATCAGCTACTTTAAACATGGTATTCTAATGCCCTTTAATAAACACACAAAACAGCCAATAGATCAATACTTCAGTCTTTCCTTTGTCTTATTTTATTTTATTATATTTGTTGAAATTAATGATTTGTTAAGTTTATTTCCCTTCAACCATATCATCTGTGTTTCTCAAAGTTCCTTAAAATTACTTAAATAACAAAAGACATTACGATGTAAACATAAAAGATATTTTAGCATATGATTTCCTAGCTGGTTACACCTCAACACACACAGATGTGTCCACACATGCACTTCATGTCCTCACAGTATTACACCCTTTGACAAAAATAATCCAAACAGAATATTTGCATTCAGATTCCATGTTTAACGATCCTTTTCCATGACTCTATTCACATTTCTAGTGAAACACCTCAATTCCTGCATTGCATCTCCATTTTACACGAGGCGCAAAATATAGATTTCTTCCTTAGAAGAAATTTAGTATAATTAATAATAGAATAATTACTATAATGAAAGGTGTTGTATCCTCTCTGTACACAGACACATCTCTCAAATACTAAGTAGATTTAACGAGCATGTTTATCAGGAAATAGATGAGAAATCCTGTAACTCAGATGATACAGAAATATATATAAGGAAAGTGTTCAATTTCCTACATTAGTATAATACTTTAATGGGAAGTCAAAGAGAAGTAAATATGAATAGAATGAGAATAAAGGACATCTTGATCTAATAATTGATTTTTAATCTCCTTTGCATTTATACTTCACTGACTTTAAAAAAAATATTTCATTTTCACTGGCTGCTGTAATCACTGAAACAAACATTAACTCTAAACCAAAACAAAACAGGATTTTAGATCAATATAGGTCACTAAAGACACCTTATGCAAGTGGTAAATCTGCTTACTCAACCACTATTTGATTCAAAATTAAGTTGCTCAATAAAGAATTTTCTATGAGAAAGGTTTATTCCAATCATGGGTCAGATTTTTAAAGATTTCAGTTCAATGCCCCAAAGCCTTCCCAGGATCTTCACAGAGGATGAGCATCATCATCTGCACCTTAAACAACCAAAAAAACATTAATGAACATATTTAGCTTGCACCTGCTGAGATTTTTAAATAAGACATGGTTAGCTACTGCTCCTTAATAATACCATTGCATGTTCCTCTTCACCTGCATGAAGTCCTCAAATGCTGCATCTGGTAAAGGCTGTAGGAGGAAGGCTGCAAAGCGAATACTGAAAGTAACCCAATAAAAAGTTCTCCAAAACCAATGAAGCCTAGTAAAAGCCTGCCTATGCACTCTCATAGTATTAGCCAACAAAATAAGCTGATTTCAAGCTTTCCTCTAATTCTAAATTTAAGATTTCTGTTAAAGATTCAGTTTCTGAAAATTGAAATGGTAACTATTCAATGCTTTTTTCAAAGATTAAAATTCAAGTTGCCTCAAAGGTAATGCATTATTCTCTTTTTAAAGAAACACACCAAATTAGATTTTAAAAGGCAGATTCTTTTAACTGTTTTACTTAAAAGATATTAAAATAATGACCAGTCTTGAAATTTAAATAAGATTAAATGCTCTACTTCTGTTAGACTATTCCTCATATTTATAGACTTTTCATTTTTACGTTTTCAAACAATTTTGGCACTTGCAGACAAGCGATTATTATTAGTTTCCCCTGCTTCCATTATAGCTGACTCAGGCTTGCTTTCATATGTCTGCAAAATATATTTGGTGTCTGGACTCCTAATCCACAGAGATTTCTTTTTCAACTTGTTTCCTTGGAAGGTGATGGAATTAATTCTATGACTGTTGTTTTCAAAAAAATTGATAGAAGTTCAAAGACGACTGCTTTGTTTTAACTAGAGCCAGCCTTTGAAATTCAACTACCTGCCCGTGGTTTAAAATGCCAGTTCACATAACATAGCAAGTAATAAACATAAGGCAAAACAGGCAAAACCTTAGAAAGTATTAATAGATAGGAAAACACCCACATGCCATTACAGCCTGTTTCGACACACACATACAATATAAATCAAGCATAAGGTAACAGTAGCTTAACTAATTCTATTAATCGCTATGAGTAAGCATTTCATTTGGCCATTTTCACATCCTGTAATTATTCCAGAGGAAGCGCAGGTTAAAGGTTCAACTAGCACTTAATATGTCTCCTAAAGCATAATTGTATCTACAAGATTTAGTCTGTGGGTAAAATTGGAAGACTTATAACACAAAGCATTTATTTTTCTCAAATACACTGTGCAGTCCAAATATTCCAGATAAATTATTTTTCATTATTAATACTCAGTTCTATGTAAAGCATATCTCAAAAGGGAAAGCTATGTGAAGCCTGCACAATCTCAGCCATGAAACATGATTATTCAGTTATAAAAAACTGTTACAACATAATCATAAACTCTCTCTTCAAGTTTATTCAAAAGGAAACCTCATAAAAGCATAGTCACAGCTGTGGACTGCTTGATTCAGTAGGGGATCAAAATACAGGATCATTGCAATAGTCCAGGCCTCAAGAGCAGACCTATTTGTTAAATGGAACAACATGGTCTCACACAAACACAAAACACCTATTTGCTCTTTCGTGGTTTTGTTTTTCGAACAGAAACTCATTTTCTGAGATCGGAAGAGAGCCCACAAACTGTGCCTGTCATGATGTACCTATTCAGAGAAATTACACTCCTTGGGAAAAAAATACATCTTCATAAATTGAAATTCCCTGGCATAAAGTGGGAAAAGACTTAGAAGAGGTGAGCACTCAAAACAGGCAAACTCAAGTCAAGGGGATAATACACCATAATGAGAAAATCTTTCAATTCTTATCTATAGGGTCCTCTAATCTTCTTCCCATTAATTACGCACGAGTGCCATATGCATTACACATTAATTTCAAACAATCATATTTGCCATTGGCAATTTATAAGACACATAAATAAAAGGCTATTTGTTTGCCATCGTTAACAAGGCTCTGATTTTGCTCAGCTACAGCCTCCCTTTGATTTTTGATATGAAAGCATCAATGGAAAGTGTTCAAAATGAATTTTATAAGCACCAATTCAAACTCTGGGTCTTCAAAATCAACTACTTCACTATTTATTGCAAGTGGTGCAATCGATGGAATCTGTCACGCAAGTTCCAAGGTTTTGGTTAAAAAAATATTCAACTTGAAAAAGTCATAAAAGGGACATTAACGTCAAAAAACCCAAGCTCTTAAATCAGTAACTACTAGAATTAAGGCTGTACATGAAGAATGAATTCATATCTGTTATATGTAGTCACTGCAATGGCTTCACTCAATATTACAGATCAAGCCATCTATGCAGTCAAGGAAAACAAAACAAAAAGAAAACATCAGCACAAATTCTCCTATGACCAGTGCAATTCTTCAAGCTAAAACCAATCTTCTCTTCTAAACCTTTATCTTATTTACTATTTACCCTGATTTAGATGATACAGAAGTCTAAAGAAATCACAGTATCACCACACATAACACTGTGTAAAAGTGTAGAAAAGGGAGTTTCATAATGTATAGAATTCAACATTGAGCTACTATAGTGTGAGGGTGAAACTTAAACCCAAACCAAAATGACCACAGGTATTGAGTAAGAATTTTGGTTTACACAAAGTTTTCCATTATTTATTTTTACAAACATTAGAGTTTTACTGAAAAGCCCCCAAACCACCTTAACCAGTTTCGACATATTTTTAGAGTTCTACTGCTGTTTTCTTTCCTTGGCAAATTTTCTTCAGAGTTCCATTAACATCACACTTACCAACACAGATGGCTCATGAATCTGTATAGATATCTGCCAAAGGCAGCAAGCTCTAAAATCAAGGCAACAGAAAAAAAAACAAGATGTTTTTGTTTCAGACACTCCTCCTAACCATTTTGACTTCCAGAGCTACAATGACATTAGAGAGCAACTTAAAAGGATTCCCTAGGTATCTTCTACAAGTTAAAACATAAAGCTGAATTCATTCAGAAAGATAACTCTTTGCCACTAAGAACAGTTTGCTGATTGTTTCTTACTTAAACCAGTTTACACTGATGACTTCTAGGGGACTGAGAGGGACTGGAAATAGCAAAATTCCAGTTCCAGTGTCAGGAAAAATCCATCAGTTTATGAACAGCAGATAACTCCAAGGTCTCCTTGACCTTTCAGCACTATGGGACATTCTTGATACAAGGAGTAACTGTTTTCACACAGTTCCCGAGATGTACAAGGTACTAATATTTTTGTTAATACTTGGCATTCAGGTCTTCTACTCTGCTACTTAGGTTTTCCCAAGGGAAATGTCTCATTGTCTATGTAATCCCAGCACAGCTATACAACATGGGATCCTGTCCCAAATGTAGGTTTGGCTTTTCAGTTCCTTCCTCTTCCTTCTTCAGTATCGTAATGTCCTCCCGGATTGGAAATGGCCATCAACTCTTCTGCATCAGTAACCATTTAATTTTGATGGTAATATTGGTCATCTTTTATAACTGACATGTGAAAGGGCCAGGCTCAGACATTTTGGATATTTTACAGCAGGAATACCAGAAGCAGGTTAGCTTTGAACATCAGATTTGCCTACAGTAGACTCAAGGTTTCCTTTCCTCTTTCTGTTCTTGTACTAGTGAGCTGCTACATGCTACATAGAGCTGAACACTGGCAAGACCACTGCAAGAATTCACTGCTTGATTTTCCCTCCCAGTCAATTCAAGAGGAACTGCTGGGTCATACTTAAAGTTTGCACGGGAAGTCAATGCAGATGTTGTGAAATATTCAAGCATTTCAAATATGTCCCTTCTCAAACATCACTTACTTAATGTACTTAAAGTTAAGATTAATTTTTGAAGAGAGAGATACATGGTAAAAAAGAAACAAAACTCATACAGAATCAGGCTTTAATCAGACATCTCTAGCAATGGACCTTATTAAGCATGCAAAGAATTAGGAGTGTTACTTTTTTTAAAGCAGACAGTATCTGCAAAACGTGTAAGAAAAATAATGTTCAATTGATGTATGCAAATATAATAAGCATATTGATATCTAAAATTCAGAAAACTACATCAACTAGAAATAAACACAAATCTAAATCAAGGTGTACAATACTGTGGATACATTTATTAAAAAACATGTATGCACGGTCAAATATAAATTTTGGGTTTTGTCGAAGGAAAGTATGACAACATGCACCTGTTGTTTACAGCCACTACTAATGAAAAGGTGCCAACACAAACCAACTTGTGAATTCTGTGCTGCTCGGTAGAAAGAAACTACAGCCCTGATTCAGCAAGCACCTACTTTTGCTGGAACATGTTTCCCACCTTGAAAGTTCAAAGGAATGTCTCACCCAAAATGAGCTGTCAGCCTACCATAACTTTTCAACATTTGAGGCTAAAATGGTACCTAAAAAAAGCCACACCAACACTTCATACTTTGTTTGTGAAGAAGTGTGATGTTTACTTTAAGATGAGGAATAAAGTTCCTTGTTATTTTTGTCACTTATGGCCTGTCATAGATCAGTAACTGCCCACTTGAGTACAGCTGCAACTGTTGGGCAAAACTTAAACTGGTGATTCATTCATTTCTAAAAGATGCTAAGTGCTGCTGATGGCGAGGCATGGCGTTCTCTGTAAATAACAACAGTTACTTCAGCTTTCTGCATGAGGGTCCTGCCTAGTAGGACAAATATAAAGCAGCACTGACTTATAATCCCTTATCCAGTATGTCCTATAGTTGTCTTCCACAAGGACAGTATTCTGTCAAAGGCTAGTGCTCAACCTATTTGTACAATATGAAACAAAGAAAACCACCACCTGGAAATTTGCTACACAACTTCCATTCTAATTTCAATCACTGCCAGAAAGGAAAGTAGCCAGAGGAGTGCAAGTAAATTAAACACACATAGTTATTAGTGCTTTGGAATTATGAATTTATCTAGAAGCATCAAACTTTAAATCCCAGTGAATGGTCTTTGCCAAAATACACAGAATTCCAACAAAGCAAGAAAATCTTCTCACTGCAACCTCATCTCTGAATCAAGCAGTGGGAAAGCAGCACTGGCCCAGTGCAGCTACCCTCTGAGCAGGCCAGTGCTCTGCCTTCACCACGAACCCATCATTGCAGCTGCAATGCCACGCTTTTCTGCGGTGCTTCTAGTTACTGTAGCCACTCCTGATATAAAGCCAAGAACGTGTTAGGACTCTAGAGATTAGTTAAGTATTAGTTAAGTTCTCAAAATGCATCTGCTTAAGAAGGGAAAACAGGAACTTGCTAGACCTGTTCACTACTTCTTATCTTTAATCCCCTGATCACTCATAAGATACTTAGTATCTTAAAATTTATGAGTTTTTTTCAGCCTCTATACAACCTGCAAGTATAAAACCAGATTTCATAAGGTAATTTTATGGATCCATTAAAGGTAAGCATCTGGTATCTTCTTAGATCTCATTTTTCAGAAGAGACTTGTTCATCTGAAAGAGTATTTCCCATAATTTTGTTCTTTGCAGAATATTTAAATATATATGGTTTGATTTATGGAGTACCTTCCAGTTACAGTATTATCTCATTGTGCAGAGACGCAAACCTCATGCATCTAAGTCTATAATCCTGTACTACATTTTTACACTGGTGAAACTCCACTACAAAATAATCAGATCAGATACTGCTACATGGACATGCAGCAGAGTTACAGCAGGCACACCACACTGACAAAGTCTTTCTAAGAAACAGAAGTGACAAAGGCAGTAACATTAGTGATTAGTGATATAGGGCAGGAAAGTTAGGACTGAAGTAGGTGGTTTAAAACAGGCAAATACACCCTTTCTGCATAGCTGGTAGCAAACTTCTTTGTGGCTGGATAAGGCTGTAGCAAAAGACTCAGAGTTCCAAAAACAGACTAGGCAAGCTCAGGAGCAAGACCCTGGGATGTCATCTTCAACACACACACCCCAACAGCAGTGGGTCCTGGGAGAGTCAGTGAGGAATGGATGCTGACTGGGCCAGCCTTGCTTGTCATTCCTATGGTGCATTCTCCACAGGTTCCTGAGCGAGATACAGGGTCACAGAATCATGGAACGGTTTCATTTGGAAGGGACCTTAAAGTTAGGCAGGGAATTGTTGACCCGACTGTTCTTAGCAGCCACTATTATTCTTATTGCTACGGCAAAATATGATTACCGGGCTGAAATGTCCAATGTTTGAGAACAATTTGTTTGGTTTTGGCCACTTCTCACAATATGCATAGAGAAAATTTCAGTGCCACTGACACAAAATCACTGTATTCCATTTTTGATTCCTCAGATTTTAAAATAAATTTTCCATTTTGTTTCCTTTGTATTGTGTAAATGCACACAAAGAGAAATGGTCACACATGCATATAAATTATACAGAATTGTGAAACATTACACAAACAGGTACTCAACTTTTAAAACCTCGATTTTGCTGTGTCTTCATCTATGAATGTTGCAAAGTGAAAAAAATACTCAATATTTATGTTGTCCACTTAAACTAAAACATTCATCATACACTCCACAGCATTAAGTACACTGTAGATTAAGCAAATAAATCAAAGACATAATGTTTTATTTTTTAACTCCGCCAGAGCTTCTGGACAAGAATGTGTCTTCTGTGGCAGGTGAAGGGATAATTTAATTGTTGCTATTAGCTCACCTTCTGGTTGTAACCTCCAGATACCGTATCATATGATTTGAAATTATCTGGAATAAGTTATTATCAATTTGACATTTCCACTGGTGCCATTAGAGTTAATTGTCAGTTTTCTTTTAGATGGACAAGGATTTTAATCTAATAATTAAAAGAGTAAACAGGATACTAATACTAAATATAAAGGTAATTATTTTTATTAATATTGAGATTATATAAAATGTAATTCTTATAAGAGTAATTACTAGTACAACTTGGTGCAACTCTAGAGGCTAGGCTTCATTTTGTGTTATGTAAAGGGTATGTTTTCTGCATATTTTGCATGTTTAAAACAGTTTTTCCTAAAGACTGGAGGTTCAATAGCTGAATTTGAAACATTTGGGCCCATTTTTTTTACTCACCTGGCTGAATAAATTCTGGCTCAACAGAGAACAGAAGGACTGTATTTCTTTATTGTCAACTTCCTCTATGATACATAAAGTCCTTTATAAAATACTGCCAGTTACTAAAAACAGATTTAGTATTTTCTTAAAACAGAAGACTTGTAGCAGGAGATGAGATCCCCATTATCCATCTGTTTCTATTTGGGGTTTTTTAATGTTACTAGGCTTTCCAGATGTGATGTTTTTCATCTTTTGTCCCTGTGGAATGATAAACTATGTTCCTCTTACAAGCTCTTTCTATCTACCCTTATATTTAAACATTAAAAATAATTTTTAAATGACAGGTGTTAAATTGCTATTTTCTGTAGAAATTTTGAAGACAAGCATTCATCAATTCCTTCTTGCAAACTACTTAACAAAGAGAGAAAGAAAAGGGTGGAGTGAGCCTCTGAGTGCAGGGATGTGTGTATTGGGGCAGTAGCATGGGGTTAAGTTAGCTGGAAATAAAACTAGAGGTAGTCTTGCCTCCAGTGAGCCATTTATATATATTAAAAGGAGGAGAAGCAAAGAGCAAAACAAATGCCAGACCTGCAGGTGTGCTCACAAATTAAAACTGGATCAGGAAAAGAAAAAATCTGCTATATCCTTGAAACCTCTGCTTCACCTCAGCAATTTCTACGAGGCAACCTTTATTTTAAGGAGACTTGCATGCAGTCAGTATTACTCATAAATATGCAGTGGATGTCTACACAGATTAGTATGACTCTGCTGCTACACCTAACCAGTGCCAGTCGGTATTGATTATGGGAGCTTGAAAATTGTCCTAAGCCATTAAAAGATAGAGAAAGGAAAAGAACTGGGGCTCCTTGCTTGACCACAAACACTAACTTAGAAATGGACATCGCCTGTAACTACAAAGTATTTAGTTGTAAAAGTTTTCAACACTATTTGGTACTGGCTTCTGGCTTCTCAGGGAAGCATTGAAAAGAGGGTTATTCCAATAAATGATCTGTGTTTCTTTACCTATGTGATTTCTCTCTGTATGAGTTACTTGAATGCAATGGAGAGTACTTATGAGGTTGTTGTGTGGTCTGTACCAAAAAAAGTCAGAATTATAAAAGGTATTTTTAAATCTCCAAACGGTATTTTATCTCTCTACATGTTCCACTTGGAATTTTCCATATCTAGTAAAATTATATTCTTTCCTCTATAAAAAACAGAAATTTTCTGTTATGTTACCAAGTTCTTTAAAAATAAGATGAGGAAGACACCGAGTCATGTAGGTCAGATGTCATTATTTTAAATACATGATATAGAGCTTGATACATAAAATACATAGTACAACTTTAAATAAAAAAATTATTTAGAGTGACTTTTCAATATATATATAATACACAAACCATGATATAGTTATGAAAAGGCACCACACTTCTGGTGAATAAATAAATAAATCTAGATTCTATGCTTTGTGTCTGCAAAACGGACCAGTGCACTTCTATGACTGCAATACATTTGTTTTCGTGAGTAAAAGACCAAACAGAATGAAAAGATTGTCACAACTGAGACTCATACTCATCACAAATATAAATACTCTGAAGCAGAGCAATCTCACAGACACCAAGTACATGGACAGCACCACACTTAATAGCAGGAAAATAATAAGGGTCTCCAGACATGCTTTAAGTATTGAAAGTTAATACACCACCCAAATATAGAAATTAAAAAACTTAGGAAGATCTTGTGAAACACACAACTCCACATAAATGTTCTGGCATACGAGGTCTTCGGTTTTATAACCCAAAGACACATGTAGGAAAAGGCTGATGTCAAGTATAGTCTCTGGACAGATTTTATTGCCTTAATGATTCTCTTTTGTGATTAAGTCTTCAATATTGTACCAAGAATTTATCCCTTTTGCCTTACTAGAAGAAAGCTGCTAGTCCTTCTTTTAAAAACTGCTTGGTAACTGACATCATGCTGAGAAAGCACTTTGCCTAAGGCAATATATATAAAAGTTGTTATAGCAAGCCAGTGCTGGTAACCCACCACAGGCTTGGGACCTGACATGATTCCTACCCAGGTCCAAAAGGCAGTTTGCAGGCTGGTAAGGTCAAATCACTAAATTGGGAGAAATACACCTGCATGAGATAACTACTTGAAAGACCTTGCCATCCTATACAGATTTTGCATCCCTGCACAAGCCTAGTTTCTTCGGGAAGTTCCTCAACAGTCACCCTCCCTGCCAGAAACAAAAGTAGCTTTTTATAAAACAATCAGAATTCCCTTGGGTTTGGCAGCTCTTGAGCTTTTGTCCTGTGGACAAAACCCCATGGCTGGCTCTGCAAGAGCACAAGCCAGATTATCTTGCCGTTACAGAGCTGTCTCGCAACAACCTTGCACTGGATTGCCTTACCTTGAGCCATTTTTCCTCCTCCTCTATTTTTTCCCATGCTTTCTTTTTAAGCTACACATTTAGAATACATATACACTATAATTTAAATACACACATTTTGCAACGTGTACTTAGAGTACACATATATGTAAAGTACGCATACAGGAAATATACATTATTGGCCACGTCGGCAGCAGACTGCATGAGAGGCTCCAGCAGATTTCAGCCCCTCCACAGTAACTTCTCTCTGTTTGCCCTAGCAATACCAGGTCAGAAGACAAAGTGTCTATTTACAGGAAGTAAAGATCCAGCTCTTGGCCTCATACACAACTTATTATATGAGAACTCTATTAAAAAAATGTACGCTTCCTTTGGGGGGGCAAGAAGATCAGATCAGCGCTGTTATTACAAAAGACACTCCTGCAGTCAATTTAGACCATTTGAACTCCATTCCACACTTGCTAAACCTTTTCACCAAACCTTATTAGAAACAGAGCTCCCCCAGCATAGGAGGGAATTAGAGGGCTTCTTGCAGTACATTCAAATTGCAAAGAGTTGTACCGGAGCAGCTATGTGCTGGAGTGTTTTCCATGGTCTTTATATTACAGCCACTCACTTTACAGGTCAATGCTCTGGCAAGCTTGCGCCTTGGCGAAACTTGCAGTTTCCACAGTGGCAGAGTATAGTAGCCACAGCTGTACCAGCTGTACATTTAATGCTGAGAACAGGTTCCCAGCAGCTTAAATAATATGAGTTCAGTGTAGCAGTCAAGATTACACATTAAGAAACCATGAGCAAAACAGGAGCAATTAGGGAACAGCTAGGGAGTGATCAAATGTGTAACCAGATACTCTCACAGCCAATACATATCAATACAGCATATAAAAACATGGTCAAGCACCACAGCTCTCTCCCTCTGAGTGTTATAGTTGGGTGGTCTTGCAATGAAAAGTACATGTTAAATCACATCTTGTCCACTCATAAAGACAGTCAGTCATAAACTGGCTCCCAACACTTTAGAAATAGAAATTGCTCAAATCAATGCTGCCAGTAACTTGAGTAACCCTGGAGAGGACATTTCTGGACAAGGTGATGGCTGACCAGAGCTTTCCATAGGTAAGCAGGACTGAAAGGGATGTCCTGAATGACAGGTCTAATGCACAATTTCTTCCTTTCATACCAAAAGGGAAAACAGGTCTGTCTCTCTATATACATAATTGCAGAATACTGTATACCTAAACCTCTACCCCTTGACAGCTGCTTTGCTAATAACATCACACATTTTCTGCTACTCGTACTCCTGTTAGGTAATACGAAGCACAACTAGCAACTGAACTACTGCAGTAAGGACTCCGAATCATCAAGCCATAAGAAAAAAAATAATTGTACGAATTCAAAATTCCTAAAGAGAAGAGGAGAACAAATAAATTCCAGTACAGTCAAAGTTCCTGAGCAAGGAACACCACCTAACAGAATGGGCAAGTACTATCCAGAAGAAATTTTTTTTATTTTTTAAAAAAAATAGATCTGCCATATTACCTGTGGAAAGGATAGATATTCAGAAATACAGATGGTTGAAGGCAAAGCAACTGCTTTCTAAAATATTGAGGAACAGCACAAAAAAAAAATGCAGCATGAGGAACGTAGCTGCAAGGAAAGTCAAGCAAGGATTGGAAGACTGTGCAGGAAGCTGGGAAGACCATAAAGGAGATGACAGCAAAACACAGATAGAAGCACAGAGATTAAATACGTGTAGGTAAAAAGGAAACAGGAAGAAGAGTAACATTTCTGATGAGCTGGAACAGATACATAAAAGGAAAAAATGCACATGCCAGACTTCAAGGCATCCATTTTCTTCCTTCCCTATGAAAGGAATGTCAAGAGAGAACAGACTGAACAAAAGCCAAAACTTTTAAAGTTATGGAAGAAAACAGTCATTCTTCTGCCAAATGACTCTTCATCCCACCATTTTAAATTTCTGGGAAATGTACATTACTTCTACTGTCAATTGGCTTGTGCTTTTTATGGCTTCTTAGGTAATGTTAATGTTAATGTTAATACACTGGTGAATTCTACAGGCAGTTTTAAAGAATGTTTACCAGGCCATATCCAAGATTTCTGGAGAATGGGTATTACCAAATGTATGTTTTTAATTTAGGAACTTATAGAGTAAAAAAAATTTTCTTCTTTAAAATTAGTTATCACACATGCAAATAAACACAGACAATGCAAGAGCAAAATTCAACAACATTTAATAAACTCAAGTTAGAAGTAGATAATTTACATCCCAGAGCTCTGGAAACACTGGCACAGGAGGCAGGAGGTGCTAAACAAAACATTTTAATAGGTCTCCGATGTTAAGGGTGGTGCCATTTGATTGGAAAATAGCAAATGTAATTCTCATAACTTGAGAAAGAAAAAATGCAATCTGGGCAAAGGAAGGCCAGTTATTCTGATCCCAGCAGAATACAAGGCTTTAGAACACTTACTGGGGGGCACAGGGAGATGTTGAGGAGGTGGAAGTAAACAGAAGAACACACTTATACCTGCATTTACAAACAAATGAAGAGACTAACTTGAGTTTTGTTTTTTTTTTTTAAATCTGAGCATCTCTAATAGACAACATTTATCTGGCTTTCAATAAAGCCTATGATAGCGTAATATAGAAAGACTTCTTTAGTGAACTCAGAAACAAAGTAGAAACTTGAAGAGCATATTAGCAGTATGAACAAACTGACTTGCTTATGGAGCTTTAAAAAGGGAAAGCATGCACCATGTGGAGATTATTAGTGTAATTCCACAAACATTTGTTCAGAAAGTCATTTTATTTAGTACTTTTAATAATAAACTTAGCAAGGGAAAAAAACAAAACCAGCAGTTCCTTATTAGAAACAGCTTCTAAGACAAAGTTAGGAGTTACGACAGACAGAAGGAACATACAGAATGTTACACAGAATTTAATGGGTAACTTTGAGATAACCAAGCATGAAGTTGTGTAGAATAAAATGGAAAGCTATGTGCATGAAAGCACCAGAAAATAAAGTCATTTACCAACTAGAAAAGTTCAAGGAGAGAAAATAACTTGTCAACAATACTCATTGATAACAGATTGACCATGACCTGGAAACATAATGCAGACACCTTAAAGGCAAATATCATCTGAAAATGTATCAGGAGTTGTGTGTCCAACAGAGACAGGAAGGCATTAATGTCACTGTACTTCAGGAATAGCACATGAAAATCTGACCATTTACGTTCCAGAAAACTGAGCACAAACCAAAGGAGGTCTTCCAGGATGTTACAGGAGTAAAGAACCTCTCTCAAAGAAAGAGACAAAAAAAGATACTGAACAAAACTAGCCCAGCAAACAAATGGTGGGAGAATGACTTCTCTCTACAAGTGATGAAAGACAAAAGACACCAGAAAAACTTGGCTTGCTACACATAAACTTCCACAACTGGTTGCTCACACTAAGAACTTGAGTGCCGATACAAGTTTCCCATTTGCTGAATTTAGCATTTCAATCATACCATTTCTACCTGATTACCTGCAAGTCTGCAAAGAACTTAAATTTCCCCTTATAGGGAAGTTTAATCTCATTGAAATGAACAGAGTATTAAAGCCAGAATCTAAATCCCAGACACTCAAGAATTCCAAAGGAATACAGACAGACATTTCTTAAAATCTTTTGACTGGAATCCAATATTGAGTTCTGTTAGGTCCTGATGAATAATCAAGACGAACTAAACAAGCAAGAATAAAAGCTTTCCTATCCTTCTTACCGTACAACAGAAGTTTCAAATTTGTCTGCCTGGGGTCCAAGCTCAATGGCTTTTCCATCAGACAGAAAGGTATGACCAGATTATTTGGTCTCAAGAAACCCTTTAATTTAACAAAACACCCAAATAAACAAACAAAAAAACCCACATAAAACTAAGTTGGATTGTTCAAACTATGTCCCTGAAGTGAACTCTGGGCACTTCTAAAGAAGACAGGTTGGCCTTGCAGGTACTGAACAATCTCCGTGCAGTTAATTTTGATTTATGTCAATTTGGGATTGAGATTACACATTACAACGAACCCTTGGTCTCATCCTGATGCTCTCCTAAGCAGTCTCCATCTGGCCCAGTTGGTGGGTTGGGACAGCTGTGATCTGTAAATCAGGCCAAGGGTTCTCTACACTCTGTGAGGAGGCTCTGTAACACATGCTGATACCACAACATATCCCTTTAATAAGCAGAGAGTAAAAAACCTTCCCACTGACATTAACTTTTACTCATCTGATACATATCTCAACCTCTTTTAATCAAGACAATTTTGCCTGGTTTTACTCTGTTGTTTATTTTTGGGAATTATTGAACTTCCAATTTCTTTCTGTTCAAAATCATAGCAAACTACTAATCCAATGTGTCCCTGCTTTCTTATTCAAACCACTCTTTATTTACAGTCCTCAAAAATACTGGCATAGCTTTATGTGCAGCCTTTAGCTGCACAAGGAATGCTTTTAGTAATATCGAAGTTTAACAAAGCTAGGATATGCAGGACATCACATAAATACACAAGATGTACTTTTTTTTTATATTTACACAGAAAATTTTCCTTTCAACAGAAAATTTCTTGGGCTTCTATTTAGATTAAATAGAACTGAAAGCAGACTTGGCAGAGCAACTACCTGTTCTTCATAACAAATGGAAAGTAAGAAAATACTTGTAATTCTTTTACTTCCTTCCAGCTCCTATTCAAAACCAGCTTATTAAGTACTTTTGCAGTTGCCCCAAAAGGAAAAGTAATTCAAACAATATATTTCAAAAGCCTCTTCCAATATATAGTTCTCATAAATGTTGCCTCTTTGATGTGTTTTATTAGACTTTTCTTTTTAAACTCTCTTAAGGCCTACTGTTAAAAAACAAACAAAAACTTCTGAGAGTATATATAAATGCTCAGAGTGGGAGGAAAAGCTTCCATACCTCAAGTTTTTAATAGTTTTATATCATCTAACAAATATCAGGAGAGAAATGAGACAAACATTTAGAATAACCTACTTTAGGAAGAACACATGGTCAGTTGATGAACAAGATAAAGGCATAAGAACATATGGAACACAAAAGCTGAAACAAATGAGAGGGGGAAAAATCCTAAAATTTAGCTTTCAAAAGGAAGTTTTAAAGCAAACCCAAAAGGTGAAAAGAGAGAATAAAAGAAAAAGAAAAGTTACAACTTCAAAGATCATCAAGTTCTCATTTTTCATGGATGTATGAAACATTCCTATTCCACCCATTTAAGAGACTTTAATTGAATATTCCTTAAGCTGTATGGTAGGCACTACAATGTATCTAAGATCTCTCCATGGTTCAGCAGAGAGGTGTTACTGGACAGCTGTAGCACTTGTAAATAGGTGCTTGATGTTTAACATTAACATCGATACAACAGCTTGCATCAACAGAGTTGGGCTGAGCTCTTAGGTTACAGCATGCAGCTAAATACTGTACACTGAGGCGGAAATATATGTTCAGGAGTGGAAAATGTAAGGCTAATTCTGAACCAGGGCTGAAGCAGATGTGGTGGAATGCACTCCTTTCTAAACATGAAACATGAAGGAAATCAATGTGAAAAGGCTAAAAAGTGTCCTCCTTCCCCTCTGTTTTGGAAGAATGAGGCCTTCAAATGGTTTCTGCTTAACTTTTCCAGTTTGTGTTAGCTTTTCACATAAAAAAACGACAGAGTAACTGACTTGTAAATTTAAATACTACTTGAGGGGAATTATATCCATTTCGATATCCTGGCTGTTTCCATAGGTACTGAACGGACCAACCTGAACACTCTTACCTCACGTCTCCTTATTCCTCCCTTGGACACAGGTCCTTTATCTAAAGAGTTCTATCATCAAGACTTCCACCACCTCATTATTATCAGAAGGTCCACCACAATGAGTCAAGCATATCATGTATTGAAAAACAGTGAAAGGTTCATGTGAAGTATCATCTCTCTCTGGACAACACTACAGGTCTGCCAAAAAGAGGTGCTTATGGTATTCTGCCTGCACAAAGCTTCTTTTAGTACAACACTGTAAGCATGATGCCTGAAAAACTGGTTTATAGCTCCCTTTCCCACAAGTGCAGGCCTTCCCTTTTTCTTTCCAAAGCACACTGACATAAATATGGACCGTATAATACAATTCCATCAAAATGTCATCAGACATTAAGCAATTCAACAAACAGAAACTTAAATGTACAAATTAAACAAGTTAGAGACAGGTTTCTCCTTCTTTGCCTCTGCAAAGTTAAAAGCTCTGACCCTGTAAATCTTTTAGCCCTTGATTTACGAGCCTGATTAAAAACATAAGACAAATCAGAAAAAAAAACGGTAGGCAAAATCTGCTTTTTATTTGTCTAAGAAAATGCTGTCAAAAACACTGCAAAAAAACCCTGCATAGCACTCCCTTGTACTTACTGCGTCTTTAAATTAACTAAAACAATAATTATACTCCATACATGAAAATGCTTATTATGTATTTTAGTCAACCACATTACCATGTGGATGTGCCACAATTAAGACCTCAGTGATTTAAGCAGGCTCAAAAGCATTTCTGCTGCTTTCCCCAAGACAGAGAAATGAACATAAACTGATGGTAATAGTTGTGAAGTAATGTTCACCTTTTTTTTTTTAAAAAAAACCCAAAACTGTTCATCTGCAATCTGGACTGTTAAAAATCAGCAGGCCAATTCCATCTTTGAAACATTTGCAGTCTGCCTAATTTTGCACTCATTCATAAATGCTCAGCTAGAAGCAAGTGCCACAGAAAGGTAGCAAGCACCTACGCAGAGCACAGGGAGTATTTTTAACCTCAACATTAATTCCCACAGCAACTGGAAAAAGCTATAGGACTACTGGCTAGTACTTCAGCTTGGAGAAAGAGCTGTTACTCAAACTGACAAATACTCACCAGTAAGACTGGATTCGTTTTGTCAGGCACTCCAGTGCTTTGTCAGTCATAATCATTCAATTATTGATTGAGTGAACAAATAGCAGTAGGATGTAACCACAGATAATTCATAGTCAAGTAGATGTAAGTTCATGTTTAGGCTTTATTTCTCATAAAATTTTGCCTAAAGAATTCATCTAGCATTCACACTCTTCATTTTATGCTCATGTTTAAGTAAATTGTGCTACATTAAAAATATGATTTATAAATCAAAGGGAGGCAAATGGAAAATATTTTCTGAGAACTAAATGTCTTGCATTCAAAGAGACGCCCTACCTACATAATAGCCTGGCCACTAGTATTCATGTGGAGAGATTTCTCAGTTTTTAAAATGATGAAAAAAATTACTGTAATTTGGTTTACAGATAAAGTTATGCTTCAGATGGTGATGTTATGCACAAGTGAGGAAAGAGATGAGTGATGCAGTGAACAAACTCTTAACTTCTGGCAAGCCTGAAAGCAAGCTAAGCATTATAGTAGGTGGAACTAATGGGCTTGGCAGAACCACGTAGGAGGGAAGAGAATCAAGAGAACAACATGGCTTGAGAATAAAGTAAAAAATGGATTCTCACAAATTTAACTTATCATTTAGCAGAATAGAATAAGGATTTGCAGCAAGACAGATGAGCGTGTCAGACAGCAACCAAGACAGTGGGTCGCCTTTTTCCAAACGGGAAATTTAAATCCCCTACAGAAAATTCATAAGTTGACGAAATAATTCTCCCAATAATAATGTGCAATTTATGAACAGATGTTTTACAGAAATAAGCTAAAAATTTATAACAGATTGTTGGGGTTTTTTTTAGTAAGAATAATTATGACATTATTCTTCAGTAAGTCTCATGTCCATTTACATTTGTTCCCAAGATTCATAAACAGAACAATTAGAAACAGACAGAGGGCTAAAAATTGTGTTGCTGACAGCCTTGGTAACTTTTCTACTGGCTTTGGCATAACACTAGAATTTGGCTTTATAAAAATTAATACTCGAGTCTTATATTAACTTACATACAGTCAAATAATGGCGTGTAATATTTTGTACACTTTGAGGTATGTAAAAATGTATGGTTTAGCTGACAGTAAAATAACCCATCTCATATTATCTTGTAGAAAAATATTTCCATGAAGGTTTCTTCATGAAATTCAAAGGGGCATATTTTCAGCTAGATTGTGAACATGTGAACTCTTCTTAAACATAAAGATACCAAAATTTATGTACAAAAAGGCACAGCTGATGATACATAAATTAGGATCTGGATCGGTTATACACTTCTAACATGCATATGCCAGTTACACTCAGGAACATTTATTAATATTACAGTAAATCTTCTAGTCATCTGCTGTTGACTTTTTTTAGAGCAACCTAAAACTTGTCCCTTAGCTGAATTCCATCAGCTCAATGCAAAACACATCCAGAATACAATTTAGTTGCCTCACTCTGTAACTGCATAGATAATTTACAGTTTGCTAGCCCTCAAATTCTCACTTAAACAAATTTAATGGATATTACCATCCCTAATTTTAAAAAATGGAGCTCTGAGGTATAACATGCAACATGCACTTTCATACATGAAGAAATGTGTCAAGAAACCAATTCTGTAACAGCTATTCAAATAACTGAAGCATGGGCCTCTCCATATACATCTCAATAAACTTTATATTGCAGTTAGTATGCTGTACCTGGCTTTTTTGTAGACCTGTGTTCAAGGTAGGTGTCATGTTCCCCATATATGTTATATACTATTTGGTTCCTTCTGGGAGCATTGAGAAGCAAATAGGAACAAGTGGACGATGGGTTCTCAGGCACAGAGCATTGGTTCGGGTTTCACACACACAATTTTTGAAACTGAGCTCTTTTCAACCAAAAGCTGTACAAGCCATAATCATCAGCCCAGAAAGAAAAGCTTAACCACCATGGAGCTACTCTCCTTAAGGAAACAGCAAAAGTGCTTGGAGTACAATAGACAGGGTAAGAACAGGACTGCAATCATAGAAAAAGAAATGTGTCTATTACTCAGAGACATTTGGAGGAGAACAATGTAAAATCAAAACAAGGCTTCAGACTCTTACCTGTAGTTACAAAAGTATCCTTTATGATGGGAAAAAAAAGGAGTCTGTTTTTTGCTCTTTTTAAGGGCATCTTTGAAAAACTTTATCTTTGATATGAGAACTGAGTGGTGATAAATGAACTCCATACTGGTCTGAACTGGAAAGGGAGAGCAATCTAACCCAGTGCCTGATGCCTGTATGCGAACCAAGACAATCTGATGCTTAGATGGCACACGGTGAAATCTTTAGGTAGATTTCCAGTTTGGAAACCTTTCTTTTGCAGCTGAAAGTCCCCGGGATATAGCACATACTCCTAATCTTTTATTCAGTATCTCCCAAGATGCACGGCCCAGCACTGAGACATGCCATCGCCTCTCTCCAGAGCTTTGCACCAAAGTGCTCCTCAGAGGGTCATTTCTACCTCGCTCAGGGTTCTTGCAAACCACTACAGCACAAGTGGGCCTGCAGGATAAGTACGGAATAGTACCTAGCCTCAGTCCACAACAAATGTCTGAAGTATCAGGAGGGTAACGTGGGTTCTCCAGTCAATATAAGGACCCTCAGAAGCCACTGAACACCAGAAGAGTCAAGCCTAGGAGAACACCAAGGGTGACACGCAATTTCAAGCTGAGAGGGACGTGGATTCGAAATGTTTGAAGAGAACAGCCAGCAAAACAAAGCTTCAGTTTAAAAGCTTTGTATGCCTGAAGAAGTTGATGTGTCATTTTAAAGCTCACAGAGTTTTTGCAGAAGGAGACCTGTCAATTCTGGCCTGTGTTTGAACTCCCAGAAAAAACAGTAAATTTGTATTAAGTCTAAGTCACATTCATCACTCTTGCTATAGCAAAGCCTTAACACCAACAAACTCTCCATTCCCAGATTTTAGCAGGAACTACATGGGGAAAAAACAACTAGCAATACTTGAAAATATTTTACTGATCTGATACCAGTGCACCATAAAATACAACCTAAAGCTAGGTTTCTCAAATGATCCTTTATACCAATAAGGCCCATAATAAACACTTACTAAATTGAACAAAACAGCTGGCAATCAACAAAATATTCGGGGTGGTTTGTTAGGTTTTGGTTTTTTTGTAAGTCAACAATTTACAGTGGAAAATAAACAGAAAACGCATAAGATTTTCTCAAATGCTATTAAGTATCTTCATGAGTATGACTTCTTTAACATACTTCCAAAACCAGAACTAACACAAATTAGAAACCTTCTTCATTACCAGGAGAGGAGCTACACCACTTTGTGGAGGAAAGTGTTATTGTACAGTAGCTCCTATGCAGGTAATAATTTTGAAATGTGCTGACAAGTCACATGCTATGCCAGATAGTGGCTTGGCTATTGCCACTTGCACCAAATGCTGGATTTGCTGAATGTAAACATACATATCAGTGGTTCTGTACCTTGAGATTGTAGAAAGTTGATGCTGAGAGTCCCAATTGACAGGATTAATTTTGTCTGCAGCCAAGCATAACAGCGCTTTAGAGCCTCACACTCTATCAAAGGGGGAAATTCTAATTGGATCTAACAAAGGCAGCACTGCTTAGGCACATGTGTTAGAAAATAGTTTCCACATCACATAAACTGTACTACTAAGGAGGATCATAAAAGGGCATATTCTCACAGCTCTGGAATAATGACAAATATTATATACATTGCTTTGAAGTATCTCTTTTTAGGAATATATCATGTAAATTATATAAATTATGAATAATGCATGTATTTAGGTAACAACATGTATGGTGAATCAAGGCCAGATTCAGACACCGTTACTTGCACTCATTTGTGCTGCATGTGCGTGGCAGAAGATTCTTCAAAATGGAAATACCAAAATCTTAATATTTAATTAAGGTGACAGAAGAATAATGAAAAACAGTCTTATGGAGCTGGGGAGCGAGCGGAACAAACTGTGGGAGCAGAAAAAATGCATCTTAACCTTCCACTAAAGCCATCTTTTCTGCCTGACTCCAGTTACCACTTCTCTGTGACAGGCATCTCAGTTTTCATGACTGAAAGTGTGCCATACTAGGATTACTAGTTGAGAGTACCATTATGATGGGAGAAGGAGAACACTGAATCAGACTGACCAGGGCAGGAAACAGCATGTACTGTAAAACCAGGACATGTTCTGCTGGAAAACCTCACTACAGCCATCCCTCACAGTCAAGGGTCACTGTCACACCATGTAACACTAAGTCCCATGCAGCTACCACTGGAATTTCAATGATGTGGACACACATACACACAGATCAATTAGCTGGGGCAGGCAAAAAAAACAAACACACCACATGACACCAGAAATCTTCTGATTTGGCTCTGAACTGAGGACACCAGTCACCAAAACCAGGTCAAATCATTTCCATGTCCTTGTCCTCACTAGCCCACCAGCTGCCCAACTCACATTCCCTACCATACTGATGAGGAAATGAATACTGGTTTTGGCTGGAATAGAGTTAATTTCTGCAGAGTAGCTCCTATGGCGCTGTGTTTTGGATTTGTGATGAAAACACTGTTGATAACAGAGAGTTGTTTTAGCTGTTGCTGAGCAGTGCTGCACAGTGTCAAGGTCTTTTCTGCTCCTCACACTGCCCTGCCAGTGAGCAGGCTGGGGGTGCACAAGAGGCTGGGAGGGGACACAGCCAGGACAGCTGACCCCAACATACCTTAGCAAAACAAAGGTTAAGAGGGCATTTGATTGCTGTCTACCAGCATATCAAAGGAGGGGCAGGAAGGCACAAATAGCAGAGAGGAAAAAGCAGCATATATGCTAAGGGCAATGTCAAGCATTGCATATGTCACGGCTCCAAAGCTCAGCATCAGAAAACACCCTCCACACAGGAGAAACAGAAAGCAGACATTCAGCCTTTAGGTGAAGAAACTTGCAACTTTTACAAAAGGTATCATATGACAGATGGAAAGGCAGAGAACTGGAAAGTGACCCAGGAAGTCTCACTGGATGCCAAGAAAGACTGAAAGAGAAGCGCAGAGCATGGGAAGCTCATGTAGGCAGCTTCTGGTGGAGCAGGCAGCTCCTAACTAGGCTTACTTAAGACAGGAGGAAGGAATTAATCTCAAAGGCTTATTTTGATGTAGAGGGCCCTAAACTGTAGTTGAAGGCATAACTTAATGCTTGCATCTCAAATCATTCCTAAATAATAATAAAAATAAAATTCAAAGGAGTGGCACTCTTACAGAGATCAAATAAGTATTTCATTAAAAAAGGTGTGATTTATCTCTCACCTGTATTTATCTACAAACCCAAGCACTGTTTTGATATCTCAAGGAAAAGGACTCCAGATTTACAAATATTCATCACTCTGTCTTAAAACACCTTAATGTTACGATAGGACAAGGGAACTGTCTTCAGGAGGAGGCATTTCCTACCACTGACAACACAGAAATGCTAGAGAAAGACAGTTAAGTGGTATGAACTCCAGTTAGCAATGGAACGACATAGAAAGAAGAAAACCAAATGGACAGCAGTTTTCGTTGTCAGAACGGGCCATTAGAAAACATATTATAGTAAGAAAGATGACAAACAAGGACTGTACTGGCAGTTAAGGTGTGAGCTTCTAAGCTCCTAGCTTAATGATTATACTTAGTAACATGTTTTCAAGTAAATTACAAACTCACTTCTTTAAACTTCAGAGGAGTACTAATTCACAAATTCCTGGGTGAACCACATTAACTAATAGTTCATAAATCATAGTAATGCTCTTAAAAGTTTCACTCTCTACAGCCCTTAAACAAGATTTCATTTTTATTTTATCCAAATATTCTTCCTCAGTGTTTTCAAGTGACTTTGGAAGCTTGAGGAACTATGACTCACTCATGCCCCAGATGCTGTGGCTGCTTTCACCTGGCTGTTCTGGTGCTGGGGCCATTGCAACACTGAGCAAGCCAAGAACTCCCCAGGAACATTACATGCACAGTGCTAAGCCTTTCCTACCAACCTAGTGAGTGGGAGTTGAATTATTTTGTCTACGATCTTCATGTTTTGCTTTTAAAATTAACGTTCAAACAAAGACTTTCTTGCACTTTGCAAACAGAGATGGAGGTAAAGGGGTGGTAAGACAAAGTTTTGCCTTGCCAAATGAAATTATGGTCCTATTAAAAAACAAGCAAGCTACTAATGAGAGCCCAATGACATAATATAAACATCTTACTTTCCTTCAGTAGATTAAAGGCAGTTCATAAATGAACTCTGAAAAAAAGCAAAAAAATCAAGATACACCTCCACCTCATGCACATTTAAAACCTTATTTTAAACATTTCCACTGCTGTAGTGTTTTGTTTTCTTTTTAAAGAGACAAAAATTCTTTCAAAAGGATCATAGAGAAAGGTAACATAAATATCAGTGCATGTTCTAAAGAAATAAGTGAGCTGTGTTCAGGGCAACGTGGAAGCACTCAAACCAGCACTAACATTTATCAAGTACTCCGCTCATTTCTCCCTTTGATACTTGAGCGTAATTTTTCCTATAAGTCAATGTAAACTTTGAAGTTTCGCACAAGATCTTAAAAGAAATACGAAGTTTAACCAGCTGCTAAGAATGATTTTCTAGCTAGTGATTTCCATTTGTACTATATAGAATGCATAAAAGAGAATAGGCTGAGCAATGTAAAACGCCAACAGTGAAACTCTTTGAAAATTTACACTAGATAAAAGTATCTGTAGTCTCAACACTTGTACCTTGTAGTCCAGCACAATGATAAAAAACAGTGTCCAGTATAACAGCTGGAGTGCACTGAAAGAGAGCAAAGGCAGTGTTTGAAACATGATTTGCTCTGGATATGCTCAAACTGTATGAGACACACTTTAACATTCACAATAAACCTCTTATAGCAGCCAGCCCATTAGAGGATCCATCATTTTCCGAAGCTATAGAAAATCAGAGGCAAGAGAACTGTATAAAAAGAGTGTTATCAAGAAAAGGAAAAACCTGAAAGACAACACATCTGATATTACACAATGACAAAGTTGTTGTGCATATATGGGATGTACTTGACATACAGCAATAAGTAAAGGTTGTATCTTTTATCTCTTGTCTGCAGACCCTCCCAGATAATTCATAAACACACAAGCCCGTCTGGTCAGTACCCACAGGCAGCCTGTGCACTCACACTACCATTCAGCCAAGTGAGTGTCCCTGTCTGCATCCACCCCGACTCACAGGTATTCTGCCAAAATACCACTTGCTTTCCAGAAGCAGTCAGTGACATGGACACAGCATCTGATGCTAAACTAAATGCAATTCCTGCTCTGTAAAATGAAGTTAAATCATGTAATCTGTGTCAAACTCAACGCCTTGTATTTAGCAGGTATTAAAGTACACACACAGAAAGGGACCACCTGAATCTTATTCCTTGAAAAAAACCCTTGCCCATTGAAAAACTGCAGACACAGAGGCAGTAGATGCACTCTTGCATGCATGCATGCAGTGGCTTTCCCTTAAAGTGACCAGTCATGAACACAATATGGAAATACAGAGTGGGAGGCCCTATAAGCACATCACAATAAAAAAGGATTTGAATAGGTCATTGCATTCAAGATCAATGTTTGATGAATGCAGCCGAAAAGTAAATTATCAAAATTTTAAAAATGGCTAGTGGAATTGCTCTGATTAAATATCTAACTTATTCCTTGCTCTTTGGACTGTTTTTTAAACCCTTATCCTGAGCCACCTCCTAAGGGGGAAAGTTGACGAATTTAGTCAATGTTACACTTAAAGTAATGCATGAAAATTAATAGGATTACAGTCCAAAATTAGTGTTATTTTCACAACTAACAAATTACAACATTGCAGTACAACCAATGAATATGAAAATTATTTTGTAACTGTTGAAAGGAAACTGCGCTTTTACTAACCATAATCCAAAAACCGGTAGGGTTTTTCAGCTAAGGAAAAAAAGTCAAGTAGACTTCAACACAGCCAAAACAGACTTTATGGCGAGGAGGTAAACATCCATAGGTAACCTCTAACTGTACATAGCCTACAGCATTAAATAGTGGAACACAGTCAGAAAGTCTGACAGCCACAAAGCAGCACCAGCCTAGCATTTGACACTACAGAAACACAAAAAACTTGGAGAATTCAGATAGTAAGACAAAAAATTCCATAAGGGCCAGAGAACTGGATTTATAAAGGATATTAAAAGTTGACTACAAACTAGATTAAATAAAAGAGGGCACTAAGGTGTCAAAGCAATGTTTAAGCAATCAAAAGTACCTTACAAAATAATTTCAGCATGCAAAATCAGCAAATGCTATGTGGAACAGAAAAAAAAAGGTCTGAAGGAAACTTATGTTCTTTATAAACCAAAAGCTTGTCCCTCAGAATTGCTCCTTGTAGTCTCAGTGAGGGCAGACAACACACAAACAAGGAGAGCTTCCTATACTCCAGTACTAGGTAACAAAAGCATGTATCTGTGCAATAATAAAATGAAGGCTCCTTTGCACCTGCAGGAAGGCGTCAGAAGGCAAGAGGATGCACTCCAAGAATTTCTGGGTCTCTAGAATTTTTCAGATTCTATGTTCTGTTGTGTTTTAAAATAGGAAACTACACAGAGTACTTCACCTATAACTGCAACACTTAGCACATCCTAACAAAAAAAAAAAACCACAACTTTTTACATTGCTGCTTCTGTTGTGATTTGCTGCCACAGCTAATGACAGAAAAACTGCAACTGGGAAAAACTGGTTAAGGGAAAATAAACAAGGCAAACGATATTGCACCTTCTCAAGGTTTGTAAAAATAACCAAGGAGCTTGTATAATTTCTCTATTTTCAGACTTTTTGGTCATGTAGAATAAGACACTGGAAAATATACCATATGCACATACCTGACAGTAGCAGAGTGAGGAATTTTATTATATCCATGAAGATGAAGTTAGACCTCCTTCCCATCAATAGCTTTGAAGATTTCTGAATAGCTAAGGCTGCTTGTTTCTCATGAGTTTAAAATGGTTTATTCATCATCATTCAAGTCACTCAGTGTAATTTTTGGAGAAAAACATATTTTATAAATCTGTTAAACAATGACCTTCCAGTTTGTGATGTCATTTGCCTCTTTTGGCAGGGTCATTTTGAACTGAACAAAATCATCTGTTGCTTTCATTTCAAACCTTTCCTATCATGTCTTGCCATTCTTTCCTTGTAACTCATAACATCTGCAACTTCATCATGACAAGTACCCTTTCCTCCTGCTGCTGAACACAAGGGCAACCTTCTAACTGACTGCTGCAGGGTCAAGTTTAAGCACCGCATCTTAAATCTGAATAAAAAAAGTTTAGCCTAGGATCAGCTAAACTGATAGTTCTGTTAAATTTTCAATGTGAAAATTCTCAGTTTGTTGGTCTCTCCCCATGCCCATCACCCTCAAAATCCACCTTCACTGAGTGACAGTAAGATGGCAGTGCTCCACAAGTAAAAAAGAAGTTCTCATGAGACAAAGAGGCATTCCCACATTTACACAGACACATTTGATAGGTAAGCATAAAGCCATTATCTCTAGTTCTCTCTACATATTTCTTAAGCAAAAACTATGTACATACACTCCACATCATAGCCTGCTTTCCTAAAAATATAAGGTTTACGATCCTCATCTTTGTCATTTACCACCTCTTCAAGTCTTCCCTCTGATAAGTGTTGAGCATACAGCCCCCACACACCAAATCTAACAGATTGGAATAACCCAAAGACATAACTACCATAAAATTCAGCATAGAAAAGAGAAAACCAGTTCTTCCATCCTGAATGCAGTACTGTTTCTGGAGTTCCACAGTCATGTCTTCTGCAATGCATTTATGAGCATAATTTCTGCCAGATAGGTTCAACTGAATGAGTTTGATCAACCTTTCTCAAGTTGGTCATAAACATGAAATTGACTGCAAACCACCAGTTTTGTTTGTTCACTAACATTGCTTTTATATATACGATTATTCTAATTTTATTGTTTTTTGTGAATTCTTACTCATGTATACTATTATACTATTTCAAAGGGCCATTTAACCTACTAGTAGTCTCCTGATATCTAGCACGTACAGTTAAGTACAGCCCCTCGTTTTATTACCATGAGCAAAGGACCTACTGGAAATGTACATCAGTTACCTTACGGTGGTTATGGAAATCTAATGCCATTTTGGATTTCCTACATCAACTGACACGGTACGCATTATGTTGGAGTTGGTGCAAGAGTGGAAGGACGGAGATGCTACGTTTTTATTCCACGTGCTGCATGATTCCCTACACTTATCTGTAAGACCAGCAGAACTGCACATGGAAGCTGCTGGTCTATTACATCCAAATGATGCATTTACTAACTTGCTACTCACACCTTGTGACTATGAATTCTCAGTTGAGACTGGATGCCTCAGATTCCTGGGGAGGACTGTAAATACAACAACAGAGGACACACAGATTGTAACAAATGTCCATTATTCATTTGAACTCGGATCCTTTTGGAGATCCCTTTGAGCACCTCCTGAGCCTTGATGTCTCAGTCCATAAAAATCAAGCAACTAAAGAAATAATTTAAGTCAAGCTGACTTACAGATCTGCAGTTTTCTAGGTTTCAAAAAGATACCAAGCTTTATTTGAAAAATCAGATAAAAATAATGGACACATTCAATGAGTAATAAATATATTAATCTTGTTTGTCAGTCAGTTGGTCAGCTGGCCCCAGCAGATTTTAATGGCGACTTGCAGAAAGTACACAAGGATTTCAAGAAGTATTTTTTTGAGAGCATACCTTCCTCAAAGAAGTGTTATGGCCAGATATTTAAGAGAAATTTAAACCTTTTCAGATATGAAGAAAAAGCAAAGGTTTGAAAAAAATCTCAATACTCAAGGCAGACAGGAATTTACTGTGAAACTGTCAAAGCAAAGAGCTCAACATGTTTTGTATTCTCACCAGTGTAAAGGCCTGCTTCCTGGAAAATTATAGTATCAGATGGACCCCCATGAAAAACAAACACTGCAACTCTAACAATAACGTAGAGAATAACACCCATGGAAAACACCTTCGGGATGGTTTACATATACTCTGGTAACATTATGATGGAACCTTACAGTTCAAAGAATGAAGAAAGCTTACATGGGCACAGGTCACAGGCTTCACAAATGCCAGACATCAACAAAAGGGAGTAGTCACAAAAACTGCATTTATTGGAAAAACAATCAGTAAAAAAAGCTCAGAGATGAAACTGAAGATCCAGTCCAAGCATTACTTTCAAAAGCAGATGAGGAGGAGGCCTCAAAGTCTGGATTAGAAAAGGAAAATGACTGAGATAAAGCCCACATGGCTGTTCTCTGTGCCACAAGGGCTTGTCTCTGTTTCAAACTACCTGAAGACCGCTGCAAGTAAATGAGGGTTCCCTATCCTTCTCATAAAGAGTTATGCATTATTTTGCATACTATTCTTTTGGCCTCAAAATAATACAAGTGAATGCTATTGTTAGGTCTACCATGCCAAAAGATAGAAAATGGACTCCAGCTTACTCTTGACTGTGCAAAGACTGTTTTTGAGCATGTACTGCATGAAGCTGTCAGGCAAGAATTTAGAGGTATTCCCCACAATGATAACCTATTAAGTCAGGACCAGCAAGGACAACTGATACCAATGGAAGTTTCACCACCAAGGTTACATATGCAATCTGGTCAGATCCTCAGACCATACTGCAAACAAGACCATCCTGGGCCTTGGGGAAAGACTCCATGTGCATGACGTGCTGGTACTCTGGTCATCTCCTTGATCTATGTGCTGATACATCCAGGACTCTGGAGAATAAAACAGAGAAGATCCATCACCATATAAGGATGGATAGATGCAGCACTAATGCCAAAAGGTTTCTTTGAACTTCTGAAATCTATATCAGTAAGCGTCAAAGCATGCATAGACTCAACTGCACAAAACTAAACAAGCCACAAAACTACAAAAACAATAGTGTACAAAATAATTTCAACACGAGTGTGTAGAAGAATATTGTTGTTTGACATACACTCCTAATATCTTCTATGCATCTTACAGCCCATCTCCCATCTATCGTGTTCACTGATGAAGAAGATCATATTATTAGTACATGGTACATTTAAGCAAGAATCAAAAGTTATATATATTTACTGTGTCAAGAATCTTTATTGACTGATTAACACGTGAAACAGCTGCTATAAACAAACATTTATCATCTGTTTGGAGATTATTATCTTTAAATTCCACAATTACTGTTGCTAAGCTAATACTTAACAGAACTTTTCACCTAACAAAGTAATATTGTATAAACAATAAAAGCAGCTGAAATTTTGATACTGCCTTATTTGACAACAAGCACAGCAGTTGGCTCCTTTTGTTCAGAGGAATACTGTGAAGAGGGAGGGAACTGAGGGGGGCAGAAGAGGTTAGCAGCTAGAAGAGAACTGAAATAGTACAGGAGGAAGGGGAGGTAAAGTCACATGGAAATAACATTTCCATTTGTTACAGAAATAGCAGAACAACCTCCATCAATTCATTATTTCATTCATTAAGTAACCCGCTTATTTTATTTTTCACTAGTAAATTAAAGGGTTATCATTTGCAACACCTTTTACAAGATATTCTAATTATACTTAAATGAAATAAATTTAAAAGGTACTTTGCAGATATATTTTGGGTTTATTATTTCTTTCAAATTAGATAATTGAATTCAACTCTTGGAGCGCCAACATAACAAACCACAGTAAAATATTTAACCCAGATATATATTTCAAAAACTGTCTCATTTGAAAATATATTTTCCCTTTAAGAATTTTATGGAAGAAGCATCACAAAGAAATGATTGTATTTAAATGTGGACACCTCTGCTTTAAAAGTGCATTCAACAGCCAATATTGTAGTAAACAACTGCTCTTAGCAAAACAAAACCTACATTTTAATCTCCCAAATTATATACATTCATAGCAATGAAAACTTTCCACTTTATCCTGTCAGCTGCAGTGTATTTTCCAGACATTACAAAAGTCAGATAACTAGAAAAGGAACAGTCTTTTAAGGGACCTTAATATTACTTTTAACTTCAAAACTAGCTGCTTATCTTGTTACAAATTTAAATCTTGGTTTGCATAGATTAGCAAAATGGAAAGGGCTCTCAAGAGCCTAAACAGATCCTTGTTTTGCAGTTGAACAAACATTTAGCAGCTCTTCCATTCCTATAGCTAAGCTGTTTTCCTTCTTTAAAAAACAAACATCAGAAGGAGGGAGGTAGCCAAACCTGCACTAATTATCTTCTTTGTCCAGCCATACATTCTGTCAGAGCCATACTTTTATTCATGTCTGAATACAAGAAAGAAAATAAAAGGAGGGGTAAAGACATTATAGGTTTACAGTCACACATACTCTGTTCCTTTGAAACCGGCTCACAGAATTTAAGAATATGTGTGAAAGAGTTGACTACATCAGCACTACTCCAAAAGTCTCCTGACATGATCCTTGCCTTCCTGTGCACAGGCCATCTGCTGGAAAATGCCATGCCTATAGCCAAAAGCCATGTGTGGGCTGAAAAGCTGTAGGAAAAAAAAAAAATGCAGCAAATCCCTGAGCTTAATGACTTCACACACACATCCCTTGTGCTGTGGCCCAGAGTTGTTCGCCCCTCCTCATCCCAAACCACACATCACTGCCACCACCACCAGCATCACACAGTTTCCTTCCTCGTTCAGCAAAGATCAGCACGTAGACCCGTCCATGCCATGTGCTTGGCAGTGTATCACGGTGGTATAAAAATCACTATAATTACCCTCTCTCAGACACAGGTCTTTGCAGGAATACAGCCCCCTGTCTGACACTTCGCCTTACATACTTCATGGAAAATGTGGAACAGAATGAGATTCAGAGAAGGTTGTTCTGTAGAGAAAGATTCTTAGAAATCTTGTCATTCGTTTATTATTCCTTCTCTACCACCTGTCCGTATTTGATGATATGGCTTACAGACTGCAAACAGTTTAAGATGTAGTTCAAAGTTGCTAGCAACTGTTCTGTGATATTTTCCAGTGCCCACAAAACCAAAAGCCACTGCTTAGCCAATTCTTGCATCTAGAGAGAAGAGGTAACTCGATCAACATCTATTAGAAAGAGAAAAAACATCTGTAACTTAGCATGGTTTGTCTGAAGTGACAGATCATCACCTAGGATAGTATGAAGGCCTTAGAAATCTGAATTAAAAAGATCAGTACACAAGCAAAATAAGAAAGGTAATTCCTTAATTTTTAAGGTGCTGAATTTGCTCAAGGAAGTTACGCAGCACCAGAGACACACATGCACTTTTTAAAAATCAAGCCAACAAACCAGTGATGATCAGCCAGTGGTCATATAGAAAGGACTAGCTGGGTTTCCAACTGCTCCCTAAGATAGTAATGCAGTTTAGAGGACAGATTTTTCTTTGCACTGAACCAACATGCCAATTTAAGTGTGATGTTACTAATTCAGTCTGTACTGATTTAAGAGGTGAAATAACCTGTACACATAAAAAAAATCCATGCTCTTCATTACCTGATGTCTACATTATAGCTGTGACACCTACACCTTGAAGTGCAGACTAAATTAAAGTGTGAACACCAGAACCTGAAATGAAAACAGAAATTGCTGTGTGCATCCTTCAAGGACTTTCTTATAATCTTTTCCAATGTTCACTATGATCTCTAAACATTAAGAGAGCACATAGACAGCTGCTGCCTGAAGCAATCTGTCCCTTCTGTCCTCGGCCAATGTGAGAAGCAGAAACAGTAAAATTCCTGACCTTCCTCTGCAAACTTTCCTGTGCTCTTTCCCCAAGGTTAGGCCAACAGCACTCTCCTTCACCCAAATCCAACTCATTTGTTTCAGGATACTGTTCCAGGATACATATGTTCACTCCAGTCTAGCAAGGATCGGAGTATGTGGCACCACTGCACCTACTAGTAACGTGGTTAGCTCCGCATGTTATACCACTAGTATCAGGTGTCCTATCCACAAGACTGAACCCAAATGCAGTAACTTTGCAGCACCTCTCCTATTATCCATCGAGTTGCTGGAGTATGTCCAGAGGAGAGCAACCAAGCTGGTGAAGGGCCTGGAAAACAAGTCCTATGAGGAGTAGCTCGGGGAACTGGGATTGTTTAGCCTGGAGAAAAGGAAGCTAGGGGAGACCTTATCGCTCTCTACAACTACCTGAAAGGAGGTTGTAGCGAGCTGGGTGCTGGTCCCTTCTCCCAGGTAATAAGTAATAGAACAGAAGGAAATGGATTCAAGTTACACCAGGGGAGGTTTAGATTGGATATTAGAAAAAACTTCTGCATCGAAAGACTGATCAAGCATTGCAACGGGCTGCCCAGGGAAGTGGTGGAGTCTTCCCTGGAGGTGTTCAAAAAACTTGTAGATGTGGTACTTCATGACATGGTTTAGTAGGCATGGTGGTATTGGGCTGATAATTTGACTTGATGATCCTGGAGGTCTTTTCCAACCTTAATTATTCTATGATTCTACTGCTTGCATCTTCTATACCCGACCTCATGGGTACCCTTCTGCTATTTTCAATTAAAGAAAAACAGGTATTCTTTAGGATATTAGTTGCACACCAAAAGAACTCTCCATCTCTAGTCTTTGACATCTGCCAAGTAGGGAAGAGAAAAGAATTTTGGAGAAAGACAGTGTCTTCAACTGTTCATCTCTGCACTAGTCAGCTAAACCAAGCCACAGTTCACAGGCAGATTGCCTTGCTTTGCTTGAGGAGAGAGAGTGAGGTTATCTTGTACTACAGCTCAGGAACAGAGAAAAAAAAGATGGTGCCTTTGTACTGATGCAGACCAGGCATATTCCCACCACTTGAGCACCCTGTCTTCCATGAGCAAGGATAAGGAGAAGACCTACACACAGCAGCTTCTCAAATGTTCCAACAATTCCCAACATGACTGGTCATTTGGATCCTTACAAACAAAGTGCTGAAAAAGCACTTCTAAAAGCTTAACTCAGGCTTCAAATCATTTATTTATCCTTAACAGCACTGCTTTTGATCAATCAGAATATTTACAGTTTACTTTTTACTGGGAGCCAAGTCCAGAATTTCAGTATGACTAATATGAAAAGCATTTCAAAAGGCACTTCCACACATAAGACAACTCCTGTCTGTGCGCAAAGGCCTCACAAACTTAAAAAATATTTAGCATCAATGACTAAACCTGTAAGAATAAATCCATTTACAAAAGTAGTCACACAGTTTTAGTTTTTATGAAATCTGCAGAAAGAGAAAAGAAATACCAAGAATAGTTCATAGACACAACTGAAACGCGACTAAGGAAAGAAATGACATTGGGATTAATAATTTCAAATATACATTTGAGAGCAGAAGGGTAGTATAAAAATAGATCAAACCCTTTTGACAGTCTCATTTCTTTACACCATTCCAAGTCACGTTACCTAAACTGGCAAGGTGAATCAGAAAAATTTAGTTCTGCACAAAGTCTGAAATCTACTCTTTTGCAGAAAGCTAGCAATAATTAGGCACAGATTAAAGTCCAAGTTAAGTAAATCAAATGGTATTAAGCACACAGAAAAAACTCAAACTACTCAACACTCAAGCCTCAAAAAAATAAGAACAAAGTTTATAATAGTTCTAGAAACCGTTCTTTGTGTCGCTTTGGGTTTTTTATTTTAAATTGAAGCACTAATTCTCAAATAACCAATAACTTCCATAAAACCTTAAAAACAGTAAGTCATAAGAAAATTCCACAAGTTCAAATCACAGCATGTGTCATTCAGATCACATGTCAGTTCTCATCAGGAGAGCAAATTTCAAATGTCAAATTTCAAAATGAAACACTCCTCAAAAATTCCATAATTCAGTTACAGAGAAGCTTGATTACTCTTTGTCAGTGGATTTCTAAGTAAAAAAAAAAAAAGTTATAAAGCTTATCTTTATTTTGTTTCATTTTTAAGTGACCGGACAAGGAGTAATGGCTTTAAATTGGAACGGGAAAGATTTAGATTACACATTAGGAAGAAATTCTTCACGCTGAGCGTGGCAAGGCCCTGGCACAGGTTGCCCAGGCAAGCTGTGGATGCCTCCTGCCTGGAAGTGTTCAAGGCCATGTTGGATGGGGTCTTGAGCAGCCTGGTCTGGTGGGAGGTGTCCCTGCCCTTGGCAGAGGATTGGAACTGGATGGGCTTTAAGGTCCCTTCCAACACAAACCATTCTATGAGTCTGGGATTCTAAACCCTAAACACAGCACAGATTCAGTTTTACGTTCATAATAGTTGCAAGGTGCTGAAAGCCTGCCTAGGAACACTTATGAATAAAGGAAAAGGACAAGACATTAGTATTTTCAAAGGTAAAAGTGCAAAGCAGCCTTCTGAGTAACTGAAGTCTCATTCTGTCCATCAACAGCAGCAGCTTGGACTCGACCTCTGTCTTGACCCAAGGTCTCAAAATACTTTACAAGGGGTACTTGTGTCAGCACCACGCTGGACCGAAACAATGATACAGAGACATTAAAGACTGATCCTATGGCATCTCCTTAAAGCAACAAGACCCTACTCAGCATGATGGGTTTCTCTACTTTATTTTTAGGTAAGTCTTGTATAGTCTTGTCCTACTGAAGAATCAAAGACATCTATGACACTTGCACACACTTAATTGTATTTCTGCAGGCTACAAAGTCTTCCTACATTAATTTTAACAAATTCTACCAGATAGTTATGCCTGAAGAGAAATTCCGTGTTAGGAAAAAAACTGTTCATACAACTTCAGTAGCAAATGCAAATAGCTAATTAGCCTTATCTCCATTACACTGTCCCGATTTTGCAATACATCTGGCATAAAAGCAATAATTTGTCTGCTTTGTCCAAATCTTCTCATGTATGTGCAGAAACTACAATCACCAGGCTCTGAAGCAAATCTGACTAGCAAAGATTTAGCCTGTGTGTGTACTTGTACCCCCTTCATTGTATTCTATATTCACACTTGTGCATGTCATTCCATCATCACTTCTCCTAGTGAAAAGAAAAATAGGCAAACGCATGAAAAAAATTGTATTCAATGATCTAGTTACAAATAAAGCTGTATTTGTGTCTTTAAGAGAGAAAAACAAACTATCTAAAACGTGTTCAAATACACATTATCAATCCAAGGCAAACAAATCTATTATTTTAGCCACCATGGATTTTTTCCCCTAAAATAAAGGTGTGCCCAAAATATGCGTTTCAACATCTCCCCTTTTCATAGTCTGATTTAAATACAATTATTTTTCCCAGCCAAATTTGGTAAGAATAAAGGAAAGCAAGTTGGGCAAAAGGTCAGATTATACTGATATTCAAGTATTTATCAGAACAGCTATTTCTACCAAGGAAGATAATCACAAAGGTGAAGTCTTATTTGATCCTTAATTGACCTGTGTTTTTTTAATTAGAAAGGGGGGTAATTAACCTAGATCTAATTATGGTCTTGATTCTACAAACCTGCAAGTGCGTAATTTTATTCACATAAGTGTTCCTCAGTGAGGTTATGCATGAGGAAATACATTTGTAGCTTCAGGGAATAACTCTTGAATAACTCAACCTTTTAAAATATTTTCTTTTAAGTGTCTGCTTTATAAATATTTCTTATGTACAACCTATTTTGTATTTTAGACTTCACATGTGACTTTTTCAGAACATCAAACAATATTTACTTTTGTTTTAGAAAAGCAGTAATGTTTGTGTTAGGAAATAAGCGGTATTTTTAAAGAATATACCTTTTAATTATGTGCTTTTATTCATCCTGGTCCGCGAAACTACACTCTGGCATGATGATATTGAAGTGTAGAGCTTTGTAGCAACATATTTTGACTTTAGCCCTGAATTAATTTTCAGTGTGGAACAAAATCAGTTTCAGGGGATGAAAATTCCCAAGACCTGTGTACATGCAGAACATCCTTCTAGAACATTGAAAGGAGGAACCTAAGCTCACTGACGCTCTCACCCGTCTTCCATAGCTACCCCAGTCTCTTCTTTACATTCAGTAGTTTATGCCTGTTTCCTCAAACTCTTCAGACTCTGTGGATCTGTACCTGCAGTCCTGCAAAGCCACCATAGATGACTCTGTATCCCAACTCCCACGCAAGCACCCTCCTAGATGGACACTGCACCACCAGATGAGGGCTTGCTTTCCATCCAGAATCAAACAGAAAACTTTGTCAGCCTTCTTTCCCAAGGAAATGTTTAGACTTGCTTATCTGCAGATAAATACATCTGCCAGACCCTAATAAGTTTTGAGCCTACTGGCCAATTATAACCAAATTTGACATAGGTTTGGAGGCCTAAAAGATATTCACTCTGACAAGTGGCAGAAAAGCAGGCAGCTGGGCGAGAATACAGGCCTTGTTAATGACCCTGTGAAGAGAAAGGCTGGAGCAAGAACTTACCACTCATCTAGCCTTGAGACTCAACCCTTAAGAAAAGAGGCTTCCTTGGGGTTTGCTTCTTATCAAACTCCTGCAACATATTCTGCGTCTGAGAGCAATTAAAACGTGTTGCCTGTATACCAGAGACACGCAGACACACGCAGCTCTGTGTGTGCGCTGCGTAAGCACTCACACCTGGGTGCACACACACAGCACGGTGTGAACTGATCATAAAGAATAACTGATCACATAGGAATTTCTTTAAAGCTTGATGAAGTGTTGACATTTTAAGCAAAGGAAAGTAAACTCAGTAATGTAATGCACAAAAAACTGGTATAATGTAATCAAATACTACTTTATAAAGTAGTTTAGATACTTTGAAATAATTTGCTGTTTTACAAGAAAGTCCAACCCTTGTAGAAGCTGTAACAGTTAAATCTTTCCTCCTTTCACACACTCAAAGAACAATGTTATGGATGTAAAGCATAATGTGATTCATAGACATCATAATAATGTTACAATTTGTATGTAGACTTTTTGAAAACATTATCATATAACCTTTGCTACATTTTTGCTCCTTCAACCAGATACAAAACAGCAAGAGGAAAGCCCTTATCAGAAGCAAGCCTGGTCAGAAATGCACACTAGTGAAAGCAGTTTGGCACATGAAGACTAAACTGCAGCATTTTCTAATGCCTATCCGTGGCAAAATTTTCAGTCTAAGACAATTCAAAAATAGTAACTTCTATCTTCTGAAAATTAATAAAATTCTGAATGGTTGTTAAGTCTAAGATGTATTTTATAGTTTTACAGGGTAGAACCAATAGATCTAATTAATTTATTTCTGTTCAATATTTGTGTTATTTTCAGCCTAACAATCTAGACCGTTTTTGTAATGTATGGGTCAAATACTGATACATCTACAAATCCTACCAACTTCTCAAATAACGACAATCAAGATAATCATATCACTTTATATACTATCCCATCCTTGCAGGTACCCCCAGGTCAGTAGAAAATACCCATCACAAGTTTTTAGAATTTCCTGGCTTATCCCAAATTCTGTCTGAAGTCTGTAAACAACTTTGCAATGGCTGTTGTTAGCAGCAGCATTTAGGCTGGACCCAGAGACAACCCTCCACTCCCCCCTCCAGCACACTGCATCAGGTATTCATTCATAAGACAAAGCAAAGGAGTCCCTTCCCCACAGGATGTACAGTCTAGGTAGTGCTTTGTAGTCAACAGCAAGCAATCAGTGGTTAAGAAACAGAGCAGCTCATAAACATTCTTGTTTAAGAAAAAGTTAATCTTGTTTCTTGGGAGTAGTAAGATATTATTCCCCACCTGAGCAGCAGACTTCCTCTCATTGTTTCCTTGCACCTGGCAACAGATATTATGTCTTACGTATTGAAGCTCTCGTTTTCTAGGAAACAATACACAGAGAAGAATGACAGAAACAAGCAAGAAAGACGAGACTCTGGGAAAAGCCTTTATGAATCTGTCAGTTTACATCATTACCAACCAAAGCTCTTTAAGAGAGAGTTTCAAGACCTGAGGGCTTGGTTCTGTAAAGCACCAAGTGCTCTAGCCACACTGCAGCAAAGACCACCGACATGCATCACTTTAATTACACAAGTGCACCAATTAAAATGGACCCACTCATATCCTTAAAATTCAGCGTGTTCTGAAGTGCTAACTTGAAACCAAAGCATTCAGTATATTGACCCACAGGAAGGGCTGCCAGGTCAGGGATGCACACACATACACAAATATAGACAGGTACAGATCCAACTACCTCAAAGAACTGAGTTTTTTCCTGATTGCACAAGTGTCAATCAAGAGTAGCCCACTTGAAGCTAAGCAGGATAGTAGATCATGGGAAGACAGTCAAGGCCCCTAGGTTGTACTGTGATGGGTTTCTTATTTTGAAATAACCGCAAAATTGTTTCATAACAATGCAATGCAAAAGTTCAACACATGAACCAGATCTACTTACAAGCAGATTATGAAGTCATCATATCACTCTAACAGTAAAATGCTGCTTTGGTTTTTTAGTTGCTTTTAAAAACCTCTGAAAGAAATGCACTATAAAGAAATACACATGCAGCCTTTGCCACAAAAAGAAAGCAGGAGTAAGTGGTGCCATAAACTTCTGGCTAGTTGTCAGACAGAGGCAATTTTGTCCTCTGTAGGCAATCATATGGTAGTCACGCTGTCAAATTAGTGTCCACTGCCTCCATGAGTTAATCCCAGAGATTGTAGCTTTTAACATCCTAAAATGATGGTTCAAAATGATCCATTCTCAGAAAATGATGATGGCTGAAATAATTTCCCTTCTCTTAAGGTAAATGTTAAATGAAGCAGAAGACAGCATGTCAGCCTTAAAAGGAGTCAACAGAGGAAATGCTAGAAGTTTATAAAGGCAGAATGGGACAGAGGACTAGGGACCAATTCTACACTACATCTATGCAAGACATAGGTGCTATCAGACAAAGGTTCAAAATAAAAGTGTGCTGTGTTTGACACAGCGTAAAGCTAACACTGTGAAATTCCTGCCACAGCATGTTTCAGATGCTAAAAGTTTACCCAGGGTCAAGGGGCAATCAGAGCAGCCCAAGGAAGGGAAAAAATCAGCTAGGGCTACAAAGACACCAACTCTCCCTCAGGAAGCATCCAAGCTGCAAATGATTGCATGCTGCGAGAGTGTTCTGGGGAATTATCCTTACACGCCTGCCTTATTTTTACCCCCTCCAGGCACTGCTTCTTCCACTGTCAGACCCAGGACGCTAGACAGACCCCCGGTTTTAGCCACAAGAGCCTCCTAAACAGTGGTGCTTTCTGTAATTTACATTCATCAGCTTCTTAATTCAAGTAGCCAAACGCTATGTTTCAGTCCATCACAAGCAACAAAGCCCATCATCAGCTCACAGTACCACAGCACTGTACAAGAGACTGAGGCTTCCCAAACGTTCACAGAGTCCTCTCCCTCACTTTGTTACAAAACAAGATGTAGCTTCACAAACTGGCATTTTGATTTTGGGGAGCGCTGAAGATTAATCGCCGGCTTCTGGCGCGCAAGTAACGAGATCCTATCAACGTGCAGCGTGTGACCGCAGAGATGAGGTCCAAGATAAGGCTCAGGGCAAGGTCCCAGCCTCCCAGCTGAGACAAGCAGCACGCACCGCCGCAACCTTTTAGTTAAGTTAGGAATAGCGTAAAACAAACGCTCGCGGCCACGCATGGGACAGGACAGGAGCGGGCAGGAAGCTGCGGCACTCACGCTGCACGGGTAACCGCGTCCCGGCGCTGGGCTGGAAGGCGCCCATGAGCTTTCGGGGCGCTCCCCGCGCTCTGGTGGGCACGAAGCCGGGGCCACTCGGGCACGGCAGCTCCCGGCCCCCCCGCTCGCACAGGTGCCCGGCCGCCAGCATCCGCGCCGCAGCATCCCCGCTCCCCACCGGCCCCGGGCGCCCTTACCGAGTGCGGAGACTGGCGGGGCTGCTTCTCCCGCGCGCACGCCTCCGGCTCGCAGCCTCTTGCACTTGGGTTTGGGGACGTTTGGGGGTTTTCTTCCCCGTCTCTCGCCCTCTGCAGCTCCCACTAGTGAGCGAACACCCGCGCAGCCAGAGGACTATTCCGCCTCCTCCCGCCCCCCCGCGGGCGGCGGGCGCGGAGCTGCCACCTCCCCGGCCCCCGCCACCACCTGGGGGGTCCCCGGGTCACCCGGACCTGAACAAACCGCTTATCCACATCCACCAACCGGCAGCCCAGGAACCGGTCGTCCCACGCACACTCCTGAGTTCCCCCACGCTTTGGACGGCGAGACAGGGAGACGTAGGAGAAGCGAGGCAATTTACTGCCGGGATTAAATTAACTGAGATAAAACGGACAGCGTGGGAACGGGCGGCTGAAAAATGAATCGCCGATACATCGTAAAGTGTTTATAGCGTCAGCAATAATTTATTGCAAAGTGTGGGCTGCACCACGGCCCCAGCATAGCTGCTGTGCTGTGACTTGTACTACAGCTCACAGGCAGTCCAGTACCATCCCGTGCCACCTTACAGGCACAATACAACACTAGCCCAGGGTTTCCAGTCTCGGTGTTATTTTATTACTGCTTTACCCTCTTTTTGAATGATTGATTAAAGAAAATAATGGATCTGCAGTGCAGGTTATCATATTAGAAATCTGTGACCACAAGGTAGTCCACTGTAATACGCGTTAAATTTATGACTTCTGAGAAAAAGCTGAATTTAAAATGGGAATAGTTGAGTTATGACTACATTAGCATTTTACTGTGCATCAGGAGTGCACTTCGCAGCAGTTGTGGAATGGCCTTAGTGCACAAAACACAACTAGTAAGCCAGAAAACGCATCCCAGGAGTGCATCCAACATGCTAGGAGGCCATTAGGCATCTCATGCACAAGGAGAGGCCGTAGCCAATTTGAACTCATTGGCCTGAGCACCAAATCCTCAGCACCAGCTTTTTCAAACGGCAAATCTGCACTCGCTGATGGTGCAGGCACACATTACCCTAACCTCCTATAATTTCCATTTCTCACACTTAGGAGGAGATAATACTCTATCACTATCACTTTCCAAGAGGATTAATATATTACTGTCACATTCACGTACACAGTATCTAGTCTATCCCACTTCTTTGACTCAGAACATTTAATTTGCAGAATATTGCATCAATATTTTGAGGCTTGGAGGGGAGAGAAAACTACTTCCAAAGAAGGAGAGCTCTTTCCATTTCATCTCTCTGTGTTCTTAGGCTAAACCCTATACTTTCTCCACCATCCACCACTGCAGGCATGGGGTTTTATTACTTTACATGTGCATCAGTCAATGCTAGAGACAGGAGTGGAGGTGGACTTGTTACTAGCTAAGGCAAATTTGGAAATGCTGAAAAAACAGGAGAAAGCTTGTTCCAGTAAGATTTCTGGACTATTATGTGAAATCTGCATATGAAAGTTGTTCTTGCGCACTTCATGCTCTGCACTTTTTTTGGCCTGTATCCTAGCCACAGCTCATTATAACACAGGTATATTGTCTATTGTGAGCCTAATGTTTCCCTCACAGGAGAGATATTTCACTTTTTAATTGATTTCCCTCTTCAGTTTGCCTCCTGCAGACACACAAGAGAAGACGAACTGGCTCTTCTAGAAAACAGCTGAATAACTACCTCATGCTGCACTGGCAAGAGAAACCTAGAAAACAGAGAACTCAAAGAGGAAAAAAAAAAAACCACCCTCAGGAAGTAATAAATAGAGGGATGAAAGGGGAGAGAAGACAAAAATAAATACAAAGGGAACAAAAGGAAGGTGTAACAGAATTAAAAAGTGCTGTAAAGTTAAACAGTTGGCAACGAGAAAAGACACATAATAAACACCTTAGCTTCGTACTGCTGAACTCGGATATTGAAAAGCGTGGTTGCCTTTGAAGCAGAAAAATAATTGAATATCTATTGAGTATGTAAAAATCAAGGATTTGTGCTATAGTGCTCCAGTGCCAGCATGCAACCCATAAGGAATAAGTTGTTTACCAATTTCCTCGAAAACATATAGCAGATCTTCAAAAATTCATGCCCTTCCGAGCTGTGATGAATCAGCAGCCACAGAAGCTATGCTGGACTGAGCTCTAATGAAGCCACAACATTTTCCCTCTTCTCTCCACAACCTCCAGCTAATCTCTTCTAACTGAATCACTTCAGCCACCATTCTTTAAATTCTAATTATACCAGACCTGATTCTAACAACACTTGAAATAAAATATCTAAAATATTGAGCTCCCAGTGACAATACCAAAAAGGAAATGTAGTATTTCTAAACAAGATGCTGTTTGATGTTGTTGGGTAATTGTCTAAATCTTCTATAATTTCTAAGGTAAACGGATGAAACTACAAAACTATTCAAGCCTCCTGGCAAATTTTTCAGCATGCTTTCACCTTTCTGACCTCAAAGTGTTGAGCACTGCACTACTCCTCTGCAATTCCTTCAGATACTATGTGTTGTCTGTGGAGGAGAATCCCCCCCAAACACATGCAAATAAACCATCTGGTGGAAAAACAAATATTGTGTGATCTTTTCACTTTCTGTCTACATTTAGAAAAGACAACATAATCCTTTCTATTCTAGAAGCAAATGCTCTGTCTCTTTCCAAAACAGTAGTAGTCTCTTTCTGTCCTGGGAAGAGCTCCATGGCGCTGCACTTTCTGTGTCGCTTTTCCTCAATAAACAACTTCACCAAGTATGTTATTTCTTTGCTGTATGTATTTCACAAAGGAAAAACAAACATGTGCAACCAATTTATTCCCATTTTACCAACTGTCGATCAGATATTATTTCCTACCATACCAAAGTTGCAGGTTTCAGAAACATAGCAAGAAATTGTGTTATCATGCCAGATTAAGTAGTGTTTGTTCTTTACTGTACAGTCAGGTTGATTCAATGTTTAATGGCTTTCTTACAGTTCTGTAACATGATTTCATCTTCAAAAACTCAATATCAAACTTTGTTTGTCTTTGTTTACTCACAGATCATAGCTAATGGTTCTCTACCATCTGTTTGCAGCAGTGTAGTTACTGTAGTGCAGTACTGCAATTTTAGATTCAGCCCTTAAACTGTGATAAACAGAATATGAAAAATCTCCATCAGCCAACTAGAAAATGTCTTAAGAAAGAGATAATTGCCACCTACACTTAATCAAAAATGCTTTTGCTTATGAGGGGTACTGATCACTTACCCAGTGTCTCTTGTAGTATGCTTACAAAAGAAAAAAAACAAGTACAACATATTTTAACAGCCAGGAGTTGGTCCAAATGCTATTCACATATGCTTATTTATATGCAACAAAGTCTTATTTTGTATTTGCTGTGTGAGCTCTAGAAACTTAGAAGAACATATACTTCTTACTACCTCACCCTGCCATAGGATGGATATGTATATATATGTGTTCAATTGTGTGTTAGAATAGGAGTAAAAGACTGACAGCCCATCTTGATTAAAGGAGAGGAACAAGAAGAAAGGGTACATGCTTCCCATGTGAAATGGTAATTGTGAGAGGGACATAGAATTGGGAAGAACATAAAAGACGCTATATTTGAACAAAATTATTTGAGACAATCGTTCCCAAACTGAGATCCAGGGACTAACTCCCTCCTAGGGAGAGCAGCTGGCTGCCTGCCTCAGCATCTTTCCCCAGCAAGAGGAGCCAGCAGTCAGCCATAACATCCTCCACAAGTTTCAGTGTGCTAGAGTCCCCTCGTTATGAATTTCTGGCATTCAGAATCCTTATTGATTTAAATAGGGCTTGAAAGCCATCAGAACTGAACACCAGATAATCTTCACTGAATAAGAAAGTTTATACTGCAGAAAGCTTTAGAGGAAATTTAAAGAATAAAAACAAATTACTGTCTAAGACCATAGCAGCAGGGAAGAATGCCCTCGGATTAAAAATAAATCTGTTGGTTTTAGTATTTTTAACTTCAGTTAAACTACTCAGTCTTAAACTGCAGACAAAATACCCTGAATTTAGGGTACATCCCAAAGCACACGTATATATTTCGGTGATAGCATTGGTGCACCCAAGTCCAGTGAATGTACTTGCACAAAGATCTCTTCACTTGTCTAAGGGTTCTACACACTGGGACTTCAGGCTCCGCTTTTTGTGGATTTTGTTATTGTTTTTCCAATCTTCAGCAGCATTTTATAGCTTCTGCCCTCTGAACTACTATTTTTATATTATGGATTAGTCTCTTTTCCAGTTTAAAGAAACAGCTGAGATAGCAAACTTTAACATTTTCATATTCTGAACTCTAAGGAGTTTAATGTAATGTTATTTGTTCAGGAGTGCTTGTCCTTTAGTCAAGTTTCAGTATAATCCCAACATAATCCCTGATATTTTTTCCCTTTTACATCTCATACTTCTCTCAAACATTTTTAAATGTTCCGATCTACTAAACACTTACTGTGTGCCTTGTTTTGTGCTATCCTTTTTTCTTTGATCACTTCTTTGAAACTTAATCCAACAGGTGTTATTTTAATTAAAATGAAGTCTGTAATCATTCTTTCATAATATTAGTTTCATTTCACTACTATGAAGTATACTTCACGCATTTTCCTCCTCTTACAACACCTTAATTTAAGACTCACATAGTAAGTATGACTTTTATATTTACTGTTTATTATTTCTACATAGGGTGTATAGAGAAGAATATTCTTCCTATACTGTAATATTATTTGAAATTAGTGGAATTTCCTTTTGGATTTAAACTCTTGAAAAGGGATGGACTTATGCTGTCTGGAGAGCATAAACTGACCAACTTAATGCATTAACAGCAACAGTGTTCCTTGAATGCAGCTGTCTTGTCACATGGGATGAAATTCAACCTTTTGAAGGATGGCAGTAAAAGATCTAGGTATTTTTTAAGGCACCAGAACAAGGATTGGGCCTTGATCTTGAAGCAGCCATAGAAAGATCTTGTAACAAACTGTTCAAGCTATTTTCCTTTTATCCGGTGAGCTGTACAACTACCATGTGGAGAGAAGGTCCTGGTGGAAGCTTGATGAAGTCTGCTGAGCCTGCACAGAAAAAGGTACATTTCTTTACTGACATCTTCCTTTGGACATGCTTTGCTTTTTTTAGGTGAATCAGGCTTGGTTTCGAAAATGGGAGTAAGAAAAGGACTGATTTCTACACCAGTGACCCACCCACTGCAGAGAAGTTGCCTACTGGGAGACTGTTTTATTCTCCCAGTGGAAAGGAACAGCATCTCAGTTTTAAGTTAGCTGTCCTTTCATTTGTGGGTACCTAGTTCACCAGTCACAAGCCAGACTGTACAATGCATTTCTCCTATACCCTAAGTGGAATATGTAAAAATACGAAAGGCATTCATTATCTCATGAAAGGATCCTTTTCATTTCCTTGCTGTTGTAGGGTGTGGAAAGCAAAGAGAAACAAGCCATGGAAAACAAAAGAAAGCTGACATGTAGAACATTGCATGTCAGGGATAAAACAGTACTAAGAGCCAGGGAATTGTCATCACGCTGGAGTTACATCAGACTATAACCATCTCTGGCACTATTTCACTAGCTCTCCCTATCCACATCACTGTTCCATGGTGATCTGTCAGTCAAATTACTCTAAAAATATCAGCCAAATACCCTTGAAGTTATGGCACCCCTTCCCTCCTTGATGTGCTGTGCTTTCAAGATCTGCCATGTCACATAATCCATTGGACTGCTGTAATTTCTTGACAAGAGAGCATTTTAAACAGCTTATGCCACCAGGAATCACCCATCAAGTCCCCTCCCCACTCCCAGTTATCCCCTACCTTCACAGTACTCAGATTTACAATATTCATAATTGTATATTCCTTTCCTCCCTACACAGGCTGGCTATGGGACTTGCTGCGTATTGAAACTTTGAAAAGCTAGTCATTTGGGCCAAATTCTGTTATTATAGTTTCTGTTCTAAAATAAAGAGAAATATCATAGTAAAAGAACTTAAATCCTTGTAATGCTATTAGGAGGAAAGAAAAAACTTTAAAACCAATTTTCAGTCATAAAAAATGGTAACTAAACAACCCAGAGGAAAATACTATTAAAGAAGCAAACAAAAAAAAATAATTATCACTTACATGTAATTTCTAATATTCAATTACAGTAAAACAACAAAATCATTTTAGAAAGAACCCTTTGCTCTCCAGCTGAAGCCCTCAACCAGATATTGGAGACTGCATCTTTCCTTCCCTGACCCATTCAATCCAGCTACTCTATACACAGCAACAGAACAATTTCAAAAGGAGCCAGGGAAAATTTCCCTGTCCTACTCTAGACTTTTTATGAGAGGGATCCTGAGCTTCCCATTAGCGTCTTTGACCCCACCTGCTCTCCTGGAACATATTACAGCTCAGAAGCAGAGATGCTCATTTCATTCTGTCCTTTGTGAAGGCTACTGGAGATGGGACCAAGAGTCCTAGGTATATTGCCACAGCACTGCTTGGGTTTAGGGGTTTTATTGATAGACATAAGCAGGGAAACTGGAATAGCTTTCATTTACCAAAACCCACGTTAAATTTTTACAAATCCAGAACCATCAAGTAATTGGATATAATAAGCTATATTATTGCTGTTGGTGTAGATAAGAATTGGGAGAAGAACCAGTGAATTTATCTAAACTATCTAAACTCTGTAAGAAGCAAGAAGGCTCTATGTGGAAACTGCATTACTATTTTCCTACTGTGTTGCAAGACCCAGGGCAAAAAAATTGTAGGGTGTCTATCTGGTGGAAAATAGAATGGGATTTTTTAAATTCTCAGTGTAGTGCTTAGCTATAAATCCACTTATAATAGATGACTCTTATTTCATAATAGGAATATGATTAAACCAAAAATGACCTCTTAATGTTGCCAAGATGTCAAGAGTAAAACTCTCCCAGAACCCTAAATATGTCTTAGCAGATAAAAGTTGCAGCTCTGCATACACTTGCTGCATATAAATGCCAGCAATCTGTATTAATAAATTCTTACACTAACCTCATTTTCAGTGAATTAACAGGGCATAGGTATCTCTGAAACTGTGAATGGAGGACATAGCTAATTGTATCATTGTATATTGTGATGCTATGCTGGAAGCAGAGCAAGAGGGGAGGAGCTGCCTTTCTAGGAACTATTTTTCCAGCAGCAAATCATTTCCTTGCATGCTGGTAGGTTTCTTTGCCTTCATTCTCTGCTCTCCTTCATTCTGACCAACCTATTTCAACTTGGTAGCTTTTTCCAGGCCCTAATAACCTGTGCAGTATATGATGATCTAGGACCTTTCCATGAGTTTTAGGTAAAACAAGACATCAGGGAAGCAATTTCTCCCTTCTTCTGCTACTATTATGGTGGCATCACCTAAATCTGATGTTTATTCTATTTTGTTTAGGAAGATGAAAAGTTTATGAAGGCTTTGTTACCAGTGGTGATAAAAACATACACAGGCCACCTGTAAGCATTTAGGCTTTATCCTGCATTCACAGGAGCATAATACAGAGAGGGAACTGCTGCCAGTGAAATATAACCATTCTTGCACTAGAGTTATAAATCCCCCTTTTAAAGCTTCTCCTACTACTGCTATTGTAATAATAATAAAAAGCAGCAACACATGAGGTACAGTCCCCTTTATTGCCACCCATCACAAAGGTAAAACATGAAATCTCTATATTTTACTTCCCAAGGTGAAAAATCAATTACACTGTAGAGCATCAGCTTCAGCCAGTTCTGGAAAGTTTTTTACACCACAGAAATACAGCCTACAAATCTCTTCTTGCTCAGCCTCTTTTGCTGGAGTGGCCCTAGTATGGTTCAGATAATGGATGGGAAGTTGAAGGCAGCCCCTCTGAAATCCTGTTTGGGGGATTCAAGTGGAAGAGAAGCAGTGCAAAGGGCTGGCACACATATGCCTCAGTGGACACATTTGTACTGAGCATAGGAAGCACTGATCTCAAGAGGCAAAGCTCAAGGAACACAGATATTGAAAACAAGAAAAGATTGCCCTGTTGGCTCTAGCTGTGCCCTTTGCTGCCTCTCACAGATTTTCATTTTACTGCTGAAAACAATATATTTGTGGGGAAATAGAGTAAGATCTAGGAAAGTGCACTGGAGAAAAAAAAAGCTTTCTTCTACCTTGCAACCATAGGACCCAGTTTTCCTTTATACAAAGAAAAAAAAAATCATACTTTTTCCACAGATCTTTCTGGGAATAAGTTTTATATCTAGTTGTTCAGAGTTAATCCTTCAAAGCTTTGGAGGATGCAGTTATAAGTGGTTGTAAATCCAGAAATAACATGTACATAGTATGGATACCTTTTATTTTTTGAAGAAAGAAGGGAAAACCCAAACCATTATTGGAAAGACTGAAAAACGACACAAAACAGTGACTGGAGTGGATGAAGAACTCTCTTATTATTAAAGCACTGGCATTCCTCTCATACTTACAGCTATCTCGACATAGAAACACTACTAATCCTTTGAGATACTGTTTATAGGTAGTAGTACATTAGAGGGAAAGCATTTGAAAATATTGCCTTATTTATCCAAAGCATATTTGGCTTTGGCCTTTATTGTCTCCAGACTGGGGAAAGCTACAAGCATTTTGCAATTTGAAAATATTTTGTTGTGTTAAAGAAAGAAATTAATCCATTAATGTAAAATCAATTAATACATAAATTTTGAAGTGGTTGCTATTGCATCTCAGCTCCCTTCTGGATGCATTCAGCAATGGGTAAATGCTAGACCCCTATAACTCTTATTACAGCCCCTTAACGTTCTTTCTGGGTGAGGTGCTATGCCATTGGAATAGCTGGATTTTTTCCTCTCTCTTTGCAATTGTTATTTTCCAAACACAGGTTTTTCACTGAGCATTTGACTTTAGGCATATTATTGAACTAAGTGTTTATAAAACACCTGGAAAATCACTCTCCTTTAAAAAAATTTATGATGGAAAAGCAATTACCCTTTAAGATGTGTTTCAAAGTCACTTCCCAAGAATCCTTTGGGGGCAAACCTCAGCTTTCTCTCCTGCTTAACACCCAGTATCACTGAGCAAGCACGTAAACTATTGCTGATTCTATTCTTTTAAGTTCTAAAACAAAACACAGATAATGAGGGGGGTTTTGCAATCCGTGGGTATTAGTAACTGAAGCCCTTAAATACACTGGGATGGAGTTACTGTCAAATATTTCTGTTCCTTCCTGGTGTATAAATTTGTATGACTATTAGAGCCAAGTATGTCTTAAGCTTTTTCCATACACCAAAAGCAAAGAGTAAATATGAATCAAAGGCTTTTAGACTCCACATGACAAAAAAAAATGTAAATTAAAATTCTGTGTAAGAAAAAAAAAAATTATGGCAAGGAAATTAAAAAAAACACAACAACCACCGAAAAGCAAGAAGTCAACAATGCATGTCTAACAGTCTGTAGTCATCTAAATACAGAGAGATCCCTAGCCATTAAGATTTTGAAGGTGCATTAGGTAGGAAGCAATGATGCAAGAGCTGCACAAAAGACTGCACAAGGAGGATGTTCTGGCAAGATTAACTTCATTTTTACTCAGGGAAGAAGCATGCAGAAGTTCTACATCTATAATGAAAAACACTGACTATAGGATATTTTGAAACAGGGTTCAAAATTCATTTTGACCAGTGACAGGAGAAGGCAGTCAAATCCCATTGCAGATTCATATCCCAACTTCCCAATTTGCATATTCAAAACTTTCGAGGTCTTGCTGCTTTGCACTACCTTGTTATGCCATCAAGTCTCTTACAAGAAGTCACATTAATCAGCATTTATCCACTCTGCTGATATCAGCACTAGTGAAAGGCCTAGTCACTCTCTCACTCTGTGGCTAGTGCTAAATGTGGGGACTTCCTCAGCTAGCCATTCCCCGCTTCCTCTTCCAACCCAAATTAATGAATACTGAGAAGAAGAAACAGAAGCAAAGGGACTACACTTCAGAATTACCTTTTAAAATGTTCACATACCATACATCAACGCATGAAACAAATATAACTTTTATACAAACTCATTAGTGTAAAATTGTCCACATAACCCAGGAGAATCTCAGGTGAAGGGCCAGTAGGCTGGGTCACATCCACACACGTGCTCACCAGGTGAGAAAACAGCCTCTCTGGAGCCCAAATTACTTCAAGTTGCTCTTCAGTTGCTCTCTATTTCATTGCCCCACCACGATGAAAGATGCTGAGCTGCAAGGCTGCAGTGTCAGGAAGCAGCAAGAGGGCCTGCAGAGTACAGGGGGAAGCAGAGGACAACTCCAGCACTAGTCACTCCCTCACCCTCCAGGACCGCGTATCCCCACACATTCCCCTCTGAGCAAAGCAGACAGAACCAGCCCCGTCAATGGCCCTGGATAAGGCAAGGTCTGAGGGGACAGACAGCAGACAAAGGCTAGAGAAAGGTGTGCTCAGAGGAAAGGAGAAAGCATTCAGACCTGACCTTAGATGGATCCTCTGGTGACCCAAGTAGGATGTGAGGGTGGAGGTCCCAGGTGGGGGACTCATTAGAGTGCTCTGTCCTCCTCGGGTCAGTAATAGGTGGGAAACTTACAAGATTACTGCAAGGCTGGAGCTCGTTTCACAATTTATTGTTTTGCATGTAAAAACTAAGTGCCATAAATGCAAGCAAAAAAAGTTGAGACTCTGAAGGTCCCAGGGACAAGCTATCTCACTTAATTTCCCCTGGTTGGGAAAAGCTGAGGACACTTAACTGGAGCATAAACAAGTCAGTACTAGGCACCCTTGACTTGTTTTTTCTTTTCAAGAAAATGTATTTTGTTACGTTAAATTGTTGAATTTAAATGCAACAGACGTTTTATACTGGAGCAGTGAAGGGAACATATTGTGCTAGGTAGACTGGCATAAGTACACTTGGGGATCTCACAAAAGACACAAGACAAATTCCAAATAGGAAGTTATAGCAGGTGCAAAAAAACATGGCCAGTTTCTCTGGTTTATCAGATCTCTGCAGGGAATGAAAAATAAAATTAAACTAAATGCTGTGATTTGGTCAAGATCAAATAGTTGTGAATGCATTTTACCACTGTTTAGGATTCTAATTCCTTGTTAAATTATGAGAAAATGCTGAGATTACGTGCAGGATCAGTTGGCTAAGCAAAAGACTGTCACATATTGCCAATTAGCACATCTATAGAGCCACCTAACCATGAAACATTACTGTTTGTAGTAATGGATACTACTGTCTTCAAATTTCCTAATGAAATTCAGTCTTTGCAGACATGAGCCTCATCAGAGATATACTGATCTCTTGAAAAACAAACCTGTACTGTAAATATACACTATATTTACCAACACTGCAATGTTTACCAGAAAAAATAGTACAGCTGAGGACTACTAAAGTGGACTCTGATTTCACATATCCAGTAGTGACAATACAATATTTTAGATTTGTTCTTTGGACCAGGTGGTTACAATTTATAAGATGTTACTCTTATGTCCTTGGATTAAACCAATTATCTCTTTAGAAATTATAATGATGTTTCTTCTGTGCTGTCAAAGCATCCACATAAGCTATCCTGAAGTATCTCCCACACTCTCCAAACGGAGACAACAGCAGCATGAGATGGATGCATGAAGTGGGATTCAATTAAGTTTTCAAGTTTGCCTAAAACAGGGACCAGATTGTTGTCAGCCGTAGCCCAGCTAATGAAAGATATTAATTTAAATAAAGGTATTTCTGAGCCAGGATCACTCTGTATGGAAAGTCTGCATGTCAGCTGAGGCTACAAACAAGTCACAAGCTCTTAAGAAATGTATTGCTTTTCCCCCTAGTGAAAAGTAATGTATAAATGTATCCACAGCTTACTTTTGTCCTTCTTCATAAGAGGCACATTGGAATATAAGAAGTCGTCCTGTTCTTTCAAGTAGCATAGATGGGACAAGCAGCATGACCAGACACTGTGGATGGAGAGACAAGAAATGCTAGTAAATAGAATACTAGATGATCTGATGGCTTCAGCTGGGAAGCAGAACAGGCAAGAAAATAGATAGCAGCCATTTGGTCAGGTAAATTATTGTCTACATCCCATTTACCTCTGTGGGTGAAGCCCACACACAGAGTAGGTTTGGAGCAGAAAAGATGCTACAGAAACCCACCTACAACCAAAATGGTAATGAAATATTCATTAAATAGCTTCTCTAGGTAACTTACTGGTTTTACAGAGGCAGAAGTTTTCTGAGGGTCCTGCGCAATCATTATAAACCTGGGCATTTTGGAAAAGTCTAGATTAGATACATTTTAAACTCTTAAATGATATGCTTCTTCAGGAATCAAGAAGAGGACTTCAAATGTCTTCTGGGCAAATGTACCAGCCAGAATGTGAGCATGGGAATGGCTGTGGGGACAAAGGAAAAGGACGAATTCAAGAAGCTGAAATAGAAATGGCTCTGCTGTGAAATGAAAACATTATATTGTGAAATACTGAGGAGAGTACACAGCATGTACAGACTAAAATCCCTCCTTGCTGAGAGGCCATACAAAATTTTCTTTCATAGGCTTCTTCCCCTGTATGCACAAAGTGCTCTTCTCTGTGAGATGTGTGATGCTGGATTTTCTGAACTTCAGTGTCACAAAATCTTGCATGTTTTACCAGGAATATTATGCAATAAAAAAAAAAAAAAAAAAAGACCTGGGAATACTACAACTCCTTGAAAATGCTCCCATTTAGGGGAGAGTCCCTCATGCTGGCTTAAGTTTATGGCTATTTTGGAAAGCTCTCACTTTTGAGGAGGGATTTGGGTGTGTATTTCAATATAAATTACCTAACAAAACTAAAAAAAACCTACTTGTTTCCTTTAAGAAATGTATAGCCTGCACTTTTGTCCAGTAGAAAATATACACACAGGTGTACGCAACTACGTTTTCTGTCAAACACACAGCATATTGCTGGCATATTTATGCTTCACTTCTTGAGCCTTTCAGGCTGTACTATCTTCATTCCTTAGAAGTTGCACATTCCGGCAAATGACTTGTTACCTCATCAATAGCCTCTGCTGTGCTAGATGGTGCTTACAGGATTTAGAAAATATACATCATCTGAGTAAAATTTTGCTTGTTCCTAAGCATCAGCAACTTTTATTACGTAGGATTATTTCCACAGCCCTTAAGGACAATTTTTTTCTGAACCCTTAAAACAAAAGCATATGAGTAATACTGAAAATTATTAAGTATGAATCTATCCAAAATATTTCCCATCATAATCACTTTTCATCCAGAGACCGTGTATTTGTTCACCCATGCCTGAGGCAGCTGACAGGGCAGCTCGCCTGTTTCCCTCAGCCCAGGAAGCACTGTCCACCACACCCAGGGTTTCTTGCAGGTCAAAGCTTTTTCTTTCAATTAGAAACCTTGGGCAAAATGTCAAACAAAACAGTTCTTTGCTTAGTTTGGGCTACCACCCTGCCTCTGAAGCTCTCTCCTTTCAGTTCCCCTGCTCCAGGGTCTATTGCAGGACATTGCCTGAAACTTCAATACAGAATTTCAAACAGGTGTTATAACTCTCTGGGGCTGATTGGCCAGAGGTCTCTCCAGCTTGTGCCTGCCTTTTGTGGTGAGAAAACTCTGTTTGGTGCAGAATGCTCATCTTACTGTAGAGTGGACTCTAATGACTTTTAGGCTTCAAAGCTTTATCTGGTTGTTTTCAAAACTGAGGAAGAAATGTCTTTCTCCACAGATACATAGATGTCCTGATGCCCCTCAAACCCTTATACCTCTCCCAGAGGCATCAAACCTGACACTGTACAAGCTGGACTCATGACAGAGCCAAAAGTTGTTCCTGTGTCCCCATCTGAGGACTCTTTTATAGCAGATTTTTTTTACAGTTTTGGGAGCAAGAAGCTGCCCAGAGCAGCTACCTTTTGTTTTCCTTTCCTGCCTTTTCATAGGCCATTGCTGTTTGTGAAAAGTTCTCATTTTATTTTCTGCTTGTACTGAATATGAATAATTCCACTGTGCCGAAGTGTTTTATTTGACTTACAAGGCTCTTAGGCTTTCTTACCCACTGCGGGTAAGAAAATACTCATGAATATTATAGGAAAGGACCACACAGTTAGTATTTTGCCATAAAATTTAGTAGGATAGATTTAAATAAAAATATCTAGCACTGGCAGTATTTCCCTTTGTCCTTTTCTGTAAAAAAAAAAACCCAATGTTTTAATGTTTGTTCCCCCTGGAACCTTTTGGCTTTGTCCCTCATCTTAGCTACCAATACCTGCTTCCAGAACTGTCCACCAGAGCAGAAAACAGCACAAAAATCTTTCTGATCCGCTTCTGAAGCCACAGCACTTAATCTCTTGGCTAGATAAAGTAGAAATATCCAGATAAGGAAATAAATCTAAATAAATAGTTGACTTAAACTAAAGGTGACCAGAAGCTTTGCTTTTCCAGTCAGGCAAGTCAGATGTTGTGACCAGCTCTAGCAGTGGCTGCTGCATGGCTTGGCCAAAGTTCTTCCATTACTGTGCCTCCATTTACCCTCTCACCCATCTGTCTTCTCAGGATATAAATTGAGTAAGGGACTCTGCATACATTAAGACACAAAACCAACAAGGGACAGATTGCTGTACTTAACTCTGTAAAACAAAAAGGCATTACAAACATCCCCTCCCCTCAAATTATTGCAACATCTTAGGTATATAAACTTATTTTTCATAAGATAAAAGTTGATTTTTCTTGGACTACAAGACAGGACAATACCACGATTGTCTGCTTCTGGCTCACAAGTGACAAACGCACAGTGTCTGAATGGATTTTTTTTTCAGTAAATTAAAATTCTAAATTAGATTTTTATGAACCATGAATATGAGCATTGACAAAAAGAACCTTCACAGCTCTACACTTTTCCTGACTTTGCTTTTTATTCCCAAAGCTTCTTATGACAGCTTATTAATTCCCAGAGATTGTTTATGCCCAGTAAAAAGAACACAGCCAGCCCAGTGCAGCAATACATGCAGATAGGTAGTTTTCAGCCCAGAACAGTAGGGAATTACTTCCAGAAGATCACAAAGGGATAATTCAAAAAGCAATTTCATATGCACTGATCTACAACATGCATAATTTTTAAAAAGATCCTCATTGTTACTGGGAAAACCTAGGGGCTCAACAATGTTAAAAATACTGGAAAATTCTGACATCGATGAAACAGTATGTTTCATACATACAAAACAGATCTTTAATAAGAACATCAGCTGTATCTCATAAATGGAAAATCTGAGGCTACTAATATGCTGAGTGATGTTTCTCAAAACCACAGCCGTCAGATGAAAATACTCCAAGGTGATCTGGCCATATGACAACTTTAACTTAGCAGCTTCCTTTTATACTGTTATGGTTTGTAGTTTAAAAAGTCACTGGTGTCCTCACAGTTTGACAACTGCTGAGGCAAGGAGTTTGGCCCAGGGAAGTACAGAGCCATGGACCTCAGAAGAAAAACCCTCCTCCATTTCCGATTAGCCAGATGATGATGTAAGTACAGAAACACCAAGTGAAGAATGTCAGTCCAGTATGCCTAATCCACCAAGCTGGTATTCTCACCAGAAAATAAGTGCTATTGCTGAAGCTTGAGTTGCTGACTGTACATCATTCTTCCTCTCCTGCTGTTCCAGAAGGGTGTCCGTGTTACGTAAAAGACCTTTTTTCTCGGTGTGCTTATAGGTGGAAAATCACAGATCAAGTTAGTGACTTGGCAGGAAGCAAATAGTAATTTGCCAGATTTGGAAATTCAGTGGGGATTGTGTTGAAAAACCTCAGCACATGCTGTTGAGATTTCGTGCTGCTATCTAGCCTTTAGTAGTTAAGTCTTTTGTTTCACCTTCCATTGTGGAAGAACATAGAAGAAAGTGTTGTGGCATATTGCTTTTTCTGCTCCGTTTTATGGCTTAACAATTGTTACCTGGAAATGAGATAGAAAAAAAATCAATTATTAATGAGTAATCTTAGCATACAGACCTCAAAACAATTCAAAACCCCCTTTAAAACATGTCCTCTGTCTTGAGGCAAAAAGTGACTCAAATCTAGCACAGAACTTAACATCCAAATCTCTTCTTCGGCTTTCCCATTTGGGATTAATTAGATGGCTGAATTATATATAACATAATATTAATTCCCCAATTTGTCCCTCAAGTCTGCCAACCCAGCTTAGTTCAATGTGCTTTTGACACTCATGGTAACTGGAGTTATCTGAAACAAAAACTCTGAGCCCCCCTAATAGCCAGAGTGGGAATCATCAGCTGAGACCTATAAAACTCTCTTGGAGTTGCTACACATATAGCAAACCTTCTAATATAATAGTTACCAGTATCACATTTAGATGCCTTAATGCTGGCTTTCCATCAGAAAAATTATGACCAATATATTGGGATCTTTTATACAGCAACAATTATTACTAAAATTAATTACTTCATCTAATAGCCAAAGAAATCTTGTCGTCCAAGTGGTTTCCTTGTGTTCATCAACTTATTAACCTCTTTAGCTGTGAAGAAAATTCAAAAGCACTGTTCACTTACAAAGGATCTTGTTTTGCATCTGTGGAACTTTGAGAATTTCTGAAAGGAGAAAAAGTATTACACTCAGATGTTCTTCCATTTATTATCCTCAAGACAATGCATATATATTAGTCAGGTTTGGAAAACTTCTTGCCAACAACTTTTTTTCTCTTGATCTACAAGAGAAACCTGCAAATAATTTAGTGAAGATTGGTTATAGGACTGTCTATAGTCAATCTATCACACAATAACATCCGCTTGAAGAACTGCTGAAAAAAATTGGCATGTAAAGCTAAGGGTTTATTTATGCTTGCCTCTGCAGAATGTGGTGATGGAATAAGAAGAAAGATCCTTTCTTCTCACCATGGTTACACCTATAGGGCATAAGGATCTCTATCCCAAGATACTATTCAGGGGCAGAGCTCTACTAGCTGAGCTAGATAACTAGGGATACAGTGAAGGACTGCGGTCTGTAAAGGCCCATGAGTCGACGAGCTCTGTATCAAATATGCTGGCATCAACACCTCTCCATGAAGCAAGAGAAAGCAGCTGAGACTCAACAGAGGGAAGAAGATTAGAGGATGGAGTGGTCTCATCCCACTCATAATCCTTTACTTAGAAGACCGTCATCTTAAATAGGACTCCTCTCATTCAACAACAGAAGATGGATTGGAGAGGGAAGACAGAAGGTCTAGGCCCATTTATGCATTGAAGGACGCACCCCTGCAACTAGTTGAAGGACTGGTTACTGTGAAATACAAAAGAATGAGATGAGAAACCAAGACTCTTCACATGTTGAAGCTCTGCTCTATAGGCTATAAAGCCACACATCTCATCTGGGCCAATGAATTTGGAACTATTTTTATCTTACTCAGAGGCAAATTAAACTGAAACAAAACATAAAAACCCATAGCATGGGCCCTGGGATGCTTTTCAGAGACAGGATATTCCGCCTGTGGATTCCCTCCAGCACAGGAAGAAGCAAAGACCTGCTTTTGCTTGGTGAATAATCTAAGATGCTATTATGGAAATGAAGGCCTTTTTCTCTTCCTCCAGCTATCTTTTAAAAGGCAGTGTCAGGCGTGATTTCAATTTCATGAGGAACCCAACCCTTTCAGTAAGTATCAGGCTGTGGGGACTTTTGTTATTTGGTTTTGAGATTTGGGTGAGGTTTGGGGTTTTTTTTTGAGGGAATCACCATTTACAGGAGTAGGTATCGCCTCTGATGGCAAAACCTGCCAGCTCCATGCAGACTTGTACATTCGTTGCAGACACATGTTATGTTCCATTTTGTGGACCCATATGCTACAAGACCAATTGTTCCTGAAGACTGCAGGGGAAAAATGCACTGTTCAAAGATCTTGATGTGTTTCACTTCATGTTAACAGCTGGGTTGCTTGGTCCTGTGCAGATCATGGTGAAATGTTCAGATGTACAACCCTAGACACCTGGAGAACTTAACACCAAGTAGGAAACCTCCTATAACGGTCAGGTACCTCCAGAGTTTAGTAGCAGTTTAGCCAGCTTTTTCAGAGCACTTCTGAATGGGGGTTCCTAAACTGTTTAATGGCCTTTGCCATTGCACTTCTTGCTGGAAGCAGTAGCAGACAGCTGTCTCTTAGAGATTATTTTATTTAAAAAAAAAAAAGATGGCAAACACATCATGTCATTTTTCTCAGAAGTTCCTTCCAAGTATCCAGCAGTTCACAGCAGTTGGCATCCTCTAGACATAACCACCTGTAACTTCTTTCTTATTATGCTGACGGTGGAAATGAAAGCCCACACTACAGTTTCAAAGCCCTTCAAATGAAAGGATCTCATCCATTAGCTTGGATTAGTGGTTGTCCGTGGTAGATTAGCCACAAGAAGAGCTGTGCAACATGCTTCAGCATTACGTTAGCCAGACAGAGCTTGCTCACGACACAGCAGCGTGTAAATGGAGAAGCCAGACTGATACTGACAATAGCTATGACTACCCTCAGGGAGCAAAGTCCTGAATTGTGCTTCGGCAGGAAAGGATTACCATGACCGTATGGTTGTGCCAGGACAAATGCTTTCTCCATCATTCTTAAGGTGTGAGAGGCCAGTTCTCTATCATACCACTTCAGAGTCCATTACTGAATGGTTTTGTTTTTATCACATTCATGATGACTTTGTTGCTGCCACTATGGTCATATAGTGGTGGCTACCAAGTCACCAATGCATGGCTGTAGCAAAGAATTCTGTATCTCAGGAGATGCATCTGTTTCTCATTCCTAGACAGTCATTTGATGATGCTAGATTATATAATGAATTTAAATCTGGCAAGAATGAACGAGAATCCTATTACCAAAGTAGAAACCTTTTTTCACATACTAGATCAAAACAAGCACAAATAATGGAAAGAAACTGTTTCTAAGCTGAACTTCACACATTCCAGTTGTGAAGATTGGCAGACAGTCAAGAGACTTAGCGGAGACTCTGGTCTGGGAAAAGGGAATACCCTGTCACAGCAAACTCCACAGCATCACAGCTGGTAGCCCAATGGCGCTGACCCCTAATTGAAAGAAGTCTTTCAGTCATGCATTACAAATGATGGTTTCTGAGACAGCAGATTCCAAATGCCAGCAGGAACCTGATGGCTTCTTTCATTAGCCCAAGCTCAGACTGGCTGTTTATCAACAGCACATGACTTTTGGGTCTGGCAGCTAAACAATCAGCAAAACTTGATATGCTGTGATTCATGAACCATTATACTCCGCACTGCTAATCCCAAGCATGCAAGGATGGGCAAAGATTATGGCCATTCCTGAGGCAGAGAAACCAATGACAAACAGCAGGAGCTTCTGGTCTACTTCTTGACTGTGCACTGCCCCACACCTTTATGGGGAAGCTAATTCTTAAGTGGAACAAGGCTCCATGCCCCTCCAAAGGAGATGCAGTTTGACCAAAGATGTGAGAAGTAAATCCTTAGTAGTGAAAAAGTAGTTGGTGATGTATTTACTCATATCGCATCAGTTTAGGGTGTCACATAGTGTGAGTACCTTACTGCAGTCTACTTATTTTCCATCAGCTCCTCCTAGAATGGAGGTACAAGGGATGCTTCATTCTGCTAACTGAGTAAGATAGACTATATAGTGGCCTCCTGCATGTTTTACCTCTACTGCTAACATCTTGGATATCTATGTATGGATGTATTTATCTATACATGCATTTGTAAATTTTATATATGCTGCATGTAGCTTAGTGATGCACACTGACAATTCTGGAATGATTTTTTGTGCCAGAAGGCATCTAAAAGGTAATAGATATACCTTGACCACTTTGTTCCAACAAAGACGAGCCATCTTCAGTAAGAACAGAACAGTAACAAATAAATTTTTGATGCTATCTCTTTCCAAGCACCGGATGCTTTTAATTAGTTATCCCACATTTGGGAATAGCACTGAATTTGAAATCACTGGTGGTCTTTGTGTGGACCAACTGAAAATAAAACTGGCTTTTGACTCTGCCTTGAATTCTTGGGGACCTTTGGAATATTTGGATGCTGGTGCTCAGATACTGGCCCTGATTGTTGGTAACGCTCTGGGCTCTGTGATAAAGTTGCTGTATACAGCATTTTGCTGCAGTGTTCGACTTGACAATGATCTTACTAACATCCATCAGAACATCTGTGTTCTGTGTATGATAAGAGAGAGAGTGAAAGAGTCAAACCACAGATCTGCTGGTTTTCTCCATCTGCAGAGCTCTAGCTTCTCAGCACTATTTGGACAGAGGATTTGTGGACTACAGGATAACAGTGCTGCTAGTGTCTTGCTATGCCATGTTTGCAAAAAAAAGAATTTAACAAAACCCTTGCAAAATACACATAACAGTGAGAAAGAGGTTCCGAATGCTAAGGAATTTGTTGCTGTAGCTGTCCCCTTGACTACTGTAAGGTAAAGCTCAGCAAAGTCAGAAAAAAAGTCTGATTGCAAATTGTTTTAACCATGAACCATTTCTTTCTATGGAGTTGTGCAACAGACTGGAACTTAGGCAGTAAAAAAGCGTTTGTGTTGCCACGCACCAGATGTCTAGAAAGTGTCTACTACATTCACAGTCACTGAATTAGTGAGACATCTATACTTACAAAAATTAGATAATTATGTCTGATTTCTGTGCACAATCAATCAACACTTCAGTGCAGCTCCTTCTTATGGATTTTATAACCAAGTTCTAATTACCAATCAATCCTCCTCAAGAATCTACATTGAATCAAGTATAGTAAATTGACAGAATACCTACACATAAAAACATGGGTATAATCAGTTGTACAAACAGAAATAGAGACAATACTTATGATTTTAGTGACAAATACATTGCTGTTATTTTAAACTTGAAAGACTACATGTGTACTATTTTCCCCATTTGTAGTATATGAGAAAATCCAGATTCTACGCACTTCAATTTTCATCTGTTTCATATAAAAAAAACGATTTCTTTATATTTAATGTCTAGTCCACTTGCATTTCTCACATAATGGTAAACGTAGGGCTAAGCTATTCAGTAACTGAATGTCACTTTTGGAGCTTGAACCTTCAGTCTTGTCTCCACAATCAAGCATTAGAATGACACCTATTGCAAATTTTCTCAAAAGCAAAATTTGTATCTAGGGCTACAATTGATTCCAGACACTGTTCTGTACCTAAACCTAGGTCTATCTCTTTCTAAATCTTAACACTTTAATTTTTGATACTGTACATAAGTCTAGTTGCAGTAATATGCACTTCAAATCTTTTAAATGCGTTTGGTCTACTACCTCCTTATGTGACCAGAAGAGACAGGACAGAACCTGAACATTAAACAATTATAGGAAAACAATAAGAATCCAAGTTATTCTTTCTTTCAAACTTCCTAGGCCGTATTCTCTGCTTCACATCTTCCTTGTAAAGATTGTTAATCTTTAATCAATATTTCACATGCTCCTCTATATGCCAACAACAACCCACAATACACCAACCTCTCTGTTACATCTGAATCGCAGTCTGTTAAGATGTAACTTCTCAGGGTTCTTCTATCATGTTATTTTCAAAACAGCTGGCTTTTTTAACAACCCAAAAGGTATAAATTACATCCTGGAGTCACTCTGACTTTTCCTTAGTTTGATTCCTTCTAGTATCCGTATTATAAAGTAAATCAGTATGATGAAATAAGAGCTCTGTGCAGGTGAAATTTATGACTTGCTTGGAAAAATCCAAAGGCAAAAGAAATGCAGATACTGATTTTTAGTCTGCTATTTGAAACAACCACAAAAGTTTTGGAAGTCAGTAGAGTGGGATTACTCCAGTGACTGTATACACTCCTCTCTTTGTACAGAAATGGTAATTTAATCTATTTACAGTGACTTCTACCGTGACCTGTGGAAGGCTTCACAATAAACTTAGAACAGATCTATGAAAAACTTGTTTGAAAAATTCATAGCTAACAAAACGACAAAAAGGGTGTCTTCCTGTTTGAACCAGATGGAAGAAATTTCAGATCAAACCAGTGCACTTTCATTTTCTTGTGTCCAAACCCAAAACAGCTGAGGTCTAAATTACTTTGAATCACTAAATACTAAACTGATTTTTCCCTTTACCTAATTTCATTTTTCTTTTGCTGCTGGATTTATTCATCTTTCACTGCTAAGCTAATTTGTGGCACATTGCCTTTGTGGAGTTTTCTGTTAACACTACTATGGGGTTACCATTACTATGGGCTGCAGTCAGGTAAAAACAAGATGTATGTACACATGCAGACAAGATATAAAGCCTCTAACCTGTGCTTATTCTAACAGCTTTGGCCAATCGAAATAATATTTTAATCAAGAGAGTGAATAGCACAAGCATAACGTTTCAGATTTCATCTTTTGTATATCCATTTCTCTTCAGTTGTGTTGTAATAATAACACAATGTAACTGACAGAAAAAAATACTGTAATATGGATTAGCAGCACAGGTATTGCCTTATCAGCCAAACCAAGGATAAGAATAAATAAAGACATGAGTAAGAATTTTGTAGAGAACATTTGGCAGCTGACATAAATCATAGGTGGGATGAATGAGGTTGTCCTGGAAGTAATCCAGATTGGCTCTTCTGCTATAGCAATAACTGTAGAGCCCATAATGTAGCCACACAATTTTGCCTAAAAGCATGAAATAAAAATCATTCTTTTTTAAATGCTTGATAGGATAACAGGATAATTCAGTTTGAAAGGGATCTGGTGAAGTATCCACCCTAACCTCCTGCTACAAGGAGCCCCTGCTACCTCAGAGCTTTATTCAGTTTGGTCCCAAAAATCTTCAAGAATGGAAACTACATAACCTCTTCAGGCAACCGAATGTCCCAATAGGATAGAAATTCTGAAATACAAAGCAATAAATCTTATGGGAAAACCCACAAGTTACACTCTTTTTAAGATGTACATCCTTTCACTACATTTCCTCAAAATGTCAGAGAATTAAAAAGAATTGAAGAACATCTCCATCGCAGGTCTTCTATTTACATTTTCACCCACTTAATTTTTCATTCATAAAAATCACCAGTGTGACACTTTTCTTATTTATGATTCAAAATATGCAATGAGTAGTTTCTTTTTTCAAATCCAAGATTTTTCTCTCATCACTTGGATGTGAACTTACCTGAAATCCCTGGAATTGCATATGCTAAGTCCAGATGTACCTCTGTCTTTCCACAGTATATGTAATAGCAATTATTGCTATTAAAGCACTGGCTTGGTGTCTGTGTCGAGATTGCTGCCCTTCCTGTGGCCAACTGTAAATTAATAGAAATCCTCAGCAGATGTTTCCAGTATTCTCGCAAGAAAACCTCAGCTAGACCATTTGGTCAACTATAATTGTTCTGATGTTACCAGAAAGATCACACATTCATTTCAACTCTTTTTGCTGTAACAGACATAGTCTTCTATAGAAGTTTTATAAAACGCTTTTATTTTTCCTGTGTGCCTTTGATATTTTTTTTCAGTTTCTCCCCAAAGATGATAGAAAAGGACCTGATTAGGGCCACGAAACTTCTGGGTTGCAGAGGACTTTGTAGGAAAGGTCCTGCTAGTTAGCTATTTTTATTCTCTGACATCATTAGATGACTGGAAAAATGCCCTGAAATATTGAGTCTAGGCACATTGACTTCAGAAATTGTTATATATTAACAAGAAATTTCCTCTTTCCCCACCTACTTTTAAATTTTTTAACAGTGGAATATATTGAAACATTCAGAGAACTGTAAAAAAGCCAAGTGGGCTTACACAAAACTCATCGAAATGATCCACTTCTGCAGTGGAATAAATCAGAGGAAATATCAGCTAGGAAAGGGGATATCCAAAGAAAGTGTCTGCAAACTGCTAGTTAAAATTGAAGTGTGATATCCCTTTCAATTCCCATTTCTATACTCTTGAATAGCCAATGACATTTTCTAAATAAAGAACTTTTCTCTCTTAATTGGTTTGCTTTCAGAAAAGCTCCTGTCAAACCCATTTTACTTTCCATTCTCTATAGAAAAAAAAAAGTCATCCTTTCTCTTGGACCAGCACGATTTGCAGGCTGATCACTTCAAGGGCACCTTTGTCCTTTGGCGTTGCATGCAAATGCAGTCACTTCAAGTTGGCTAACAAGCATCTCCTGGGAGATGTGACAAGCACGGAAACGCGTGTGACAAACCTCATTCTTCTGCCAGATTGCTGCCCCCTTGCATTTTATAGCCAAATGTCTTTTGTCTGTGGGGAGGAAGGAAGCAAAGTGCCTCAAAGATGAGGGCAAGGCTGGAAACTGTGATCAGAGCCTGAATGCATGGCATCTGTTACAAGTACAGGGAGTTGAAATGATACTTCTGAGAACTCCATTACCATTTATAACTACGTATTCCAAGAAAACTCCGAATATAGTAGCTGTTGTGAACAAAGACTTCAGGCTGTAAGCAACAGATGAGCTAACCTTTCTGCTTTTTGGGGAATATTTTCTTTGGCCTAGAGCTGCAGGCAGGGACAGCAACCCGAGTGCAAGGTGCAAGACATGGTTGGTCTGGGGTGGAGGGCTGACTCCTGCCCTGTCTTGACAGCCCCGGACACAGCCATGAGAACAGGAGTGAAATTTCATAGATGAAATGGCAATTGTAACCAGGCTTCTCTCATCCACCTCGCTTCTGTAGTTTGTAAAGCTTGGTGAAGGTGGGAACACATCTGCAATACAATGCCTGAGGGTTTGGCTTCAGCTTCCACTGCCCAGGCAGGCTGTGATAAGGAGTGGAAGTGGTCCTTTTTGGCTCCTTTTCTGCAAACAGGCAGACAAGGAGCCCAAGGAGCTGCCACGCACATCCCAATCATCTGTCTCATTCCAGCTTCTCAGTTCTAGTGTTTCAGGGAAAAAAAAAACACCCAAACCAGCCCTAGCCTTGATGACAATCCCAGCACCCAGCTAGCAAGAAGTGCAGTGATCACTTTAATGCTTCCCTCAGAGCTTGAGTTTTGTCTTCACTGGATTTGACTAATCATATCAAAGTCCTTACCCTTGCTTTTGTTCCTATTTTTATTTCCCCCATAATAATAGCTTTCAGTGCTTTGTTTATTTTTTAATTAAAGACTTGGATAATCTGAAGCCATTTTATATTTCCTATCCTGGCAATATTCAAAAAGGGACTACACAGATGGGCAAATGATCATATCATATCTGAGGTAACGCTTCCCTTCATCTCAGTCCACTTGGGTAAACTCACACTACATGCCAGCATGAACTGTTCTTGTAACAAGGGCTGTAAATCCCTGTTGAAACTTATCTAAGAAAGGTAATTTCAGCTATGCATAAGTGCCATACATATTACAGGTGAAATCTGCTGGGAAGAGCTCTGATATTTATAAGTTACACAGGCAGTATATATTACAGAGGCTTCAAATTCTGAGCAAATGTAACAGAATATAATTTTATACTGCAATTTTACCTGCAGTCTCTTAAAAAAGACAGAATCACCAAACCCCTTTCAATTTTACAGCTTTTTAAAAAAAAATATCTCCAGCCTTTACAATTAAATAACTTAATTTTAGTTCTTCCTAGATATTCCCTATGCAAATGCACTGTAATGCTATCTCATTTCTAAGGAGTCTGGAAGGCTTGGGCAGCATCTGTAATGCAAGATATGCAACACTGCAAATATTTACTGTCTCCTCTCCCTTTTACAGGGTGCTGCGCATACATTTGTCTTGCCATTTTCCCAGGGAGAAGGAAAGCCAGAAGTCCCATGAGACAGCAAAGGCAGCATGAACCACCCCTGAAATGCAAGAACAGTATAAATGTAATAGGGCTGATCCTGCCTTCAGAGGACACGAATTAGGAAGCCCAGCCACAGAACCTAGTTTATTTGCAGATATCCATGTTCTTCTTTGTCTCATTGCAAAGATTTTATGCCAAAGTTGTCAAGTTATCCCAGCAAGCTCTGGGATATCTGTTTTGATAGAGTTATTTGACATTGAATTAAATTCTTCTGTAAACCTTTTATTTCTTATTGTGCTCTGGTGTATTGGGGATACCTGAGACTCACTTGTAAAACTCCGGGTGACACGTTTCTTGCACATAGTGTAATTCTCACACGGGATTTTAAAAGGTAAAGCCAACTCTCCAGCATGAAGGTGGTCTATCAGCTGTAATTCCCAACGGGTAAATAGCTGCTTAGCACTATCTGTGTACAACCTGTTTTATTGAACTCATTTCCACAGCACTGCATTTGGCTCCTCCATGGCCCTACAGAAGGCAAATCACTCCTGCCATGGGTGGACTGGTGAACAAAGCCAAGGACACAACACATGGAGCCCCATGGAGCCCCACGCTACCAGAGCACAGTTGTCCTCTTGGCTCCTGTGTCTGTACCAGATACCAACACAATCAGCTTCAGATGGCCTCTTTTCTCTTCACAACACTTATAAATATCTATTTTGTCCTCTGGTTCCAGCATAAATCTTCACCATTAGCTTGCATCTGCCCAATTCCAGATCAGTGACATGTTTTAGGTTTGACAACATAGACGTCTGCACAAAAACTGAGAGGTCAATGCTGTGGACTTGAGGATAGCTTTGTTACACCACAGGGTGCATGGCATGTAGATACAGACCTGGGAAAGAGCAGGATAGCAAAGTCCCAATGACTGCAGCTATTTTTAGCTATGCAAACATATAAAACATCAAATGCTAAATACGTCACTGATCCAAAACTAAAAATTGCCCCTGCTGGCTCTTAGCCGTAACTTTCAGAAGACTCACACTGGAACTAGACTCATAAATAATTGCACTCATTCAAAATCCCTTGAACTTGTTATCTTCCACAAATTCAGCCGTGTGCAATAATAATAATGCTGTGAAACTTTTTGATTAGACCCCTCCTCTACATAAAGTGATGGATTTGAAGAGTTTAGAAAGTATATATGGCCTAGGTCTGCAAGGAAGAGAATTAGCCTGCTCTATTTCAAAACTATAATCATTTTTAAAAAGGTTAGGAATATAAATATTGATAAACTTGCCTTACAAATATTATTTTAATGATGTCTGTGACAGACTGCTTGAAGTCAAACCCTAATAAAGCACTTATCTTCAAGGGGCCTTCTTACATATTTAAGAGGAAACACATGCGTCAGGGCTTTGCAGGTTCCAGACAGTATTGTGTTCGCAACAAGCATTGTACTACCTGCAGTCTCTACCTTATCCCAGTGGCCATTTCCCTTTGTCAAGATCCCAGATCAAAAGGCTGTACAGAATGCTGCAACAGAGCTCCTCTGCTTGGAGCCAATGACCAAGAATGAGAGAATGGCTGCAGGTTGCATTTTATGTTTAACATCTTTATGAGTCAGATCATAAGATTTTCTATTCTTTGCATACAGCTGCATAGTATTATCCATATGACAACCATAACAAAAGAAAGATAATTTAAACCAGACCAATCTGAATCAATACAAAATAAAGAGTTTGCTTGATATCTCTGGCTAATTTATCTTATGAGAAAAATGAATTAAATGCTTCCGTCTAAGATGGAAGGGGGGAAATAGAAAAAAAGGGCAAAATATTTAGCTTACCTCACCTGAAAGCAATCTTCACTTTGATTCTGTTTTGCTTGAACTACCAGCATCAGTTCTCCAGTACCAGCAATTCCTTCTCTATCTGTATTTGCTCTCTTCCATGCATCTCTTTGGCCAACTATTAAGAGCCTCATAACACATCAGGATGATTTTTACTAAATAAACCAGAAAAGTATTTAAGTCTTTACTTAGAATTTCTATTTGCAAGAAGGGCTGTGTAACACTTTTTGCATCCATGCATAGTGCTATAAAGTCTTTAACTTAAAAATGAATATTTGAATTGAGGCTGTCCAGAATTTCTGGTAGAATTTGAAGCAACTTAATTTCTGCTCAACGGAAGAGCCTGGTGTACCCTTTTACTAGTCTTTTCCTTCCTAGAGCAAACAGACACTTGAAGATCGTTTCCTCATGCATGGTTTGCTGCATATTATGACCTGTTCCTAGGGGTGGAAATTAAGAGGATGCTCACTGTAAGTTTCACTATAGAGGCCCTCATTTCTGTAACTGCATGAACATGCATGCACAAACACAAGCCACATAGGTATTACATTAGTCAGGTCATATCGTTGACTGCTGTGCCTGGATTTTGTCAACTAAATCTTCCCTTGAATGTAGTTTTACACTCCAGACTTCTGAACAGTTCGAGCTTTGAACCACACCAAAGTGTTGATGTAAATACAGCAGCATGTGCCTTCACTGTACAGATTATATTCCATTAAAAGAACATCTGTAAGGTTGAGAAGTCAAGGACTCCTAAGTTAGGAAACAAATATCACCAATTCAGTCCTCTTCAGGTAATACGTCTGATTACCTGACTGTACAACCCATTTCCATGGGGATCCACTCTTGTTCTGTACAGCTCAACACGAAAAAATGAGAGCACCTCCTAAGGTTAGGGTCCCCACTCCTGTCATGCCACATTTTGGCTGGGATGAAGATCCTAACTTTCAGTGACACTAGGACCCAGATGAACACTCCCCCTACAAAACCTGATGAATAAAAAGAAAAAAATTATTTCCATTATTTGGTTTAAGATATTGTTTACAAACCTCAAACTATGCATTAATAAGAAAGACAAAACAACCTTTATCATGCAGAATGCTGGGCTCATCTAACACAATCACACTGCCAAGTTCATTTGCAAAAAACAGAGAACACACTGATGGCTAAACGCTTGGGGCTAGGGTTGTTGTTTTTTATTATTATTTCTTCTGTGATTAAATATATTTCTCTGGGCTAAGCTAAGACTTTCACCCCCAGACACTGAAAATGCTTTGTGCTGCAGGTTCATCCCATGTGCTCTTCAGAGCACCAACCCTACCATGCCTCGCAAGAGCCAGCTGGGGCTGGACAGGCCCCAGGAGAAAGAAACTCAGAGAAGGAGAGAAAAACAGGAACTCCTGGAGGCTTCTTCCATCTGTGGTCCAGGGCAACAGCCTGAGTGAGGCAGGAGAGGCCCAGGCCTGCAAGCAGCAAGGTGTTTCTCTCCTTCAGCATACTCATCAACCAGGCACTGCCTAGTCGAATAGTAGCCGGTACGTGGCAGCCTGCGGCTGTTTCAAACAGCAGTTGGGGCAGGTAAGCAGCAGCACTGCTAACAGCCCCAGCACAAGCCACCTCCTGGCAGGCAGAGAGTGGTTGTTCTGGCTCCCAGGTCCCTGTCGGTCAGCAGATGGGAGAGGAAGAGACAAGGAGTTCTTCCAGATGGACAGGAACTCTAAACAAGGCAGCACTGACACAAATGAAAAAGCAAGGTATCAGACTGTGGATTAGCTCTGCAGATCTTCACAGAGTTATTCATCTCTGGCTCACATGAAGGAGGATATGAAATCTATACTCTGGGCTAGTTCTGGTACATAACCCAACAGACCAGAAGGAGTAATGGATTAGTTTAACCGTGAGCCATGGCAAAGAGCTTTCAGAAATTCATCAGCTTCCAGAGCAGGTGGATGCCACTCGCACTGGGCACGTTGTAGCTCAAACGCTTAATGCTCCCTCATGCAGCATTTTAAACACCATGTGGAGAACAGCAGCTGCGACTTTCCACACAGCAATAGGTTTAAAGCTTAATTTTAATGATTACATGAGATTTTCCAGTCCATTTCTTCCTCTGTTATGGCATAGGGGCTGCAGCAGCTCGAGTTGTATTTCCCACTCACAGAGCCACAGAGCTGCTCTGCAAAATCTCTATGTGGACTTCAACAGAGCTGAAGTAGCCATGTCAGGAGCTGGAAGAAGTTCACAGAAGCAAAGCTCTGGGGGAATCGGAGATACGGCTGCTGCCTACAGATAGCACAGGATGGGACAGTCAATTGAAGCAGCAGCCGACACTGGTAATGTTAACCAACCCTCACTTCAGCCTCTGGATATCCCAGGATCAGCCAATGACAAAAAAGTATTTGTTCTCCCAAGTACACCATGAAGATGAAAAACCTATCTGACGTCAAAGAAAAAAAACAGCAGAAGAAAAATGCACACAATTTGGTGATGAATATAAATATAGAATAGGGAAGGGAGAAAACTTCCTTCCCACAAGGCTACAAGGTCTGCTTCCCTCTTAGGAACATCCTCAGCTGCTGCCTGACATTTTACCTTACCCTCCCAAAGTCATCTCCCTATTTTAGACCAGGATCTCCTAAATCTCTGACAAGAAAAAAATGACAAAATAGCATGACTCACACAAGCTCTTGCCATCTTTCTGAACATTACATTGTTCCTACCAACACCTCCCCTTTCCTCTTGTCACCATGCCCTGTCTTCCAACCTCTGCTACAGCTCATTTTTTCTCTCCATCTCTATGGTGTCTGAAAACAGAACTGAAAATTGCTGCCTAGCATGTCTTTTCTCCCTTCCAAGGAGTCAGACAGGAGCTTACGATATATCATGGGAAGACATGAAGGACAGAATAGAAAACACCATTCCTGCTCAAAGAAGCTAATTTGGAGTGTTAATTTTCATTGTGGTTGATTTTGCAAGTTCCTGCCCAGGAACAAGTGAGAATCTTCTGTAACTTCCATAATTCATACACGTACTGATAGCGAGCCTCGCACTTCCACTCAACAGTGATTAGCCCTGAACTTAAATTAATTCAACATCTAACCTAGGTAAGTCTCCAAAGATGTATTTTTGTCTCCCTGTACGCAGGAGAGCAAAGGCCCAGGGTCACCAGGGTACTGCTAGGTAGAGCAATGGGAGATGTACAGCAGAGAGGCGTCAAGCTGGGGCATTGGTTGTGACAAACCGGCCTGTCAGGCTTCTCCTGTTAAGTTCTCTACAGCAGCATGACCTATCCAAGGAAAGGAGCTGGAGCCTGGATGCAGGCAGTGATCCACTGCTCCCATACACTGATTTTAATTAACTGTTGGTATCCTTTGTGTGCACAGGGCTTTAGCTATAAGAAGTCAAGACTGAGCTCCTTCCCACTTACACCCAAAGGCACTGAAGCTTCTGGAGGAGTTTTGCCTTTGCTGAGGTGACTTAGTTTGTGGTCAGTGCAAGGCAAACAGCACTGGGTTAGTGGTCAGCACTGGCCCACATTCACTAATTGCTCTCCTGGGGAAAAAGAAGAAAAATCCCCTTCTGTACACTTCTGTACACTGTGTCCATAAAGAAAAGATGAAATGACTATGATCCAAATAATTGCAAAAAATTTTTGTGAATTTTTTTTTTAAATGGAGTCTATGGAAACCTGCCTACAGATTTTCAAGTGATTTGTCCTTTCCCAGTGTATCAGCTTATTACAATTCACAACAATATAAAAATATAAAAGCTGGTTCTTTTTCAGGCTACAGCATATGAATATATAGTTTACGATAAAGATAATTTTCTGTAAAAATACACACATGGTAATAGCTTGCATGCTGGAATTAGGTGTGATTACTACCTTTAATTTCTAGGCACAAGACACTGTACATAATTTAGCCTTTGATATGAAACAATATTCCAATATTTAACATGCATTACCAATGTATTATTACCAATGTATTAATAAAGTATATAGACAGTATAACACCATCTACAGGATACCTCAAGTAAATAGCAATGTTACCTGCTTGCCTCTTTTTCAAAAGCAGAGTTACAGTCACCACATCTATCATATAACATTCCAAATTATGACTCTCAGTTTCATGATGGAATCATAACACTGTCTGACTAGTGATCTAGTGCTCCCATAATATACCCTGGTCCTCAGATACTAACTATCATTGAGCAGAAAAATACGAGATATCTCATTCCCCTGCTACAATCAAGTAACTGCCTAGAAAGATGAATACGGTATTATGAAACCTATGTCAAAGCTTTAGGGACTGGTACAAACTTTAACCAATAAAATATGCTATTGCTGATTTTTGGGAAAAGTATCATAGAACTCATCAAAGCATCCTCAGAAACTAAGACACCACAGACATCCACCGGAATAAGTGAAAAAAGAAAGCATCAAAACCCAACATCTCCAAACTTCGCAGAGGGAACTTCTAGCCACCTATGAGATGAATTCTATTAAAAGTGGGATAAAACCAGTTTGATTAACCATGTATTTGGGAAAGTATATAAATAAAAAAGGAAGAATATGAGATTTAAAGACAGATTGAAGCCTCTTTGTAGCATCATTTTATTCCAGTGACAGCCCAACCAATTTGATTTTCTAGATGTCAAAGGTCAGAATTTCTAAGGAATCCTCTACTGATTTTTGGCAGGTACCACATGGGAAGAAAGTCTCATGGCATATTAATTGCACTTGGGTTGTATAAAGCTAAATATGGTTAATCCAGGACTGGACCCTAAGTCCTCTAAATGTTAACATGCACTATTTTGTACCCTACGTCATCTCCAACAACAAGCATAGGCTGAGAACATACAAAGACAAGCATATTTTTAAAAGAAGTCCTGCTGTATAAAATGTAACTTGTTCTTCACACAGAGCAGGAGATGGCAAGTGATTGCTTTAGGTATCATGATCAACACTTTCAATAGCGGAAGTGAATTAAACCTAATATATAGTCCAGTAATTTCTGAGAGATCTGAATAATTCTCAATCCACCCTAAAAGAACACTTTGGAGGGTTTATGTAATTTGGACAACACAAACAGCAAGAAAAGCTGAGGAACTCTCACGTGGATAAAATCTGCAGGGAGTTCCACACTTAGTGAGCGTTGATACTAATAATTCATCTTTTGTGCAGAGCCAAAGTTATGAATTTACTACTGTTTTTATTCTCAGAGAATATCGATCCAAGCATAGGCTGAGTACAAAAATTTTATGTTCTGTTTGAATGGAAGTGTATAAGAATTCAATTAAATTTCATTGAATAAGTAAGTAGCTAGAGTAGGCAGATTAGTATCAGGGAAAGATTTACACTTTCTTACCTAAGCTGTTATGGTTTGTCCAGAGACACTGAATAACTGAGCTCCAAGTAGATTTGTGACACTTAATGGAAATCCTGCTAAAAACAAGGGCCTAAATCCTCAGTTTAATTCCGATCTCACTCATTGGGCAAATGTAGGCCTAAAATTAATGTAGCTTTGACACCAGCCATTTTTAATTTGGAGGGTAATTAGCTGAAATCAGTTAGGTTGTGTCTTCTTAGGTAATCAATTAATTTAGCCCTACACTTGTATTCGTGTGTTTCCTTTTTCATTGATGGATTTCAAGAAAAAGGAGAGGTTTACGTGGGATACAATTATCACTTTGGTGCAGTATCTTGAGTTATTTTTCCAGTGGAAACTTCTGGGTGGGAAAACTTGACACTTCGGAAATTGTGCCATAATGTAACACAAGTTTATATTTACAGAAGGAACACTTGACATTTCAATGATGCATCACAAAGAAATAAAGGACATACCTGACAGGATTATCTTGTATCGAAATATTTTAAAACAAAAAACATCACTGCCCAACAGTAAGGAAAAGTAAAGCGAAGGCACGATTACTGAAAGGGAAATAACTGTGATCCTATGGAAAGTGTGGCTATTACTCAGAGCACAATGACACAATCCTTAGTTTCACGGTATAGGAGAAACCTTTTAAAACGTACTGAAAATACTGGATATTTTTAAAGAGTTTAAGGTATTTCCAGCACAAATGCGGAAGATTTTATTACAACTTCCATACCTTACCATCTTACATATTTTTCAAAAAAAATCTTACGGAAAATATTTTTCCAAGTCAGCCACATGTAAATTATAGCATGGTGACTTTAAATTTATTTAGAGACATTTTTGCTTGCACTCCATCTTATTATAACATGCCATTTTGACACAAGTAGAAGTTTAATGAGACCCCTAACAACCGACAGTGGGTTTCTGTCCCCAGACTGCCATACACATGCCAGATTTGGACTTGTCAGAAATGTGAATACATTGCCCTGTTTTTCAGTCATCCACACAAATTTCCTAACTATGCCAACCTCAACTTTCAAGGCAATGATAGTGAAAAAGACCTTTAGGCAAAGCAATAAAGAGTAATATAAAAGCTCATTATAAGACCAGTTCATAAAATTACAAGCTGCAGCGTGCAGTATGCACAACTAAAACTGAAAACCAAGTTCAAGAATACCAAATGAGATTATAAACTAGCTGTTGTTTTTCTGTCTGGGAAAAGCAATTCTTTAATGAGCTTGGAAACACAGCTAAGTATTTTCTTTCATAAATTCAAGAAAAAGCCATACCACTTTTGAGCCTTCTGCTGGGCAGCTTTTTCTCCTCTTTTCCTCTTTTAAATTTTAAATACTGCATAGGAACCATTTGCTCTCTGAGGTTCCCATAGTTAGGACCAAACCCTCCTCAAGAGGAATTTTGGCACCTTATTAATTAGTCAGTTATGAGAAGGAGCTGCACTCTTTCAGTGACTCCTATTTTACCATCAGTATAGTGTGATCCTATAATAAATTTCCATCAAGCAAACTATTTCTGGTAATTCCCCCTAATTAACACCAGACTGCTAATAATAAATTAGGCACTATGTGTTTCTGATATAACCAAGATCTTGTCTGAGCACAAGATATTAACCAATGTCCCAAGAAAGTAAAACTTGAACCTAAATTAAGCCTTTGCTGGAAAAAGGATTTATATGCAATTTTGTGAGAAAACCTTTGAAGATCTCATACAGGACATTTTGACCAGCAAACATTTTGAGTGACAGAGATATTTGGTTTGTGCTGAGCAGTGAAGTGGATTTATTGTGAAAACACACTGTTGAGTTTTAAGCCTATAAATCTTACACTGGATTACAGTGTCTTAATGAATGAATGACAGATCTCTTTTTTTTGTCAGTACATTTTAATGCTACATGATGTTGTGATTGATAGAAACCAAACCTCTGCCATTAAAACGTCAAATGCAGACTTGATGCCTTTAAAAATTTGGCTTCTGGAGTTTAATATACTATTTGCAAATAGACTTGCGTTTGTCTCGTTCGTAGCCTAAACACTGAAGGGGAGGCAAGTCTTCTGTAAAGCTGCCTCTAAATTTTATAGAGCTGTGTGCAATGTTTTCCTTTGCTTGTGTAAATAAAAGTAGAAAAAAACAGTGCATTTGCCTAAGAGATACTCAGCTAAGGAGAGTCTCACCAGGCTGGTATTATCATGAAGTAATTAGCCATGTTATAGTAGATGGTTAAGTATCCCATGGTGAAAGCAGAAACTGCTGCATGTCAAGGCCAAGTACAGTATCAGATAATGCTTTCCAGAGCAGGCAGTATTTCCTTGAACAGCCACAACTTAGAAAAATATTAAACACTTCCAATCAAGCACTGTAAAGTTGGGCGGTAGAATGAAGTAAAGATGGTGAGTAAATAATAATTGGCCAATATTGAGTTTTATATTGTTACATATTCCACAGTGTTTAATACCATATTTCAGTCTTTCGTTCCATCTTGAGAAAAGATGGAGAATCAGAGACTCACCGAGGCTAGAAGGGACCTTTGGAGATGAACGGACATTCCCTAATCAAGGGGCTGCATCCAAGTGGGTTTTGAGTATCTCCAAGTTCAGAGGCTCTGCAATCTCTGAAGGCAACCTATGCCAATGTTCAACATTCTCACAGTTGTCCTGTCACTATTAGCACTGAGCTGAGTTTGGCTCCATCTTCTTTACTCCTCCCGACAGGTGTTTGTAACACATAGATGAGATCCCCCCGAGCCCTCTCTTTTCAAGGCTGAATGGCCTCAGTTCTCTTAGCCTCTCTACATATGACAAATGCTCCAAGTCCTTAATCATCTTCTTGGCTCTTCATTCCAGTACATCCATGTCTCTTGTACTGGTGAGAGCAGCACTCTACACAGCCCTCCAGATGTGTCTCACCAAGGCTGAACAGAGAAGGATAACCTCCCTCAATCTGCTGGCAATGCTCTGCCTAATGGAGCCCTAGAGGCTGGTGGTCTTCCTTGTCACAAAGGGAACATCACTGGCTCACGGTCAATTTGGTGCCCATCAGGACTCCCTGGTCCTTTTCCATAAAGCAATGAAAAAAATGAAAACCAAGCAATTCAAATGATATCTCCCCATGTGTACAATCATGACTTTCTTCTAATGACTATGATTCAGAAAAAGAAAATATTCAAAAATCACAAAACAACTGAGAACAGAGAGAGTTTGGGGTTTTATGTTAGGTCTGTTTGTTTTGGTTTTGTTTTAATTATAATCAAATTGCAAATGTCAAAATTTGATGCTAAAGACTGTTAAACACAAGCAAGGAGATCAATAGCACTTAACAGCTGTTTTTTAGCATAAAAGAAAGGAAAAAAAAAGAAATTCAAGCAAGCAATTTATGAACTGGTGCAGTTTCCTTTCTTACTTGTTTGCAAAGACTCTCATACCGCTAGATGACATGAGCAGCTCCATGAAGGAACAGGTACACAACTGAACTGATCAATTCACACAGAACCACAACTCGACTTCAGCTTTTAACTTTATTGCATTGTTATATTAAGCTTTTATATTTACACATAATTTTGAATTATTTAGTTACAATATACTGAAACTGACATCATGAATCAGTTATTCACTTATGAAGACCTTCTACCTTCAAACAGAGTTAAACCCAATTCTCTTACAGGTGCAGTTTTGGAAGAAAAATAATTACTGACTGAAAATGCATGCAAAAAACTACAGTAGTTAGGTTACTAACATGTCTCTCCTGACTTTCTAACACTCCCTCAAAATGTGTGTGGTATGAAAAATAGTTGGGACTCTCTTGATATCCATGAATTATGATGGAATAGTGCTGATTTTTGCCATTTCGAGTCTGCAGTCAAATACACATATGTATATGTGCATATATATGCATCTCTCTATGTACACACATAAGCATGCATGTATAGAGAAGAATATATAAATACATACCCACACTCACACACCAAAAGATTCTAGAGGTAAATAATCAGGCTTACAAATAAAACAAAATACAAAGATACCAGTATGAAACAGTCCTAAACAAAAAAAAAAGGTAATAAATATTCAGTGAGATATATGGCATTATTATAAAGTGCTCTACTAAAATCTCACTTATTAAAATAACAATAAAAATTATGTTCCTTTTAGTTGATTTATATAATTTGGTAGAGCCATTAAATAGTCATTATGTATCAGTGACTCTATGCTTCCTTTCAAATTTTAAACAAATAGATACAAGGAGAAATTAAAAGGCAAAGCAGCTAAATGAAGCAGTACTATTGGAGCCTCCAGGCTTTTGTCCTCAAATTCATTAACAACTTCATAATTCCAAACCCTAGAGCATATGGATTAAGAAATACAATTCTAATTATGAAACTAAGCAAACTTCAATTTGATTTTAAGTGTCCTGAAAAACTGAAAAGTATCTACCATACTTTGAAATAGTGAGGTTTGAACTGCAGAAATTATCAAATGCTTTTTCTTGTGCATTCCCATCCTCTTTCCCCATGTATGTGCAACACAGCTCCACTGAAACCTAGTCTCTAGGTCTCATTTCTCCACACAAAAGGGTACACCTACAAAAGTGTAAACATTTTTAATAGCTTTATGCCATTTCTTCCGTACCACCAGAAATTAAAAAAGAAATGTGGTAGTATTGAAGAAAAACAATTTCAGGAAATAAAGTGAAAAAATCCACTGCATGAACTTGTCTCTCTGAATTAATTAGAAAGCCAAATACATTTCCATATTTCAGTACAGCAATTTTGGTTTTCTTTCCCCCCTTTTTTGTTGATGTTGCTTGTTACAATTGCTTTACTCAACCATGGCAATTTTTTTTTGATTTTCCCCAAGGTTTTATGGATGAAACTATCCTTTGTATCAGCAAAAAAACCCAACAATCTAAAAAACCCAAAACCCACAAGCCCCTCAACGAAACCAGTATAACAGTACTTTTAATGTTTACTGGAAAGAGCACTAAAGACAATTCAGCTCTGACATCCCAGTTGAATAAATAGCATGCAAAATTCAGTTTCCTTCAGGACTCCAATCTGGCCCCGAGAGGGCCCCTGTGTCTGTTGTGCAACTCTGCTGGAGCGAAATTCACCCTGTGCAGAGGGTCATCACCTCTTCCCTATCTGTCTACAATTGCTCCATACCACTTAAGCCCTAATTTGAAGTTAAGTGGGACTTAGCTGGTGCACAGGTCTTGTGCTAACTTTCTGTATGGAGGCGAAATTCATATCAAGCCACAGAACTGGCCATGTCTTCTGGCTTGCAGTAAATGTATAATGACAGCATTGTCTCTCTGCTCCCTTGCAAGAACTGAGAGATACTGAGCTGCCTGACTCAATATTATATTATTCAACAATATACTCCCTACATCTGGAGGAAAAGAGCAAAATAAAACCTAAACTAATAAAAATCATAACAGCTGAGCAAGAAAGTAAGTATACTACCTGGCACACCACCAATATACATATTCATGAGCTAGCTGGTAAAGAATGTACTGAGAGAAAAACAATGTCCTCAGTTGCACTTCAGCAGTTTCCCTCATTCAACACCCAAGTCTCACGTTCTGGATATAAAACATTGTTACCTACAGATTCAGTGCAATTTCCCCTTTCCAAGGCACTTAAAACTATCCAAAAGCTGAACTGTGAACATAAGAGTGTAACTCCCAACTCCTTTATTTATAAGGTCTGATCTGACACTTCCATCTAGACCCATCAGAGATTTAACTGCCAAAGGCACAGGCACATGTAATTGTGCAGGAGTCTTCATGTATACGAGTATCAGAAAAATATATCAATTGTTCAACTCCATACTCCATGTAATCTTATCTTTCCTTTGAGTTCCTCTTTAAAGGAGTTTAGATGCAATACTTCTAGACACACTTTAAAAAACATCAGGGCAATAAAGTGACCTGGATTACTGAAGCCAATCTCCTTTTATTTGTTGAACAGCAGCATAACCAAGACTTCTAATATCAGGTATTTATTTTTATAGAATTTTCACTGTCATACTGAAGCAGATATAAATGTGGCCATAAAATCCTGAAACCAATATAGTAATATGCCAAGTAGAGAGGTAAAGGCACTTTAATCATTTGCCTTGGGTGCAATTCCCCTTTCTTATCTTTTTATGAAGCAAACGCCTAACCGACACACGCTTAAAATTAATATATGAAACCCTCCCCAAGTTTCCACATTTTTCTTCCATTTTTAGAAAACCATATATAAATAATTTTAACCAGTTATTAAACACGGACATTTTAACTTTTCTTTCTGCTCAGTACATTTGTTACACAAGATGAACTCCAAGCATCAGATGTTGACAGAATGAGCATGTTTCTTGCACAGTGGCTTGTCCTTCTTGGAGAAGAAAGTCTGACCCTCCAAACTGTCACTACATACCTGAAATAGGATAAAAAAGAAAACATCACCCAATTCAGATGGATGGATTACACCACACATTATTCAGAGTGCCAAATCATGGCATTGTATTATAGACAAATATATTCCAAGAATAAGAATTATCTTCTTCCCAGAGATGCTATTTTAGATATAATACTAATGGTTGATTTAAGCATAACATTTAAGGCAACAGGTTCTTAACGGGAGCAGAGTTAGGTTCAGCATTTTAAACAAGTGATTTAAACATCTTGAGAATTGGAGCTTTTTTTTTTGGTCATAAAATATTAACAGGTGATACTTTGGCTACAGTGTCTTTATGTCAAAAGCACTCTTGCCACTTTAGAAACAGCCCATTCCTGTATGGCCTTCAATGCTTGCTCCGACGATGTAAACGTCAAGGGTTAAACACTAGGACAGATGGCTGCAATCCAGGCCTGCTCTTCTGGACTGGTGCCAAAGACTCACAATGGCAACATTGCCTTCCAAATAACTGAGAAAGTGCTTTTTGTTTGGGTCAGAGGATTGAAGAGGTTATAGCTGTCAACTCCCACACTGGTCAGGTTAGCACAAGCATTGCTGCCATGGGTTTGTGTAAAACATAGATTAGTTTTACTTACTGAGCATACAAAGCAAGTGTCATGCCAAGTGTGGCCCAGAGCTTCAAGAAATCTATCTCCGGCTTCAATGGGAAATTCACAGCCATGGCACATAGTACCAAAGAGGGCATAGTAATCTGCAAACACACACAAACATATTTTAAAGATGAAGCATAAGCAGAAAAGTGAGACTGACCTTTTGAACCGTTTGTGCTTTTCTTTCACTGGCAGTGGGTTTGCACTTGTTGAGTTTTATAATACTGTGCACATTGAATAAAGAGCTTCTAAATCAAAAGTCTGGGATGCCCTGGTTTCCTCACTAATTCAGTTCTCATCCCCTTTTTTATCCTTTCAAGTGAGCAGTGCTCTTATCTTCCTGGTGTTTCATTTCCTCAAGGTCAATAGCACACTTGGGAGGGAGGGGAGTATTCCTTGCAGTATGGGCTCTACATACTCATTACCTCCTCTCTCTTGGCTTCCCTACTAGATCATACAGATCTGCTGAAGTTCTAGTGCTCACAGTAGCAGAGACAAGAGTATTATCACATGTCAAGCCAAATGGAAGAGTTCTGTTTCGTTTTAGTAAGAGTGTTTTGTATGACAACCTCAAAAAACACCATCGTAGGAGACCTCTCAGCAGGACAGAGAACGCAAGTGCTCTGGAAAAGCAAAGCTGTTGATGGCTGCCAGTGGCAAGAAACAGCTTCACCGATCGCCTTCATTAATCCATGCTACTGGCTTAAATTTGCAAGTGTTTAAGCAGGAGAAAGACAATAAAAATGCCAAACAGCAGAACACCTCTGTCAAAACCCCTTGAAGTACCTGGTCTCATGACCATACTGTTTCAGCTCTTCATATTTGTGTTCATACAGAATCTTTTACCGATATTTTCCTGGTGCCAGTAGTTAAAGCCTTTTGTAAGTTGACCTGTGGTTTGTGTTGATAAGTTTATTGCCTTTTCTTCTGAAGAAAAGGGCAATAGACAAGGCAGAATAAAGGGCATCAGCTTTCTTTTGCTTTTTGCATGCTTGAATTGTTATACCACAAACCTTCCAAGGCAGACTTCTCATACAGTCACATATCAATTCTTGTTGCACACAAACAATTTTCAAAACTAGGTTACTAACTTTGCACTTTAAAAAAATGTTCAAATTGACATTCAAAACCAGAGCGTTTTGCAGATTAACTCCCCCTAAAACTAATAGCTGATGCTGTTATAATTTCAAATACAGATTTAAAATTAGAAACATTTGCACTAGCAAGAAGGAAAGCTGGCAATGACATTTACTCCTTATTTCTTTAAAACTAGTCATAGACTCTTAACTCCAGCTGGATGAAAGTCTTTGAAGAATGAATATATCTCAAATTAACATCTATTTAAGACAGCCAGAGCCCTTACAACATATCACTGCCAATAACACCTCACAGAATGTGTCTACATTAACTTGTGCTAGGAACTTTCTATCTCAGAAATAAACTTTGTAGGAAGTATAATACTCCTGACATTTTATCCCCGTGTTTCCTGCTCATGGTACAGAGAAGTGTGCATTTATGCATGGGAGTTGTAACAGTAGCACAAATCAATGCACCACACAAAGTATGGGTCATTTGGTGGCAGGAACAAGAATTCAATAGTAGCAGAACAAACCAGTCACCAGCTCTTCACCCAAAGGGTAGTTATCGATTCCTCCAGAACTATTTTTGAATCATGAAAAGCTTCCAAGATTAGGGGCTTCAGATTGCTTCAGGATGAAATTTCACCATGCTGTCACACTGGAGGATGCTGCTCATATATCCATTTCCTCTGCTGCTCCACAAATGCAATAGGAGCAACACGTTACCCTACTTGTGTCACTATGTTAGCAATAACCTCCTGCATCCTTTTGTATCTGCCAACACCTCACTAAAGACACTCCGACAGAGAAATTCTGGATCAATTTCGCCTGCTTTCTTCATCCTTTCAGTATGCAGCCTTCTCCTCGGCACTCTCTGTAAATAACTGTGGGATCAACCCAGAAGGAAATCTTAGCTTCAAACAGATCACTAGGATTTCATGCAAAATCTCTTCCTGGTCAATCCATTTCCACCTCTAGGTAAACTATAAAGTTCCTTACAGTAGAAGGAAAAACATAGAAATGGTCCAACTAATGGTTCTAACATGGATGCAAACACCATGCAGTGTGAAAACAGACAATTTTGATAAATTTTGTTTCTTTTCCATTTTGTGGGAATTGTTTTACAAATACTATATATTTCTTTTCTAGCCCAAAAGAGAACATGGAAAGTTTTAAGTAAACTAGGAAACGAACACAAATAAAACCTGCTCATATCAATCAAAAAGACACAATTAGCTGGAAGTGCTACAAACAAACCACAATCCCTCTGAACCTCTAAGCCCCATCTCTCACATAATATTACTCATCAGGCTTTCAAGTACTATAATAGTATCACTGTATTTTTCCCCCGACAGCCTATTTTTTTATCCCAAGCTTATGTTCAACAGATGTTATGCTTGATCCTCCAAAATATTTCTGGGCAGACTGCTTACTCTTGGAAGTCCCTCCTGCCTATGAATATCGTTATTCAGGGTAAAACACATCACTGGCATTTACTTGTTTAGTAAATAAGTAGATATACATCAACTCCAGATTATTTTAAAGCCAACCAGAAAGTCACCCTAAAATTAACACTTTGCTATATCACTTATACCTATAGCTGAGAGCTTAACTGGAACAACAAGTAAAACCAGTGACAAGAAGTCTGTTCCTGCTAATGCAGATGAAGATATTCTCACCAGCATCTTCTGCTGCAAACTCAAAGGGTCTACAGCATTTGTTGTTGCTTTGAATTGCCATATAAAAGTTACACAAATTTGCTGAGAAACTTCTTCTGAGGTAAAGCTTTCTCTTCCTTCTGAGAAGAAGGAATTACTATGTTTTCCAACCATATTAAGCTCTGCTTCCCTGCACAGCTTCAGTAAACTTTGGTTGCGTTACTTCTTACCCGTCTCACAGTAGGGATCACCATCTTCTAAGTGGAAGACATTATTGCGGATGGGGTTATGACAGGCCACACACACGAAGCAGGAAACATGCCAAGTTTGTTTCAAAGCATTTATTACTTCCTGTGGGGATTAGAAAAAGTGTTATTAACACATTATTTTGATGTGATGACTAGACTGTGGTGACCACACCTCCATACTTGATTTCTTTCAAGAATACTGTGTTTCCTACTGCTGCTTTGAAAATGGGTTGTGCACACAGTCTCTGCTGATGTTAAACATAACAAGGTGCTTTGTTTATGGTACATCTCCTCATTTGTCATAAGCAACTTTTCATATTTTGAAATGTTCAATATAGAGCTGAACAGATTTAACCATTTGTTTTTCACCTTTTCTACTTGAACTAGGATCTCAGTTCCCTGAAATAAGAAAAGCAGCATCTCCGATGTCTCCTCAAGTCTGTGAATAGTTAATCAGAAGACATCACATAGAAAATTATGACTGCTCTGTGCTGTTTTGGAAGATGCTATGGTGCCAAATACGACTTGAGAATCACACTGCCAGAGCCCTGTGTGACCCCAGTTACACAAGAGCCCAGACACATTGCTGTCTGCAGTAAAGCAGTGGCTGATCAGCTGGCTGGCTCAAATTAGCTGTGTTAGTGCCGAGTAGGATAATGCGTCTTTCTATCTACATTACCACGGGGAATACTTCAGTACTTCAGATCTAGGCAAACAGCATGTTCCCCAGCACTTAGCTTAGTTAAGGGGGTTTATTTATTTTTCTAACCCACATCTCCCCCATTTTGTAAAAAGCTGCCAATGAAAAGCATTTTTCTGAAGAAAATTTAGTAATCACAGCAGCTACAGAACAGCTTCATGAAAACAGGAGCTGAACTTGGAAGACCCAAGGAGACTACAGCATCTTTTCAAAAAAGGCTGAAAAGGCTCAACATTACAAGAGACAAAAACATACTCAGTATGTGATGGGAGCTGAAAAGGTATGTCAGTGTACATTTGGAAGAACACAGAGTGGACTGCATAACAGAGAATTTCATTACAGAGAAGCACTGAACACTGTAGTTATTGTTCCCGCTGAAAAACAGGCCACCACTTGCCGGTCACTTACCCCAAGTATCTTTCTTTGGCACTTTGAACACTCAGGGGCAAAGAACTTCTCATAGCAGACCTCGCAATACAAGGCCCCTTTCTCTTCCACAAATCCAATATAAGCCATGGAGGTTTTGCAGTGAGCACAATTAAACTCCTCTGGATGCCACGATTTCCCCAAAGCCACCAAGAAGGGTCCCCTGGTTAAAAAAAAAGAGATTTTGTCAGCAAATGCCCCTGGCTTGGCTCCTGAAAAGCTGTTAATAGGTTTAACCTGTGATACTTCTGTGCCATTTTTACTCTGTTCACAAACTTATACTGCTACATCACTCTTTCCTCTTACAGGCTCTAAGAAATGGTTGAGCGTTGACTAGATCTATTTGCATCCGACTGCCTTCTTGACCACAGGAAACACTAATTCTCCTTGCTTCACTACATTTCAGAAATCTCATTTTAGCACTACATGAAATACAATGCTGAAGTGGCTGCTAGGGAAAAGGAGAAGGATGTTCCCTGTGTTTCCAACTACTTCCATTTATTGCAAACAGATATTTGACTCGGTGCTCTGATCTTTCAGCGTCCATTTGTATTGAGGTCACAAATGCCGAAGCAGACTTGACCCCATTAAGAGCCAATAACAACAGTTTCTTGGGACACAAAACTTCAATTGCTGTCCCTGTCTGACAAATTTGTTACAGGATAATCTATCCCAGTGGTTACTGTGAGGTGGGTTTTTTCAGTTTTTGTTTTATGTATTTGTTGGTTTGTTTGGGTTTCTCTCCCCTGCAGAAGTTAGTTAAAATAGAAGCATTTTCCCCCAATACAGTCTCCTCTTCCATTTGCAAACACAAAATAATGCTTTTGCAGCATTCATCTGGCTAATGCAAGAAGGTTAATGGACAAGATGACATTGTTAATTTTTCAGTCAACACAAACTTTTCAGTCTGTAACTCATAAATCCCAGGCATATATCATTGCAATTTGTATTCATTTGAAAATATATTCACCATGATTGTTTCTTTAATGAATTTATTTACTTCAGTGAGGTGAATCCTAGATCCCACCAACACTTAGCCTTCCAGAATTCTGTTTTTTGATGAATTTTGTGATTCATCTCCCTCACCAGATTTCTCATTTTTGCAACACCAATAGAAATGCCATTCTTTCAGTAATGCATCATTCTTTTTTTGATCTAGTATCTCACTACAAAAGAAAGTAAGGTAATAATATCACCAGCTAAACATTTTTTTGTGAAATTGAGTAAGCTACAAGAACACTTTTGTGTAAAGTAAGATTTTCATAAGAACACAGCAACAGCAATAGAGAAGAAAAAAACCCAACAAACTTAACATTTGTTTCCAAGGTTATACTGATTGTAAGATATATATAATAATACTTATAAGTGGGTGGCCCTTATTTTCATTTCTCTTCTACATTTTCTCTGGAGATTCCACATGTTTTCAGTAGGATGTGAAGTCAAAAATAAGAAACTCAGACTGAGGACAACTCACACACCTTCTGAGATGATGAATGTATTTAATCTGCAACAGTTTCTTCTATTTATCTCTAATAATCAGAAAGAAAGCAGTTGTAAAGAGGCTCCTGGAGAGTAGCTTGTGGCCCTTCAAGGAGGGAGCCAGGGTCGAGCACAGCTCTCTGGCCCCTGCTCCCAGTGGATGCCTGAGCAGTGCAAACACTGACCTAACTTGATACCCTCCCGCTGCCCTACAAGCACCTTTTTACATCAATGTCCTTTCATTTATGTACTGATCAAACAATACAAGCCCTTATGTACAACAAAGTGCTCTCAGTGCACCATGTCAGCACAGGCTAATTTAACAGATTCATTAACACAGGGCTGACACCGAAGAGGCTCTCCTGGCTCCAGGTAGGATTGAATTTCTGGCCATCTGCACTGAAATGACAGGCTCAGTTAGTTTGCAATGGAAAGAAAGTACGCTAGCAATGGGAGAAGAAGGAATTTTTACAATGCCTGCTGCACGTAGCTCTCCAGAGTTTACAGCTCTGACATGCTGAGGTTAGCCATTCAGGGCAGACACTTGGGGAACAGCCTGAGAGCGCATCTACAGAGTTTCTTTCCCAAAGTCCCCAGACAGCTGTGGCTATGCCCTGCACAATGTCTCTGAGGTGCTCCATTAGCAGGCTGGCTCCATGTGCACATGTATCCAGAAGAATGTTTTCTAAACACAATTTTACTTTTAATCAGGCTGTAGTTTAAACATGTCAAGCTGACGCTGCAGCTTAATGATACCAGTGACATAAAAGCTGCCCCAATGCATGTTGAAGAAAGAAAAAAAAAAACACCTGCCATGTAAAATACACAAAAAAAAGTGACATTCAGGACTTGGAGGCGTTCCTGGTCTCTGCATATTTTTGCGATTGGAAACAATAGCTTCCAGTAATGAAAGGTATTTCTTTGTTGCATTCATTTGAAAAGGAGTTTAAAGCCCTGACTTGACTTATGGGGCCACATGCCCACACTCATGACACCTGATAGGAAGTAGCTAGGGCATGAGATGCTAGAAAGATAGCTGCAGGTGGCTTCATTCTTCCTTCCCCATTTAAAAAAATATTAAAAAAATAAAAAATCCTACATGCCCCTGTAAACTAGAACATAGTTTTAAAGGTGGTACAAAAATCCCATAATCCTTCCTTCCAAAGCTATGGAATGATCGAACTAGCAAGTTGGCCGTGAACGCACCGCATCCCAGGCTACCTGACATACTAAGGATTTCTGAACAAATTTCTGACATTACGATCTAGACAATGTGAACCAAACTCACAAATGGAGGCATAGTCACAATTCTTTTTTAAAAGGAGATTCTGATGTATTTACAACAGTATTTACAGAATCTCATGCCCCAAAAGATCACCAGGTACATAAATTTGGTTACGAAGCAGAACATCTGGGTTCTACATGTAGCAATGACACAGAGGCAAACTGCAAGAATTAAATAATATAACCGGAATATAAGCATAATTTCACTATCTTTCCCCTGTAAATAAGTATAACTTTATCAGTATGGTCAGGATGCATTTGTATGCCAATAATCTACCTTCTCAGGTAGCAAGACAGAACTGAAATTTGGTGGCAGAGATCAAAAAGACTTACATATCTGCTAAGGAGGCAATCTACTTTACAGTTAACCATACAGCAGTCCACTTTGGGAATTGCCTTTTTCTCCTTACTTGAAAATGCCATGATATATAATTTCTCACTAGGAGAAGCTGAAGGGAAGTGCCATTTTTACTTTTCCCTTTCGCATTTAAAAACAAGCTGTATGAAAAGGTGACAAAGCCAAATCATCATTCACAAGAGACATGTCAAAGATTATGTTCTCAATGGAGATCCAGGGAAAACACATTTGGACTTAAAAGGCAGAGCCAATTTTGCACTGCAGTGCTCAGTAAGACTGCCAGGGAACCAGAAGTCTTCATCAGGAAATGTCAGAAGTTTTTCAGACCATCACAGCAAGCAGATCATAGGAAATTCAGTTTGTCTCCAGCTTTGATTCTTTTAGGCATGGAAAGAAAAGCTTACTTAATGAGGCTGTGGAAAAAAAACTGGAATCTTCAGACAATCACTGTATGAATAATTAAAGATATGTTAAAAAGTTACGTCTCTAAGAAACGTGTTTCACTCAACCAACCAACATTATTCTATGCCTGAGTGTAAAGTAACCAACTCCACAACACATTTTGGCTTCAAAACAGATGTACAATGCAACGTCACTTGATCCTCCTCCTACTTTTTCATAGATAAAGCTACCACTAAGGGCATGAACTGTAATTATGCTAAAACTTGAACTCAAAACGCTGCAGTATTTCACATCCACTGTATGCAGTGAACATGACGCATATTTGGCATTGGTTAATGCATATGGAAACAACAATAATTGAGGTGGCATTTAACATATGAAGAAATATAAAAATTTAAACCCACTAGCAAATTACAAAGAAGTTAGACATGGATATCAGTTACTATTCATGAATAGGTGTCACTTACAATAGGTGCCAATGGCTTAAGTACTGTCAGGTAGGGCTCCACAGTTTCTCTTCAGGAAGCCACTAAGAAGCAGAGGTTGCTTAATGGACCAATACACTCCCCTACTTACAGGGTGGCAGCTCTTCTCTTTAAAGTAGCAGCAAATGATTTAAGGGCCAAGAGGAGAGTCTGGTTGCTCAGGAGTGACCTGCAGACTGTGCTGTGACAACCCTATGGCACAGAGCATCAGAGAACCCTGCTAAACCACAGGTGCTGCAAAAGGCAAAAAAGTTTCTTGCACTGAAGGTACAGTGTACAGTGGATTTGCTATGTTCGGTTTTAATTTTAAACTGAAATGATAGTAACAAAAGGGAAAGTGCAGGATCGCTTGTATGTTATTTACTAGACACAAATCCAAAGCCCAGGGAGCAGAAATGAAAGACAGACAGGATGATTATACAATCCAAACTGTTCAATGATCAGATGAATCTCATCCCAAAAGTGTGTAGAGCTTTTTTGATATTAATCTTCCATTTTGTGGTGAAGCCAAAAATTGTGCACCTATGTTGGGAATTTGTATAAGTTGTGTCTTCTATTGCTTCAAGGGGATTCAGATCACATATTTTTATTTCCTTTACATATACAACAGAAGAAGGGGAAAATTCTCCAAAAGATCACAGATCAGTTAGCAAAGAGTCTTCTAAAATTAAGTGGATGTTAACTGAACTGGTATTGAGCTATCAGAACAGAAATCTAATGGAAGTAAACAAGCTGGACTCAACTGACCCTTACGAATCAAGTGATTTCAGTTAGCTGCATCTTCTGATGCAAAATCCAAGCCAGGGCTCAAGAGGCTGCAAAAAGCCATGGTGAAAAGGCTGGAGTTCTATTATAATGAACAAAATTTACACAGCTCATATAGCTCCTCATTTTTCACCACTCATGCTTTCTAATCAAACATGTGTCTTGTTTTAACCTGGTGAAACATAGTGCAGGTTTTCCTGTTTTGTTCACTGAAAACACAGGACATAGATGAATAAAAAAAGAAATACTACAATGCATTACTTTCCCCTTGTGGTTCAGTAACACAGATGACTGAACAAGCAAGAAGAAAACGTTTTGAAATAAAACATTTCTTGATATTATCCCACAAATCTCTCTTTTAGGGAAGAAATAAAATGCAAGGTAGATGACAATCGGGACAATTTGCACATTGACATGAAAAATTATTACAGCTTCTTGGATGAGACAATGATGAAAAATTGTTAGAAATCACTGACTGAACAATGCAATTCAGATTCAATTCTTCCTCCATATGAAATTCTGGCTAATGACAGGATACCTTATGGGTAAAGTAGAATTTATTTAATTTAATCTCATTTGGTAAACTTGTGTTTGTGTTGCTTAATATTTTCTACTACTTATGTTATAAAAGACAAAGATTAGTTACCATAATACCTAAAGCCCACTAAAGAGCTAGAAATGTAACATTACAGGAAATCATTATTAATTCAGCCCTAGCAATTGTTAAACCTCTATTCCTTGCTTTTCTTATATGGATGCCTGCTATTTTTCTTCTTCAAAATTAGAAATTCTGGTTTATAAATCAGCATTTGCAACAAGTTAGTCATTATAAGACTGATTGGTCTCCAACTAGATAATCTTCTCAGTTTTATTGGAACAGGTGTATAAGTGAAAATTAATTTGCTCATTTTTCTGTAGTTTTACTTTTGGTCTACACTCCACCCAGCTTTCTGGTTCTCTGTCAAAGAAGGTTGTAAGGCTGTCACTGTCAGCAGTTCAAAAAGTTTTCCCTCCATTATTACTCTCATTCTCAGTTATGTTAGATAAACCATGCATGAAAACAGTGTTCTGCAATATTGAAAAGAAGCCTTAAAACACTTGTGACTAAGAAATCAAAGAACACAAAAACAAAAACAAAGCCCTGCTGTCAGAGAGTCTGCAAGATGAATAGATACAAACCTAATGACTTGATTACAGTGTGCACACATGGGAGTACGCTTTCCTGCTGGAATATGCTCTGCTCTCTGAACCAACGTATCTTGCTCATTTAGCTGAGGTGCTGTCACCAATTTTTCAGTTGGGGCAGTTGTTCCAGATGCTTTAATACTGTTTGATGTCCATCCACTGGCAGGAGCTGGGGAAAGAGAGCCAAAAGCATTTAGAAGACCATCCTTTCAGTATCAAGTAAAATGCTTTGAAATACAAACAACCAGTAACATTTGCCTAACATCTTTGCCCAGTGTACACCTGCTAACTTAAAGAAACATACTAAAAAGCACTTATTTTCCCCTCTTCCTCCACCAAGTAAGTCCTACCTACTTTATGAAATGTCTGTGAAATAACACAGAATGGTTTTGGCTAACTTCTAGAACTAGTGGACAAATTTCAACATACTGAACAAGTTAGGGAAAAGAATACACAAACTGTGAAGGCATTATTTTGCTTTAGATACAAAGCTGAAGCCAAGAATATCAGTTTATAAACAGACAGGAGAATATATCATATGTATGCAAAACATTTTACAGTGAGTACAATAGATAATACATCACTACTAGCAGATTAAACAAGAGTACGCATTCAATACAACGCATACAGGAATTTAAAATAAAGTATTATAAAAGGAAAACATATTTTTAAATCAAATTAAGGCACTAATCACTAGAGACTGCCAATCTGAAGCATTCCAAAGGCCACACTCACATCTAGGCTGGGTTTGGACAGGGACAGAGTTAATTTTCTTCATAGTAGCTAGTATGGGGATATGTTTTGGATTTGTACTGGAAATAGCATTGATAATACAGGAATGTTTGAGTTACTGCTGAGCAGTGCTTACAGAGAGTCAAGGCCTCTCACACAACCCTGCCAGTGAGTGGGTTGAGGGTGCACAAGAAGCTGGGAGGGGACACAGCCGTGACAGCTGACCCCGACTGACCAAAGGGATATTCTATACCATATGACATCACGCTCAGCATATAAAAGCTGAGGGAAGAAGAAGAAAGGGGAAGGACATTTAGAGTGATGATGTTTATCTTTCCAAGTACCTGTTATATGTGATGGAGCCCTGCTTTCCTGCAGATGGTTGAATACCCTCCTGCTGATGGGAAGTAGTGAATGAATTCCTTGCTTTGCTTGCATGCATGGCTTTTGCTTCACTTATTGAACTGTTCTTCTCTCAACCCATGAGTTTTCTCATGTTTACCATTCTGATTATCTCCCCCATCCCACCAGGGGAAAGTGAGCGAGTCATTGTGTGGTGCTTATTTGCTGCCTGGGATTAAACTGTGACAACATCCTTTTTATGAAAGTTATGACACTGAAATAAAAACCTAATGCTTTCAGAAATGTTCACATCCACATACTTCCATCTGTGCTCAGGTTTTTAGAGTTGTAGAATAGACATAAGCTTTAATGTAGGATGAAAAAATGCATTTACAAAAAGAAAGGCACAGATGATACTGTTGCAAAGGGTAATGAAAAAATAGTCATGCTTTTTTTTCTCCTCTATTGATATATGTACCTTGGTAAGGTACAAGCTAACAGTAACATGAACTTATGGGAGCAGTTTTTCCTGTCAAACGGAGAACCAATTTTCCTTTTCAAGTACGTCAAAAAATCCCAGATTTCCATAGCTTTTAGTTTGGTATCACAGGCAAGAGAAACCATGTTTCCTCGGTGCCCTGGCTTTAGTGCAGCCATACTAAACCTTGTATATCAAAAAGTGAAATTAATATCCAAGCAGAAGCTTGAAGAAAAACAACCAAATAATGACAGAAACATCAGATAGGACAGGATGATATTTCTGTTGCAATGATGCAGCTCTCTAACACAAAGTCATGGCATCAGTATGTAGCTTTTCCAATACTTTATGGAAAACTAGTTTGTGGAGCTGTTAATCTTTATGCTTGTCTACCTCTTTCATATCATCTTCCAAGCTGAAAAGGTGGTTATCATTACCTCCCTTAGCGCTATATTGATTAGCCTTCACCCTACGGAAAAGTTGCAAATACCTTTCAGAGAAAGCATTGCATTCCCTACTCAAATGGAAGTGGCATACTAAGACACAGAGAAGATAAATTTAGAGCAACAGTGAATACACAGAAAATTCAACAGAAATGCCAGTCCCCTGCTATTTACCGAAGATAGCCACACACTACACAATTTAATCAAAACAATACAGTGAACTTTAGTTAACGTACCCCTCCCCCATTCATGCGTATTTGTAGGCTAAGGCAACGCAACTGGAAGTTTTAACATCAATACATGTGTACATGCTTAGTATTAATCTACTGATTAGTCAGCTCAATACCTACTTTTGCTTACTCTTTTTTTTTTTTAACTTACAAAGCCAAGTGTCAGGTCCTGCACTTGGGACACAACAACCCCGTGCAGCGTTACAGACTTGGGGAAGAGTGGCTGGAGAGCTGCCTGGTAGAGAAGAACCTGGGCGTATTGATTGACAGCCAGCTGAATATGAGCCAGAAGTGTGCCCAGGTGGCCAAGAGGGCCAGTGGCATCTTGGCCTGTATCAGAGACAGCACAGCTAGCAAGACCAGGGAGGTGATTGTGCCCCTGTACACAGAACTGGTGAGGCCACACCTCCAGTACTGTGTTCAGTTCTGGGCCCCTCAATACAAGAACGACATTGGGGTGCTGGGGTGGTTCCAGAAAAGAGCAACGAGGCTGGTGAAGGGGCTGGAGAACAAGTTCTGCGAGGACCGGCTGAGGGAACTGGGGTTGTTTAGTTTGGAGAAGAGGAGGCTGAGGAGAGACCTCATCACTGTCTACAGCTACGTGAAGGGCAGTTGTAGCGAGGTGGGTGCTGATCTCTTCTCCCAAGTGATAAGTGATAGGATGAGAGGAAATGGCCGCAACTTGCTTTGGGAAGGTTCAGACTGGACATCAGGAAAAATTACTTCACTGAAAGGGTTGTCAGGAATTGGAACAGCTGCCCAGGGAGGTGGTTGAGTCGCCATCCCTGGAGGTGTTTAAAACACAAATAGATGAAGTGCTCAGGGATATGGTTTAGTAGTGGACAGGTGTGGTTGGACTCGATGATCTCAAAGGTCTTTTCCAAACAAACGATTCTATGATTCTATGTTTCTATCTCTGTTTGAAGAAGCAATAGTTGACATACCTTTTTTGTCTAACTGGTTAGTTCATCAAATTTTCTCAAAACAGGTCATTTCAAGACTCACAGGTTTTTGGATCTTTTTCAGTATCTGAAGTAGCAAAAGTTATACCAGCTCATAAGTAGTTTTTTATTTGGTTGGTTTATATTTTTACATAGAAGACCATTGTTTCTATTTAATGTATAACTAATTAATTTGCAATATCTTGAAAAATAATATCTCGATTCTAAAAATTTTCGCCATTCCTGAGAAGAAAGTATTTAGGAATAAAAGCACTTGATCTTGCAGAAGTCTCTCTGCTACTGTAGTTCATTTTAGATTATAAATGCCTGCTAAACTGAAAACACAGGAACAGATAAAAATGGAAAAGCTAGCAGAAAGGCTTTGAAGACATGAACAAAAGTGGTTTTGATTAATAGCACTTTCCTTCTCTGTCATTCACACATGGCCTTCTAATTTTCAGGTTGCATTTCATGAGAAGACAAAAATACACACTAGCCACTGCCTTTGCCATAAATCAAATTGCAGTGCAGCTCTCTGTTTCAGTTATCTGCTAAATCCCAAAGCCCATTCAGAAACATCAGCTAGCTGTTATTTGCTCTGTATAGCTAAAAAAAAAAAGAACTTCTGCTTGCTTAAAGGAAAAAAACAGTACAAACAGCACGATTATTCCCTTTTCTTTGGTCTCATTACAGCTTCCATTAATGCTGTTTTCATGAATGATGCTTTTCTGAACACTACCCAACTTTAAAGGTACTACTGGCCAGGAGCAGGATTCATCTACATAAACTTTCTCTCAGACTTGTTAGACAAGTCAGTCTTGTTATCTAAAGCACTGAAAAAGGAGAGAAGGAGATAGTCCATCAGTTTGGGAAACAACTTTGGTCTATTAATGACCCTATGTTCAAATAAAAATTTTCTTTTAAGTGAACCATACTATAAACCACACAAATTAGTACTATGTTAAGCAAAAGATACGGCCTAAGCAAAAACAAGCTGGGCATTTAGAGTTGAGGGCCAGTGAAGGCAAATGGACTTCACTTCCACTGAAATCGGAGAACTCAAGTTCAATGCTTAGACTTCAGAGCAGATGCAGGAATCCCATGGGGTCACAGCCACAATGCAAACAGAATAAAAGGAATAACAAATAAGCTCTAAGAATTCAGACACTTCTACGTTCGCCAGAATATTTTTGGATTCTTGACAAAACCTGATTTCTAAAAGGCTTTTTAACTGTAATTTGTAAATTTATGTCACTATTTGGTCTACTATGGTGGGAACAGCATATAATTGATCACTACAGATGCCATCAGTAGCTGAGAACTAAGAAAAGGTTGTCTTCTGTGCAAAAATCCTTGAAAAGCAAAGCCTTACAGCGTTTTAATAAAAGCTCTCTTCTTCTATCTCTTGAGTTCAGTCTCAGGAAGCCCCCTGCCCACACTCACAATTTGTCCCCACAGCATTCTCTCAAGGGGCATTTTTCTCTTCTCACAGTAAGACCTCATTGGTCTTTCACAGTATTATTCCCTTCTATTCCTGTTCTAAAGTGGACTCAAGTTTCTTTCGGTTCAGATTTTTCATCCTAAAGAGGAGGAGGAGTCACTCTGCTTCCATTGCTTTCAGAACACACCCTTATTGAACAAAATACACCAGTAAAGTACAATAATAGCTATTTCACCACATTTCTTATACCAGTTTCTTTGTAAACCTTCTATACTTGTTCTGCTAGATCTTTTTTCACCATAGATCATTCTGCTTTTCTCACCACTTGATTTACTTCAGTCTTTTATCTTCCTCATTCCCATCTGAACACCAGCCTAAGGACTGATTTTATTGTCCACCTGTGTCTTTCCATAGGCTAGAAACACACCTGTAACACTCCAGTAATTTTACTTCCACTACAACCCATGAAGCAATTTTTTAGTAGTGTTGCCATTTAAAAAATAAATAAATAAAATAAAACCCAACACACTATTATTTCCCTACTTAAAATCTGTATTAATTCTCAGTATACCAATGTTTCCCAAATATCCCTTCTATTTAAACAGCAAGTTAACTCCTGTGCTGGACAAGATGTTTTTTCTGCAAGCAGAGAAGAGGGGGACTCAAGAGTTCCCAAATCCTCCACTTCTTCCTTCCCCTCCCTGTTCCCTTGGAAACCTTTCAGACTGAAACACAATCACATGATTTAAAGAAAAACATCAGGCCCTGAAAACTAATGCAGGTGTTTTTTCTTCCAATGAGAAGCTTTTACCAGGCACACCAGTAATAACAAGGAAGGAATAAATTATTACGCTCAGCCTAAGCAAAGACCCCACAAATCCTGGCAAGCGGATTGAGCCTTCCTGTGGTTTGCGCTTCATATTTTACTTTTTGCATTTCACATACATGAGTTTGGATCCTATCAGCAGCTCTGTTCTCAAAGAGTGCTGGGGATGTTCTCAAAGAGTGCTGAGGTCTGGTGAGGTGCATGCACATGACTGTGTGGGGATGGGAAAGGAAACAACTCCAGCTACCTCACAACATAGTCTCACCATATGTTTTCTGGGCACCACCTTTGTTACTTGAAATGGGACAGAGCACAGGAACTTTCACAGGTGCTCTGAAAAACTATAAATTATAATAAGTAAATACAATAAATAAAAGGAATAATAAGAATTATACATCCCACTAGGTGCTATTATACTCTGAATGCCAAAGGGATTTGGGTTCTCTTCAAGTCGTGAAGAGATTTCTGTGGCCAAATTTTGGAGTTTTGCAGGCTTCACTTCACCTTCTCTCTCTTTAATTAAACCTTCTAAAGCACTGTTGATTTGTACTAGTGTATTGTCATAGCTGCATTTCTAAACCAGAAAACATTCTGTACCTGACTATTAACTTTCAACTTTCTTAGGTTTAAGTTTAGCAAACCCTCAGTGTTTGCTTTCACTAAACTCCTTGGTACAGCTAGTTTAATATTTAACAAAGCTTTAGGCAAGGTAAAGAACTCGCTTTTTTTCTTTTTCAAAAATCCCAGTGTGACTTTGCCCTTGCTAGACTAACAATAGGCTGTTCCATCGCTGAGCACATGGATAACTGCAAACACAAGCAAAAGGTTTGGAAGACAAAGGGAGAAAGGCGGATACGCTGCGGTGCCAAAGTCACTTTGACAGAGGTTCTCTGGTGCATAGCAACAATACAACAGCCCAAACTGTTTAACGCTCACTTAAACATAACATCAAACTTCATGTAATATCTATAAACAACAATGCTACTTTAAGCGGTGGGAGTGCCAGAACTTCATTTTAAAGTGTTCTAACCCAGTGATTTATATGCTGCTATCAAACTACTGTATTATAAATGGAAAATGTAAAGCTTTATACCTCCAATTTTCTGACTTGTCTTAATGTATCTGTACAGTAAGAAAATTTCCTTTTCCTTCCCTCCAAACCAAACAGATGGCCGGATGAAGCAATGTGTCTGAAAAGCTCGGCTGTCTGCTTGTTACATTAGCCATATATAACACCCCATCCCCTCCCAGGCCCCCGTGAAATCGCACAAGTTCAATGGAGAAAGTTGCAGGACAAGCAAGAAGAGAGGAAAAAACTCCCAAACCCCTCAAAACCACACACCCTTAACCAACATGTTCAGCAGTTCTCCTTTTGTTTCCACTGACTAAAGGCAGAAGAGACAGGATTAAACCATTATCATGTCTTTAAATGCCGGCAAAGGCTGGTATGCCCCCGTGGAAAATCATAACAGCTGTCACCCAGGCCCAATTTCAACCCAGGCCCCCTTGCAACTCCAGGGGCTACTTCCTGTGCTAGCAATCAGCCTTTCAACTGGAAAGGCTCCGGCTAAATTAGCTGAAAAGCACCTTAATTAAAACGAGTATGGTGGTTTTGGCTCACTCAGCCTGCCTCCTTGTGATTTGTTACATCACATACCATCATGAATTTGGCACAACTGGGGCAGCTTTTACCAAAAACTGTGCCTCGAGAAGAAAGAGAAAATAAGTTTCTATATAATAGTAATGTAAAATCATGTAATTCATTTCTCTGGAGTGACAGTTTAGAAACCCATTTGGTAGCTTTCTGCCTATAACACTTTGCCTCACCTGCTTTTAACTCCTGTTTTGACCTCAACAGCTTGACTATGCCACCAGAGAGCATGACTGTCCAGTCTTGCTCACGTACAGATTATCTGCCAGTTTCATGGAGCTGACGTTTAACGTTGAATAGTGACAAGAATGAATTTACCAGAGGAATATTGATTTTTCATTTGTTGAACAAATATTAGGCATAATTCTTGGATGTCCTATACCTATACATCTGAACAGAACACATCACTGCTCTGAGCTGGTGCTACCACGTGAAGGGGAATCAATCCAGTGGGTCAGCCCATGAGAACAGGCTAGCTGCTTTTCACAAAATCAAAGATGATGAATGTCTAATTTTAAAAGTCAATGAATGTTTCCACTCAATGGGTGTGAAATAACCACCAAGAATCTCTTCACCTGTTTAAATGACAAGAGAAAAGAACATGTATCTATCTAATTTATGTATGTAGTTAGTTTCAGTGTACAGCTGGGTGCAATAGCATGTGAATTTAGCAGCATCAAATCACCCGAAAATTGTCAAAGGTCATATTTGTAACAGAGAGCTGAGTTTCTTTTCAGCAGATCCTGTAATGAGGTATTATACACCAGGTTACTCTGAGTCCAACAAGTAGGTGGCACATTTCATCATTACCGTGATCTGCTTCTGCCTAAATAAAGTTTTGGAAACATATTCATTTTTTCACCATGTTTGCAGGAGTTGCAATTTCATACTACCATCAAATTAAGGTTGACATTTATAAATTACTCTGGTTTCACAATGGGTTTTGCTTGGCTAAGTGACTTCACATTACTTAACTTGTTTCTTGTGGTTTGCTGTCACACAATGATATAATCATTTAGATTAGATGAAAAATTAATAAAAATAACAGTCCATACACCAGATTCAGGAAGCTTTTGTGTTTTGACCTGTCAATCATACCAGTTATGGACAAGGTTTTCTGGTTTTATGCATGGTGACTGCATCGTGGTGGAGTAATCTTTAATAATCTTTTTCAGTGACAAATGCTGGGACTGTTTATGTTTTGGGACTGTTTCTAGCAGAAGGCTTACCAATAATGTAAGTATTTGCCTTCAGAACTTGCAGTGTTAACTCCAGTTTCTTCACTAAGTTCAGGCCACGGTTTTCAATGGGAACATAACCTCTTGAACCTCTATTATAATTAGTTCTGCCTTTAATTTCCTCTTCTACAAAAGAAACAAATTGGGATGAGATGGCCCTAAAAATAAAATTGCAGAAAGTGATGAACAAGGTGATACTGACACAACTGTCTGGCTGTCTTTCCCATGCAAGTATATAACCAAAGGTGATGGACCATCAACAACTTACTGAGTAAGTGTGGCCTGTAAGGTCAACAGAACTGAGATAGGGGCTGGGGTAATTACAAATGAAACACAGAAAAATTAAGGTGACAATGATAGAAAGTGCTGCAATCCATCCCTTTATGGATCCTATCAAGGTCTTACTGGCAGGACAACCATTCTGCGATAAGACTTGGTGTCTCCCCCCTCTCCCCAGCTTCATGCTGCTTGACCTTACGGCCAAACACCCCAGAGTCTGATACGGTCTAGATTTTTACCCCATTTTCCTTAGCAAACCTCTACACAATAAGTTAAAGAAGGAGACAAAGACCCAAACTGTCAGTACATGCAGCACAGGATGTCAAGTCACACCTAGGAGCAGGCTTGTATTTTCTTCTGCTTTTAAAGTTCTAATATTATCAAGGGAATAGAAAATAGAATAACACAAAAGCACAAGACAGCACACTAAGGATAACTCCAGAGTCGGCAATGTAAGTCTACCAAAAACACAAAAACAACTGCAAGGAAATAGCAGTTTTTTTGAAACAAAGTTGCCTGGGGAGCAATTTTTCTATGCTTATAGTCAGCTTCCAAGTGTGTTCCCTCTGCTGAAGGGAGCATGTGCTTAACACATGTGCTGGCTCAGCATCAGGCAACTGACAGTTGTGGGTATTGCAGAATATGATGACATTCCCAAGCAGCTCTACTGGAAGGAGATTATACATCCCAGTGGTATCAGGCTGAGAGACCCTAGGAATAAGGAAATTGGCACACGTGGGTAACTGGGCACTTCAAACTGCAAGTTTTGGACAATTTGTCATAAATTCTCCCCATTCCACCCTCATACTCAGTCTCCAAGACTAGAAGGAATGAGGGTCTTCAATTGCAAGGAAACTCTCCTCTCCAAGCGGCAAATCAGCTTTTCTGGCCGCCAGCCATACCAGCTCACCACGAGACTCCCACAATCCTACCAGACCCCAACAAGAGAAGCAAGATGCTGCCTGCCCAGCTCCTGCACAGGAAGATAGGACACAGTACTGGCACTTCTGTGCCTGACACCCGGCCTCCCTGGTCACCACTGTGCCAGTAGCGTGTGCTCCAACAACAGCATTTTGAAGATGCCAGGAAAGAGGAGGTAATTTCACGTGAGAAACGTGACATTTGAAGTCCCAACCACTTCTGACCATCGCAGATCCTGCTGCACTTTCCACAAGAACAGTTCATCTCCTGGGCAAACTCCAGTTTGTGTAACTGCATTTATTGGGTAATCATACTTTATTAAATTGTCCCAGCAGTTTCAGTTTGTCATGGTGTTATTCACTTCCTTTCAAGATGCCATGGAGTGTTACAGTGTGCAGCTGTTACGTTTCACCCAAAAAGTGACTGCATGGCAGTGGTGGGTGAGAGTCATTCCTGTGCATGCATCATGTGCTTGCATGTGGTATCAGGACTGCAAAATGCTTTGGGGCTCCTTAGGGGAGAACAATGCTACATAAGCATGGGTAATAGTCAGCTACCAAATAGTACCATAACTCACTGTGATCTAGCTAGGATGTTGAGGGCATTTATTTATTTTTTTTTAAGTTGAATATAAACATCTGAAAAGCTTCTCCCTCTGGTGGGTGAACAGAACATCACAGCTTAATAAAAATGAAGTGAGAACTACTACAATTTCTAGCTTCTACACTTAACACACAAAATAACAGCTAAACAGCTAAAAAAATCAGCAATAAAGGCAAGAGAAGCTGACAGCAAATGCACTATTTGGAAACCTCTGTCCAGGCAGATGCCACTACTGCACTGTGTGCACATCCCACCTGCCCTGCATCGTCAACATCCTGTGCACTCAGTGCACTAAAGATCACATTTTTTCATTCATGTGTTTGACAAGCCAGGCTTTTATCCTGCTTATCCACACCTTAAAAGTAAACATGAGGCAGCTATCCCTCATTTCCTTTACCAAACCACTGAGGAATCCTGCAATATCAGGATTTTATTCCAGAGAGGGATAAAACCTCCATTACTTTCACAGTGGTGTTCATGGATACCTCATGAGTGCCCTCCAACAGCAGATGAGGATAGTTAAGCTCCAAGGATGTTATCACTGCAAGATGACTTGGCCCATGACTGACCTTTGTACAGAGAAATCTGGAGTGCATGAAGCATCTCCAGGTTTGCTATCTCGGTCATTCATTTGAATGATGGTCAGAAGATCACCTTTTTCCTCCATACTTTTCTCTTGACAGATTGTGAAACAGAGGTCAATGAAGATCATGCCTCAGTTCCAAAAAAAACCCCTCTGACACCTTTAGGCAGCTCTGCACATTCTCAAAAGGAAAAAAAAACAACCAACAACAACTACACTCCCTCATCCCCCCCCGAAAAAAAAACCCACAACAACAAAAAAATCCAAACCAGTAAAGTCAAACCCAAAAAAGAAACCATACCACTTAAAAAAAATATATATATATATATACACACACACACAAGGGTATTCTCTGGTGGTCTATGCAAGAAAGGGAGATTCCAGCAAATAAAGTAAAAGATGCTGTCTAAGCAAATGACTTATCTGTGTCATCTTAATATCTTAATAAATAAAATCACTAGCAATATTCATGACATGCTATGAAAAAGCAGATTACAGCTTCTCCAGACACTTGCAAAATCCCACAACATGTCTGCTTTGCTATGGAAACAACTTGGTGTTATATACAATATTTCTTAGAATGCTGAATGCTATTAGAGCTATAAAAGCATACTCTAAATAAGTTCATGCTATTAATAGCATATTGATATACACATTTACATAAGATTATGTGTTCCTTCTAATTATTTCCTAAGCTAGATTTCAACTATGAAACCAATCAGACTCAAAGTGAGGGTTTGTTGTTAGTTTAAAATTTTGTCAGGCCTATGACCTATGAAGTCAAATTTTATTTGGCCTGTGAAGCATTGGCAATTTTACTTTAAAGAAAACTTTATGCTCTCAGACTGCAAACAAACAGCAGAATTAATGAGTGAAGTCCAAACATGCCCCAAAAAGGTGATAGTCTTTCTTCAACGTCTGACTAACTTTATCAAAACATGCAACTAGTGAAACAGTTTTATCTGTCAGAGTGCTGCTTTCATCCTTACTGTGTAACCTCAGGTTCAACAAAACCTTGGGTGTTTTGCTCTGTTTTGTTTTTTAAATACACTCCTGAGGAAAAGACGGTGATCCCGTCTCTGCTGTAATCATGCCTGGGTCTCTCCTACCTACTAGTTTTGAATTATTGACTTCTTGAACAACTTGGGTAACGTATGGCACACAAAACCAAAGCTGAGCCTAGGGCAGGTTTAAGGTGCAGACCAGCAGTGAAACCTGTAAGATAACCTCTGGATAAGCCTCTGGCACCTTGGCAGCTGTTAGAATTTCAATCATATCATGAAACACTTCCTTTCAACTCAGAAACTGGGCCAGCAGACACACTAGATACGTCACTTCACTCAATTTCAGACTCTGCTGCAAGATGAAGATGCCTTCAGACTGATGAATTTCAGGCAATCTGAAAGATGAACAAAACCCAAAAGCATTTTTACTTCTCCAAATGGTCCTTTTTTCCTCACTGTTCCAGTGAGCAGCTCTGCAAACAGGGTATGAGTGCAGACTGGCTTTCTGTGGCAGTGCATGACTCCACGCTGAAAGATGCACCCAAGATGCTCATGCTAACTGAAGCTCCTCTGGTGGCTGGGACATTGTACCTTCTCCTGCTCCTGTTCATCATGGGCAGCTGCCATTTCCACTGCTGCCTTTTCTTCCCTGCACCTTCCCATCTTAGGAAACTTTGCTCTTTCAATGCCTCTTTCTCCTGCAGCTTTTATTTTTGGCTCCCCCACTACTTTTTTGAGGAGGTAATGACTTTGGTTCTTAAGAAGCTAGGCAGTACATCTCAGGACCCTACAAGTAAGGTAATACAGAGCTAACATCCTCATGACGACTGCATTCCATGAGCTGCTCTATCAGTATGAATTTAATGAGATTTGTGTGACCTGTTCTGGAACATAACAACTAAAAATCCTGTCTGGTTTTCCCCCTCCCCTACCTACTTGGTACCTCTAATGTGAAAAAAGAGATTTTCACATTATCCAAGAGCATGGGGATAGATTTTCAGAGAAGTATGGAATTAAGTGCAATTTAATTCCTCCTTCTAAATCTTTTGCCTTCATGTGTGTGTCATTAAAAAAAAGTCTATTTCAAACATTAGACCTGTATTAATACTAAAGCATGCTAGTAGCATTTGGCAATGAAACACCTACCAAATACTCAAAATGGTACTACTGAAACCCAAACTGACAGGTGGTTTCTATGTAAGTAAAATGAATTTATCATTTGATGAGAGCTTGGTGAGAGAGAGAGTTAGTTACACCAAACATGGAGTACAATCAGTCACTTATAAAAATGCAGGATTATCATATTGCCACAAACATTTGCCTTAGCAACACATCCTAGCAAAAAATGCAACTTTAAAGAGTTTTTTTTTCCTCTAATTATAGCCAACTCAAAGAAGTAAAACAATGTCAGAATTAAACTGATCTAAATCTAAATAAGTCTTTACCTTCTCCTTCAGAATATACTTGCTATTTGACAGGAGACTACAGAAATAACAGAGCATTGCCATCTTGAGGTTTGCTAGCAGAACTGCATGTCCAAAACAAAACACATTTATTTGTTACCCAGCACAACAGTAATTTAGCCAATGTGCCAAAGCCATTATAAAACACACAGCATCTTAGATCCTGTCAGAAAGAGAATCAAGAATATTCATCTCATTCTTACAAGAAAACTATATGGTTAAAGCCTAATTAGTAATACAGATTTCCTAGATCACTTGAAATTATTACTCAAGTTTAGTTCAGAAGCAAAGACTGATTCAGTTTAAGAAAAAAGTTACATTAAAACATTACCCCAAATTATTGCATGTAATATAACAAAAAAATAGGTTTACAGTTATGTATATTGTATGTCTTAATACACATATGGTTGTTACATTGGAGTGTTTATAAAGAAAACCGCGTGCTTTCCAAACATAAGGTATTTTGTTGTGGGTTTAAAGGGGTAAGAATCACCAAGCTACATTTAAAGCTAGCAGCTATTTAAATTGTCCTGGCAAGAACACACCTTTACAGAAATGTCCATGTCACAAGACTATGCAATATACTGCACCCTGCTCACATAAAACCTACAAATGTCAAATACTCTAGTGTTTTCGTTGATTTTTTTTCTAATTGGATAACTATTTTTTTATTAACCTTTTTTTTAAATTCACATCTACTTAGAAAATGTGTCTGATGATATTCCCACTCCTGAAATAGCATGGAATATGCTCTGTTGAATTTTAGTCACATAGAAAACAGCAAGTTGATACTGTGAGTTGTGTATATGTATTTGATTGGTACGTATACTTTTAATGGAGGTCACAGACATCAGATTCTGTTTGTTTGTGAAACCAGTTATATCTATGAGGCTACTTACAAAGGGCTACTGCTTTACTGAAACTGCTGAAGCTGTTTTTCCTCTCCTCTTTTCTGAACAAACCGTTCAGAACACAAATGGCCATTTGAAGGTGGTTGTTTTTACACCCACGGTGATGTATATTTTCCTGTGCTATCCAAACGTCTTTAAGGAAACAAGAAAAGCCTCAGTGAAAGTTACCTGCTTGGTTTGCAGGCTGCCAGCCCGAGTACTTGGCAGCACCCGGGGGTCCTGCTGGCTTGGGGGCTGCAGCAGATGTGGTGCTACCAGAAGCAGGTCTCACATCCACATTTTCTTGGTGGGCGGCCATGCTCCTTACTGAGGCAGTCGTAAAAGCAGCAGGCTGGGTAGCCTCCAGGGAATCACTGTTAAGAAGCAAGGGAGGAAAAATAAAATTTATTTCTTGCTAAAACAAGAGCTTTTTTGAAACAGAGATGTAGAGAAACATACCTGCATTCTGATGCAACAGAGCAGCACCCACTACTCCATCTATCACTGATGATGGAGTGATCATCCCAGGACAATGCTGTACAAGTTATATTTTCAAGCTATTTTTTAAGAACTGGACACTTGAGTAATTTCTGCCAAAGGTCAATTTAGACAACTAAATCTCTTTACAATTTCCATTTAAAATAATTAAGTGTTGGTGTGACACGTTAAATCAGAGCCCTTACTACAATCCCAGACTTTCTGAATGCTACTTTTCTTTCCTTTGAGAGTAGGCAAACACTCATATAGTCAGATTAAACCTGTAGATCTTAAGAAATCAATCTAAAAGTGACTTAATTAAATGCAATTTTATTTTATGGGTCTTTGCTCCTCCAAATAATTAAGTATTTTAGAAGAGCTATACATTTCTTTATCCATTAAACAACATGCACAATATTTTACATTGCCTCTTTCCAGAAGTTTACCACTGCTTTTGTATTTTAAGAATTGGCATAACTCTTTAAGCTATTTAAAAACATACATGATGAAAACTGCACTTAATCACAATTCACGTGGAATGTAAGAAGCCACTAATTACATTACCAGCAAGGAAATTTTTCATCTCTCATTACTAGAGGCTGCTCAAGAATGAGAAATTTATAACAAATTTTTTAAGTGTAACAGTATTTGTATAATGGATATTTGCCTCTCAGAAGCTGAAAACAAATATTTTCATTAAAATTCTTCAAAGTAGAGCAGTAATTGCAAATGAAGGTCATTTGCAAACAAAGAGGATCACAATAACAGGCAATTAACCGAACAACATTGCAAAATACAACTAAAACAATTTGAAATACACGTTTTGTGCAATCTCGAGGCCTATCAGTTAACATATTATAAGTTTTTTATTCTTTCCTCTGTTGAAGAAAAACAAATCTACAGCACACGCACATTGTGAATGCGTATTTCACTGGGGTCATTCACAGAATTACACATTGTGTCAAGTTTGTAATGTAAAAATCCTTGAGCTATTTTTACTTTACAAGCATTGCACATGACCAATATTGCCTTGCCCATAAGCCATGCAAAAACTTGAATACACCATGAAGCCAAAATGCAAGTTCATAACATTGTTTTTTTTGTCTCTAGATTTACAGGGTTAATAATTGATGTATTTAGAAGCTTTCTCTGAATAAAGGAGAAGAAAAAAGATTCACAGTTAGGAGAATATATCTGAATGCTTAGTTTAATGAGTAACAGCTATTGCATTTGTAGGCTTTTGATAACAGTGGTAGCTGTGCTGAACTGACACTGATGGATTTGCTATATGCAGTGTGCACAAGCCCAGTGAAGCACAAAGTGCATTGTTACACTCGAATGTTAAAAGATATTTCAAGACATTTGTACAGTGCAGATGGAGGCATTTAAGATACATGTTAGACTCCTTAAAGGCTTAGGGTACAAGTATGTTTAACAACAAATTTTGAGGCAGCAGAGATACACTACATGGAAGTGGTGTTGCAGACTGAAGGAAAAAGTGTAGGATGACATCTTCTAATATTGAGTAGCAGGCTCAGCAGTAGAAGACAGGGTATTGGCTTCCACTATGAAAAAAGTGTATGTCTGCAACCTCAGTGTCACAGAAATGTCCTTCTATACTGTTGAATATATTTGACGCGTAACCCACTGAACCCACTTCAGGCCAGAGCCCCATTACAATGCTAAGAATTCCTCAGAACACCATCGGTCCTAAAAACAGAAAGCTTCCTCCTCCTCCATCCAAAAGGCTTATCAATCTCTTTTCAAGTCTAGCACCTCTTTACTTGCCTTTGTCTGGAACACAGAAATCATATAAATTATTAAAAATAAGAAAATTCTGCTGAGCCAGCAGTTGTCTTTACACATGAGAGTCTACTTAACAAGCAAAAATGGATGCAAGACAAGCAAAAAGCAGTATCCTTCAGGCAGAAGGATAGAAAAATGTAGAAATGGCAGTTGTAATGACAATTTGTACTTTCACCATTGCCATTTTTGTGGTTTAATGCCGAGCCTTGTGCATAACATGCTGTGCTAGCTCCTGAAGCAACAGATTACTGGAGACACTAAGGCTTTCATTCAGAAAATGAAAAGACTGGAAAGGTGAATCCTAATGACCCAAACCCAAAAGAGAATGATAAACCCAGCTATAACACCACCTGTGATTTTTTTAACACCTCTAGTGATTTATGTGCCAGAAGCATATCCTAGAGACACACTTCCCAAAGGAAAAGCTTGAAGCCACCACTCTGACAGAGGGGCCTCAGAGCAAAACTTCTCATACATCTTGGACACACGTACTTTGTGCCTGGTTCTTTCAAGCAAAAGTTGAATAAACTCAAACCAGTACTACAGCCTGATAATTTAACAGGCAGACTGCTACTGCATCTTGGCAAGTGTCTCCAGCGTGATATTGTCCACCTTTAGTGTGCTGCAGGAAACAGTGCATGCAGTGGTTTTTCTGAATTACAGCCTTACATCACACAGTGGCCTGGGAGTGCATGTGTCATGTTCTCCGCGGAGAGATAGATCCATTTTTGCCTCACTTTCAAAAAAATGCTGCACCCTGCAGACTTTCAACTTTCGAAGTGTTAAACTTCTTCAAATGTGTGCTTCAAAATGTATTCCTCAACATTTTATTTTATTTTCTTCTACACTGAAAACCACCCAAACTCCAATTACTTTTATCTATCTTTATCAATACAAATACCTATCTTTTCCGAAGCACGCTTACCTTCTACAAAGTGGCTGCACAATACCAACAATTAGCCCTGCTAGTATTTTGTAACTCACTAGGATACCGTACAACGACAACCCAAGATTCATTACCTAGAAAATACATGGTTTGAAGAGAAAATACATATATAGAAAGTCAAGAAAATTAATAGGTTACGGAAGAGAGCTCCCATCTGCTTTTCAGTGTCATCACTAGAACACTGAAGGAGAAATGACAAACCTTACATATTTACCAAGCTCTGCATGAATAGCTTTCTCAAACTTCCCAGATGACACTCATAGGTCAGGTTCAGGTTAAGCTCATTTTGATGTCAAAACACTTGTACTATTATTAATGACAAGCCTACCTTCTAACTGTAGCTTTAACCTTTTAACTCTGTTTCATAATTCTTAAATAATTCCTCCTCCACCTGATGAATATTTACAGCAAAAATGAAAACATTCCATTATGAAAACTAATGCAATCAATAGTCATATTAATTTTAAAAATGATTATGTTGCTTGAAAGACACAAATACTCTGCTGTCAAGCTTTGGGCAAGAGGTTTCAGCACTGCAAGGCTAAAGGAATGGTGGAATGTGAGCCTGACTGAGTTCGAGTCTCATGTCCTGAAAACTCACAACGTGTTTAATTAATAAGTTGGGGGAAGATTAATGACAATAATCCTGGAAGTGTGTTGCAAGAGACAAGAGACTGCAAAAAAAACCCAAGAAAAAAGTCCAGCAAACAAACAAGCCAAAGACAACTATCTTTAACATATGCTAGCTCATACATGAAACACTCCTGAATTTCCATGGAGAACAACCCCTACCGCACAGTGCAGCTCTACTCTATAAGACTAAGGGTACGTGGAAAAAAAGAACTTTCTAGGTGGCCAGTCTGAGACCTGAGGACACACAGGGGCTCCAGTGCTAGTGCAAGCTTTATCTAGAGCTCACAACAGGCTCCTCAACCCTACCCTTCCCTGATCAACAAAAGCACTGTAGAAATAGGCAAAATACATGTTAAAAAAAGTAATAATTCCTCTGCTATTCCTCCCCATCTTTCATCCCAAATACCAAGCACTGTATTACACCCTGTTTTTTGGTGGGAGGACAGGGGAAAAAAGGCATTTGCCAGATGATTGTCCCATCGCTGAACTGACAGATTCTTGGATGTTACAGGGGGGGCGAGAGACAAGGAACCTGCAGGGAAGGTCATAAGACAAATGAGCACCACTTTTTCAGAGATCACTCTGGAATATTTACATCCATACCACATTACCTTCCTTCCCAAAATCAAGTGCACCAAGACAAGGCTGAACATATTTCAGAGGCATTTTAAGAAATTTGTACTGGAATATCCTTCTGAATATATTTAGAGGTTTTGATGGCCCCTTTCCTGTCAAAATCCAAGAGAAAAAAAACACATAGTCTTGGGCTATAGATACCTAAACCTCTCTCCATCCTTCCATGGAAACTCCTATATAATGCTACCTACAACTTCTCCACACACACTTTAAAGAAGATAACTATGTGTCATGTTGTTATTAGCCAAAGGAGAAGCTATAGTCCTAAACAGTAAATGAAATACAGTTTGCTGCTGTGTAATTCCTACCACTAAAATGGTAATAAAGGCCAAGTCTCAGACTTTCCCAAGCAGGTTCAAGAGGTCTGGGTGGACATTTTTCTCATACAAGCCCAAGATCCATCTGTAAAGATTATCCCTTGAGTCCCAAGTTCAGGCTGGTACATTAATATTTTTGTAATAGATGGATCATAAATGAAATTTTAACTCCTACTTATTGTCTAGAACAACTATGTGGGTTGGGAACAAGTCCCCTATGGTCTGAGGAAGCTTGCTAACAGAAGGGGTCATGTAGTGTCTAAGAAACAGTCTGTAAACGCTCGTGTAGGGGGAGGTTTTTCCATATCAAGTTATGGTGAGGGTGTTATGTAACCATTCCATAAGCAGTGCTCTACACAGAAACAATTCAAAGCATCTTTCAGAGCAACTATTCTCTCAGTCAGCATTAGTGATTATGTCGTAAGACCAGATTATCCTCTTTTCAAGTAATTGTATGTAGTAGTGTCAGGTAGATAAAGAAAAGCATGTTAATGTCCACTCTTGCTAGTTAATCAAAAATTTCACAGTGTTTTTCCCACACAATTTAATTTTAGGGCAGAGCTCCAGTTCTTGGAAATGCACAATATTAAATACATTTCCTTTGCTGTATATGTGTAGTTTAGTTTGTTAAAAAACACAATCCCCCATAAACTTAAAGGCTATTTTGTCGCCATCAGGATGAACTCTTAGTTTAGGGAAAGACTGCATAGCTTTACAAAAAAAAAAAAGGAGTCTGGGAGGAAGTTCAGCACTTCAGGTCAGTTAATACATACTAGTCAGAAAAAGGTCAAGCTCTCTAGCAGCTGCCTAGTAGAGAGCAGTTTAAGACAGAAAGACAGACAGCTTTTATAGAACACAGACAGTGAAGTAAGAGGTATAAAAGAGAAACATTTCTAGAGCAACCCTACTGCAGAACAAAACCTAAGCCCTGATTTTGTTTTAACTACAACCTTCTAGAGTTTTTCCCCCGGAGATAATGCAAATAAGCCTTAGGTACTTTGGTAAAACAGATTCACTACCTTTTCATAAAAGTTACAAAAGATAGAGTCATCCAAAGACGTTTAAGCTTATTGGTTGTTTTCTTGGTTGAGCTTGTTGCTTGTTCAACAAGTTATTCTATGGTACAATGTCATATACTTACATCTTTAGTTATGGGACATAAGATGAAGTGAGCTGCTCTTTAGAATGATTTTTCAGCATTATATTCAGGCACACATTACATCATTCGGTTGACAGTAATGCAAAAGTATTTTAATATCTAGTTTCTCACATTCGTTGGTACATTTCTCTCAAATCTATTATATTTTTCTTTTTTCTAACATAATAGATTGGGTTTGCCTGATCTTTGTTGAACTTCAATGACAATAAGTACTTACTGACTGCAAATTGTAAACATAATTTATCTTATTTTATCTCTTTTTCCTACTTGCTTCCCAATCTATACAATGAGGCTGTGCTCGTTATTTTCACTAGGATAAGGAAGCATAAAGCTTCATTTCTATGGCTCCGTCTACTGGCAACCTCCTCCTCCTTACTGGAGGCATCCTTCAAAAATGAAGTTTATGCATAATGTTCTCAGACTAACATTATTGCTATATCACATTTCCCAAATTTCATGTCATATCGTATTTAGGATGTCCCTTAAGAGCCTGAAAATCATACACTTCTTGTACGGCCTTATGCCACAGCCTATACACAGCAACCTGAGCCAGGATAACCTGGCTATTAAAATGGTTTAAGAGAAAAAAGCCCTAATAATCTGTGGATATTTATTTCAAGTCATTTGACCTGGATCTTGATATATTCAACATCAGAAAGGCTCATATAGTTTCACAGCTGTCTCTGTATTCCCAGTACACCTCCTGGCTCCCCAGCACACATAACCAGCTGTGCTGGTCAGAGGGACAGCAATTGAATGGAGTCAGTTTAGGAATTTCACCTTTGCAGCAGAAATAACTGTTTGCATCTCCAAAACCAAACCTTCAAAACCAAGAGAGGTTCTCCCAGCATTGTGAGTAAAAAATGAAAAAACATAAAGCCAGATTCAGAATCAGGAAGGGAAACGTTTCCATTCTTGTAACAATCTACCTTCATTTTCAGCTTTTCCCATAAATACTGCACATCAATGACTGAAGGAAAAAAAAAAAGAAAAAAGTCAGGGAATTACCTTTCATTGCCTTTATTGGCTCTACCAGCAAACACACTTCACAGCTCAAGTATAAAGGCTTGCTGACAATATGTCCTGGACTTCACTTGTGGTGCACAAATGTCAAAACTTCTGGAGAGGTTTTCCCTTTGGATGTGTGCATAAAAAGATTTCCTGCTAAGTATCATTCAGTCACAAAAACAAAATTAGTATTTAAGATTGTGTTGTATTACTATAATTCTGGGTTGTTTTTTTCTTTTATTCAGTGTATATGCCACAACATTGGAAATTCTGATACAGATTAAGATTGCCTGTATGTGTCTAATAACTACAGTTTCCCTTCCCCGAAGTTAGGGCTACTTTAGCCTTTTCTAGTGATTGAGGTCACCTTGGAAGCCATGAAAGAGGAGGGAAAGCTCTAATACTTCTTACTCAACAGAAATTTCCACATCAAGTGGATCTCGGCTCTACTTAAAATTGCACCTTATCTCTAGAAGGTTTTTTTCCTGTGAAAATGCAAATACGCACATGAAAACCTACAAATTATTACTCCCTTAGCACAACTTCATACACATTATCCTCTAAAATAAACAATTTCTGCCTTTGTGGCCGAAGTCAATTTCATAAAAGCAACTTTCCACAGAAACAAGCATTAGCATTAGCTGCAGTCAAGAAAAGAGAACAAAATGTCCTGTGCACTGAACAGAATCAGTGTTGGAACAAAGAGCATAGACAGCAAATAAGTTTAAAACAGTTATTTGCTGCACTGCGTGCCAGTTACTTGATTTCATACATTTAAAGGGAGCTTTGAAGAATAGCACCTCATTGTTCCCAGAGAACCTTCACAGCCTAATGTGCTGCTTACTTGCTCAAGGAACTGTTGCAAATAATTCACCTGAACAGGTTTCAAGCCAGAATATTTTGTTTCTTCTCCAGCTGGCTATTTAGAGTGACGGTGCCTCCCTCAGAGGTTCACAACACAACACAAGCAGCACCATGTGTCTCAGAAGGGTGATGAAATCTTTGCTTAGTACACTGGACCTGCACAAACACCAACAGCAGAACCAGGGTGCAGATTAGTTCTGCAAATAGGTGAAACCAGTAGGAACTGGTCTTGGTGACCTTGTGCCAAAGACCACAACAGGCAGACTGCTTCGAGCGTACACACAACAGAAACCGGCTCTGAAGGAGAAGCCAGTTTCTTGCAAGTCCAAAGTCCCAGCCATGCACCACATTTGAACAATACCTCTTGCTCTTTTGCAACTCCAGAGCACTTGTGGACTTCCGGGAGGGCCCGAAGGCCTGCAGAGGAGGCTTAGTGGCAGGCACGATGAGCAGGGCATCCAAGAGCGAGCAGTAGACACTAGGTTCGGAGAGTCTAGCAAGCATTTAAAAAGACCACGTAAACAAACTAGGCAAACAATGTTCAAGTTGGCTGGACCACTGAAAAGCCTGAAATCCTTACAAATAGCCTGTTGGTTCTGTAGCAGCACAGAGCATATTAACCTAGGACAACTGATGTATAACCACAGAACGGTTTGGGTTGGAAGGGACCTTAAAAAAATCTCCCCCCTTCCAATTTAAAGCCATTCCCCTCGTCCTATCACTACATGCCCTCGTCTTAAGTCCCTCCTCAGCTTTCCTGTAGGTCCTCTTCAGGTACTGGAATATTGCAGTAAGGTCTCCCTGGAGCCTTCTTTTCTCCAGGCTAAACAAGCCCAACTCTCTCTGTCTGTCCTCATGGCAGAGGTGGTCCAGCCCTCTGACCATCTTTGTGGCCCTCCTCTGGACCTGCTCCAACAGTTCCATATCCTTCTTATGCTGGGGATTCCAGAACTGGACACAGTACTCCAGGTGGGGTCTCACAAGAGCAGAGTAGAGAGGGAGAACCCCCTCCCTCGACCTGCTGGCAATGCTTCTTTTGATGCAGCCCAGGTTGCATCAATATTGTTGGCCTTCTGGGCTGCAAGCGCACATTGCCGGCTCATGTCGAGCTTCTAAACAATCCGCAGCCCAGAGTCCTTCTCAACAGGGCTGTCCTCAATCACATCATCCCCCAGCCTGTACTGAAACCATGGATTTACCCAACCCAGGTGTAGGACCTTGCACTTGGCTTTGTTGAACCTCATGAGGATCACACAGGCCCCACCTCTCTAGTCTGTCCAGTTCCCTCTGGATGACATCCCATCCTTCTGGTGTGATAACTGCCGCACTCAGCTTGGTGTCATCTGCAAACTTGCTGAGGGTGCACTCGATCTCATTGACTATAGCATCAATGAAAATATTAAACACCACTGGTCCCAGTACAGAATCTTGAGGTATACCACTTGTCACAGGTCTCCATATGGACATCCAGCCATTGACCATTGCTCTCTGAACATGACCATCCAACCAATTCCTGATCCACTGAATAGTCCACCCATCAAATCCATATCCCTCCAGTTTAGAGAGAAGGATGTTGTGGGGAACTGTGTCAAAGGCTTTACAGAATTCCAGGCAGACTACATCCATTGCTTTTCCTGTGTCCACTGATGTGGTCGCCCCATCACAGGAAGCTGCTAGGTTGGTCAGGCAGGACTTGCCCTCAGTGAAGCCATGCTGGCTGCCTCGAAAAAACCTCCCTGTCCTCCATGTGCTTTAGCATAGCTTCCAGGAGGATCTGTTCCATGACCTTCCCAGACACAGAGGTGAGGCTGACGGGTTGGTAGTTCCCAAGGTCATCTTTTCTACCCTTTTTAAAAATGGGCACAATGTTGCTCTTCTTCCTGTCACCAGGGACTCCTCCTGACTTTTCAAATCATGGAGAGTGGCTTGGCAACCACATCAGCTAATTCACTCAGGACTCTGGGATGCATCTCATCTGGTCCCACAAACTTATTTATACTCAGTTTCCTCAGGTGGTCACGAATTTGATCTTTCCCTACAGTGTAAGGGGTTTTATTTCACTGGTAAAGGGGGTTGTCCATTGACAAAGGAGGGGTGAGGAGAGAGGTTGCCAGTGAAGGCTGAAGCAAAAATGTTGTTGAATACCTCAGCCTTTGCCTCGTCTGTTGATATGAGGTCACCATTCTCATTCATCAGTAGAGGTACACTTTCTTTAATCTTCCTTTTCTGGTTGATGTACCTGCAGAAGCCCTTCTTGTTATTCTTTGCTTCCCTTGCCAAGTTCTGCTCCAGCTGTGCCTTGGCCTTCCTGACCCCGTCCCTACACAACCAGGCAACGTCCCTATTCTCCACCCAGGTTGTCCTTGCTTGCACTGCCTGTACACTTCCCTCTTGCTCTTCAGTTTGACCAAAAGGTCTCAACTCAGCCACACTGGTCTCTTCCCTTCCCTGCCTGATTTCCTACATCTGGGGACTGAGAGCTCTTGCACTCTATGGAAAGCATACTTAAATATTTGCCATGTCCTGTTCCCTTGTCCCTGAGGATCATTTCCCAGGGGGTCCTACTGACAAACTCCTTGAAGAGCTGGAATTTTGCTTTTCTAAAATTTAGGGTCCTGAGTATACTCCTTGCCTATCCCATATCCCTCAGGACCTTGAATTCCACCACTGTGTGATCATTGCAGCCCAGGCTGCCTCCAATATTGATGTCACTGATGAGCTGACCTACACTGGTGACCATCAGGTCCAGTATTGCATTTCTTCAGGTTGAATTTATCTTCGATGCACTCTAGGAGTCTCCTGGACTGCCTACAGCTTGTCATGCTACCAGATCAGAGAAATTATTTCTAAATAAGCAGACCCCAAAGTGGAGGTCACACACTGCAGGGGAGTGTGAGAAGAAATGGGTTTTATTTTATTTTTACCATTAATGAAGTAAAATACAAAGTATTGTGAAAATAGTGTTTATTTCATCTTTTTCTCAGCCTTTTTTAATTTCTGGTTTTGTGTATGTTTTATAATGTATATAATATTTTAGTATATTAGGTCATTTATATAATTTAGAAATATATCAAAAATATATTGCATGCTCAAAAAGTTTTATTGATATGAATGCATGATCAAAAAACTTGAGACCACTGAACTAGGTAAGGCTTTATAAAAAGCAAAGCAGTTGATTTAGATGGAACTCAGTTATTGTCTTCGGGCATTCAAAAGTTACTTGGAGATGGAGATTATTCTTTGTCACCCATGTAGCATAATTGTTATTCACAGTTAGTTTACTGATTGAGCCATAAGAAAAATTATGAGGATCAGAACAGTAGAATTACTCACCAAGGTTCAGAGCAGCAGTCTGGAGCTAAGCTAAAATTAGGGCATGGGAACCTTGGACATAGTCTATAGACTTGCTCACCATATTAATTGTGAAAGAGCTGATTTTGCAGTCCTGTCAAGGACAATTATTCTTGCGCAAGCTTGAACTTTCTTAAACCAAGCTATAAAATCTTGCTTTTAAAGTCGATGTCTACCTGGCCCGGACAGCAATGGCAGCAGACACAGCAGCAGCAGCCATTCTCTTAATTTTTGATCTCTGCTTGAAAGGAGAAAGAACAGGAACAGGAGCAGGTCCAATCTTGGGCAGACTTCCCAAAGGATTTTCCAGCAGCACTTTTCTAGCACAGAAGCTTTAAGCCAACAGAGAAGAAAACAGAGAAAGCAGGAAAAATTGACAGAGACACAATACCATGGTGGACTGCATTAACCACTGGACAGTTATGAGATTGTAGGCTCCTAGTTCAGAGACATCAGGGCAATGTATTAGCCACTTGAATACTAATGTTGAAAACAGTAATTTTTATTTCACCCACAAAAACTTTCTCATCACCAATTCAGGATTCAGCATCTATCAGCCCCCAAATTCCCCATCCCAGGCTCTGCCTTGCACCCCTGGGTCATTCCTACTGAACTCCAGGACACTCCAGTGGAGCCACCTAAGTCTCCATGGTGCTGACAGAAAAAGCCCTGAATATGATTTAGTTTCTCCTCTTTTTCATAATAAATAATAAAAAAATGGAAGGCTTTAGAATGTTTGTTGATGTAACTTCATCAGGTCTATTTTTAGCCACCTTTACCAAATTTGGTGTGCTACTCATTCCCTTTTCATATTCCCTACTTTTTAACTGGGTTGGGAGGAATGCAAATAGACAAAAAAAAAGACTGGCTCCAAAATTATTTCTACAATTGTGAACCCCTAATGCTCAAGGCCTATTTTAAAATTTCAAGATTATTCACAGAAGTGTTGTGCATTTTTAAAAAACATTTCAGAAGTGAATAAAACACTCCAAACACTTATACAACCATACCTTACACCACTTCTTGGGTTTAAATACAAAAAAATAATGCCTGAAAACCTTGCTAGCAGTCTGCTGTAGATATACTTTAAAATATTTACCTCGTATGACTTACAGATGATTTAAACTGACAGCTCGAAATTTTACTGAAAGTATTTGTTTCACAAGTAGGCAGAGATTCTTCAAGCCTGCCCAAAAGCAGCAAGAGAAGAAAAGTCATTAATCAAACACTTAGTACACCTATGCTATCTCATGCTAATTAAAGGTCAAGAGCTATTCACTTAAGCGTTTTCAAAAGTCCTTCTTACCCATTATCAATAAAATAAGAACAGGTATGGTTTAAATTCCCAGAGTGTTAATTACTGAGGGAAGCACTTTCTTTGCCTATTGGCATAGGTCATACTCCGGATGTCCTGTCACTACACAAATTAACACTTCTACTCTCTCCAAAAACTTCAGGCTACTGGACAATTCAAAAATAAATATTTTATAGCAAATGTGACTAACCTTTGAAAGTCAGGTGAATAAAATATGCATGATGCTTTGATATTCCACTATAAGCACACCCTGCAGTACCTTCTCAAAAAAACCTTCTTCCACACTTTGACACTGTATATTCACCCCATATCGCCAAATTTTGACAGTAAGGTCATCTTCCAGCTGAATTTTCTACCCATGACTGGCTTCTCTGCCTCATCTAAGCGTCACTAATTTTTTAATTTCTTTTCTGATTTTTGTCTAACAGTTACTTGAATTTCTAATTGCTACGCAAATTTCTAGAGCGGCATGAGGGTCAGGAGACACCTGTAAGCTCCATCTTGATAGCATCATAATTAAAAATAAATCAGATGAAACTGTATATAAAATTATACTTTCTGATCGTGCCTTTTTAATGCAGCTGACTCAGATGTACCTGGCAGGAGTGGGAGGCAGCACGAGGGCTGTTTCCACAGGTGGGGCTGCAGAAGGCGGCTGTATGGCTGCAGCGGTGGGCAGATGAGGCTCAGAGGTCTGCGTGGCCACAGAACACTTCACAGGGAGAGCAGGTGCTTTATCAGTTGTCAGAAAGCTTGCTGCATCTGGAGTAGGCAACTCCACAGTCATTTTCCTAGTTGATGTTAATTCCACAAGTAATTACAATGAGAGAACATACAGAGAAGAGATCTCTCATTTGATTAAAACACCAAACAGTTATGGATGACTCTTTCTAGCTGGTGTTATTGTATCTTTCTTAAGAAGAACAAGTGAGTAGTACGTGAGGGTTAGTTTTTTTCTCCCCTAGGAACCAAATACTCATCCTCTAGGAATCAGGCCCATACTGAAACTGGTTCTTCGGGGCATTTTTACAATTGAAGCTTGAGAGCTCGGAACCAGGCTTGTTTAACCACTAAACCAAACTATTTGGGTAGTTTAAAGCAGTTACTCTAAAAATAACAAACTTGAACCACAATCAGTATATCAGAAATTCTACCTAGGGTAAATAGATGACACTTAGATGCTGTGGCTACTTGGCTGCTGGCATTTAAAACCTGAACAATTACACACTTGGGGACTTCCAAAGGGTTCTCAAACAAAAGCTGTCTGAAGTACAAGAAAGCAGAAGGACAAGTAGCATTCACCACAGGAAAGCAGTATTTTTTCCTCTGTATATTACTTCCTCTTGCTTGTTACCAAACCAAGATGACCATAAAAGATCAGACAGTTATAGTTCAGTCTATCTGAGTCTTTTTCTCCTCAACCTGATGTTGATTGCCAGTTAATTGAGCAACTCTTGTCTCTGCAAATTCCCTTTTGCATGATGATTACAATTCAGGGAAGTTATTTAGGAAAATTCATGTAGAACCTGCCAAAAAGGAGTTCTGGCAGAGCTGAAGAGAATACAGCAGTAGTTACAACAATTCAGGATGAAAGAGGGGTATGCAGAGCTTATAACCTTTCCTGTAACTGTCCTTAAGTTCTTCAAAACTTCATAAAGCATCTTGGTGAAGCTTTTTAAGTCATAAAAGGGGCCTTGAAGAAGGTGAGGAGAAGGGGAATAAATCACACTGGGTACATGCTCCAACACAAGAGCAAGTGAAGAGCAAGCTGACTCTTATTCATACATACCTACTCACTGTATTTCCATTATTCACTTGCTTTGGCAGTAGCTAGAAAATGACTAAGAAATTACTCTCCAAGACTACAATTTCTGTAGAGGATATTCTTGGCTCTTCACTAATCAGAAAGTACACGACAAAAAGTAGGATTAATACCTACTGTTTAATACTAACTTTTTGTATTTATGACTATCAGGAATAATTCTATTAAAAGAAAAGATAAAAGTAGGTCTGTATGACTGTAAAAAATGTATCCATAAAAGAGCAATTTAAAGACTTGTTAGCACTGTATCTGTTTTATATTAGTTATATATTTCTCAGGAAGTGCCAGATTCTGTGGTTTACACAACTTGAAGTTGCCAGGATAACTATTTAAGATGACTTTTTACAACTTTCTGAAAAGGCTGTAAAAGCTCTTAAATATTTTACTGTTAAACTCATAGAAGGATACTGCACATAAGAAATTGAGTAATAATACACTATAAATTATAGTAGTTGGCTATACTTCCATGTGACTATCTTAGGCTTTCAATGAAGAACTAAAACTACAATAAAAAAGCATTATGCTTTATATTATAAAGTCTGCCTTATAAGCAGTGAACCTAACTTTAGTTCAGTAATCTAACCCAGATCCTTCATACATTTCACAGCAAACTCTCTCTCCTTCTTGGTGGTTCAGTAGTGGGTGGTACAAATCACACGGCTTCAGCCACGAAAAGACAGAGTCCATCAGGAAAATAAAAACCTATGCCAGCAATCGAAAACAAATGTAGGGCTTTAATGGCAAAAGCAAGTCTAGTAGCCTTGGGATGGCCCAATTCTGTTTTGCTAGAAGTCTGATGTGGCACACACCAATTACTCCACAGAGATTTCTGATAGCTGCTGTTTTATAAAAGGGGGGGTTGGGAGGTCAGCATTCTCTGTATTTCCCACCCAAGAGAGTCTTATAAAAGCAGCAACATCAGCTCAGTAACACAACAAAAACACCAAATATAGTTGCTACATTGATGACTTCTCATTTCGGGAGAGAATCAAGACTACACAGCTTTGTCAAATAATTTATGCTCTCCTTCCCACACTCAATGATAATCCTTCTACTGCTCTGCAGAATCTGCTCAGATTTTGATAATTCTCAAGTAGAAAATATTCATACTCTATTTTTTGACTGTTGGTGTCAATACGTCAGCTCTCATCCCATAAACATAGCTGTCCTTTCCAGTTTCCTGTGGCTCATTTTAAAGATGCTCTCTTGCTAGGTTCGTTTTGCCAAGTAATAAACTTGGAGCCATAGGTCTTGACTGAGAGTAGATTTAAATTTCCTCTCCCTAGACACAAATCCAGAGCTAGGATTTAGAAAGAACTCAGAATACAGTAGCTGCAGCAGTCTCACAAGGCATCTACCGTTCAGTAGGTGTAATTATACTAGAATTTCATTGGTAGACATGAAAATCGGTTACTGAAGTAGTACTTCTCTCCCTGTCTTTTTATCTCAGGTTTTCTGCTTAAAAAAAAAAAAAATTACCATGAGTATTGCCATAGACCTTTTGTGTGTATTTGTCACCTTTGGTGACTCATAACTTCTCACTCCATCTGCTTACTGGGATTTAAGAGAATGTGCTGCTGAAACCATTACCACCAAATCTTTTCTGTTCTGACTCAAACCAAAGGCACAGGTACAGGCTGTTCAAGAAAATTCTGGTATCACCACCATCACAATGGTGATTAATCATTCCTAATTAATCATAGAATGGTTTGACCATTCTGCCTCCTATTAGATCAGGCAGATTAATACAGTCTGTTCTTAGTGAGTGACAGACAACCCTCTCCCCCCAAAGGCAGACAAATATAGGCTAGAATAACATACACACAGATCATTAACTGAATCAAAACACCCTCTGAATGATTTTCCTCCCAGGAGTTGCTGTGACAATGTGTTCAGAAAGTCTGGGAGAGGGGACACTGCCAGGGGAGGACTCTGCTATTGGCAGAAGAGCGGCTACAGGTTCTGTTCTAGCACTGTTTTCACTCCATTCACAGTAATAGAGCCAAACAGAGACATACAGAGAAAGAGATTTTTAATCCACATTGAAATAGTATGCTAAATAGGAGACTGTGTATGAAAGGGTTAGTAAATCAGAGAAAAAAGAAAGCACACCCAAAATGTGGAGTTTACAGCAAAATATAAATAGGGGAATAAAATGAGGCACAATACACATAGGAAGTGTCATGCTTATAGTGAAGGTTGAGAAGTGTCCTGCTGCTTCTAAACTCAGAAAGGCAACTAGTGTTTTACAAAAACAGAACACATGTTTAGTACTACGTTATGTGATGGAAAACTTTTAGGAAATACTGGAAAAGAAACAGACACAGTGCTATTAGCATTGACTCCCAAAGTTTTATACGCTTTTTGCTAAAACACTTTTAGGATGTTAGTTTTGGGAAGGTTAGACTATATATTTCTCAATATTTTTCATATCCTTTCTTTTTTCCAGTTGTGAAAGCCCTCTACTTGAATAAAAGCATCCATCAGACATCTCACTGTAATTCACAAAAATACAAGTAAATTACAAGCTGGACAGTAATCACAACCATGACTTTGAGCTGACTAAATTAGCCACAAGAAGAGGTATTCCTGCCTTTTGGTTTTTTTTTTGGTTGGTTTGTTGGTTGCTTTGGGGGCTTTTGCAGGTTTTGTTTGTTTGTTTGGCTTGTTGGTTTTGTTATTGGCATGCAGAATTAAATATCTTAATAAAGTAGCGAGCCTTAAGTGCTGAAAATTATTGAACAGACTTAGGAATGACCAGGGAGCAGACCTCATAGGTGGCAAAGGTGTGGATGGAAATTCTGATACAGGTGTCGTCTCCAAAGCCTGCGTAGCCACAAGGTTTTTATTCAGATTAACACAGGTATCCTGGGCTCCTGCTCCATTAGGTAGATCTGCAGGTATACTTCAAGATATTTATGACACAGGGGAGAAAAAGATAAATACACGATTCATGACAGGTTGTTTCAGGACTGACCAAGAGTGGAAGAAATATTCTCCAGTGGCTATGGATTAGCTAAACTACAAATCTGGAAAATCCAGACACCTCTTCACTCATGACAATGAACTGATTCCACTAATTGAGGCCAAACCAAAGCTATACCTGGTTGCTCAAAAGGAGATAGCTAAAAGTGAACATCTAAAACATACCTGGGCATAGGGTGCTGCAGAATTAGAACTGATCAGTTACTAAAATACAAAAATAAACTTTACATAAAGCTTAAAAAGGCAAAGTCTAGTCTTTAAGTGATTGGGTTTACAGTTGCAATTCACAGATTTCAGTTAGGACGTTCTTTTTCCTGTCCGTCCAGCTCTTTTATCCACACAAAAATTCCTAGTGGGTTACAGTTTAGGGATTAAAAATGTAATAAAAGTATTTGTATTGGACAATGAAAAGCTAAATATTATTAAATTGGGGTATTTATCTGTAGAGCACTGACAGAAGAGAATTCCCATTCCATTGTTTGTCTTATTCAACATTGTAGGTGATCTCTTAAATGGAGGCTTATTCATTAATGTAAAAAAACCCTCTTAGAATATGTTTACAAAGATCAGATATATGCTGGGAATCAGACATGAGCTAGGGCATGTTACTCACATACAAATGGAAAAGCAGCCCATTATTTTGGAAACAGTAACCAAGTTCAAAATAATGGGGATATTGGTCAAAGAGAATATCTTTGAAGCAGTAAATGAAATTAATATCACACATTCATTAAATATTTTTGGAACTAGTGATTTATTACTATGAATTTATAGGAAACTAATAATTTTGGTAGACTTTCTCAAACTATCCTTAATAGATAGACTCTATGACTATCTATGTTTGCTTTCAATCAAACCAGAGGCTTCCACACTTTGGATTACTTAGAGAGGATTTTTCTTTCATTTCTGGCTTCAAAGGGATAAGGGCTGGCAAGAGAGAGAAACATAATAATAACCTAAATATCAACATGAAGATATTCTCATCAAATAGGGCCATCTCCAAAACATAAAAATACCTAAATGTCAAATCATTCTGCCTTTACGAAGAAAATTTCACGGAGATTCTATGCAATAAACTGCCACAGGTTTCATTGCATTGATGTCCTCTGAAACTCCCATTTTCTTTTCCATTCATAAAAACCCAGTAAACCAATCTTAATACACTACTACACGTTCCTACTTTAATATGCAGTATTTTATCAAATTATTTTATGGCAGTGTATGTGCACTCAGTAATACACTTGTGTTTAGTAACACAGTACTGACGACCGAGTTATGTGATGGGGGGTGGGGCCTGTAGATTCAAACCGACACTTCTTATCAAAACAGCCTTTAGTGAAATTAAAGTGAACATTTTCCCCTGCTGTCTCTAAGCAGTTAACCCTAAAGGTGTGTAAGATGTGATATGTCTTGGTCCACCATTACCAGTGCAAATCAAATTGTACTTTATGCTGTGCATTGTTAGGTATCCACATCGGTGACTGTTAGTGTTAGACAACTTGGCTATTACCTGAAGTCTCCATTTTCTGTTTGGCTTTTCCTAAAGATAAAATGACAAATACTGTAAGCTACTGCTGTACTGTATAGCTATATAAGCCATCTGAAAAAGGAAACACAAGCTCAAAATGCTTCCAAAGATCTCCACTCCTTCCAGACTTCCAAGTTGTGCAATAAAAAACACACACCACTGGCCAAGTCTGTCGAAGTGTTTGCAGTGAACATGATCCACTCATAGGACAAATTCCATGAGAAAAATGTGTAGGTTCATTGCACATACAAGCCAATTTCAATGATTCTCATTAAGCAATTATGAAAGGCTGGGCTATTATACGTGCTTCACAATTCACCTTTGAGGTCTGAAACTTCTGCGACTCCTTAAATGCAAATATTACTTAGTAGAATTCTTACTCTTGCAGCCCCCCAAAATGTCAATCATTTTATTGGTTTCTGCAAGTCTTGTGTTGATTTTAACTACACAAACACATATCACATTTTTAACATGATCAGGAACTCTACTGCTCTGATAGTTTTACACAATTCAGATTGTTCCTGCTATGCAGCAGGGATTTAATTGCTTTTCTTACTATAACCTGTGAAAGTGTAATGACATTACAGCTCCATGCATGAGAACACTATTCAGGGAGTCAGGGAGACTCAAAAGAAAAACAGACAGAGCTAAGATAAAAGCAACTTTTATTAAAATACTCTTCAAGCTTCAGAAAGCATAAATTAATGGATGTGTAGCTACTATAATACATTATTTTACAGGAGAACCATAGGGCCAGGAAACTTTTATAAACAAAAGAAAGCCTATGAGCTTCACTCTGAAAATAAATAAATACTACCGTCCTATCTTGTTCTTGTTAGCATATGTGTGTTGAAGCTCTTACAGGTACACAGCAACATTCTGCTCAATTTTTTCTAAGTTTTCCACAATATGAACATATTACTGGTTTAAGCAGCAGCATTTTAATACTGAGCTTGCACTTTGATTTGCAACATCAGAAATATTTTTTCTTTGCTTAAAAGAAGCCTGACTTCTTGCTCTACTTCGCAAAACATTTACAACCACTCTAAAGTTGACCTGCTGGAAAATCTAGTGAAATTCAAGATAATCATCCAAGTATAGGAGTTTGAAATAAGTGCATACAGTCCCTCTTCAACTTCTTCCCTAAGCCCCAAAATCAAAGTAATACAATTTCTTATTCTGTTGTTCATAATTTTCTGCTTTCTAAAAAACCTACAGTAACTCAAACTCAGCAATGCAAATGACTCCTTCGATGCAAAAAAAGAACTGCAACAGCCATCTCCTCCCCTGTGTTGGGAGATTCAATCACCCAAGGTGATCTGTTTTAAATATGTATGTTTTGTCAACCAGTGATTAGCACAAAAACATTTCATCTCAATTTTTACACATCAGTAGGAAAGTGTTAGAAAAGTATAGAAAAGGCTAGAATTTCTCTCTCAGTAAGGCTAGTGAAAGACTTTCTTTTTCCTTTTTTTTGCAAAGCAGATGGAAAAGAAGAAAGGAAGGAAGTGTTTGTATTTTGCTTTTGCAACTCGGGTAAAATCACTGGACATTAAGAACACGTGCTGAGACTTCATGGTGCCAGTCACGTAATTTTGTGTATTTGGGGCTAAAGACGTGGATAGGAACCTTTTCCCTGTGGAAAGAAGTGACAGAAGAAAAAAATAAGAAAGAAACAAAGAAACAAAGATAGATAGACAGACAAGAAAGAAAGAAAAAATTTGTAAAATGAAGCATGCAATTTCCATGCACTATTCCTATTCCCGCATTGCCTTCCTCTTTGTCAAAAAGCTGGATCCAGTGTTAGGCAATGCTAGTAGAAAACATCCCACTGACTGTAAGAACCATTAGATTTAGCCACTGGTTGGTGCCCATTTTGAATAACGTTTATCTCAAAGCAAGGAGACAGCTGACCTTTGTTTGTAGCTCAGAATAGTAATACTTCCCAGTTACGCCTTGCAATCTGATCCACACTCACAAATCAAAAATGCCTTGTTAGAATTAGGAAAAGGAAAACACATCGACAAGTTGGCCTCACACAGAAAACCAAACTAGTCCAAGCTTACAGAAAATCTCAAACTCCTGCAGATACATCAGTACTGGACTACACCAACAGACTTTAAAAGGTTTGTCTATGCAAAAAAAAATTCTTAATTTTTACATGCTAAAGCAGAAGGTAAAAAGAAGCAGCACTTATACACCCAGATGTCACACAAATACAATAAACACTTAAGAATTCAGACATGCAAAGTATTAAAGCAATAAAAAAGTAAAACATCAACTCACTTAGTCTTCTTTGCAGCTTCCTGTTCTGGTTCTTTCACTGTAAGAAAACAGAAAATTTTCTAAGGTACTAAAGGCACTGTACAATGAGATTCTTCCTTGTGCCAATGCATTCACCACATCAGGAAATTACAACCAGACTTATTACGACTCCTCGATCCTGAATACACCCTGATGGAAATGAGGTTTGTCTATAAACCTCAAGAGCCCCTTTGCCAGCAGGATTGCTGTAAGGTGGCTCTAGCGGTCTCCACGCTTTCGCTTGGCCCACTCCCTATGCTGACATTGAGAAAGGTGAGTTGAGAGCAGAAAGATGAACAGAATTTGGGAGGCATTTCTTTTGGACGAATATCTAGTGGATTTATATCAAGTGATAATCCAAGTGTCTGTTTGCAGTCAGGCTGTGACCCATCAAGGTGCTAGAGGACTGCACATGGGATAATGTGAATTCCCAGCCCTGATTTTAAGTTTAGCAAAATAGTTGCAGTCACTTTCTTATAGTATTTCTCAATTTGATTAATTCATCAATACCAAATGGGGACATATACACATTATTTGACATTGAGGTCTCATATTCTGCCCCTACAAGGATTAATGAAGAGAATCCAAAGATAGGCAATGAACCATTAATAGACTAGTGCCATACAGGACCACAAAACAATCAGGTAACTGTCTGAGTTGAGAACATTTATCACACATGGACAACAATTCTTATTTGTGGAGATGAAATCATTGCTTGTAGGGTAATTCTACCAGGGAATCAAGAGTTGATTTAATCGAATCTGCCCCTGGGAAGGGGGTTTGGTTTCCTCACTGCCCTCTTAATCGTAGCACTAGCTGTGTAAAGCAGAAGAATGAAATAATCACCTCTGCATTAGCTGCCTCAGCCTGAACGTGACAGAGCTCAAATCTCCTGACTGCACTTATGATGCCTTTTACACAGTATTACAGATCCCAGAAAAGGAATTATAGCTGACAATATAATATGAAATTGAAGTTTTACCACAAAATTACATGACTGGGAATGACCTTCTCCAAACCACCAGTTCCAGTCCATAGTTCACAGCACTGCAGCATAAGCACAGGACAGAAATGCGCCCTGGGAATAAACTGAGGAGCTATGGATTTACGCTTCTGATTGGTTAAAGCATTGCAGATCAAATACCTATGTATGCCTGTCCAAGATTTCTACATGACTGAAAATAACTTCATTTTTCTGGAGCATTAAATTTGAACTGAAATGTTGTATCAGTGATGCACAAGGGGGAAAAAACAATAAACATATCTGACATCTTTTGGAGTAGAAATGGAAATTTCAACATTTATCTAGAACATATTATTATTCAACTCAATCAAGAACAACGTCCAGTAATGTATATGTCCCGAGGTATTTAGCAGTTGCAGGAGTTTTACAAAAACTATTTTCCTACTATAGTCTTCTCAAATTTTTTGGTTTAAAGAGCTCACCAAAATTCTGCCTACTGGATTCAGAATATTATACAAGAAGGGAAATTGAAGGGAAATTGAAGGGATGTGTCGGAATCCTTTTACTATTTCCCCTCCAGCTTTTTGGATCTCAAACTACTCACTATGATCAGTGCCGGTGATTTGGGCAAGGATGCGGAAAGAGCGGGACTGGGTGGTGCCTGTCCGGGGATGCCAGTCTTCAGTATCTTCGATCAGTCGCTTCTTGCTGGCATCGCTGTGGGTGGGTGTGTGGTAAAACTCCGTATAGGTATCCACAATGTGTTTCCGCGGGGGGCTGTGTCAAGAAGAGGAGAGAGTAGTTAGTGAAAAGCTTCAGAGACCACCTGGGTTGAGGTAGCTACAAAGACACGGGCAGTATTGTGACTTCTCCCAGCATTTAACAGTAGCTTCTGTGTTTGGGTGCTATGTGCAGGGGTGAGCTCTACTGACATATCTGAATACAGATTCAGTTCTCTGAACCAAACCCAGCTTTATAATTACTCTAACTTGACTAAAATATTTTTCCTTGTTTCACTGCTGAAACACTTGAAACAGTAAAAGACAGTATTATCAAGACATATACATGTTTAAATCTTTACCGTTTGGGTGGGTTTTTCCTTGTAGATGACAGAGTAAGGCAGCAAGAGAAAGGTTTCCCAGCATTAACAGGAAAAGGAGAAAAAGAAAACAAGAAATAAAGTCAGAAACTTGAAACAGAAGCACAGCTAACTATTCTACTGAATTATTTTTGTGGGAAAGTGCATTAAAATCCAATTAATCAGTGATGTTGTCATTCTACTACTAAAACTGCAGCACAGAACTCCCATACTTTACTTAAACTCACAGTGATTTCCTTATATGGATGAGAAAGGAATTTGTTTTGGTAAAGCAGCGTAGTCTACTTAGTTTGGATTGGGTGCCTCCCGACAAATTCTCCCCCTGGTTGCAAAGCACTACCTGTGCACAAGGGCCACCTGGAACATGCCAAATTTTTTTGCACTTGGCAAAGCCTGGATTAGAACCATGCCCTTTTAAAGTGCAGGTAGGCATGTTCTAGAGCATAACATGCAGATATTTATGCTTGATACCCTTGCTGAAAGTCAAAAGTGGGCAATTGTTTCATCTGGAAATTTTCTCCACAGTAACCTACATGCTATTACCAATTCCTGCACTAGCAGACTTACATGAACACAGGACCTGAAAGGTTTTCTTTCAGTAATTGATGGAAAGAACATTCATACTACATATATATATATATTACTCCTAAATACTACATTTGTTATACCAAAGCATTGATCCTTAGGACTCTTTAAAGGTACGTTTACTTTTACATAATTTACAGGAGATCAACTGTGCAAAACTGATTCCTAAGACATACAAATTCTAATAGTAATTTAAAAAAAAAAAAAAAAAGAAAAAGAAACAAGAAGTGCCCCAACAAAATGTTAAAAGTAATTTTAACTATTGTATTTTTACACTGTATTTTTAATGTCCGAAGTATTTCTAATAAAGTAAGGTGGAAAATATGAATAACAATGATGTAAATTATTAATTTTCAACCAGTAATACTTAGAACTGTTCAGTGGAATGCATTAGTCAATACTTAAGCTTTCAAGAATACTTAATGCTTGAAACAATTATGTGAAAGGTTTCATACCAAATTACAGCAAAAGCTTGAATTTCCTGATACACAGTTCTACTGAAGTGCACATATCAAGGTTACTAAAAGACAGAGGTACAGAAACAAAGACAGTGGTATTTCCAGGACGGGGCAGAAGAAGTAGAGAGAAAAATGAAATAAAGCATCAAAATAGTTAATAGCACAAATTAAATCAGAAAATTAAAGCGGTAATTAAAGGTGTGGAACTACAAGGAAATGCAATTATTTACATGCAGTTGAGTGCATTCTAGCCACCACCACAGTGAAATAAGTAGTTTTTTGTATTTGTGGGAAGTGCTGTTATAAACAAAATACGCTATAGACTTCTCTCGCAGATTCTACTGCTTCCCTTTGCAAGGCTTAAAAGTCTACTGGTAATGACTCATTGTGGCAACAAGGTGGTGCCAGAGACAAAGGAAAAACTCGATGAACTCTGTTAACTCAACCTTGAGGCAACCGGGGAAAAGACAAGCTAATTAAACCTCAATCATATTTATCAACCCTAACATGCACAAATCACCGTAAATGGATACTACTCATGTTATTGTAGGAGTTCAGTATCTAGCCCTTCGTTCCACAGTCCTCACCTCAAACCATTTTTTGCTTTTATACTGTATTTCACCATTAACTAGTTGTATTACTGCACCAATTAGCCATAGGTGCACCAAGAATTTATCAATACACACAAACACCACACAAATGTTTTGCAGAATTAAAAAAAGTTGCAAAATTTAACACAGTGAAAAGCAAGATCACATCATGTCCAAGGCAGACAAAATCATTTACTACACTAAGAATTTACTAACAAAAGCTGAAGCCGTTTTGCAAAATTTAAATATAAAATGCTGTAAGAGCTATAATTTTGCAAAACAAGAATACATGCTAGTTATTCCAACAGGAAAAAGGACCATAATTCAACGCCAGTGCTGTTGATACTAACTTTGTCACTGTTGTTATCTGCAAGGGAAAAAACAATATTTGATATGTTAATACATCCTTTGCTTCTTGAAATATTACAAGGCGTTTCTAAATCCAAGCTCTGGTAAAGCCACATATCATGTAAGCCACACTTATAATTCTCAAGAGAACCTACAAGTGAAAAATTCAGTCCAGCTGAGCTTAAACTGAGTGAAGTCTGTAGACACCTTACCTGTTTTAAGCAGCAGGCACATTTTTATGCAAGAGCTGGCAAGAAGGTCTTGATAAAATGTAATTGCACGCAGTCACGTGCAAGCAAATTGCTCTCTTTCTAAGCCAGGACTAAACAAGTGAAACAAAATTTCCTTCCCTATCCCAAAGTGAAGGCAAAGAGAATATACCCCAAATGTGGTTTGAGAAGCCAGGAGGCAGTGAGGAAATTGAGCACAGCAAGGTGAATGTCTGAAGAACTGCATTTGCTTAGTAGTGCTATCTTTGAACAAGATAAATGTTGCCTCTTACTTTTTTTGAGAAAATGAATAATACAAAACACAGAAGCAAAATGGAATTTATTTCAGACCAATCAATTATTCTAAACTTCAGTGTCATTTGTTCCATTTTAAAATGGGGAGACCATAAGTATCACTGCAGAAATGTAATTTTTCTAAGTAAAACTAAGTAAGTAGTGCAGTGGCAGACAATAGAGTATTTGTTTTCTACCTTAGGACTGCAAGACAGCCCAAAGACATTACTGTAAGATAGATGGCAAAATAAAGTAGGTTTTCACAGCTTTAAACGTTTTCAGGCTTTCCCAACCTAGACCTGCAAGGTTGGTCATGAGACTGGGATTTCTCCACCTGTCAGCTGTGATTCTCTTCAGTCAGTATTATTCATCCTCTAACCAGAAGGCAGGGCATGTATAACAGTGCTCTCCTAGACATCCTATCTTGATTGTCAAGTGCTTACTCTTTGCCTGCAGCACATTCTTCTAGGTGTCTTAATTTTGTTGCTATTGTTCATCTTTTTAATTACTAATTGCTGCTTTTGAGTACTCCTTACACAATATTTGCCGAAACAGCATTCCTGGAAAGATAGAGACAGTTTGCCAAAGTGTATTCAACAAGTTTACCAGCACCAACCAAGTCCTTGAGATCTCCCTATTTCATCCTGCTTTTATACAGTGTGGAATCCTGCCATCAGCTGTTTAAGAAATGGCTGGAAGTTACCATGACAGCAGTGTGATAGAAAATGCATATGGACTGCGTTATATGAGTCCACATATGGAAAATATTTGTACTGCAATATAAGGGGAACAGGTACCTGAGCTTTATTCCCCCATGAGAAGCTCAACTTAAACTGCAATTTATTCTGTATTTTGGTTGATGTGGATGCTTACTTTTCCATAAGTTTCTTTATATACTTTATATACTGAGAGAATATCAGAGGAGAGAGGCACTAGGCCTATTCCTTCAGCCCCTTTTCTTTTGAGGAATGGGAAATCTTAATCACAGCTTACAGGTTTGGAGCATAGGGTTTCCGTTCCTAAAGTCGAAGACAAACCTACAGTTCCTCTCCTGCCCTTTTTATTACTTATTTCAGTCTGCCAGACAGTGCTGCGGGGCATGGAGGCCAACTGGCATAGGACTGGTTGTGCCCAATCTCTTTCTCTATCCACACCACAGCAGCCGCTGGAAACCAGTCCCTGGGGCTCCCAAGCCCTGCCCAGGAATTTCAGGGAGAGCCTCAGGTGGCCCCAGCCAAAATCTTACCACCACAACAGGGCTGAGAACAGGTCCAAGTACACAGGATTGCTGCTGGGCTCATTTTAATTTCCTAATCTTTTGTTTGCTAGTCTAAATGCTACATCAGATATAGCACAAGACTTTTAGGCAACCTTACAATCCCTTACATGTTAGGTCTCCAATATTCACTTTAACATAAGAAATTATTTGAATATGAAAAAGATTCTGTTTTTAAATGTGTTGCTTTTTTTAGGGTAAAGATAACATTTCAATTTGAGGTATTTACATTACAACACTGAAAAAAATCTGTTCAAGCCTACTAGTTTTCTTGAATATATCTTAAAGTTTCTTGTGTGCTGGTGCAAGTAATGTGACATCTTTCCCTTTTCCTCCCTTCTGGGACCTTTTTCCACCAATTCTGCTGTGGTCACCTTGGTCTCTCAAAGCATCTCTTTCTCAGCCATTGCATCATGAACCAACCCTTTTTGACCTCTCCGCATTTTTAAGTGCCTGCTGCTTTCAGTCACCACATCAGGAGTCAAAATATACAGTGAGACATGGACATTGAAATTAATACCAGGCTTGTTGTAAGGTCCAGATCATATTGTGACACAACTCATTGTGTAAAGCATTTTGTGGTCCTGATTCAATTTAGCTGTGACATTCTATAAATTGATACAGTGTCACTGCTGAGAAAAATCATCACTGAAAGTCTGGCTTAGCCCTTCAAAACATCTCTTTCAAGATGTGAGTCCTTCCTCAGAAATTTGCTTCTGAGGATTAAACAACTTCTCCAAGCTGTGTTTTACTTAGCCCTTAAACAAGCCCAGCTTTTTTCCTGCGAGGAAAGGCCCTCACAGCAAAAAAAAATCCCACCTACCCATTTTGCTGTTTACTCTCCCCCTGGTTTTCTCTCAATCCTCGTCGTGGCCCCTCGGCTACATCCTGGGCGCCATCGCCGGCAGAGGCGCTCGGGGCGGCATTTTGCGCGGCGGGCTGCCGTGGGACATTAACTGCAGGTTTAGCAGCGCTCGGCGCAGGCGACCACTGCTCAGCATTAGGCTTGGCGTTAACATGCAGTCCAGGTGCAGCGAACGGGGCGGGGGTGGCAGCCACCAGGGACGGAGCTGCCGCCTGGGCTGGGGTGAAGGCGGAGGACGGTGATGGGATGGAGGTGACTTTGGAGGTGGTTACGGCTCCAAACGGCCTCGGTGTCTTATTGTAAGCCACGGTCGCCGTGGCAGTGACTTTGGGTACGACAGCAGAGGCAATGGGTACAGGCTTAACTACTTCTGCAGGTTCGCCCTATGCGAGATGAAAAACAAAAAAGAAACACACAAAACCACGCCAAAAGCATGCACATTCCTCAGCTGGTATTTTGGTTGCTCTGAGTGGAGGTAACATGCCCAGCATGAAACAAAGAAGCACAGAAGCAAGCTTTACTGAGAGTGAACCATGACATGTACGGAAAAAAAACAAGCCATGCATTTTAGGAAAAGGAATGATCCAAGCATGCACAATCAATATGAAATCCCATGATGCTAACTCCTCTCATCATATCCAAAACAGACACCCCACAAATAAAATTCAAGACCAACTGAAGAACTACTCTATCACGAAACTCACCAGGTAACTCATGTGGAAAGAATTCAGTGGTTTTTTTATAAAAAATCCACATTCCACCTCTCAGACCCAATTCAAGATATACCGTTCCCCATACACAGATGGCACATGCATGTGTACACACACTGTGCATACGGATCTCTCAAGAGCCCTTGAGCTCATTTATTAGACGCTAGTGCTTTGGGACTCTTGAGTTTTTCCAGCTACTCTCCATCAATGTGCCCCAATGTCTTCATGTAAACTTGTCAGATCAAAACACTCAGAAAATGTGAATTTGTTTGTTTGTTTAGGTCTTTTTTGTTTTGTTTTGCTTAGCTTTGTTTCTGGGAGTTATATTATAACATGGTGTTTCCCAGACTGTGGTCTTTCAAATCACAGTCAGTAGAACAATAACATGCTATGCATTATTTTATGGCCACTGGAGAGAATTTTCAGTTACAAGCCATTTCTAAGCATTTTCAGATTTGCAAACAGCCTTCTTATCAAAAAGGGGAGTTTGAAACTATTGCTTGAGAACGTAACATTAGAAGAACTAGGGAACAAATAATTCCCAAGGGCTCTAAGAAAAGTGAGAGGAATTGTTCTCTGAAACTCTAATATTTAGATAAGCTTCTTTCAAATACAAAGGAATATTTCAGTGCTCATTTTAACCCAAAAAGATCCTACTACTGTTTCTCTCTCAGGGACAGAGGAAAAACTTCAGCAATATCTTCCTAATAAAATGTTTCAAGATTTAGAAGAACATTTATCCACACTTTTCTGTAGATAATAATTTGTGAAGTCTCTCCTTTTTTTTTTTTTTTTTTGAGTGGAGGGGAAAGGAATCACTGAGATTCAAACACTGCAATACTCAATGTAACACAGTGAAATCTAGCAGGTTATATAGAAAGGAAAGTCTGAATGACAGTGCTTATCAAACAGAGTTTGACAGATGGGTAACAGTGTCACATGCTACATTTCTTTGTTGTGATGAAGAACATACCTTTGGTACATGAACAAGATCAGGTTTTGTCACAGAAGCCACTCTGGAAAAGGAAAAAACCCACATAAATATAAAAAGTAAATTCTTCGAGTATTTCCCTCTTCCAACTCATAATATTTACGCACAGATACAAAAAATATTTCATTTTTTTCCTTTAAAGGAAATAAGAAGTATTCAAGTTGAATCTACAACATTGTTAATACAAGGAAAAGGCAAAAGCAAATGGGATGAATTTATCCAGAGACAACGTTAGGAACCGTAGCATCTATCACCAAGTATTATTTGATTTATAAATTCATAATACCATGTCACCAGTTAGAAGACTTCAGTTCCAGTCTGCTTGTTGTTTTCCATTCTTTCATAAGAAGTTATGTCACCTAACTCAAAAAGCTCTGGTCAGATAAATTGCATTTTAAACAGCATATAACCTTTACTCAGGCCTAGAACAACAACCGCCCTTCTGAAAGACTCAGCAAGTTAAACAATACAGGAACATTTAGCACAGTCTTTGGTCCTCAAAGGTAAGGTCACTTGAATTCCACAGCAGATGGCAAAAATTTCTTACAAAGAATGGGTGCATTGAAACTGCAGTAGGGTGGTGAGAAAAAAAGAAATATGGTAACTGAAAGGATGCAAATGATACGAAACTGACAGATTTTGTTACACCTAAAATGAACTGGCAACATGTCACAGGTAACAGCATCTCAACTGATTGGTTGTTTTGGGAGTTTTTTTTCAGATTTGCACACACATATGTGAAAAGATACACACACACATAAAATAAAAATAAATCAAACAAACAAACAAATCCACCAAAAAAAAATGACCAAAAAATACCTGCCACACTGACATTATTTGCAAACATTGCTGCTGAAACACTTCAATCTTTCTGTTTTGGGAGAAAAGTGGCTTTTTTGCCACATTTCAAAACATTTCTGGCTATATTTGGTAGCTACTCAGAAAAGCTGCCACCCTTAATGGTTCAGGACCCAGCAATCTTATCCTGCCTGAAATGACACAACCCTGATTCCCAACAAATCTTCAAAATGGGGTTTTGAAGAAGTGAAGCTGGGTTCTTATTTTCCAAGAGATAATTTGCCAGAGAGGGAAAAAGGTTCATTTAACTGGAGATCAGCTAGTAGAGGCTACAACTTAATTAAAACACCTTGATAAAACCACCTCTATAAGCCAGCTTTTCTATTTTATACCATGAAAACATGGAGAGCTGAATTTAGATTAGGCACACAGACCATTCAACAACTATTTGTCTTCTTAATTTTTTAACTAATCACATTCAAGGCTCATCATATTCCAGCAACACCAATACTGCTGCAGGTTCAGTAGTTGGCTTACAAAAAGGGAGATACATGTAATCCACATGCTACCTTAGCCAGGCGGGGGAAACCCATCGCATGAGAAGACCATCTCCTGCGCTTCGACTTCACCATTTGAGCATCGCTGCTGACACTCATTATGCCCACATCAACAGTAATTCTCAACAGAGAGAGGCTTTTGTCTTCGCTGAGGAAGAGGTCCCTTCTCCCCTTTCCCACAGAGTCTGTAGCCTATGAGAAGACTGACCTCTGGGCTTTCAAAGCACTGGGGTGCATCATTAATCACTCCTAATTGCATAGATGTCAATTTGCAACAACAAAAGCAGCAAGAGAAAAAAACTGCATGCCAACACATATGGAAACTTTTCTTTTTTTTTTTTTTTAAGACCAGAGTTAGAAGGAAACATGCATTTCACTGTGTATCTTAGTATACGTTTTCTTAATAAAGTAGCTTGGAATGCTTTGTGTATATATTAAGCTGATCTAACAGTAACAAGTAGAATGACATTCATTATTCAAGCTGACTATCATATTTCATGCTTGAAGAAAAAAACCTTCTCGTTGCTAATGCTGGACCTTGAAGTTTCAGTCTCACAAAAGAAACATGCTTAATTTTTTCTCTTCTTACAAAATAACCAAATTTGTATTTGCAATGGATGATGTTGTTCTGCATTCACAATACAGCACTGAGTAAAAGTGATTTGAAGCCACTACTTCCAGATAATATAAAGGCATACTCTTCAAAATTCATTTTCAAATATATATAAAAGAAAAACATGGTGGAAAAACAGACTTGATAACTTAAATGTTTCCAATGTTCTTTTAACATTGTAGTCAGAGAGCATAACATTACTTTATCCTCCCCAAACATACTTGAAACAAGGACATAAATTTGTGTGTCCCAGACATATTTCAAACAGTTTAACTTGGCCTTGTTGACTTCAGACCATAATCAGACTAAAATCTGTGATTTATCCCATATCCTACAAAGAAAACGCTTACCCAGCAAAGTGAGCCACCAAGATCTGAATGTGAAAAATGCATAGTGGTTACAGAAGACAATACAAAACGAAATACACCCTCTAGAAGCTGTAAAGCAAAACACATCCAACACATACATTTAAGAAAATACTTCCTTCAGGGCTGTTTCCCTTAGGATTTTGATGGATACCATCAAATTGCAGAGCAAAAAAACAATTAAACTGCAGAATCTTCTTAGCTGTTAGCACTTCCCTTACCACCTAGCAATTAAACACATTAGGATTTCATGCTGGTTTGGTCATGTTGAATATATGAATAACTGACAACAAAGGCTTTCAAAATAAGATGACACACTTGTACTCTTACTACTTCCTAGTAAAATAGGATGGCTTGAAGCAGGATATTTTCTGAATGATTTAGAACTAGCAGTTCAGTATATTAGTTTACATAACATTTTCAACAACATGCAAACAAAGTAAAGACATAAAAGGTTGTTATAAACCATGCACAAAAAAGACCTTGGCAAATGGTTACAGTTTCGAGCTTCTTATGAATTGTTATAGACAATGAAAACAGAAGCAGCAGCCATCAGTTACTGACAGCCTAATACTGAAAATTAAAGTGCACAACAATTTTTGCACAGGCTTCTCCAACCAAGTAGTTTGTTCTTTCAGAAAAAAAAAAGCTATATTTAGTCTACATACATAATTCACTTCAACCAAATATGATCAAATTTGCTTTCTAAACATACAAGTCATCCCTCTTCAATGAATACTTTTGTGACATTTAATGCAATTCAAAACATTCCAACTTCCAGCGCAGCCTTATTAGGAAAACTAATTACTGTGCTCTTTATTGTAAGCAACATGGCAAGAAAAAATTATTCATTCTTCAAATTCTCCTCTTATTCATTCCCTTTCCAAATATTTCACGCATTAAAAAAAAAACAAAAAGGACAGAAGCAATTCAATAGAATCCTTCTATCATTGCCAGTAACTGGGAAAAAAAAACCTATTAAAGATACAACTACAGTATTTCATGCTTCTACAATTAGAACAATTTGATACATCATCTCAAAATACTGACCATCAATGAAAACACTGTAATCTCAATAATTAGCATTTTAGAAGTAAATCCAATGCAAATCAAGCAGGATTTTTTTTTAGCAAGTCTCATCTGTGCTTGTGTATAACTACACAACAGAGGCCCATATACTCAGCCAAAAATCCAAGCCAAAATCCAGAAGATGTTTCAGATTCATCTGTCCTCTGAACTTAAAGTCCCACCCTTCCCAGTCCTTCAGCCTTTTAGAAAGGCACTATATTATTCTCATAACTTAAAAAGCAGAGACCGAACAAACTGAAAAAAAAATCACAAGAAGATAACTTCACTTAGGAGCCCCTCTGAGGACACAATACCAGTATTAACACAGGTACTGTGTTTGGGGGGTTTGTATCTCTATAACTGTAGCATGAGATACAACAAGAAGAAGCTGCAAAAGCTTCATTGCTGAAACAAAGCCAAGGCTGGAAGACTTTCCACAAAATTTTATTTGGTGTTCTGAACTGAACCTTTCTAAGAGAAGAAAAGAAGGAAGGAAGGACTTTTTCCCACCCTTCTGATTTTCAAAACTAATATATTTTTCCTAGCTGATCAATCAAGATACTGTTTCTTGGCAGCAGATACTGAAAAGCCACTGGTCAGATCCTCCTTCTGAAAACCTGATCTTTTAGCAGGTTTGCCATTGCAGTCTGTACTTTTGTTCATTTGCTTCATTTTATTTCTAGAAAGCAGTCAGTTGACAGGGTAGAAAGCTAAATGCATTTGCTTTTCATAAACTAGCCAACTCATGAAAGAAGATGACAAGCAGAAAATGTTTAACATATATAACAAGTCATGACTTTCACTAGGGGTTATCTGAACAAAAACAAAAGCAGATGTAATTTAAAGAACAGAAAAAAAACCCCCTAATCTAAATATATTTCTTTTTTCCTTAGACCCAAGCCCTTTCTCTGTCACAGATACAATTAATTTCTTACCAATCTTGCTCTGGCTCATAACAACAGAAGAGGAAAAACATTCTTAAGCCTGCTTCTTGTTGAAACTTATACACCATCAGAAATGGTTGCCTCACATACTCTAATATAATATACCGCTACATTTTCCACAGTTTTGTAGAAACATAGGCACTTGACCTGTGCAACATCAGCTGGTAAATCAGCCCTTCAGCAGTCTTGCAATAACAAGCACATGTAGCCTTAAGACTGCAAACCTGCACATATCCCAGAGCATGGCAAATCAGAGATAGCAAAATTATCATTAGGCATTACTCAATGAGAACTGGAATCTGTTGCAGTCATTGCAAAAAGGATATTACCTTCTTCTTAATAAACATGGTAATTCTTTCAAGTCTATATTCAAGTCATCATGCTTGCTAAAATACCAACAGGCTGCTACAGGTGGCTGTCAACACTTTATTTCTTAAATACTCTTTGTTCTAGTTTATTACTAATTTTCATTTAGTTGAACATACCAAATTATGACAAATATGGGAAAGTTAATTACAATCAAACAATGCAGACATCAGTGCTGACCACCTGCTTAAGGAAGCAAATGGTAACTTCAAACCAGAGATACGAGAGGGATGGTGGGAGGCACAATGGCATTTCAGATACCACATAACTCCAGGAGTTTTGGTATGAACATCTCATTCTGAAAACTAATTCTTACATTGAAAACATATTCTTTTGTCCTCTTGCCCCATAAAAAACAAGCTTAAGATAATTCATTATAAATGTTAAAATGCGAAGTGTGAGACAGCTCTCTCAGCATTAACAAAATATTAAACAGAGTTTCTGTGGATGCTCCATTTGTATGTGAAATCTCACAAAAGAGTCTCTTCGTTCAGATGAACCACTTTAAACAGTTTATAACTTTTGGGCTTCATGCACTTTGATAAGGTATATTTAATGGAGTGTGCTGAGAATATCGCTTTATTTCTTGACAGAATTGTACCTCAAGATAATACTTAATACCTTAATTCATTGTATGTAGCCCAGGAATATTAGCTTGTGAATCACTCCAAACAGATTCTACATTTCAGTAACTTCAAAGGGGTAGAATTAATATAATGCACATGTCAGCATTTTACATTTGGTATATACCATATAATACCTTTACACACTCACAACATGCACTCTCCCAGCCCACCAGATTATGATGAAGCACTAGGTCAGGTAAAACCAAGAAAAATTATCTTCTTGTTTTACTGGTGATTTGATAGTTTGCCAAATCAACCATAGGTCCCCCCTTAAATATGAATAAAATTTGAGATTTCACCATTATGTGTTAAAATAAGCAGTGCTGAGACTTCAGGAAAGAAACAAACTGCCCTGCTTGGCTATTCCTACCCACAATGGATTAGTTGTTTTCAAGACCTCCCAACGGCAACCACTGCTCATAGTCTCATTCCTGTGGTCTGTGGCAACCCTACCGAATGCATTTGTAAAGTGAGTTTAAGCGTAGGCAGATAATATTTTATTCTATTAAAGTAAAACCAAAAACCAACCAAGAAGCTTAGGAAAAACACCATGAAATTTATCTCACTTACCTTCTGACTGCCAAAGACTTAAAAACACTTCCCTCTCCCGTGAAGGCAGAAGGGTTAGAAACCTGGAGAACTTATGCACGTGGCCAGCACTGGACTAGGGGGTCGCATCCGCCCATACCCGCCCATGACTCCCTGGTCAGAGCACAAAAAGGTAAAGCAACCCCGGCACCAAGTACAGCCGGTGCCTTACAATCCTGTACAGCAGATCACTGCTGTTTGTCCTGGAAAAGTTACAGAGCAGCCTATATACAAGTGATAGCTCAATGTTTCTAAATGACTGGTATAGAAGACCTCTTCAAAGATGATAATCATTTTTATCAAGTTACACCTTGTTATAAGCTGGTTTTATTCCTTTATTTAAGCTTTTCTTAAGCTTTCCTAAATCTTTCTTGCCAAGCAATGGTATACATGTAACAGTTAAGGGAAAACTATATCCAGGCTTTTAATAAAGCAGAATGCATACACTGAATTTTCTTTAGAAGTGCTAATTAGATACTAATTCTAACACAGCAAGCTACCTTTTAAAAATCCCGAGTTTAATGAAAAGCATAGGTCTAAATTACTTGCCTTTCCCAAAATGCTCAACTTCTTACTGACTTCAGTCTGTCCTCAAATCTAGGTTATAATTTAGGAGATTCTACACCAAAAATCCCAATGAATTCCAAAATACAGTGACTAATGTTTAAATTACCTCCTTTGTCTAAAACAGAGCCCAAATAACTTGAAAGTGCAGTCATACCTATTTTAACTGGAAACTCGTGAAAACCAGCTTCCCAATCCCCAATATATCCTTATTTGGGATTTTTTTTTTTTTCCTCTCAAGTGCATGTTTGGGAGTGTGTGTATATATATATGCTCTCCAATGAAGAATCTGGCAATTCAGAGAGCCATTAGGTTATTATATTTTATTCTTATGGAAGCTAAGCACATTTCCCCTCTATAAAGCAGTTCCCCTGTCCATGGCTTCAAGAAAAACTGAGAGAAATGTAGTGGAAGCACAGCTAACCAAACGAGATAAAAATTGTTTCTGAGGCGTCAGGGAGGAATAATGAAGAAGAGCCAGGTCCTTTACCAGGTTGCAAAGCAAGGGAAGCAGTGTCACCCACTCAAATTCCAGAAGCACTGCCCAGGCGTATCTGGCCAAATCCCCGCTGCCTCCTCACAATTCCTGCTCCTTAGTGACTTCTGATGATACTGGAACAATATGAGTAACCTAATACTACAAATTCTGAATTTTCATCTGTTATGCTTGGAGTTGTACATTGTCTCAACAACATGGTCATCCGGAGAGTCTGCTGCAACTGTGTGGCTGTCAGGAAAATCACTGAGCCTAGGGCTGGTTCAGAAAAGCCAGGGACATAACACAAGTCACCAATAAAGAAATATGTTGCTAAATACATTAAAAAGGATATACTCTATTGGTTTTAATAGGATATGCTATAGTCTTAATTCTTTCCAATTAAGGTCGAGAATACCACTAAGCATTTGTCTGACTCCTGAGCATGACTTACCACTAAACAAGCAAATTTTCTATCCCATCCGACCCCTCAGACTCCTCTTTCCTATCCCACCTTAGCAATGAGAGGCAAATATCCACCCTTGAGGGTACATTAGCTCAGGGCCTGGCTGGCAAGCTGCCTTTCCACTGCAAGGACACTGCAGCCAGCATGCACCTGCACTAGTGTTCATTGCAGCAGTTTGTGTTTAGAGGGGCTTGCCTAAGCTGTCCTGAAAAGGAACACCACCAGAGGTGGTAGTGGTGGCAGCTGTGTACAGCAGAGCTGAAGCAAATTACAGAATTATTAAGGGATCAATTTCATGAAGATGCACTTGCCAGAAGAAGCTAACTTTTCCCCTACAGGTCCTCATTTTTGTTGCCCTTTATCATTTCTGTGTATTGTTTTGTTTACATATGTAAGGTAACTAGCTTAGCAGCTTGTATTGCAGATATAATGCGCCAAGAAATGCTATTTATGTCTCAACATGTCTGTATATTATAGATTAAGGTATCTAATAAATACAACTTGAAAGAAAACCTCCAACTACTGCATCTAGAAGACCTTAAGTTAGCCTGGCCGGTAGGTCTCACCACACCTTTAAGGGAAAGGGAAGTTAAAGAACAACTGCCAGAGTACAAACAGTAGCTGGAAACCATTTTGTTTACTGAAAAAGCTAAGCAAGAAATATCAAAAAGCAGTAGTGGCCTCAAATAGTTAATTCCTATAGTCAATACTGGCCATGGAACCAACTATACTGGACACTCTAACACTGACTAAGTAAAGCTTCATAAATCAGAGTGCAGTAATTCTTTCGTTTGCAAGAACTGTGAAAGAAGAGAAAAACTAATAACCCCATCTAAACTGGACTTATCCAGTCAAGTTTTCCCTTCCCACAGCCTAGCCTTAGAAAAAGTAGTTTTTACCCTTCTCAGCTCAAAATGCTTGGAGGATAACTCTCACAGCATGTTCACACCATATGAAACAACTGCTTTTGTGGGCAACTAATCATTGATGCAAAACAGTTGCAAAACATCTGACAGTCCCAAACCTGCTGATATTTTTCACAATGCTGCGAACATTACTTCAGCTATAAGGCAGGACAAATGTAGTAGAGCAACGTTTGACAGGCACGATATGTGTTTTTATTACCTCATGGGGTTCTGTACTACAGACATGACTTTCTATTGACAAAAACCTGCAATTTTTTAAAGGCAGTAATTTAAAAAAAAAAAAGGGCAAAAAAATGTGTCCCAAAACAGTGCAGCCGTGGAATTTGGCTATTATCAGGCACTCAACTCTGCAGCTACCACTATAATCTTTCTATTTGGTGGTGTAACAGACCCGTATCTAGTTAAGCTTGCAGCGGTGGCTCTTGTATTCAGCCTTGTTTCAGACTTCTAGAAAATCCTGTATACCCAAAAACCTGCTCGCTTTTCTCAGTATTACCAAAAATCTCATTTTTCTTATGCTGTTAATGCTTTCATGATACTACCACTATCCTTCAGGAAACATTTCTTTTGCAAACAGCAAATGATTAATTAATTCTCATTACACTCTTCCCTAGAAGAAGGTAGTAAGAGCCCTATCGATGAGTCAGGCCATTGCAATTTTGATTCTCAACAGCTGAGAGATGATCTTGCATGGTAAAGGACAGGTTTTATTTAAACAGTGTCTCACTTTTTCCTGTGGGCTGATGCTTAGGAACAGTTTACCTAACAACACTGCTCAGTTCACGTATTTACCTTGGGCTTTTTCTAATCTTTACATCTCAGATTTACAGAGGTGCAAAAATTACTGTCTGTAATAGAGAAACTAAACAGTTACCTGCATAGGTACAACACACACACTGTTTAGCCAGTTCAAGATAACCTGAACTATTTTCAGCATATGAAGGGCACAGGCCATTTTTAAACCTTGTAAGCGTCTTTTAATCCATTTAGAGACAACTGTCCTTTGACAGATCATCACATACCCTTTTATAATTAAAAAATGCTTGCAAAATGCTTGCAAGTTAGCATCATAAACTCTGCATGTCAGAGAGATGTGCTTTTCAAAGGAAAGCAACAGGTGTGGGACATATTCTGTATTTGAAAAACAAAAGTGTAAATAGAGACAAGTAACATCACTTGTCACACGAAAACAATGAGATAATGAATGTTTATGAGGGAAAAAATGACACAGATTACACAGTGAACTGAGGTAGGCTGGACTTGGGCATCATGGGGACATGTCAGCTGCCTGTACATTACGAGATTTGGAGCCATATGGAACCCACAGTAGAGCGAACACACTGAAAATCATTCTTTTCCTATTCTTAACACTGGGATAACAAGAACAAGATTAAATCAATTTTCAAGATAAGATTTGAAATAAATGCCATTAAGTGTGTCATACAATCCAGACATACCAAACATAAACCCCTGTATTTTCTGGAAAGGGAACAAAAGTTTCACACTCGAATATGTTCATATCCTATTCAGGTAAGAAGAATTGTATTCTAAGAAAGTTTCAACTTTGCAAAATGCGAGAGCTTTTCCATTTATCTAGACTTGGCCAGGAGTGCAGGAAGCACCGCTGCTCACGCATGACTGCCAAGCGACTGCCAAATCCCAAGGCTACTTCAGGTTCTGGGAAGTAAACCAACAGTGCTTTAGAAACTTTTTGATCAGAAAACTTTTGGACCTGGGTCAAACTGCTATTACTCATGATTGCTGTCTTTCTGGATGTCTCATTAAACTATTGAATTCAATGCATGTTTGAGTCACTAGCAATGGAGGCTTAAAAGCAGCAAGAAAATTTCACCTAAGCAGAAATTCATTGTTTTCTTGACTTTCTGGTATCTTCCTACCAACACTGTCCTTCACATAACTAATGTAGGGCAGGGGATGGGGTAGAGGTGGGGGAGAATATTGCTCAAAGTGTCCCCGTGCACTGCAACCAGTTGCAGTCACGCCAACCTCAAGAAGTTTTTAATCAGGCTGTTTACAAATTGGTAATGAGTCAAAAATCAGATCTGTCCTGCTGTACTCATTGGGAAGTTGCAGTGCACACAAAGCATATCAGACTTCTAAAGTGAAGCTCCTCAGGCAGAAGCTTAGGTTCTCCCTGTATTTCCTAGTTTGAGAGCCTGACATCTTTGCTCTTGGCTTCCTTTGAATGACATAACTTTCTTCAGCTGAAGTCTTCCTCTAATAAAACAAAATCCACGTGGAAAACAAGACACAAACAGCACGATGACAATAATTATGACAAGACTGGTTTCCAGCATGATGAAAGAATTTCTTCAACTTTAAGTTCTAGTCCTCAAACACTCACTGGCACAAAACATGCCTTAGCAACAGGCACAGAATAACATCAGCTGTTATACTACCAACAATTTTTACAGCTTCACACTGGCATGCCAGATGGGGGTAGGGAATCCCCAGGATTCTAGTCTCTATTTTGCTACTAGTTCGAAAAAGCATAATGATTAAGTCACATTCAATTTTCTCATATTTATCACTAATCTTCCTAATTTTAATGTTTTCCAATTTAAGCAACAAGTACAAAACAAATACCCCTGGCTATATAAAAAAATTTAAAATTAAGTAATTTTTTGGAAAACAAATATACAAAGAAAGTGACCAACTAATCCACCTCTGTTGTCTCAGTCATGACAAATTCGTTGTCCTTTTCACAGACAGTAATATTATATAGTCTTAACAAAAATATACCACTCAACACTAAAAAGATTTTGTCAATTAAGAGCTGAAGCCTCTCAACCTTGGATTCAATCATTTGGGGAGATCATCTCTGAGCATTTCATACCCTCATACCACATAAAATATAGTTCCATTGCTGGATTAAGTTGCTGGTACATACGATTTGAAAGGTGTTATTCTTTTCAGTGAATCAAATATGATAACACTTTCAGACTGCCCATATAGGCCAGGTTGCTGTAACTCAATGACTAGCTTAAAAACAGTGTGGGGAAAATTTGAGAGGTATTTTATTATCCACCAAAAAAGGAGCAATATTTCTGATAAAAAAAATTATTCCATATCTAAATTTGTCATTATCTCTTTTAACAAATGCCTCAAAGAGCCTCACTGACTCCACTGAAAAGGGCCAGAGAATTGTCCTACCACATAGATGCAGACAGTTTATGTTGACATATTCAAATGTCCTGCCCTTCGATATTCTCACCTACTCTCTTGTAAACTCTTCTCCCCTTCAGAGCAACGAACAGCCAAACACAGTATACCAAGAAGAGTAATCAAGCTGAAGCAAAGGATTACGTATGTCTGTAACAGCACTGGGTATTTTGCAAATACAGCTAAAGCCTGGGAGTAAGCAGCACCGAAATCTATTAGACACCACATACACAAGCAGTATACAACTTTGTAACAGTGATGTTTCTTTTCAGACACCAAAGCAAAGTTCCTCAGGACAAGATATTGTTTGTTGTGTGAGAATAGGATTGGATTATTCTTTAAATGTCTGTGAGTCTGCTTATACCTTTCACTCCCTTGATAGAATATAATCGAGGACAGATTTCCTCAAATGATTCTCTGTATCCTCAAAAAAAGCATATATATATATACCCATGAGTAATATTTGGACCAAATACATGTATTCTGGGGCATGAAGGAGTTCTAACAGCTGCATTGTTCTAATGCAGCTGTTCACATTTACTGGCACGTGTTGTGAGGCATTTCTGATTACCGCATGTTTAATCTATATATAAATGCATTATTTTGCCACTCAAAAGTTTGGCATTTAGATGGCATCTGCAAGGTTTCAAAACTATAGTCTATCTGTAATGCCCCAGCTAGCTATTTCAAAGTGTGCCAACAGAATTAAAATGTCACTAAAGATCATGCCATTCTCTGAGCTATCTGTGTTATTCTAAGAAGTGAAGATAAACTGTGGCCAACTTCACATCGTTTCCTTAAATATTTCACTCAATGACTATGGACACTGCTTAAAATAAATGTGCAAGGTCAATGGCACCACAATTTACATGCTAACTAGCAAGCCCTTGAAATTTAAAAAAAGGTATTGGTGTGTTACAGAGGTCAAACCAGAAATGGGCAGAAAAGTTTCACCCGAGATTGTGAATGGCAAATCACCACCAGTCATATAGGAGAACTTGCTCACTGACTGCAGAAAATATTTGTTGCAGTTACACACTAATTCAGTCCTGCAAATTATTGTTAAATGAATGCTGTTTTACTAAAAGAGGTAAGCCACAGTGAGAAGTGCAACTCCATAGTCTACTACTTGAAGGGGGAAAAAGTTATGGGTCTCAGCTGCTTCTTACAACAGTTTTTAGGCATGCATTTGACCAGCTGAGGGAACTGGGGTTGTTTAGCTTGGAGAAGAGGAGGCTGAGGAGAGACCTCATCACTGTCTACAGCTGCCTGAAAGGAGGTTGTGGTGAGGTGGGAGCTGGTCTCTTCTCGCAAGTGGCAGGCGACAGAATGAGAGAAAAAGGCCACAAGTTGCGCCAGGGGAGGTTTAGACTTCTTTCCTCACTGAAAGGGTGGTCAGGCATTGGAACAGCTGCCCAGGGAGGTGGCAGAGTTGCCATCCCTGGAGGTGTTTAAAAGGTGAGTAGATGAGTTTCTGAGGGACATGGTTTAGTAAGGGGACATGTACGGTTGGACTTGATGATCTCAGAGGTCTTTTCCACCCAGATGATTCTATGATTCTATGATTTGACTTCGAGCTAGGAAATACATGATGTGAAACATTGGTCTTTGCACTGTGAACTGCACTTCTTGGGTGATCTCTTTGGACGAAGATGAGAAGCTCAACTGTCCACACATCTTTTCCTAACAATGCATTTATTTAAGGAGATAAGGGTCAAATATTATTTTTCTTGGACTAAGTGCTATCTCCATGAGGAAACATCCACTAACATGGAGAAAATATTTCACTGACCCTTAGAAGGCTTAAGATTTCTACAGTCTCAGGCAAGAATGAGAGGTCATTTATTCACAGTCTTGAAAAACAAGATAATAAATAAAGCTTGAGTAACGTATTATGGTTTGGAAACCAACAAAGTAGCGCTGGACACCATCTAGTCTCCATGGGTGATATCCTGGGGTTGTCTTAACTCCAGCAGCCTCACGTATAAAGCCTGATTTTTTAAAAGCTTTCACTAGGGCTGGTCCTTTCCTACCCAAGCCTTTCCTCCAGGCTTGACCACCCCCAGAGATGCAGAGAGTCTGAAATAATTGTGACTACAAGAGCTCCCTATTCCATTACTGAAAGACTTCCATATCTACCATCACAGAAATCTGGTCATCTTCTGGGTCCTGCCCATTTCTGTCAGTTTATGCCCATTTCTACTACTTTTTCCTTTTTTCCTTTCTGCCCAACTATTAGCAACCTATGGTGACTTAAAGCAGGGAATAGTACTAGACTATGAATGGTATATACTGTATCTTCATTTCCACATTTTTACCTAGGGCAGCAGCAAAGTCTCCTTTTTAGGAAGAGCAATTTTAAAACAAAACAAAACAAATATCCTGAACAAATAAAAAAAAATCCCCACTCAGGCTGATAGACAGACAGATAAAAAGGGAAAATGCTGAAAATGTCAAGACGTAACTTAACGATTTGGTGACTCATCATGAGAGGATTCTTCCCTAGTGTTTAAAAAAAACACAAAGCCAAACAGCAGTAATATGATGCACCGTAAGAAGGATTAGATGAATTCTTAGCATTTTTAAGGAATAAAATCACTTGGGTGAATTTTACAATGAATAAGGTTGTGAAGAGTAACTATCTAATGCTTGCGTTGACTCCAGCTCATCCTCATACTTCCTTTTGCCCTCACCCACAGCGTGCAGGTATTCATGATATCTCATCTAAACAAGGAGACATTCTCTAGTGCTAATGTACTAGGGAAAGGAAGAGGATAAACGCTCAGCCAAGAAAAACATCCATGATCAAAATCAAAGGTGTGGCTTTAAAATTAAAAATTGCCATAAAATTATATCCTCAGACAAAGCCACATAGCAAGCTACAACCCTCCCCATCTCCATCAAGACCTCTCTTCAGATCTTGATCAAAGATCTGCTGTGTCTACTAATTACTGGCTTATAGAACAATTCAGGTCCAGCCCTGCAAGGTATTATGTTTCTTCAGGAAGGCTGCAAAATGCCTCAGGCTTCATTATCTTTGGCAGCAGATGAAGTCCTTCTCATTAAACAAAGAGCCCTTTTTTCTTCAGATCAAGAAAAATTCAAAACTGTATTTTATTCCAAAATGCATTTGTTATTTCGAGTGTAAAAATAAACAAACATGTATAAGTTAGGAAAACAACCTTCCTACTAAAGGAAAATGTGCCAGATTATACTACCATTTGATCACATGAAATGTAAGTCTGATTTTTCCAACCTTATCCCCTCCCCTCCACCTTTGAAATGATCAACAATAAAATTACTGGCATACTACCCCCATACACCTCTATGCATTCTGTGTAACGGAATCTACAAGCAGCATTTGGTCTTTACTTGCAACAAGTACATTTTGTGTCACTAAAATACTTAATAGCTAAGGTAAGTAAGTGAATCTTATAGGTAAGTAAGGTAAGTAAGTGGCCAATAGATTTTATTCACTAGTTTAACATATTAGTTCTGAAATTTATCTGGATCCTGAAAAAAACCCCAACCCTATCAGCTTTTCACACAGGTGGCTAGAAAGTGCAGGAAGCAATATGTACTGACAAAACATCTAATTCTCTTCTCCCCAGTCCAATTTTCTGTCAAAATACCTTCCATATAATAACTGAGATTTAATACTCATTTTTTTCTGATTTTTTTTTTTAATGAAAGTACTGTTTACCTGAGTTGTTCTGAAACTTGATTTTGCTCCAAGTGTCACGTAAGCCCAAGACATCCCTTTACAGCACTGGACCACTTTAGTCTAGTAGTCTTGCCATGAGGGTAACTTCAGTCTGCCCTTGCTCCAACTTGTTCAAGCTGCACTAGTAGCTTTCTGCTCCAGGAAAACTCCCTTCAGCCAAGTGTAATAGATAAAAAAATCCCACAAATTTACTCTCTTAATAATATAGTTATTGAACATTGTTCCTTTGTAAGTAGCTCCAAGAGATGAAACACAAAAACATTAGTCCCTGTTTTCCTTTAACTATGACATTAATGGGATGGGCTCTTATGGGTTAACAAGATTCTGTGGAAAATTTCTTACTTGAGTCATCACCTTCTTTCCAAAACTTGAAAAAGGAAGAACTGGCAACTCTTTTGGCCAGGAGACTCCGAGATTCTTATGACAGCAGACACACTTATAAATTTCAGTATCTGAGAGGCCTTCAATGGAAAATATTACACATTGTTGTACTTGCAAAAACTGTTATACATTATACTTAGCACAGTACGTGTATTTTAGTGACTCCATGCGTCAGTGAAACTTATAGGTTGTTCATGTAGAGTGGCTTTGCACGTAAAGGAAAAAATAATCTGTTAGTAATCGAGAAGCATTAGTTATCTCTGAAGTCACTGTGCTCATTAAAACTTTGGCCGCCCAAACTCCGTAATACATTTTAAGAATGTATTCTACATTCCATTTTTTGCATAGAAGCTTAGTAGTTAGAAAGAATATATGGCAATAGACTATTTACCCTGGGTTTGGCCATTTTCCGTCCAAAAGACATTGAGCATTACAAGTCCCCTCTGCTGAAGCTTACGTTACTTCCATAATTCACTCCCTTCTGCCAAGATGTTCTCTCTCACACAGCAGGAAGCAGTCATAGCTTAAACACAAACGAGGCAAAAACCAAGCCCTCCATAAAAATTACCACTCAGAAAACCTATTTAATTGCCCTGTCCAAACAGAAAGAAATGTCAAACACCAGCCTCCAAACAGTTTCACCTGCTGACATAAATTCTCTATGAAGTTGGAGTGTGTCTCAGATAACGGCTTATAGCTTTACAAGTTTCACCATTTTTATTTTGGAAGACCTCATTCTCAGCCATACTCATAGAAAAGTAATTTCTAAAATCCTTTGGAGTTTTTTGTTTGTTGTGGATTTTTTTGAAGTAATATTTTAATAGTATCGCGGTAAGAATTAGAATGTTAGGAAATGAAAGCTTGTGAAAACTGTGGAGAAAAATAGCAGCCATTTTAAGCTTAAAAGTTGTAAAGTTTACAGGAATATTGAAGATCTCAAAGTATGAAAGCATATAAATCTGTTATGAATTTAAATGTAAGAGACTGAAATCATCTGCAAATTTCATTTTAGTAGACTCTGCTCAGCTTACACAGTCCACAGGAATGCTGGAAAAAAGCTAAAGCCTAAACTTGCGCCAATGTTTCACAAAGTAAGCATCAAACACTTCGTTAGGATCATGTTCAATTAGGCCTAAACTGAGAAAATAAACAAGAATAAGAAACATTTACTCAGTTTACAAGAGAAGTAAATGTCATTACGGATAGATGGATAGATAGATAGATGTATAGATCAATAGATAGATCAATGGAGAGATCGATAGATAGATCGATAGATCAATCGAGGATCAAGTCTGGTTCAAGCAGACACAACTCCTCCACTCTAGCAACAAGAGTTCTGTTTTGAACATCTAAAGCAAATGAGTAAAATTGTCCACTTTTTAAGTGGGAAATTACTACCCAAAGCATTCTTGAGACATATGCAATAACTTTTTTTATCATCCCTATACATTAATTGCTACTGGTTTTGGTTTTAAACTCTTGTGGATCAGAAGCAAAGACAATCTCTGTCACTTTATATTTTTGCAGAAGAGGTGGTCTTTCAGTGATATGAGCCAAGTCTGACATCTCTGTACTGAGGACGTGTCACATCATTTTCACTGGGTTTATTTCCCCTATGTTTGCCATTTCTTTTTATTCTTCTGCAGTTACACTCTGTTTCCATAAAAGCTCCCTCATTCTTCGAAATATAAATTTTTTTCTGAAAATTGTTTCCCTCCTGCTCTCCTCCATAATCTTTATCTAGATACCGACCATTCCCACTTCTCAGAATTCCCCGAAAAAGACAACAACACTTCCCTTGTACTGATCAGTTGTCTCAGGGTTAGGGAGAGCAAGGATCTGACATCTCCAGCACAGAAAGTGGTGTCAGGTCATGTCTCAGACAGAGGACAATTGTGTATCAAACACAAAACAAATGCAGTAGGTTAAAAAGGAAGTTCAAAACCTTTATGAAGTTGAGGCAGGGTCTCTCAAACCTCCTTACTCCTCACAGGAAGGAAGGAAAATTTTAGTTTCCAAGTACTTTTCCAGCAGAGGCTCAAATACAGAAGGAATCCACCAGAAGTGCCACAAGGTCAGGAGGACACCATATCCTCTGGGGCTCTGCCCCAACCAGGAATCAAGCTCCATTCAAGACCACAAATTGCTGAATCTCCATGAATGAAAGAATGTGCAAAGTGGATTTTATTTCTTTCTGGGGGGAGAATAAGGACGTAGCTCTAACTAAACTGAAGCGTCAGGTGGATCATCAAGACTTCCTAGCTCAAGTCTCAAACCACAAAGCAGACAAAGGCTAAGGTCTGTTGCAGACCCTGCCAAAAGCAGAAAGGGTGCATAGAAGTGGATAAAGAAAACTGACAAATTTTTCCTGCATAATTCACTGTGCGTTATGTGAAAGTGAGGATACAGTGTGCACAAATCTGCTGGAAAGTGCAATTAAAAAAGAAAAAAACCAACAACATGAGAAAATACTTTCCATCTGCACACAGCACAAATATCTTGATGTTGTCAGCCTGTCTGGGACAAGAGCCATAGTGACAGATATATGAAACAACGCCCATAAGACCCCAATTTAATTATTAGTTATAAGTGTTTATGATAATCAAACCCACATCTCTTGTGTAAGCACCGAAGTTTTCACCATGCAGGGGTTACAAAGGCATGGTTTACTCCTTCCCCCGTTCATCTGTTGAATCATCAGATACCAGCCACAACGGGTCTGGATACCAGATTAACAGGTTCACTCATCCAACACAGTCCTCTAATGCAAAGCCACCCCTACAGTTTTTCAATTCTCATATTATTTTCCAGGCTTAGTGTTCAGACCAGAACACATGCACTGAAACACACCTGATTCAGTGTCAGGCCAAAACACGTCCCATCAGAAAACATGAGGCAGCGGTGGGGATGTAAAAGTCAATATATACACAGCTCTTTGGAATTCAACCACCAGCCAAATATGGATTTTACTTCTAATATTGAACAAACAGCAGCAATAAAAGACGAAACTCTCGGGTCTGTTTTATAGGGCAATGAAACTGTACTGTCTGTTTTGCACCACAGTATCCAAGAGCACACCTTTCTTCTCATTTCATTTTCTTGTAGGAAAATTGCATGCACTCCAAAACCCGAACAGTACTTAAACAGTGCAAAACACGTTCATGACATGACCAAACTGTAAATACAAACACAACAATCAATATTTGCTTATGAGTTCTTAGCAACAAGCAAATATTTGGGGAAGAATACTGACACTTTGTTTCACAAGGAACTAAACCAAAACGATGGGTAATGGTCACTTTATTATTCTTAGTATCTTCTACTGAAGCTCTCAGAGCTTCAACAGCTGTTGAGGAAGATCAGGTATGACTGGGTGAAGGGTAGGTAAGTGCTATCTGCATAGAAAAAGAGAAAACATCTGGATTTAGGGAGGAAAACATTGAAGTCAAACCAAGTCTGCTGCAAATCCAGAAATGGGACTAGAAATCATGAAATTAAAAACTACACTTAACAACTAAATCTGTTCTGACAAATAAAATAATGTCTGAAATATCAAGATCCCTAACAGAATACATTTTGCAAGTACTACGGCATCTTAAAAAACCTGTAATTATCTGCTGCACAAAGTAAACAAAAAAACCCATTTTGCTACATGATGCTACAGTGCTCATGGAGTATTGGTGACTGTTACTGTGAATATCACATAAATACAGCAGAAAATAATGAAATGAAAGTCAGAATTCCATCAAAGGCTCCTGGAAAATAATACTCCACAATGATCACTTCTAAAGAAACAAAATATAACAACATCCTGAGAATAAGACTTTTCTGATGGCTTGCTATAACTCATTACAAAAAAAAAAATATATACTCCCACTGAGGATTATTTATAAATGAGAGGAAAATAGTTACCAAAAGAACTTCCTGAAATACCACTATGAACTTTTTCTTCAGAATAACTAAAAAGCAGAACTTAACCAGGAAATCACATTAAAAGCAAACATCATAGCCTGCCTATCAGCCATCAAAATCTGAAGTATTCAATGGCTCAGTTTCTGCCTTTTTCTGGGGAAGAAAACCCCAACCACAACAAAACAAAATAAAATGCAAAATCAAACTCCCTTCTTGAAGCCCCCATGATGTGTGTAAGAAGAGATAAGGAAAATCAAAAATCAAAACCACTCCAGATTTTGAAAATGGTGATGTAGGCCCAAGCACCTGGGATATAATAAACTACAGAAAGGCTGGTTTGGTATTACACCATCAGCTGAGAGCAAACACTTTCCCCTCATGCTGAAGCTGCTACTGTTACCTTTTAAATAGAAGCTTTATTGCACATCACCAGATATCAACAGTCAGAAAAAATGATTCATCTGGTTTTCAATAGATTATTTTTTAGATTTTCATAATGAAGATTAGCTTAGTTTTGTTCCTGTGTTCGTGAAATACATATATTTGAATATATTTCCAAAATATTAATCCCCTACTTAGAAGCATCTAAGCCATTAAAGATGGCTTATGAAGAGTTGCACCTCTTTGAAGTCAGGATGTTTGAACATGTATTGGATGTTCTGCTTCCACCCTTCAATATAAACGAAAAGGCTTTTCAACAACTAGAATGTAAATCAACTTAAAAAGACAAGCAAAACTAACTTGAGGAGTTTGCAGCCTGCAGATTACTGTTAGGCAATGGTCAGACTCCTAGTAACACTAGGTACCACCACAATCAACCTATAGATATTTGCTCTATTAAATTTCAGCTTGCAGATGTTCGCTCTTGCTTGCAGTAAGAAAATATAAATCAAAGCCTGCTCACTAGGTGATTCCCCGCTGCCCACAAAGACGCTCACTCAACTCAGCTTTTTTGAATTCTGAAAGGCAGGAGAATGCTATTAATATTGCACAAAGTTATTTTAAGTCACAAGCAGCAGATTATCCCTAACTTGTATTGTTCCCACTAGGCAGAGCACAGGTAACTGGTCCTCATCTTGCCTGTGGAGACATATTAGCTATCCAGCGCATACCAAGGTCAAGTAAGACGCTCTAATTTTCAGTATTTCCTAGTGAAATACACCATTTCAGGTAAAATATATTTGAATAAATCATAGTTGTTTGCTCCTGTCCTCACAGACAGAACCAGTCTTGTCAGTTTTTAGCTGGAGCACAGATTAATTTAGTTTTACATTAGTGTGAAAGTAGGTTTCTAAGCTACTACACATCTAAGCATCAAGCAAAACCGATTAACTTTCTAATGACCTGCTTGTGTAAAACCACTTGCAAAACTCTTACAGTCTTTTTGTTCTAGCAATTTTACCTTTGTTCTAAAAAAATCTCATATCACTGTACCTCAGAGTAGTTTAATCCCTATAAGGGAACTATAATGGAAGGCAATTGTTTCCATATCTGTCTTAAATTTAGGAATTACAGAATATAGTCTATACAACAACAACAGTTGAAAACCATTTATTCTTTGGCTAGTCCCAACATACCTGAAAGATATGCATGGCTCAGACCTTACAGCAAATGTGCAGGGTCAGCAAAATCACCTCACTTTTTTAAAAAAAAAATTTTTACTTCAGCATTAGATTTTTCCTATTTGTTAGATGTCTGTGCTCTGCAACAACTTGTACAAAACAAAAGCATTTCTCACTGGCTAAGGAACAAAAAAATCAAGATGACTGGTTAAGGGCCTGTAGTTACCACCTGAACCACTGAAAACAAGAGGGAACTTCTGGGATCCAATGCTTTCTCCCTCCATTTTCAGTAAGCGACTCTGAGATTACAAAAGACTTGCAAACCTCCTCCCACAAGTACTCACTACCCTTCAAAACAGCGATGTCCTAATTCATTTCCCACCTAGCTGCTTATAAGGCTTTGCTGATTATAATCTCTGAGCTATCCTGCCAAGCAGCCTCTCAACTGACCAGCTCTTATTCCACCAAGGACTTGGATTATGAGGGTAGGAATCCTGAAAATTTATCCCAAATAGAACTTCAGAGACTCCCAGCTTGTGAGAGTCAATTGCTTCACTATGGCCTCCTTATTTTCATACAATTGAATATCCTCCTAATCTAACTGCTATGTGGTTCAATCCACCATGATTCGGTATCCAGCCCAAACCCCAAAAGCGTAATTGTTGCAATTACTACAAATAAAGGTGGTATTTTACACTTCCCTGGGGGCAAGCAACTAAAAATTAAAAAAAAAAACAAAAGGTAAATAAACCCACATTACATGCTTCCTCATCAACTCTCACCGAATTTAATGTTTAACTCCAGGGCTTCTCCTTCACTTCACTTTCTTTGCATTTTTTTTTCTTTTCTTTGGTGGTATTAATGATCTGAGGGATGGGAGCATCGGGGGTGGAAACGTAACTGAAAGTAAAGTTTAAGAAGTCTTAAAGCTGAAGGACACATTTTGATGCTCAGTAAATAATGATCTACCTTTGGCACCTGGCATCATCCACTATCTATACTTACTACCGTATTTATGTTCCTATGCTACATAATGTATCAGCCTCAAGAAGCTGAACAGCCTTTATATATCCTGATCTTTTGCAACTCTGCAGATCTCCAGGAAGGCTCTTACAGTACACAAAGTGGGGAAGGCTGCTATTGCTCTAACTAGCCCTCCCTCACACCCACTTGGCAGATCGGAAGGTATAATCTTGCAAAAGCAAATGATCTCCATTCTTACCGCGCAACCTTTCATTTTCATCCCAACAACTGTCCTTTGAACTTCAAGGCAAGTCCTTAGATTGTCAGGTTCACTAAGCTGTAGCAGGTTTTGTGGTTCATCTAATTGCTGGTTGGCATAAAGCAAAGTGCTGTGCGCAACAAAAGACTTTGAATTCCAGCAGACGCAAGCCCTGTACACTTCCATTTATTTACTTTGCGGGCAGCCTTTACAAAAGCATGGCTCTGCTGGCAAAACCTGTTCAGCTGCTAAATCAGAAGCTTCCTACCTTGCCTCCAATAAAAATAAGTGCATATATTTACACACCAAGACACCTCTCTACGTAAAGAAGAAACCAGCATTAGCTTTGAATTCTCTGGACAGCAGTTTACCCTATGCCACTTGATTCCAAAACTAGATAAAACAGGAGGGCGGGCTTAAGATGACTCAGTTGCTTGCACTGCAATGTATGGGCGTAAAAAGCTACACACAAAAAGCCTTCAGATTTTGAAAATCTCCTGTTAAGATACAAAGGCACGAGCCCGAAAGGTCAGGTCAGCTGCCACCCTGCACTTTAGGCACACGCCAGCTGCCTTAGAGGCGGTTTGGGAAGGAACAAGCCCACACTGTGAGAAGGACATCTTCAATAAGACACTATCAGCAGAGCCAAGGGAGAGGTGAATGTCGCCAGGCTCTATCTAGACCAGCAATGCCTCACCTTCAAGTCATGAGCTCTGTAAATACCAGCTTCAGAAGAATTTGAAGAGCTTGCACAGAGTTCAAAGAATTTACTTCAAAGAAACACAGTCTCAGAAGCAGATTCTGAAAACTTGCAGATTAGAAGTGGCTTTCTCAGCAGCATCCACTTACTGTATATTGCACAGGAGCATTGATCCTGCAGGTCAGGTTACTTCCAGACCCAAAGACTGACAAAAGCACCTGGCAATTTTCATGCCACAAGGCAGGCAATTTTGCATTACCTCTTCCTCAACAAGCTCTCTACCAAACATATGTATTGGCCAATGTCAGGCACAGAGGGCCACAGCACAGATCTGCGCGGCATTTCTCCTCAGCCCCATTCAGCAACCTTCCGCCATGAAGGAAACCTCAAAGCATGCAGGACAAAGGCCTGGCAGGCCAGGCAGCCCCACACCAGGTACACACACAGTCAGTCCTTCTCATAATGAAACTTCCCGTAATGAAAATAGCTCCCAAGACCTGTGCCAGCAGCCTACACAAATATCACATCCAACTGTCTTACAGGCTGACGCCCCCATTACAGTCCCATTGACACAGCTACCCTCCCCACTCAACATCTCAACAAAAGTCCCTGAAAACCCAGGAGTTGAGTGCTGCTGAAAAAGAAAATTCAGAGATCATGAGAGAGACTACAAAACAAACCATTAGATACTTTTAACCCATAAATTCCAAGGGCTGTATTACTTTGCTTTGCCTTATGGCTTTTCTTGCCAGGTCATACAGCCCTAAGTGATATGTTTTGGGTTTTAATGAAGACTGTTCTATTACCACATTTTCCCATTTCTGCATACCAGGCTTTGTAACCTGAATGCCTCTTTGGAAACACTTTTTCATGCAATTCCATAGAAATAATACAATAAAATAAAGCAAGAGAGACTTGGGAATTCTAATACGCACAGCAGCGCAGATCTGTACCTGCATCATTAATCCAGCTAGGTTAATCCCACAAACATCTCCTGCCTCGATCTCATGAACTACTGAAAACTTTGACAACTGATTCATTTTTTTAAAAAAAAGAAAAATGTTCACCAGAGAGCTTTAAGGCTTCAAGTTGCTGAAATACTAGTATTTGGCAGCGAGGAGGTCATGACTGTTTAAGATCAGCAACAGATCAGAAATAGGTTAAGTGTTTTCTACTGAAATTTTTCAGAAAAGCCTATGGTCAATAACAGAAAGTTCAACAGGAAGAATTCATTGGTCTCGCAAGGCTATACATGGCCCCACTGACTGAGCTACCTGGAATAACAACCTCAAAGGTTAGTGACATGGCTAAATAAAAGAAGTGAACCTCTGTTTGGAAGGCTCTACTTTTCAGCCAGTTTATTTTCAGGCATAACTACTGAAAACTAGTATTAATGATTGATGGTAACAATCCAGGATTGAGTCATTAGTTAACCAAAGGTTTTAACTAACAGCTAAATTATAAATATAGTTTGTTTACATATTCCTAGCCATACAACCTCTACTGAGTTTTGTGATTTTTCTGCCTCAGCTCTCTCAATTAAAAAGGGATAATGGTGCTTATTTCTTTAATCAACTAACACTCAGTTTTGACACCCATGGAAGAAGAGTCTTGCAAGAAATAATGTTACAGAAAAAAAAAAAAATCCCAGCAAAAAAAACCCCAACCATATTTAAAGATTTAGGAAAAAACATGATGCTTTCAATCAGTTTATCGCCTCTGTTCATCTGGCACAGGGCAATCAATCTTCTGCATGCTATTATAAAAAAACAAAGCAAAGAACAAAACTAAAGTCAAAATGCCTATGTAAGGGAAATTATGATGACTAGTAAACCACAGCTGGAGAAAAATAAAACTTCCGAATGCATTCTTATCATAGCTTTCTTAAAGCTCATCCTTATATGGTTTATGGAAACAAAATATTGATCCCAAGGAAGCACTGACTCATAAACCTAAAAGCATGAGTTTTAACCATCATCTACAGTAAAGCCTGTATTGTTAATATTTTGAAATCCTTTCTTAAGTTGCATTCTTCCTGCTCACTGCTTTTATTTTTCTCGCAATAGCTTCTCCTGCCATTTAAAGGTTTTACTATTTTCTCACCATGCTACGAAGACAATTTAAACTTCTAAACTTGAGGAGTTCAGAATCCCATGTAACAGTGAGTAAGGCTGGTTCTTGGGATCCATTATGCCATTCCCATACTACTAGTTTTTATTTCTGCGAAATTAAATAGTTTACAGCTTACCAACCCTAGCGGAACATTTCAACACCTGAAGAGCAAAGGGCTCATGTCTCTTAAAATCTGATCTGCATCCCAGTCTTCAAAATAGGAACAAGATCACACATTGAGTCCTCATAGTTGGTCAGAACACACATTCCTCACACAGCGAAACACTATTACTCCTGTGCATTTCCAAAGCAGAACTGGGCTCTCAATTAAACAAATGGTAATATCATTATATTTTCTAATAAAAGCAAGACTGGGAACAATAAAAATTGTAAGTAAAAAGCATATTGAGTTAGTCTTACTGTAGACAACCCTTTCTGAAATGGATAACTTGAAAAACGATCTTAGAAAATAGAAATCAAATGATCCACATCATTTTTTCCCTATTACTATACCTCATATCATGAGACTTTCAGCTGTTTGTAAGCTAGAAGTCTAGACTTCCTGTTTCCTGAATGAAAACCTAAAAAGATGAGGGAGAACGGTATCTATTCTTTTTAACATCCACGTTCATTTGCAAAAATCCATAAAGCCATCCATTACAGAGCTGAAAGCAGAACTGAACTGTAGTAACTGTCTAGTGTTGACCTACAGCACGCAAACAGATTTCTGAAGCACTGAAATACAGCAAGATGAGTGATCCCGATACTTTTTGTCCTAAATGACTGAATTCATAAGGAGAGATGAAAGAAATTACTTTACAAAGCACGTTATAGCTATGCAGATCTGTTGAATGAAAAAAAAGAACAATAAATTCTGTATTATAAAGGCAAAAACCACCATGCTCCAGGCTTTTCTGTATTACTTATTTTTTACCCCTGTATTGCTCACTGACACTTCTTACAGAAGTTTCATGGGTATCATGATCTCATGTAACAGTGGAAATACACAATTCTTAGGCAGGAGTTTGGAGAAACAGTCCCCAAAAATAATATTTAAAATAGGTGGTGGCTCTTAGCTGTTCAGCAACTTAACAGAATTATTTATAGAAGACCGTGTAAAGTTACTGAACTTGGAAATATGTCCAAAAAGTAAGCATCTGGTTTCCATCTGTCCTCATGGGGACCAGGAAAGGGCTTGTAACTGAAAATAAAATATTGGGGTGCAAGAGAGCAAGATCTCACCGAGGGAGATCTTCCAAAGAAAATGCAAAGAAAAATACCTTATAAAATGCATTTAATGTCTAAAAAACCCCAAACTATCAGAAACTTAAAATTGTACATTACAAAAATACTCCTCCAGAATTTTAAGCAATATCTAATATTAAAAATGATCATCTAATATTAAAAATGAGCACCTAAACACATCAAGTTCATATTTTTATATCACAATTTAAAAATTATAGCCATAATTAAGAGCAAGATTTGTGTACAGAACTAATTAATTTTTAAAAACATACACCTGAAAACACTTAAAACACTTGAAAACACTTGAAACATGCAAATGTTAGGCACCTACTACTGTATATGGCTGGCAGGCACAATTTTATCTATTTGCATTTAAGCAACCTCCAAGCAAAGTGGACTTGCAATTGTGACAGCTGATTCCGGTTCCTGCCCAGGGCAGAAAACAATTCCATATTTAAAAAAAAACAACATGCAATATTGCCGTACACAGGAAAAAAAGAGCTTTTATTCTCCCTTCAAATACTTTGCCAATGTTCACTTACAAGTTACAGACTTCCGAATTAGTTTTCCACATGAAATATGCACACATCTGCCTCCATAAATATACTACTTTAAACGTGTAATAAAGCTTTTTGAAGGCATTGCTTTAATTATTGCTTCTAACCTCTCAGGTAAGCTACTTTTTGCCATTTATTTTGTTTCCCTCAATTTTTATTTTTTCCACTTAGCATACAAGAATAAAGGAAGTCAAGTGAAAACCTGGCCAACAGTAAAAAAAAGTGTATCAAGTTAAAATACTTACAATCAGGAAGCTGATCATAAACAATTTCCTCTCTCGCCTTTGCCACATATGACTCTCAAAGTTTCCTTCATACCTTTTCAAAGGGAAGCCGTTGCCATGCACTGGCCACCATGCAACCTGGGATGCTGGAGCCTATCAAGCTCAGGTGGGACCCATTCAGTTTCACTGGTCTAGTAAACCCTAATATCAATAGCTATTTTTCCAGCTATCATTTTGATCCTCACAATATACATACATACAAAAAAGCACCACTAAAAAGCCAGGGCAACACCCTGTTTCTTTTTGAAATAACTGCTGCTATTTTTTTGTTAGTCCTTCTCCAGTAAACAGCACAGCCAGCCCCACCTCTGACATACCGTGACATGATATATCCACTGTTATTACCCATTTTGTTATCTTCACATTACACTTAAGTCTGTACCAGTATATTAATTTCCACATACTTCACATGAATCTATGTAAAATTATAACTAATCAAGAGTAAAGCAGGCATCCATAGATAAGAACATGGTACTTCTAACAATTTATTGTGAATAAAGGTAACTTGGCAGAAACACCAAAAATGTGCCAAACTGAACTTAGAAAATATATTCTAGTTCCTATGACTACTTTGATCAAACTGAGTTCTTTCCCATCTTTCATAGAACACCACATGGACATGCTAACAGTGCAAAAGCCATTAGCTCAAGCTATAATGATCTTCTAATTTTCTTGGACCTCCCAGCACACCATTAACCTACCGACCATTGTGTTTCATCGAAGCAGCTGAAAACGAGGACCATATCTAAGAAATTAAATTATAGTATGGTTTGGGGGGGAAGGGTCCTTTTAAGATCATCTAGCGCCAACTTCCCTACCATTAAACCAGGCTGCTCAAGGCCCCATCCAGCCTAGAACTGAACACCTCCAAGGATGAGGTACCTACAATTTCAGCCCTCTGCAGACTTTCCTTTTACATTTATGTTTTCCAGGAGCTTTTTGTTCATCCATGCAGACCTCCTGGAGTTTTTTGCCTGATTTCCTTTTTGTTGGGATGCATTGCTCCTGAGCTTGAAGGAGGTGGACTTGAAATATTAACCACCTTTCTTGGGCCCCTTTTCCCTTCCAAGCTTCACTCCATGGTACTCTACCAAGCAGATCCCTGAAGAGGCCTAAGTCTGCTCTCCTGAAGTCCAAGATAGTGAGCTTGCTGTATGCTCTCCTTGCTGCCCTAAGGACCTTGAACTCCACCATTTTATGGTCACTTCTGCCAAGGCTGCCCTTGAGCTTCACATTCCCTACTACTCCCTCCTTGTTGGTTAGATCAAAGTCCAACATAGCACCTCTTGGCTTCTCTATCACTTGGGGAAGGAAGTTATCACCAACACACTCCACGAACCTCCTGGATTGTTTATGTCCTGCTGTGCTGTCCCTCCAACTGATATCATGGTGGTTGAATTCCACCATGAGGACCAGGGCTTGTGAACATGAGACTGCTGCTATCCATCTACAGAGGGCCTCATCTGCTCATTCTTCCTGGTCCAGTGGCCTGTAGCAGACACCCACTGCAATGTCACCTCTTCTATCCTCCCTTTAATCCTAACCCATAAACTCCCTGTCAGTTCCTCATCTATCCCCATATGCTTTTTCAAGACTAACCTCAACATTCTTGCATTGTCATTCAAACCATCCGTAGTCTGTGTGGAAGCAAATAAAAGTTTAAACACATGTAAAAATTCCTAAAGTTAATTAAAACAAGTAAACCCCAAATTAGATATTAGATTTTTCTGGCACCAACTTGCACTTTGAAGGCCAAGATTGCCTCACATTGGTAGTATCTCTTTAATATTCCATGTGAACAATAAGAACAAAAAAACATTTTATTTAGCTTTGTTTTGTTTTGGGAGAAGAGGGATGAACAGAGGAATATAATTATGGAGATCCCTCAATATTAAAATGGGTTATCTTGCCACCCTGTATAAACTTCAAACCATCCTTCCCACAGGCAGTCAGCATCTGCAGTTAGCGTGAGCCAGTCTGACTCCAAGAAGCACTTTCTTCCAGGCTATAAAGAATAAATAAACAATTGAAGCAAATCTCCTGCTAAACAGCAATAAGAGCAAGGAAGTTTTCACAGGCAGAGGAGCTGGAAGAGCACTGTCTAAGGCTTTGGTTTCATGGGATCCGGGCAGAATCAGAAACAGCTGAGATCATGAGACCGCAGATCAACAGAGCTATAAGACAGGACATCTGTCCCAGCCCCAGATGCTCGGACTGAGGCTGCTCCTTTGATCTCTGCCAGTCTGATCCTGACTTGGCCTTCAGCTGTCAGGTAGCTGATGCTGCTGAGTCAGATGCTACACTGAGTAGGGAGGGTAAGAACAGGAGGGAACCAGGCTAACTCATGATTAATTAGATTTTCAAACCACTCATCCCTGCACCCAACCAGAAGCAGCCTTAGACAAGTTACTGCCTGTCCAAGGTACATCTGCCATTCCTTTCCTATACCTGATATTATCCCTGCCCATCAATTTATAGTGAACGGAGAAAGTGGAGTCACTGCTGGAGTGACTCAGTGGGATACTGGAAAGTGCATTTCTAAATCAACTGCCTACCTTATGGGGAGACAGAAAAGCAAGTGACACACTAGATACAATGCCTGACTCTTGTGATGAGCTGGTATAATACCTCTGTTTCATCAAAAAACTTTTAATGTCAACTTTAGAAGTTTCACTCGAGAAGATTCCCTAGGCATGAGCCATGAGGGAAGACAATCATCTCCTCAGAGGCTGAGGAAAGGGAACCTGTTATTATGTGTAGCTAAGGACCAAAGTACCGCAAGACATCAGGAAAAACATGAAACAAGCAGGGCTGAACTGTAATCTCTTAGAAAAGATCACACTAGCACAATCGTTCAACTACAACTCCCTTAGAGCTGGGAATAAGCACCACCACCACCCCAGAGAGCTGGACATTTGTCAAACCTACAACCAAGTAATCTCTCTTATTCTTACACTGATGAACTCTCAGAGAGGTGGTGTTTTCACTAAGGGCAGAAGAATTTGATAGAAAAGGTAGTAACTGATATAGAGACACTTTTATGGGACTCAACTAACACTCATCCAGGAACTTTGCACTGTTTAAGGAGGGCATCTACAGCAACTATGGGGCAAGACTGCTGTTGTTTTCTTTGGTAACAAATAAAGATGGTTCTCATTATGTAATGTCTTCAGAGGCCAATCCTCCTCCAAGACGCTCACTCACATCCTTAAATAAAAATAGCAGCCTTCTAATAAAAGCTAATATTTGGCCCTGAGAGACTTTTGAGAGCTGGAAGGAATTCCTTGTTTGTCCTGTTGCTGCTTCTGCTTCAGTTCCAATATCCAGCACTTGAGCATCCTTCTCCCTTCTTCCAGCCCCTCCCAAAACATAGTCCCGGGCTATCAGCAGTAAGCTTAAATTCAGTAAACCAGATGTTTCAGCAATGTGCAGACTAGACCAAACTGTAACTTCTAAAGTAGATGCTGCAATTAGCAAAGGGAGGATGCTACTTTGTGAAATGGTGGTATTGCTCTGGGAAATATCTCTCCCTGACTCTGAGCTACCTGAGCTACAGTATTTTCATCCATGTAATTCAGGGGTTAGCTGTTTAAATAAATCCATCGTTCTACCTGCCAATAAAAATGACAATGTAGGACTCAACCTAAAAAGGAGGTGCTCCCAGTCAATCAGGGGAGAGAAAATGAGTCTGGATAAGACCTGGTTTTAATTAAAGAAGGGTTACCAAAACTGAAGCTTAAATTGAAGAGGAACTAGACTTGATTCAATGTAAAGCAGGTGACAGAAGGCCGGAAAGAGCCTTTGTCAACTCACATAATTAACATCTAATAACTTTTCTACAGTATTATAAGTTAAGACACTTTTCAGTCTACAGCAGCATATGTTTCAATTGTGGTTGCTTCATGCGCTCTGCCAAACCACTTACATGTTTTTACCCTCCAAACAACTGTTATGATGATGATTAATTCTCTTTCAAAAAAAAAGAAAAATGCATCTTACCTTTGCAGAGTCATGTTCAAATTGCCTGTACACGCCTTGATCTTGTTTTGTGCTTCTAGATGAGTCATCCCATCTGTACTTATCCCATCAATGGTGAGAACCACATCACCTATACCCACTTGTGCTCGGGCTGCTTTGCCACCATCATTAAGCTGAAACATCACAAGAATGGTAAATGAGAAACCTGGACGGTTTATGTTTGCATTCTCTGAATACAAGACCACAATATCTCATACTGCTGTTTCATAGAAAGAAAAAAAAATTATATCCTTTCTCCTTTGGATGTCCCTGTGAAAGCTGATGCACTACCTTTCTTTCTTTCTGGTGAAGGAATATTTATAGTTTCTTGCTCTTATTTCATTTGAACGACAGGGAAACTATTGCATAGTATCGCCTATTTTTCAAAATAAAACTCCACTTCTACTTTAGTGGCTAGAAGCTGTGCACATGCACCAAGAGATGGAAGTGGGGGCAGGCACACACAGTTTCCGGGATGTCGAGTTCCAGCATCTTCTCTTTTCACAGAATTTTTCTCACAAGAGGAGAGAGAAAGCCTGTAATCCAGCTTTTTCTATTCTAGCTTTTCCATCTAAACAAAGTCTTCAAAGTTTATGTATTTGTCAATGACCAGTCATGTGCATGGAAGTCTTCCTTAATAGTGAAGCTGACTTTTAACCCACTGCAACCACTAAAAAGTCATAAGTTCAACATCCCAGACAGATTGGTTACAGGACTTTGTTTTGCCTTTCTCTCAGTGGGTTTATAGCCCCCAGCAACCCGCAGAATATTCAGATTAGAATAAGAAAGGCCTCTTAAGAAGTCTGCCTCTTTGATCAAGGTCACTGACGAAGTTCAGCTCAACTGCCTTTGGTCTACTTGAATGAAATAGTCTTGCAATAGAAACCCTTCTAAAGTTCACATTATTGACCTCAATTGAACAAAAAATTAATCTTGGCCTCTTCCCACTGAATTTTAACTACCTTCATTTCCAAGAAAAGAAAAAGAAAGAAAGCAACACACGGTAGGATTTATGCATTGATTTATATCCCTGGTATTCAATCTGCTAGTCACTTCATAGCTGGCTGCAGAGAGCAGACCTCGATGGTGCAAATTCCCTCTTTGTTTCCAGATGCAATTCCTGTCCTACAGTAAATAAGTTGTAGCTGCTTGTGCTGTGCATACAAAGCCTCAGAACTCTTTCTTTTGCCTGAAAGCACAAGTCTGTCCCTTGAAGAAAGTGCTACATTTTAGGAAGGTGCTTCAAATAGCAGTATTACTTCATCCTTATTTCCAAAAGTGGAGTTCACCTTGGGCCACAGTCATGCTCTATTAAGTGACTTCTCAAAGGGAGGCAGAAGAAAGACTCTCATCTCTGTTGTTTTTTAACTGCCCATTTAGTAGGGATCAATAAGTTTTGGTTCTTTGTGGTTCCTTTTGACAATGACCAGCCACAAAGTATTGGTGACAATCTCCATACCATTCGCTTCTCCAACAGGAAAAACAAGGCTGGGTCTTGAAAACTGTCTACGGAAAAGGGGTAGTAATACATGAAATACTGGGGATTCAGTCTTTTCATTTGTGTATAAACAGCCACATGTCAGTAAACTAACAAGTGGAAAGTGTTCCATCAGCCTACCTGATATGGTTAAGGCTTTCCTAAAGTCTCAGAGTCTATAATACATGACAGCTGTGACACATATTGACTGTACCGGAAGACAAATACTTTAACTGAGGAAAAAATATTGGCTACTGCTGCAAAATAAATGCAATACTCCACAAACATACAATTTGACAACAGATACAGATTGAAAGCAGGAAATTTCACATTCAGTAGATCACAGTTGGCATTTTTCAACATCAGTCTCATTTGCAGTCGCAATCTTAGCAACTAAAAACAACAGACAAAAAAATCAAAAAACCCAGAAAAGTTCTTCTATTTGCTATTGCATTAGGTCTGAAAGGTTTTCGTAGCAGGGGGACTACAGGGGTGGATTCTGTGAGAAACTACTATAAGCTTCCTCCATGGCCAACAGAGTCAATGCCAGCCAGCTCCAAGATGGATTCGCCACTGGCCTATCAAGGCTGAGCCCATCAGTGACGATGGTAGGGCCTCTGCAAGAACACAATTAAGAAGGGAAAACCCCCTGTGCCACAAAGGGCAGTAGTCAGCAGACAGGAGTGAGAGTATGTGAGAAAAACAACTCTGTAGACATCCAGGTCAGCAGAGGAGGTGGAGGTGCCCCAAGCACCACAGCAGAAATTCCCCTGCAAACTGTGGTGAAGATCATGGTGAAGCAGGCTGTGCCTGTGCAATCCATGTTGCAGCAGATATCCACCTATAGTCCATGGAGGACCCCACACTGGAGCAGCTGGATGCACCCAAAGGAGGCTGTTGCCCCCTGGGAAGCCTCCACTGGAGCAGGCTCCTAGCAAGACCTGTGGCACCACAGAGAGAGGAGACCATGCTGGAGCAGGTTTACTGTCAGGATTTGTGACCCCACAGGGATCCACACTAGAGCAGTCAGTTCCACACGGTGTAGTCCTTCAGGAAGGGAAACACACTGGAGCTGGAGGGACTCATGTTGGAGAAGTTTCTGGAGAACTATCTCCCATGGGAGGGACTCCACGCTGGAGCAGGGGAAGAGTGTGAGGGGTCATACTCCTGAGAAGGAAGGAGTAGCAGAAACAACGTGTGATGAACAGATCACAACCTCCATTCCTTGCCCACTTGCACCACTTGGGGGGAAGCAGCAGAGAAAAGAGGGAGTGAAGTCGAGCCTGGGAAGAAGGGACGGATAAAGGGAAGATGTTTTAAGATTTGGTTTTATTTTGCATTACCCTACTCTGATTTGATTGGTAATATATTGAAATTAATTTTCCTCAGTTGAGCCTGTTTTGCCCATGACAGTAATTGATGAGTGATCTCTACTTGTCCTTATCTCAATCCACAAGCCTTTTGTTATATTTTCCTCTTTCCCCTGTCCAGTTGAGAAGGGAATTGACAGAGTGGCTTTAGTGGGCACTTGGCCTCCAGCCAGGAACAACCCACCACAGCTACTGGATACATTATTCTGGTGAAAGGGGAGGCCTGAAATGTGAGACTACTTGTCATCTCTTCAGATTCAAAATAACAGCCAGAATTACAGATCAACATAACACTTTTACCCAGAGTTGAAACCAATAGGTGCTAACAAGGGAAAAGTAGCAGAGCAAGTTCCATCCAAGGAAGAAAGGCAGAAAATAAATGAAAAAGATGTGCTACTTTCAGAAAACTTCTGGATTGTTAAATTCATCACAATTATACTTTGCATGGTGCATGCTTGTGAAAATGTCTCCAACAACAAAAGCCAAAATTCCTCCAAAACTTGGTGTTCACACCTGAGTTCTAAGTGAGTCAATTAGTATGAAGCACATGTCGAGGAACCCCATAAGAATATAGAAAGCTATGACCAACATAGTTATTTATAGGAAAGCTCCTCAAACCTTTGGGTAAGGGGTGGAAGCTGCCATAAACAGATCTCTAAACCAATACGTTATGGCATGCTGACATTTGTCAGCAAGGTCTGGAAAAGGGAAAGGAACGTAAGGGTGTTAAAAGCTAAAGGTCAAATGGATCACTGTGCTTTGTGATTGGACTGCCCAAGTGAATAAAATTTAGCTTTCCCTGAACGCACGCAAATGTACATGATGTTCATCCTTCGTAATTTGTGATGATAAAAAGCAACCTACAAACATTCAGCTGTAAGACTTCAAAAGTAGGCTTCAAAATTAATATTTTCATAGGGGGCAGTGGGTGGCCTTACCATCCAAAGAAGTGTAAAACAAACTTAATCCATTTAAAAAAAAACCACCAAATCTTTTTGTTTGATTCTGGTGGCCAACACACAACTGCCCATAACTAAGCATTTGACTTTTCAGTGGTCAAAATGTTGCCTACCGGGGATGCAAGTAAACATGGGAGACAGTTGTAAAATCCCTGGAGGTGTTTAAAAGGCGGGTAGAGGAGTTTCTTATGGACATGGTTTAGTAAGGGGACATGTACGGTTGCATTTGATGATCCCAGAGGTCTTTTCCAACCAGATGATTCTATGATAATTTCAGCAAAACTACAGGCTGAAAAAAAACTGAAAAATACGGCTATAAAGTGCACCCTGGAGATGGGGGGAAAAGCAGACAGGTCCCAAAAAAGCATATGAATCCATGGCTATGTCCACAAGACCTGCCATACAGGTGAGACCATCACAGACGCATCTGAATTATCAAATTACTGGACAAGAGTCTGAATTGCTGCACATGCAGAGAAATGCCAAAGCAGTAATCTCCTTATCTAGATACAGTGGATAAGACTTCCAAGTAACACCTACTGATTTCAGATAGAGAGATCTGACTAACGAAGAGAGGTTGGTACTTCTAGGAAATCTCAGCCAGAGCACAAGTCTTCCCTGAGAATATTGGCCAGCACCCTTCATTTGTGAAGTGCCTGCAATGAAGTGCTACTGCAACTACAGGGCACAACTTTATCACAGACGCAAAAATCAAAACTAAAAGAAAGGCTCCCCATAGCTACCACTGTGTTAACAAATAACTCAATTTATAGTTTTTCATGCTGATTCAGAAAAATCCAACAGATGCAGAAGATATGAAAAGATGCAGGTGCCAAGATATAGGAAATTTTGAAGTGTTACATATAAATCATTTCTACTTTTGTACAACTTTTTTTGTCCTGAATGAGCAATTGTTTTTAAATTGCCAATTTAGCCCTAGTTTAGTAAAATTATACTAGTCACAGAACTACAGTATTACCTATGTTTAAATACCAAAAGACTAGTAAACTGATGAGCAAAACCAAAAAAACACCTAACCCTAGTAGGAAAAATGCACATCCTTAAAACAAACCTTTATTAAACATACACAAACATATACATGTGAACAAATGGAATTGACGCAATGAGACACGCGCGTGCAAGACTGACATTATAAAACAGGTTACTTATGAATCAAAGTAATTTCTAAGCATGGAAAATATTCTTGAAATCCTTCACGAATTTGTTTTAATTTTCTATTTACAGCAAGTTTTTAAAAGCAAGCATGAATTATAGCTACAACAAAATAGGGAGGTTTTTTTTGTTACAAAGCAGATTTAAAACTACAAAATTGCCAAACCAAGAATGTTTCCTCCTACTTATTTCCATATCTTTATATTCTGGGAAGCTCATTTGGAGACAGAGGGGGAGGCAAGCAGGAGAGACATTTTATGATCAGGCACCTGCTGAGGCCAATCACTCCCACAGCCCCGAGCAGTAAACCTCTTTTTGGCCCCTCAGCAGGAATCAGCCTCATGGCCAAAAGCCAAAGGCCTGCCTATGCCATCAGGAGATACTCAGGACGCTTTCTAATAAACATCAATAAAATCACCCAGCTAATACGAGATTTCAGTTTTGTTTGACAAAAAATAAATTTTTCTTTTGTTCTTGGTGCTTAAGGACCAGAATTCGAAAACTGCAAATATTGTTCTAATATACATTTCAAACAGAAATACATCAAAAGTAAGTCAGCTCTTGATCCAGGATGAACTTCAAAAGCAACACTATAAAAAGTAATTGCAGCATAGTTCTATAGTACTTCCAGGTTTCTAAAAGCAAACAGCCCCAAACACACCGTAATACAACTGTTTTCTTGAGCTATATTTTAGACAGCTTATTATTTTGTGTTGCAGTAACCAACATAAAAATAAAAAAGTAATAAAAATAACTTTTCCACTTTTACTCTCAATCTTTATGAGACAATTTAAAAGATCCTTTGCAGGGAAACTGCACGTGTGCACGTACATGCGCATCTGTCTGAATCAATGCAATGTGTAGCTTAATTTTTAATTTATATATAACCATCTACTTTTCTCACATAAGCAAGAAGAAAACTTGACAAGCTTTCTTCTTTGATCTGTCATTTTTTAGTTTTTATGCAGTAATAAATCTTAAATTGCAGTTATTCTTAAGGCAAAGGTATATTTGACAGAGACAGAAATTTCCTTTTATCTTTTCCACATACCTGACTTGAATCTATTCTACCTGCAACGAGCTTGTGTGATCACAACGACTCTCCCAAATAAACTGTTTCATACTCTGACGGTAAATAATGGTGCCCTCATCCCACAAACATCCTTCAATACCACCTACAACTTTCTCTCAGAAGGTAATTCATTGCTCCCAATTTAAATTTCCCTGGGCTATCTGAAATCCCTCAAGCTTGTTTTTTGCCCCTCAAGCAATTCTGTTAGGTGGTTAGCTACAACAACCCAGCTTAAAGACGTGCACAGTCAAGGCAGAAGTCTTTATATCATTGCCATTCTTGCCTCTCTTTTAGTTTAAATCTTTCCCTGTATTTAAACAAAAACACAAAACTCAACAAACCCACATACAGGAAAAACATTAGAGGAGAACTTTGCAGAATCCCAAAATAAGCAATTAGGCAACATCTCTTATTAAATAATGCTCTGCCTTTTCACACAGACATTCAAACCACAAGAGCTTTATCTCCCCACTGTTACACACTTTCTGTTAATATTTACACTCGTTACTACCTTGTTTATCGCTAGCCTTATTTCACCTGACCAAAGTACCACCTAGCACCAATTGCCAGTATTTTAACAGCGTGCTCCCAAATATACGCAGAGCTCAAAATATACTAGAAGCTACCCTTTGGTGAATCACTGCAAGCTTGGAGAAGCAGCCCTTTCTGTATTTTTGGAGAAAACAATTTTGCCCTAACACACGATGGGGGCACACTGCAGCTGCTCTGATTCCCTCACACGAATTGTGTGCATCCAACCTCAAGCCTGACAGGCAGCCCTAGCACAACGCAAACTGCAGAGGTGGCAGCAGGGCAGATTCAGGTCCCACACCTGAAAACCATGTGTAAATAGGGTATCTGTGCTCCAGCACACCCTCCCTAACCAAGTGGCTCACCAAAGCCTTTCCTCACCTCTTTCCCTACCAGGGAAAGAAGAAAAAATTCAACTTACATTCTCAATGTCCAACAGGTTAGGGACATTTGGGATCTAGCTTACCACTTCTGCATGAAAAAGGAGCCATGGGAGCACCTGCTCTTTGTGGCAAATATGCTTCCTCCGTGCTCAATGGAAACTGAGAGCTGTATCATATTCCTCACAGCCTTTACTACAGCAATATTATTCGCATAGCCAACAGATTAGCCATCCAGTCTCAATACTTGCTTCCAAATCAAGAATATACATGCCAATTTTAAAGTCCAGATCAAATTTATACAGCTGAGTTGTAAGAACCTTAATGCAGGGTTTGCAGTGGAAAGCGCTGACACAACCACCTATAAAAGGGGTTGTGAAGCAGTCCTGCAAATAAGCTGAACAGTTTCCCCAAACCAAGCAGGGATCAAGATTAGCTTAGGTCAAAAACTCCTTTTGATTACAGAGTATTTTGCTATTACTGCCTGGAAAATGTTCCCTCATCTCGCTTCCTGCATTCTCCCATAACTTTTTATTTTCCTTCTTTTTGTCTTCGTAACTTTTAAGGTGCTTCCAGACTGACCTACAAAGCTGTGATCAAAGGCATGCACAGCACACCAACAATAAGTAAAAATAACATGCAAGGAAAAAAGTATAAGACAAAGTACCAACCCACCATAATTCTCAGTCTGGCTGTGGACACCACCAGCAGGCATCACCCCAGCCCTGGCCAGAGAGCAACCTACGCCTCTCCTAGGTCTTCCAGTTTTGTTACATCCCTTTCCCTCCATGTGCAGCAGCTCCCTTGCTGCAGTGGCTGCAGCAGACCCAAGCCAGCCCTTCAACTCATCACAGCCCACCAGAAAATGACAGAGAGCGCCATTTTGCCAGTGAAGAACCCACAAAACCATCTCCTGCATTTCATTCTCAGTTCTGCTACTTATACTCAGCAGTAACCCTGACAACAATATGCAATTGTGACTTGTATCCTTGCAGTCCCACATTCAGAAATTATGTCAAACAAAACCTAACACAAAGTTTGAGTCTTCCCTCTAAACAAACACAGCTGAGCATGCCTGTGCGTTTACAGACTTTAGGAAAAAGTCACATGGTTTCAACCCTCTCTCTTTTCTTCTTAATATTTTTCTCTTACTGTATTTCAGTCCTTAATATTTATAAAATGCACTCCACAAAAAAAATTTAACTTGCTTTTGCCCTTTATGTAAATTGTCCACTCTGTCCACTCCTGCATGCACCAAATATGGAGCTATGCACCTACAGAGAAGCATGAGAGGACTCTGGCTGCTAAAAACAGAAGAAGCACCACATAATGTTAATTACTCTTACACACAACTGGGTTGATGCAGAAAATGATCCAAAAATATAAATTAAGCCTACAAAATAGAGTAGCCGCACAATGCATAGGCTTTTCATTCTTACAAGCTCTTTTATTTTTCAATCAACTAATACTAAACAGATCAGCTTCAACACCAGGGCAGCATAGCAGAAGCAGCAGCCCTCAGCTTCCCTCACTTGCCCCACAACAGGTTGTTAATAAGCAGCAACAGTTTCCACATGCTGATGCCACAAGGTTTATTAGCTGGTGTTATCTCTCACTCGTCACAGCTTGACTAATCATGGTTTCCTTTCTTTAATGTACTGACATACAAGTTAAAAGTGGGATTCAAAAGATTATTAAAATGAGCCAAAACTTACATTCACCTTGCATGAGGAATGAAGAAACTGCTCTGTGCAAGTGTACCTCTATTAGCATCTAAGAAGATTAAAAATCTGGTCTTGCTTTTCCAAGCCACTTCAAGCATTGAAGAGAATAAATAAGTAAAAGGATTGTCAACAATACAGGATGGGCAGTGGGTCCCCTGAAGACAACTGTTGCTCTGATTTGGAGAAGAAATAATGTCACAATGTCAAAAAAGAAGTTGTCAAAAGGACTAAAGCAAAATAATTCCGACATCATGGATAAAATAGTATTTGCAAAGACAGCATGGGCAATTCCAAAAAATATATGCTTTTTAAATGATGGAAAACTATTTACAGTCAAGTGCCAGAATGTCTGCAGATATTTAAGACCCTAAATTAATAGCTTTCACTAAGCCTTCTCCCAAGGAGCTCAGTCCTGTTCTCATTCTGCCAGCGTGCCTTAGAGTCCTATTTACTTTACCTGGCTTTCTTCTCTCTGAAGATTATTCTACTGTTCGGAGAGTTTACAGAACTAATCCAGATTTCTCCCTGAGAGACTATATGCCACTGGGTAAAAATTACTGCCTACTTAATTTATTGAAGAGACAGAAAGAGGAAATGGAATGATAATGTGGCTAGAAATGCAATATAAACTTTGTATGGCTGCTTTAGCTTTTGGAACCTGAAAGACTGTAGAGTCTTGCAGCTATAGGGTTGGTTTTGTTGGCTGACCTACAAAAATTTAATCCATAACCAAAGCAGGCAAATAATTGGGACAGCTAAGGAGGCACTACCTTAGGAGCCACATGATTTGCATCATAACAAAAGTTTAAGTGCCTGTCTCTTTTTGGATAAACAGTTTCGGAAGTTATTTAGTAAGTTTTATTGCTGGGGCCTCCTGAACGAACCCAAAACAAAGAAAAGTTAGTTTTCCCTAATCGAGTTCAAGTGTGAAGTGGCTAAAGGGCTGAGCTCAACTTCTTCCGAAGAAATTAATTTCTGAACTGAAAAGCCATACTTACTAAGAAGTCAGCAGTTCATATAATGGTGTACTTCCTCCCTTTTCAAACAGGATTATTTTCATTCATTTACAGATGATAAAATTAATTCCACTAACTGCACACTGATTGCCTTAATAACCTTAGCAGCTCAATATGTGTTTTGTAAGATTTTCATGGTCTACGATTTAGTCTCTCTTAACATGATATGCTCTTCCTGCATCAAATGTGATGCAATCACTTCATGCTTTACAGAACATATAATTTAGGAATACAAATAAAACAATATGTTATACTGTGTAAATTAAAGGTATTGACTTTTTTGCCTTGGAGTCCCTCTCACAGGAAAAATAAGAGCCTGGTACAGGCAGTGAGAAGGAAATGCAACTAATGGAGCAGTGCCACCCGTGAAAGCAAAGCAGACAAGAGAATTAAGTGGGGAAGCATGAACCAAAAACTCATCTGACAAAAACTAGGAGCCAGTGGCCAAGAAACCACTACTACAAATTGCATCCTTCATGATACACCAGTCGATGTTTCACTTTCTCCTAACAAGAAACAAACCAGGCATGCACAAACATGCAGGAAATAACCGGCTTGCTTCAAAGAATTGAGATAATTATAAGCTGCACCACATAAATAAAGAGGAAAATGGAGGCAAGTTCAGGCACTGCCAGTATTGTTTATTGGTACAACTCATCTACTCAGGGAGCACAGCTCACCTGAATGTCATCCCAAACTGGCACTCAGCAAAAGCTGCAGCAGAAATCAACTTTTATGGTGAAACCAAAGTGCAGCAATGAGAGCCCACCACATCTACTCCCCACAGAAAGTTTTGCCACATGTAGGAGTCACATTTAAAAAAAATAAAAATAAAAAGAACACATTCTGTTAGCATTGTATCTGGCAGCTGAAAAGGCTGAGGGCTCAAAGCTGCACTTCAGCAAGATCTTCTTCGAGCACCTCTCAGCACCCAAGGAAAGAGTGCAGATGAAATGCATGGAAGTGCAGAAGCTTCTCCAACTCAACCATGCTCCGTCAATAGAGAGTTAATATTTTAAATATAAAGGTACTAATGTTTATGGTATGTTTCTTGGTAATGTGGAAGAAAAAGGCAACTTTAAACATGAGAAAGTAGACAACTCAACTCAGATGAATAAGCATACTCTGAAGTGCATGGAAAGTAACAATTAAACCAATTATGGCTGATACACTGATGTGTTGAGACCTACTCCAGGTAAAAGAAAGTCCTATATGTAAGCGTCTTTATTCAACGCAATGGAGAGAACATGACTCAAGATTAGTCCAACACAAACTCCTAGTAAAAAGAAAAAAAAGACAAATAGGAGACATTAGTAAATTATAGTGGATATCTTGCCTTTTCTATGCCAAGGGAATATTACAGCAGACATTTGTTCTAAGCGAGACACTTACTAAAACCGCAAAGTGTAAAATATTGCAAAAAAAAGTCCAATAAAAAACCCTCAGAAAACAAGAAACATATTTTTATGTTGCACATATTTTAATAAATTCACACCAGCTGTTTTTAGCCAAGACCAAAATCTTCATCACAAGCTAATAAAGCTCATGAAAATACATAACAATTTCATATTTAATTTTCCATTTATGAATTACATATCTATATGTACACACTCCACACTGTTTTAGTTTACTTGACTTTAAACATCACTTTTACATGATTTGTTTATTCAGTTCGAGGTGTGGGAGTTTTATACATACATTTACACTGAATATGTTACTGGAGACGGTGTTACACATATATGCATTAAGTAAATATTTACATTAAAATTTATTTTATTTAGACATGCGTGTGCATAAAAAGGCATTTGTTCTCTCTGTTGGGGACCTGTATGAGAAGACCGTGTGAAGATTAGTAGCATTTTTTTTAGCCAGTATGTGACAAATGTACTTTTCCAGAGAAAATACGAAGCTAATCAGGACAAATGCTCTGACTCCAAAATGAAGACCCTCTTTTTAAATGTTTGCCTTACCATTTGATCACCAAATGCATTGCAGACATTTAAGATAATATAAAGCCATGTCAAACTTCCCTACTAAAGCTCCAGGGAAGAAAATGGTAGTGTACTTGTTGCCACTATGAACTTGGTCTAAACTTCTTGCTGCTTTATTTTAAGTCTTCTGCTGCTGACAGTTCCATTGTAACTGCTAATCATAAGAACCTAAATTTCGAGTTACACTGCAACATGTTTTTTCTTACTTGGCTATCTAGATATCCAAAAGTTACACACACACAAGTAAACAATGAATAAGGCTGGCTATCAAATACCTCTGGAAAACAAATGAGGAAAACTCAACCCTTCAAATTTACTCCCTGTAACAGTCTATCACTTGCTTTCAGCATAGCTTTCAGTATCCGTCCATTCAAAGCCTGGACTTGCAGAGGAATCCTGTAAAAGAGTAGTCATATTACCTCTCTGTGACTTTTTTTTTTTTTTTTACTTTTTTTTCTGCACATTTCCCTTTGCATGTCATGATCTCTGAGCTCCACACCACCAAAACTAAAATCAGGACATTTCAAAATTAAGACACAGAAAAAGAACTCCACTCTAAATACTCATTATAAACTCTACTTCATTATCACATCTAAGGAAATACAAGTTTAAATCATTTACAGTCTTAAACTTTAGGACTAAATGCATTCTTAAAAAAAACCAAACAAAGCTAGGAAACAATTCCAGGTTAAACAGTGCAACACAAAACCACAATATCCATCCATTTCTCCAGTTTGATGCAAGACAGATGGTATGGAAAGCCTGAAGGCTGGGGGTTTGCCTTTTTGTTATTGCTGATAACAGCACAAAATATTGATCCCTCACATGAGTCACTGACCTCCCACGATATACGCTCTCCTCAGTCTCCAAGACCTACATACAACCTCTTGAATGCCTCCAGAGCTATTAAAGAATAAAAGCCTGACCATCACATAAGCAGGAAGCTTTTGAGAAACATTATGACAAAGCCTACCCTCTACCTGCTAAATCTGTGCAATCTCTTTGTAAGCGTGTCACTTCAGGCTTTTTCACCAAGTACTCAACAGCAATAAAGATTTTCACTGCAGGAAAACTCATGCTAGGTTTCGAATAATTCCTAGAAGTAAACGTATTACTTATAGAACTGCTAGAAGTAAGCCTTTGTAAGAATTTTGTAAATAAGTAAATAAAAATCAGTACTTAAATTGTATTTTTTATTTCACTTTTGCTGGAAATCTGCATCAACTATACCAAATGAAGAGCAAAGGTTTTGGTCCTTATAATAATGTCCTTTTTGACCACTATTTTGGTGACAGCCAGGATGACTTGTTCTTTCTGTCCCACTGTACTACCCTGAAAATTACTGAATTTTTGTATACCTTAAATTTGTGTAGGCCACTCACAAGCAAGGCTCCAGTGAAAGCTAGGAGTGTGAGTGATTACATTCCCTTTGGCAAAAGAAAGACAGGAAAGATAAACTAAAAGGTATTCAGAATAAATCATCAAGGATGTTTACTGCTGACGGCTTATCTTCAAAAGAGATTTTCCGTATCAGTCTGAATCCAACAAAAACTATACAACTAACTTACCTTCTCAAAAGCAATGAAAATCTCTTCATCTAGAGAAAGAAAGAAGAGAGAATATCCAAGAAATATCTTGGAAAGTGGGGCAGAATAACTGTCTTGGCAGCGTTACTCTGCCTTTACACTTCTTCCTGCTTGGAGGTTACTACAACTCGGACTGTTAGCAAGGCCAGCAGCACCATGCAGGAGATGTCAGTGCCTGTTGTCCAGCAAAGTAAGCCTTCACTGCAAACCTCTGCAGCATCTGCTCCTACCCTACAGCTAACAGTAAGATGCATTCATCAGCTTTGACTAACGTCCAAACATTCAAAACCATGATTTAACAAGACACATAAGCACTGAACTCAGTGAGACACAACACTTTGTTGAACAGTGGTGCATTGAACGATTGCTCTCTAGGTCAAAAGAAACCAACTTTTAGATGCAAAATTTGGTCTGCAGGGAGGAAGCCAACCAAGCAAAATCACTGCCATATACTGAGGTGAGACAAGGATATAAACTGTTTCCAAAGTTGCTGAGGGTCCACCTTCAGTTTATAAACAAAAAGCTAGAAATTTTTCAGTCCTGCCTGTTCCCCTACTCCCCAAACATCACCAAGCAGGATAAGATGCGTTATTCAAAGGCCATCAAAGAATCAGCCTGGCCACTGGAGCCAGAAGGGCCCAAAGGCTTCCCACCCAAGATCACCATTCAAGGCACACCTTATCAATCACCAAACAGCAACAGCATCCCTAGTCCTGCTTTTGCAGGTAGAAGGTACAAATAACCACATGCATGGAAGCAGAAAGCGAGAATTAACATGCAGACAGTGACCTTTGGCAAGCAAGGTCCTCACATCATACGAGCTGGTGATATCAAGGGTCACATCGCTCCAATTATAAAATGCATCATTTGCAAATTTACTGCCTGTTTAACAACCTGTTTCAGGGGGAAGTTTTTTCCTCATAAATGTATCATTTTTATTTAACCAGTTTCTAAAAACCAAACAGTGTGACAATCAAAAAGCTACAGAAGGATGCAAGCTCTTCACACAGCCATCCATCATGCTTTCCTGAAACTAAGAACTTCATACATTTCACCCTGGCTACCTACGAGAAGGCATCAGATATCTTAAAATTACACAATCTACCAGAGGCAGACCCTGGATTTACAGCACACATTGCTGAGTGGCTCTTACAGAGACTGAGCAGTCTGGAAGCATTTCATACCTCTTGCTAGTGTTCAGTTACAGCCCATACTTCTAATCCGCTAAAAGGTTTGCTTTTCCAGGGAGCACAGGGATGTTTTCTCTCCCTTCTAAGATGCTAGATTTAAATGGCAACTTAACATAACATCCCAAGTATGGTGAGGTATGTTGAGAATATAGCATATTCATACACTAATAACGAGCACTTTGTGACAAGAACTTTGAAGAAAGGCATTAACACGGACATAGTTACAAAAATATTAATATCTACCCTTACTTAAATTTGATGTTGGTATTGGTTTAGTATGCATAAATTCCTAGTTTGAAGGTAACCTAGAAAAATCACATGCCACCTAACCTCCTACTAATATCAGTCTTGCAAATGGTTATAGTGAAAAATGAATCCTGAAGAAGAAAGGCCTGCAATATAGTTAGAGATGCTCTTTCTTTTTCCTCCAGCTTTCTGGTAAGATTGTCCTTAGGGCACTAACTAAGGAAGGATGCAATACCTTTTTGTAAACCATAGTATTCTGATCTCTGTGCATTATGCTACAAGCTACCAATTCAAACAATAGTCATGAGGGCATAAGAACTAAAGAAAGAGGTGAACATCTTCCACAATCTCTTCTTGACCAAAAATGAAGAATACTCTAAAAAAGTTACTAAAAGTTACTAAAAAAGTTCAACAGGGCAAATATTTCACCTAACATAAAATACAGCTTCTTGCAGAAGAGACTTATTATCCAAATCTTCTCACAGATTACTAAGCCACGTTTTGCACTACTTTTTGAGTGCAGAGATGGAGAACAAAAGCAAACCATACAATGAATAGAAAATGAATAATGCTGGAAACCTTGGGACTAAAATATCTTCTCAGAAACATACCTTCCTTCCCACTCAGAAACAAGGTGAAGCGAAAACTAGGTTAGCACAGCTTTATAGGTTTTTCTCTTTTCCAGTTCTCTCCAGGACACCTGTGACTTACCAGGGCTATTAGGTCAAACAAAGACACTGAACTTCCTTCTTACAATACGTATATTACTTTGAAAGTGAACTGGTATTCAGTTCCTCACCACAAGAAAACTCAAGCACTTGACAGTCTCCCTTTGAAGGATTTGAGGGAGTAAATCATTACAGAAATAACGGAGTGCACAGGTCTGAGCATCCTCCATGAGGCCGCGAGGCCAAACTGCAGATTTCTGCAGAGAACTCTAGTTGATGTTATGCAAAGTTTAGACCAGATATTAACAAAGCACTTGGGTGACAACACGCCCTTACAGATCTGATACTTAACCCTGCCCCTACAATGCAAGACCCCTCCAAACCTCTGTACCTCACACCATAGTCTAGAGACAGTGACTGCATTAATAACTGCAGTTCTAAAGAGACTGATACAAAAGGCTCAGTGCTCACACCAGTAAAGCAGGAGGCAACACGGCCTCCTTCAGAGATAGTATGTTGCTGCACATAGTCTCAAAGACTGGGAAATAGCAGCATCTAAATCAGGACTTGCAGGGAGCAGAAGGGGAGAAATCAGAGTCTTGCAACAGTTTCAAAATAAATGCATTAATATAGTAAGCAGATACCGAGGATGACTGATATGGGTCCTTCAGCAACCTCATTAGGATGCTCATTGACAGGAGTAGCAGTAACAGGGCCAGTCCTACCCTCTCTTGTCTGTATGAGCATGTGTGTCAGCTTCCAACATTACAGCTACTGTAAGAAGTCACTTATGCAGCAACTAATGGATATTTTAGCGTGACCAAGAGTTGCTGGCCAAATGCAATCCCGTGTCAGAGTCACAAAAATAATTCCCATCTCACATTAAGACCCGACACATGGTGTTTTCAAAGTCTCTGTTCCAGGTGTTTGCCCCACTAACTCCCAGATGCAAACGGCATCCCCAAGAGAGTAGCCTTCCCAAGGCGACAGGTCCTCATTCATCCACTGGAGCCAGCAGCCCAACCATTCTCGATGCCTCTACATATTTAGCCACTCCAGAGCACCTGGAGAACTGCAGTCTCCCATTTATAGGAACTTCTTGCTAACATAAATTCACAAGCATTTAATTACCTCTGAAGTGCTTCTCTCATATCAATTAAACAAACTAAAAGGTGCCAAGGGAAAGACCAGTACTGACAGTGCCATATTCTGCAGGAATAACTCATATTGAAGGGTGATAAACAATGCTGCAGAAGTTACATTTCAAGCTCTTCAGGTCCATAGACAAACTGAGTTCACTCCTTCAACCCACAGCACTTAACTGGAATGAGGAAGCTCAAGCCTTCATGAACTGAAAGCACATAAAATTCAAATGAAAAAGACAGCAGCACAAAATGTGTACCATGGGAGAACATTTCTTCCTCATTCCTATTAAATGCTTAAACCAGAACATGATCTTTCTTTTTCTTCCAGACTAGACCAAGATACTAATGCAAAGTAAAAAAAAAAAAAAATAAAAAAATACTAACAGGCATATGAAAATCTTGGAGCAGCTCAAAGTTTGCATTCAAATATCAATATGTACAGTGATTAACCTGCCAGAGGTTACACCAGGCCTCCCCACTTTGGTTGCATGCACTTCCTAAACTCTAGCCACAGCATCTGCTGAACATAAAATAGCTGTCATTTCTCCCTGTTGCAGAGAAGACCCAGGCAAGCTGGTTTTCATCATCCTGAGGAGTCCAAGACTGATGTGGCAACTCAACAGCAGAAGGGACAAGCTGGAACAACAGCAATCATGTACAATCTGCCAGAAAATAAAATAACTTGTCACATTCAGAGTTAGCTAATTACAGCTCAGAGAAGAGAGGGCAACACAGATCACTGTAAATAAGAGGGTGAATAGAAGATAAAGAAAAGTAAAGTATTAGAGAAAACAAATATTCGTTAAGTGAAGTGCTACCAGTCAGATATGCTGCCCAGCATCTCCCTCTGCATCATCAAATCTAACACAGGTCAGTAACAAGTGAAAGTTAATTTCCCAGCACAAGTGGGGAAACTCTTATGCTCCTGGGGCAGGACCAGGAAAACCTCACCGAAAGCAAACAAGAATGTGCTCTAACCTCCAGTTTATATAATTAAGCTTGACACTTTAATAACACAATGCCCTGCAGTTACAGGTAGTTCTCCTGAAACCCAAGTTTTTAGCATACATATATCCCTGACACTAATTGAAAAGCTGATGGTATTATCCAGTAAAAATGAAGACAAAGTATTTTTTTCTGCTCTTTTAGCATAGCATGCAAATAGATAAGCAGTGGCAGTAGCATGGAGTCTGGGAGTGGTATAATAGGCTCAGGGGCATGGGCGGTTGAGGCAATACTAATTTAGGTCAGTGCTTAAGACTGTGCCTTCCTACTCAAGGTTATTGGAGATGGGGCTGAGGAACTCTGAGACATAAAGGCAACACTTGCATTGCCATTTCTGGTTGGTTTTTTTTGGTTTAGTACAATTAAATACTTTTAAATACTGGTTTTGAATTTTTAAGTACCATCCAGTTAAAACATTTCAGTATGGTTGGCCAAAAAGATAGTTTTGGTCAAAAATTGTTTCCCCTGTATGAAACATCTGGAAGTAAAAATAACATCACTTTAGCTTAACTGAGTGCTACCAAAGACAACAGGGTGGTAAGAAAAAGGAATGAAAAGCCTCACAGTCATTTACCTACAGACAGACAGACAAGAGCTTTGTCTCCAATGTTGTCACTTTAATTTGGCTTTAAATAATGAAACAAAGTCTGATTTAAAAAGAAATCGAAGAGCAAGAGACAGAGACAGAGGAAAGCCTCCAAAATGAACACACGTGCCCCAGGGCCTATATGTTGAATGGCGAGCTCCAACTGTGGTGTGCACTGCTCAACAAGGGTCTAAACTTTCATCTAGTACTCGGGGGCAATGAATGCAAGTTATTTAAAGCCATGGCACATCAAGCTTGCACGTCACTGTAATAGACTGCCTATAGATTACATTACAGCTCTGCTTTATAATGAACCTTTAACTTATCTCCAGCTCTCTGGTGAAGGGGAGCAGACAGAAGACCACAGCTTTAGAGGTTTAAGAATTACGGGATTTCTTAATGCTTCTGCCAAATCCAAATGTGCAGAAGTATCACATGGCAGTAAAAAAAGCCATAGGTGCTTGGCAAAGGGTCTAACTGAACAGAAATAAAATTTACAATGAATAAGTGAAAAAACTGAGCTTGCCATTGAATTTAACTATGAATTACGGACTCCCCATCTGATTTAGAACTTCAGTCTTGAATGAAGTTTTGTAACTGTGAACAGAAGCCCCATTTTAATGCAGAAATAAGAAAAGCATCCAGGTATCCACCTGAACTCTACTTAGCACAAAACGAAGAGCTCGTGCTTTCCCAAGCCCAGCCTCAGCCAATGATACAAGAAAATGCAGGATGGCAGGAGAGGTAGGGCAGGGAGAGCACCAGCACTGTGCCAGGAGTGCTGGGGTCACCCGTACCAGCAGCATGCACATAAATCCAGGTCAGGCAGGATGGTAGGATGAGGGACAGGATGTCTCATAGCAATGGCATTACAGCACATAAACTTCACTTTAAAGGGCAACATGAAACCAGAACAAAATACCAAAACATTGCAGACCACTGGTGGTAGACAACAAACACCGTGCTTCCATCAGGTATATGTATGATATATCAAAGGTAGAAAAGTAAAAGGGGACTTTTGCCACTCATGTGCAAGTGGTATTTAATTTGACAATTAAACTCATTACTCCCTGTTTGAGACCTCAATGAGAGAAGAGGCTTGAGAATACACAAGACAGGTTGGTTTTCACAGTATATTTAAGTACAATTTAGTAATCACCGTTTTTTGTGATGCAGATAGGTAGAAGAGGGGTCAGACCAAAGTAAAGTGCTGCATGAATGAAGCTGCTCTACAGGACGTGGCCTGAGTTACACTTTCCCCCTCCCCAGGAATGTGCCAGCACAGATACTGCTTTTTTTGGAAGCAAGTTTTTGATCCCAGACCAAGGACTGTGGTGGGTGCTTGCAGAGACCATATCTGCCCCAAACCGAGCAACTCTGCCTTAAAAAAAAACAAAACAAACACCAATAAAACCCAATCCCAAACCACCACCAACACTAAAAGATCAGACACATACCCCCCTCACAAATCTTCAGAAATAATATAAATATAAATAATATAAATTTATACTTCTCATGAAGATTTTGGATGTAGTGCCACGCTGTAAATTTTTTAAAGGCATTACCCCTGCAGACATTTGTTACCACCTCCATTTCAGGGCTGGTATGCATCAATAAAACGCTGTACTAAGGAAACTATTGCTGATTTCTCCTTCAGCCTTGCATGACAGCTTTCCAGTGCCTGCTGGCAGCATGTCAGCTTGTACTTTGAACAAAAAACTCAGTGTTGCAACATCCCTCTTCATCGTTCTGCAGCACTAAAATAAAACACGCAAAGATACATGCACATACACATTTCTGATGTCTACATTAAAGCATAATAAATATAAAAGCCTACTTATGTCAACACAAGTCTATTTAATCCATGCAGTAACTTACAGATCAGCTTTTGAAGAACTTCAAGACATTCTTGACAGAAGAAAATTGTGTCCTAAATAATAAATTTTCTAAGTCCATTAATAACTCAAAATATTTTCTAAGGAGAATCAATGTAATTTTTCCATGAATTGCTAATGAAGAAGAGCTTGTCAAAAGACACCACCTCATCCTTCCCTCAAGGGTGTGGCCGTATGTATTTTGGTCCATGCACAGTTTTATTAATGTTTTTGTAGTCTGGCTCAAATGATTTCAGTTTTTTTTTTCCAGTGTGAAAATATTTGAGGTCTGAGGAAAGCTTCACGTCTAAGAATAACTGGAGGAGAGGAGACAAGAGAAGAAACAAATTACAGTTTCAGCAGCATTCAAAACCATATGTGAAATGGGAGGGCAAGGCACATTCCAGACAGCCAGCACGGCTTCACCAATGGCAAGTCCTTCCTGACCAACCTGGTGGCTTTCTACAATGGGTTGACCACACTGGTGGACACAGGAAAAGCAATGGATGTAATCTGCCTGGACTTCTGTAAAGCCTTTGACACGGTCCCCCACAGCATCGTTCTCTCTAAATTGGGGAATTTGATTTGATAGATGGACTGTTCAGTGGATCAGGAATTAATTGGATGGTCACTTCCAGAAAGTAGTTGTCAACAGCTCGATATCCAGATGGAGATCCATGACAAGTGGTGTCCTTCAGGGGTCCATACTGGGATCAGTGCTGTTTAATATTTTCATTGATGATAGAGACTGAGATCGAGTTCACCCTCAGCAAGTTTGCAGATGACACCAAGCTGAGTGGAGCAGTTGTCACATCAGGAGGATGGGATGTCATCCAGAGGAACCTGGAGAAAAGAAGGCTCCAGGGAGACCTTATAGTGGCCTTCCAGTACGTGAGGGGGCTACAGGAAAGCTAGGGAGGGACTTTTTTAAAAGGGCAAGTAGTGATAGGACGAAGAGGAATGGCTTAAAATTGGAAGGGGGAAGATTTAGATTAGACATTAGGAAGAAATCCTTCATGATGAGGTTGGTGAGACATTGGAACAGGTTGCCTAGGGAAGCTGTGGATGCCCCCTTCCTGGAAGCGTTCAAGGACAGGGTCTAGGGGCCTTGATCAGCCTGGTCTGGTGTGAGGTGTCCCTGTCCATGGCAGGGTTGGAACTGGATGATCTTTAAGAACCCTTCAAACCCAAACCATCTGGACTCTATTTGCAAGGATAAAACCACCTTCTAATTTCAGTTTTGCTACTGGGGGATAGGGTAGCCTTCAAGCACGAGAGGAGAAGGGAGAGTAAAGAAAAACGTGACTTTAGTAGAGAAAAATCTTACTGAGTAAAAATCAGCAAAATACTGAAGCTCTGGGCATGTTTTTAAAAAAACAAACAATTAAAGCCACGGAAACCTCTAGACAAGATTCTCTATCTGCTATCAGAAAAGGAGGTTTGCTTACTTTTACTCCAGGCACTATCATCACTACAGAGCCCATACAGAGCTGGTGGTTGGACCTCCAATCAGCATTTCAGCATTTCTTGCAGCTCCATCTCCAAAAAAGCCTTTTGTATCACAGCAAGTCTGGCACACTGAGAAAACTGTAACTGGAATTTGCTGAATTGAACTACTTATGCCTCTATAGTTAGTATTATTAAGTGACCAAATGGAGGAGTAGAAGGTAAAATCATTACGGTGATTGCTTTCAGTAGGCCACTGCTACAGACCATATAGATGGATCCCAATACATGGGCATCCAAGAGCTCAAAATTCAGCACCTGCTCTACATATTAAAGCACAATGGGAAGTTGACTAGATCAGGTATTTGTCCATAAACATAAAATTTCTCACAGAGCCTGAAGAAACATAAAATATTCACTCAACGGCAAAATCAGTCTTCACTTGTCTGTAGGTTTCTGAAGCCAAAACACATTAATAGAAGTGAGGGAAATTATCTTGAAAACAAAGGTTCTATTCATCACTTATTAAAATATTCATTTACTAGCATCAAAATGCATTTTAACATGTGGAAAAAAACCAGACTGTCTAAGCTTTATCTTATTCTAAGCCTTAACTCTTTGTAGGCAGCCTTCTGTTCCACCAGGTAATTTATTAAACTCTGCAAAAATATACAAGAAATATCAACAGCATTGCAACAAATACATGAAGTGAAGCATTTTTCCAAGTTTCACTTCAGATTTTGTTTCAGATTTGAGGTAAATTCCCTTCCGTGATATTGCACCATCCCATTGCACCATTCCATGATATTGCAGCTAATTAGCTGCAGCACGCAAGTCTGGGTTGTTCTAGAAAGCACCCCAAGAAGCTTGGGGATGAGGAAGCACTATAGTGGAGTTCTGCAACACAGCAGAGACAGAAAGCATGAGTTCCATACCAGAGAAAACACACAGGAAATGCTCAAGTAAATTACTGTCCGGGTGAGCCAAAGGAGGAAAGTTCAGGGAGCATTAACATCTTCTATCTAATGAAAAACAGACTAGAAAAGGTATGGGAAACAGATTTGTCAGTATACAGCTTTCCACACATATCCAGCTGCCAGAAATGCTAAGCGGCACAACTGAAAAAGGAGGCATCATGTCAGCTATCATTTTCCTGTATATAGAAAGTGAACCAAATGAAGAAAGGAAAAGATATTAAGGCTAGAGTTTCACTTAAGGGCAACAAATTAATCCAATTTTTTTCCACAATGTGTTAGTTAAAACCTCAAAAGCTAGTTTAACTTACAATATAAAGCCCATTCTTGCATTGAAAATTAATTTTCAAGCTAAATATGTTCAGATTGCAGATGGTCAATTGAAATTATGCCTTGGTAACAACTGTGAAGAACTGTGCTTACACATTTGTTATGTTCTGGTCTCAGTTACCTTGTTTGAAACAACAGCATATGGAGACATAAGGTACATATCGTAAACATCATGCGTTCTCCTCTGCAGGAAGAGTTTACCTATATTACAATCCAATACAATTTACAATGGCTGGACCCAACCCAGATATTTATGCAACATGATACAGATCTTTTCCATACCTTCTTCCAACATCTTTATGGTTTGTGCCTTTTAAAAGTATTACAAATTTACAAATCAAGCAATGTACTTCCTACACAACTTCAAGAGAGGTTCAGGTTACTGTCATCTGCTTATCTGCTTATTCCGAGATTTCCTTGGGATCTTGCCTGCCATGCTCCATTCCCTGCCTCCAAAGATTTCTCATACATATACTTGTTAAAACAGCAGCAAACACAACAAGCAAAGAAGCCTTCTAGAATAATATGCTTTTTTCACTAGCTAAAATCTCAGCTCCCCCAGATCAGACGAAACCAGTGAAGATAGTCCAAGAATTCTTGAAGGACAAAGCAACACCAAAGCTTTATTTGTTAAATGGCTTATTCCACATAGCACAGCAGTCTGGGTTCAGCATACTCATGATGGACAAGTTACAGAAGTAAATGCATGTATTTATCCTCCATCTTTTTCATCTGGATATACTGCAAGCAGAAGAGACCAACTACCCACTGCTTTCTATCCACAGCACTCGACCTCATTATTTCACCACTGCACAAAACAAGGAACAGGGTAGCATGTTCATACCTACATATCTGGTAATCAGAGAAAGCAAATAAGGAGTTCAGTTCTCATTTTAAAGCATGGAGGGACCTTGCTCAGCATTCCTGGCAAGTCATGTCTGAGAAACTCATGTGGCCAACGCTCCCAGCCAGCCACTCCTCCCCATGTCACAAGGAGGTGACCCCATGGCATGGAGGGTGATGTGCCAGCTTCTCGCCTGCAGCACACCACCTCCCAGTGTCCAATGAAGACATGAATGTCCAACGAATTCCTGCTCACCTCTGCTGAAACCCCTCTTCTCCCTTTAACGCTTTGGGTTTGTGGCAACTTGCAATGCCTCATGAAAACTAACAGAAAAATACTTCTCCTATTTGCCAGAGAAGAATTCATTTATGACTTGGCTGAAGCAGTTTTCAGGGCACAGAGGGCTTCCTGGCAGGCAGGAAGAATTATTCAAATCCCACTTGATTTTCCCCTGCTCTTTCTTTCGCTTTGTCTGTGCAGCCACCACAAGCTGGAGCCACGACTAATAAAGTCACCTTGCCATACTTCTTTTCCTAACAGGGTCAAATTCTACTACACATGCTATGCACTGATTATTCCTGAAGATCTCCAGCAAGGCTGCCGCTCTGAAATTCACTTTCCTCTACTACACATACATGAAATAGCATACACTGTGACTTGACTATAGGAGCTAGTGCTGTCACCTTCATGCATTCAAAACACTAGTCAGACCCTAGAAATGAGTATTTTTAATCTCACAGTTTTAATGCCAAGACATATTCTGAGGTTTCAGTAGGTTTTTCAATTTACTTTTCTTGATTCTTCAATACAACATTGAGGAATTATCTTCATGATTTAAACTGAATCCAGATTTTGATACAAGCACATCAATACAAAAATCACTGGGAGTTCAACAGCACACACTTCCCCACACTGCTCTCCTCCCAAAAGTTCACAGTTACTGTGACACTGGAGAACAGGACCAGCAACAGTAACTCTGAGTTTTTCTATAATTTCCACTGGACAAATCTTCCCATGGACCTCCTCCTGGAAGGGCTGCTTTAAGCATACCACTCCTTCAGACAGAAAGACAACAAAAGAGGTCAAGGACAGCTATGGGTGGTCCTGAGTGATGTTCAATTAGAGTTACTGGTGAGGGTCTGAAAGCACTTCCTCCTCTTTATGGGTCACCTGACAAAACAATCTCAGCTCTATTGTAGTGCTTCGTGGCTCCTCTGCTCAGATTTTGGCTCCATTTTAGCTCAAGCCTTTCAACAACTCAATCTTTACTCTTCCAGTGTGAAGAAAATGGATAGGGATGACCAAAGTGATTTCTTGGGTGATTTTTAACCAACACTTTGCATTTAAACAGCATTTATTGCTGAACAGAGGTGGCTGCTACTTACTCTACAAAGCAGTCTAGCTCTGTCGCATTGTAGCCGCCTCATGGGCAAGTGAAACATACACCCTTCGCCTGCTCCTGAATGAGAACGGCCTGAACGGGCTTGAGGGAGGAAAGCTGCTACCTTTGCCAGGAAGCTTGGAGAGCAGCAGGGATCTTGTGGTAGGCTCCAAAAGACAGCCCTGTGCACGGGGCAGCAAGAAACTGAAATACATCACTGAGCTTACATGCCCAGGGTGGTCACACATCTGTCAGGAGACTGACAGCCAGAAGCCACCTCTAGACCCATCTCACCACCTCCCATGGTAACACCAACTGTAGCGTTTTCCCTGAAGAAGCCACCAGTTCTTCTTGGAATGGCAATACAAAGTGTGCCCATGCTGCTTATGTCATCTATGCTTGTTCAGGAATCCAGCGGTACCCAAGTGCTCTCTGCTGCATAAAAGATGGTCAAGTATTCCCTGCAATTGTATCAGTAAAGCTGCCACACAGCTTTGCTTTCTGATTAAAAAGAAACCCCAAATCCTGTTAAAGCCACAAATAATAATGGCTTCAGAATGGCATTTCCCTTAAATGATAACTAACAGCAAAAACATTTGGTAGACTTCTTTCAGGAGTGAGACAGATGTTCTCAGGCTAAAGAAACCAAGGGGCAGAAAAAAATCCCAAAGGCAATACAAATTGTGTTCTCGCAAAACTACTTTCCCCTTTATGCTACAAGAAAAATAGGTGACAAATTGAAAAATTCAAACGTATTTGGCATAAACTCAAAAAATGACACTAGAAAACCAAGTCTGATTTCAGCAATTAGCAATCTTAAATGCTGAAGTGAGGTACTTCCTAACTCATAATACCCATTGTTATGCATTATGTTTCCCAGAATTGACAGTAATATTACAAATAATGTCATTGCATCCAAGTCTAACCTACTTCCATTCCACCCCTCTAAAGCATATGTTTCCCTGAAGCACAGCAGTTACTCATTCCACAAAGCTTATCTTTATACCGTTATTCTGGATAACATTTTTCTTCATGAGGAATCCCTTTTTTTGAGGTTCCACCTCCACCTAGTCACACGGGAATTTCTTCCAAGGAAATCAGTCCATGCTGTAGGATAAAGGCTGACTTGTACTAGATAATCATCATCAGAGCAAAGCAGGACAGAAGAACCTCCATAAAATCTTGTTTGGTACCCTGGGGATATGTTCTTTGCTAAAGAGAGCAATAGAAGTCAGAGCAAGAATGGGGCAATTACCAAGCCTACCGTACAGGCATAGATTAGGATATGCAGTAAAATCAAGTATAAAGTTGCATACAGAACAAATGAGTGACAGAGGATGCATTTGGAGTTACCAGAAGCACTCAGGTGCACTCCATCCTGTTGATGAGGTCAGGAATCAGTTGACATCATGTACTTAGACCCATCTGTCTTCATCAACACACCAAAAGTGTGCCTTACACTTGCAAGGAGGAAGCAGGGGGGAAAAAAACCCAGCAGCTTGGCCTTCTCCAACAGAAGGAGGTTGCAAGGTAAAGTGTCAACACAGACTGGTTTGCCCTAAATCCTTACTCTGACTGCTGTAATCAGTTTCCTGTGAGCAATTTCCAGTTATTTAATCCCACACCATCCAGGACAGAGTTATAAACTGATATAGTCTGTCAGCTGCAACAGCAGCAGTTTTCATCAGGTCAAGTATCAAAACAAATTCATGTCATTTGAAGTTTTAATAATCAGCAGTTTCTACGTTTTAAAGTTCAAGTGCAGATGTGCTAATGAAAGAAAATACTCTCACAGAGAAGCTACTCACTCGCTAGAGAGTATCACATTGCCTCTGACATAATAGGGATACTTTTATCCAGAGAGATATTGTAAGAATTCAAGTCTGAGATTTAAGTGCACACCTCAAAGAAGCCACCTTTAGGTTTTCACACTGAAAGTGATTTGTATTTCTAGACATACACAAAATACATTCTTTCAGTCAAAAAACCTACTCATCTATATTTTGCTTATAAGCTCAATTACTTTAATTGATAGTCCAGAAGAGACAGTTTTACAAAACCACACAAAAAAAGGACCTGCTCTGAGGTACTCATCTCTAGTTTAAGTGCAATAATTGCATATGGTAAAAGGAGATAGGGGGATGGAGCATCTCTACAGCACTTCCAGATCAAGGGGTAGTAAGATACCATCACATATCTAATATGCAAAAACTCTTCCTCCCTAAATACTACTAAACCACTTGATTTAGCCCCATAGTTTTAGTGATGGAGACTGTATGACATCCTGCATTAGAAACAGACCTTTCACAAGCCAGTCAAACATCTCTGCTAGCCAGTTCTCTAATGGCTAACAATCACTGGCTAATACATCAGTAAGAGAAAGTAGAAAGTTGGCTGGGAAAGGTTAATTGTCGCCTCCAAGTCAGTCAAGATTTCTTTCTTTCTGGCAACAATAGTCTGAAGACCAAATGCTGAGAACCAATGCACATCAATATTGGCTGAGCCTTAAGCAAGGCTCACAGAGGCAACTTATATGCCTAAAATTACACTTCTGCTCAAGTGTTTTGAGTGTCAAGGCTTGGGTTCTCAATATTTACAGGATTATGCTCTGCAAAACTACAAAATAATTTAATTTACAAATTGAATTTGTATTCAAAGGAGATTCATGGAATCCCCTGCTACAATGACTTTTGCGTATAGCCAGTTGCCAAAATACAACAGCTGAAAAATGGAGAGAATAGACTGTATCACAACAGCTGAAAAGCAGAGAGAATAGACTGTATCTATAGCTGACAAAAGCTGTAATTTAATAAGCATTGTGTGACAGTTTTCACAGCTTAGTACACAGACAGACGTGTCCTAGCAGGTCTGGCTTCAATACTTCTACACTGTCCCCGCCATTGTGCCAGCAGTCCCAGTTCCCACGGCCAGGCCTGCTGGGCTGAGTAAGCCTCTGCCACACCAGTCCCAACTACTATCCCTGATTTGAGCATTGAGGAAGGAGGAGTTTCATCCACGGAGTTGGCTTTGAGCTACCACATGGAGATGCAAGCACAGATTTTCTTCTGTGGACCTTCTTCAGTCAGTGGCTACCAGTGACAGAGGGGTGAGGGCCAGTTTGCATACAAGAAAAGTGTTAGGTATTATATGAGTGTATTCCTATTTTTCCCCTCACACCTCTGTGTATTAAGAAAAGACTTAAAGAGGACAGGAATTCAGGCCACTAGCTAGGATGCAATGCTGCCTGCTCTGCAAACACAACTGCTTGTTTGCGAGGCTGATTGTGTGCCCTGATCACAATTTACACTATTAATTTACACAATTTACATTTGATTAAGTCCTGAATCCAGGCAATCAGTCCCTCACAAAGAGCTAGTACACTGTCCTCTGAGGGTTGAATATGCTCTGCTTGGAAGAATGCATATATTGTGGGATGCCTTTTCATTCCTGAATAACTGCCAACAAGCCACCTTAGATACCAGGCAGAGAATATACTTACTTGGTCTGGACCCAAAACACTGATTTGATGAGGAACTGCAGAACACCAACAGGAAATAAAGAATTTACTCTACCAAGATGTCTTTAATGTTTAAAGCTTTACAAGCCTCCATTTCCCTATCAGTGTAATAAAAGCAAGCCCAAACCAACTTTCACAAGCTCTCTGGCTTGTAGATCTCCACTGGGTCTTTTTTGTTTTCTTTTCTTTTCCTCCCCTCCTCTTAAAGGCACTAGGTAAAGAAAAATACAACAGGAGAGGAAAAAATTGCTTACATACATGAGCAAGTTGGAGACAAGCAATCCCACTAGTCTACCTCTCCATGTCTTTCACACCACAAAGCTAAGTCTACAACTGCAAAAAGAAGAGGTAGAAATTACAAGAAAGGGAGCCTTACTCCCCCAACCCTGCCCCCCACCCCTTCCCCCCCAAAAAAAAAAATCCACAATCTTGGCTTCTTACTTCCCAGGAAAGAAAAAAAAAGTTTCACTTACTAACTGCACTGGACTCAGAACAGTGCCTGGCTTGCCATGTATAAGAGGTACATAACAAAGAAAAGGTTTTAATAGCAGTTGTACTACAAACTTTCAGATTAAGCTGCTCTGCCTGGCAGAGAGAGTCTGAATGGTAAAGCTGCTTTTTCCTAAGGATTCTTAAGAAAAATGTTCTATAGCTAGAGTTTCCATCAAGGTGATATAACCTTTTTTAATAACAAAATATAATACTTCTTCATTTATGTCTGCATTTTTTCATATTTACAGCATTTTGCCTTTGCTCTACAGAATTCCTTTTTAAAAATCCCAAATGTCATTACTACTAATGCAACATCACACTTAAAGGAGACACTTTGAACATTTTCTCCCTAGTTTTAATAAATTTGGGGTGGGGTCTGTGGGTTGTACAGGTCTAGATTAGGCCTACGATGGTCTTCTCAGACAAGATGATCTAGTTATGTTCATAAACACAAAAGCTTTACAAACAGGGAGTTCTACCCTCCTGAAATTGATACATTCTACATTAATCCAGGCTTAGTATCTAAATCACTATTCAAGCCTCCAAAAGAAGAACTTTTATTTCAAAAGAACTTTGAAATAATTAACAAAAAATAAATGCTTCTCTTGCCTTCCCATGGTAAGTACTTCAGATTATTCAATCACTTGTTAGGAAAAGAACTAGATACTGCATTAGGTCATCCCTTAATATAGACCAGGGTAAGCCAAAGTTCCTTCATATCCAATTAACATGCAAACCATTTGACCTTTCCAACAGGACTACTAAAGGCCTGGCAAGACCCACTTTTTGACCTATGGGACTTCACGCAAGGCATTTCATTTAACTTCAGGGCTTTGTTACAGGCACAGCTGTCAGCAATTGCAAGAGTTCATACTTTTGAATTCTTTCAACTATCAGATGCCATTTTCTCTCGCTTTTACTTTTACTAGGCTTAACTGTTAAGCTGAAGTGCCTAATGCAAGACTAACTCAGAGAAAGACTGAAACCATAATAATTATCCACAATAGAAAAATATTATGGACGATTCTACTTGAAATTTTCTGGCCTGCATTAAAAGAAACACCAGCCTCTTAAGGAATGAATAGCATGACCTTGGTTTGAGTAGGGACTCAATACTTGGTACATCTTGAAGCTTAATATTGTATAGGCACAACAGTCACTCAGGAGTCACAGAATTATTAATTTCACTCTAAGTTTTCCAGATCGTAAAACACAGAAGACTACTGTTTTGCCTGTAAGTAAAAATAGAGAACTGACAGCAGAAGTCTCTGTGCTCTGTGGCTGCTGACTATACTTTGCACCAAAACTACTGAGTATTCCATTGGTGCACCACTTATTCACCTACTTTGAAAGTGTGTATAACAATATGGTCTTCAATTTATAACATGCTATTTTGTCCCCCTACTACCTCTCTACTTGGGTCAGCTCACACAAGAGACTGTGGTAAGAACCACACTGGTGTTAAAGTGACAAAACATGTTTACTCTGTATGGGACCCTATCTCATTAACTGAGTGTTAAAAGGCAAGTGCTGAATGAAGTAGAGAAATGAAAAAATGGAGATATCCCTGTGCAGTGTTAGGCAAGTCATTTAAATCAGACTTTTTACAGCCTGTCCAGTAAGGGTGGTCTTCATTCCCCGACTTGAAACCTTAGGTCTGTTCTGCAGAAGTATTTAGTGGCCACGGGCATGTACAGAGATGGCTGGTGCTCAAGCAGTAGTCAGTCACAGAGTAGCACCCACCCCTCCTCACAACTCAACCAAACCTAAGAGCACTCATGCTTTGTTTTTCTTTCTACTTTTCCTTGAACTTTATTTCCACCTGTATCTTGTTTTAAGCAAGTAATTAACAGCACAAACACAGCACAAGCTCCTAACACTCTCTTATTTTCCTCCTCTTAAGATGAGACTGAATTGGCACAGCACAGCACCAGCAGCATGACCGTGCTCCTGAAGAGAGCCCTTTCATAGGGCGAACATAATTTCAAACCTAACTACCAGCAAGCTTGTCTGAGAAGACTATCATAGTCCTAATCTAGACCTGTATAGCCCACAATCACCTACCAACATCCTGACAGCAGCAGCTTGTCTGCATTTAAACCAGGCTGAGTTAGTGACACTCAAACTCTTACTCATAAGCACCATCTTCAGCATCACACATCAGAGCAGCAGGACAGTATAAATTCCTTAAAAAAGCAAAGCTTTAAGTCAACCTGTTAACTGAAGCTACTTGCACCTCTAAGGACTCTGTGCCCAAAAATTCATACCCTTTTTCTTCCACCCAGGTCAACTCTTCCAAGAAAAGATAGTACCTCTCCCTGTAAATTCAGCCTAAAGACCTCTTATAACAAGCGAACAGACACTTTTGTTATATTTTCCCTTTTAGTGCCCCAAAGACTTAAGTCAAAGACTGATGTTACACTGGCCTTAGCAGTTGCCTTCTTTCCTTAAAGTCTTGTAGGAGCCACCTATGGAAGCAAGTCTACTTCTATTTCTCATATTTGTTCAAACAAATCTGTCTCAGGTGGGTTTGGGGGGGTTTTGTTTTTTTTTTTCATTTTGTCCACTGGCAGGAGGAATATCACCTTTCCCTTATTTCCAGTGTTTAAGCACATAAGAGAGTTTTATCTTACACTTTCCCTTATATTGATAACATATGAAATCTATTCTTAAGAAGTCAAAACAAATGAAAAAACCACCAAAACCAAAAAAAATGTTATCTCTTGGCTCCAAACCAAAGCCAAACAAATAAACCTTTCAAAACCAAGTCACTTCTCACAATGCCTTCTGATAGCCATCGGCCAATGAATAATGAGAAAAACAGTTACACTAAAAATAGCATCTCCAAACAGTGGGGAAGTCGACAGAAGTTGTCAGGCCCCCAGGGCCAAAATACCCATAAAGGAAACATGCCTAATTTTTCTACAGTTACTATTCAATAAACGGTCCTGCTTTTTGGCCTCTGGAAGGACTGCCAATTTTGCATCTGCTCTGAACATCTAATCAGAGTTTGTTTATTCACTACATCTGTCTTTGAGAAGCAGACACTGCAAATAAATACTTTAGGTCTATCACGATATATTTAGCTCGTACTTCTCATGCTATAACTAAACTGTCACTTATAAGAGGAAAGAGATTTACCAGCATTTTTTAATGTAAAAAGAATATGTTCACACATCATATCAGATAGCCCTCAGCTACAAGTTCACTGGTTCCTTTTTCTCCTCAGTATATCCAGCTTCACTTCTAGGGCAATGACATCAGTAGAGGAACTATTTTAAAATAAGTTAGCTTCCTACTTGGTCTGAGGAGGTTAAACAAATAAGGTCATGAATAGACAAGATGTAGACATTTTTCTTCTGCCTCTTCTCCCTTGTGGCCTCCCTTCTTCCCAAATCCATTCCAGTGGTGGTCTGTCTTGCCTTAAACTGCCTTAACAGGATAGACGAGGGCAGGGAAACACACAGCAGAAACATAGCCCTTTTCCCAATTTTCACCACAAAGAGGTTAAAAAGCAATGGGAAAAGAGGCAATTGGAAAATTATGCCTGTACCAACTGATTTCTCGTTCTATCTTCAAGTTAAACTGAAGAACTCTCAAAAGGAGAATGTTGCTTGCAGGTAACTATGCAAACTCTGAAGCACTAACCAGCACTCTTTGGACTTCAGAAAACTCGCTTATATTAAACCACTTCTGCAGCTAGGAGCTTTATAACTGTCCATATTCCACCTAGTTCCTGAAGAAAAACCTCTTCTCCTTCAGGAGTTGGTGCAAAGAAGATACAGACTTTGGCACTGGTAGCTCATTTGTCATTCTCAGTGTTTTTTTCAGTATATCACTTCTTGTAAACAGAATAAAACAGAACAGAATAATACTTCTTGCTTTAGATCTTGGCTACTCCCATCAACCTCATAAGTACTGACGGCCTCTGTAAAACACATCATTTATTGCCCTAGGAGCAGCATCAGCAGGTAAGTGCTGTGACCTTTGCAGATCTCTCCGATTCTACAGTAGTGGAATACATTTCCTGTTGTATTTTGTACAAAACATCACAACTCAGTAACAAACCAAACCAACACAGAAATGCCAGCAGCTGCCAGTTAGGGCTTCATTAGTAGCTCTTGGTAGCTTCCAGGATGAAGCATAAAGTTACTGACACAATTATCACTAGCCAGGCCAGCAGTTGTTCTAGTGTTTCTCTGTTTCACATGCTTGCTTGAAAGACCATTTCCTCAGTCCCCCACTGCAATAACTTATTTCATACTTGATTTAACTGGAAATTACCCATATGGCTCAATAAAATAATTAATGCAAACACAATAGCAAGAGACTCAACCCAACTCTAGTCAATCAAAGCTGACATTACTCTAGGTCCATTCAAATCATCATTTTCATTTATTCTTTTCTCATTAACATTTTTTGACAGATGGTAATGACTTTAAAACAGCTTGTTTCCAAACAGTAAGAACGCCAGACCCCTGCATAGGCAGAAACTTGGCAAAACAATCATGCATGCTCTATCCACGTAGACAACTTGCTGTTGACTACCTGCCATACCATATATGTACCTGAGCAGGTAGGAAGGAAAGTGGGACAGCAGAGGAGACAACTCCTCTCATACTGATCTCCCAGTATCAGCATCAAGAATGTCATTTTGCTCATGTGGGATGAATACTGAACAGTTGATCTGTTGCACATGCATTCCCTACTTTGTCCCAGGTGGGCTGCTCTTCCACCTACTCCCTGGGTGTACTGCTTGCTTACACATTCATTATTACGAGTCTTCCACCAGCTACAAACTTGCAACCACACAGAAAAAAACATAGCTGAAACAGATGAAACAACAAAAATCTGAGAAACTGCAAACCCGAGGTATTTCTGGGGGGGGAATTTTGTTTGGTCGGTTTGTTTGTTTTGAAGAGGCAAAGTGACCCATGAAGCAGGAAGAAGCCAGGGGTAGGAAGAGGGGAACACTGAAAGAAGTAGGAGTAGAAAAACTTCTGTCAGTCAGGTTAAGCATTTCAAGAAAATCATACTCTATTTAATTTTTGCAGAAAGACAAATAGCAAAACACCTTCTGAAGGAAGATGGTTAGAGTTGCCACTGGGATCGAGCAAAAAGTAACTTTTAAATACAAAAAAACTCCCTATGTATTTGCATTAGGTGGGAGGGTACACTTGTTTATTGCACATAGGCTACATTACTGTTCAAATTATAGTTTCACTTCAGTATTTCCTTGTTTCTAGAGGTAAATACTGCCATAAACCAGAGATAAGCACTGTTTAAAGACTGCTACACAAGAATTTTGATAGGTTACAAAGATATCAAGCACATATTTAGAACAAATATCTAAACCCCTTACAGATCATTATAACATAATAAATATATCATCAATACTAAAAAATATTTATTTCAATCAGCGTAAGACAGCAGTTTTGACAAGTCTAATGCTGCAGTCATACTCACTGAGTTTTTCTGGTTAAGTTAACTGAGCATTTAGAACTAACCAACTCCCCAAAAAGTAAAGCAAATTTAACATAAATTCGAACTCTAAAGAAGTGTGTATTGTTTTAAAAGTTACCATATTGCACATAAACAACATAGACAATGTTGTAGATATCATTAACCCAAATTCTGTAAATGTATGCCCAAGAAGCACTCCAGGAATTCTACCTAGCACTCCTACCTAGCAGTGTGTTTGGATTACTTTAGCTCCAAAACTGCATTTCTTTATTCAACAGAAGAAAAATTCTTCTGCAAAGAAATCTAGAAGGCAAAGATCTATTAAGTAGAGACCAGTGTCGTACCCAAACTGGATATATCCCTAGCATCAGTAGGATCTATTCAAGACCACAGATCTGCAACAGCAGACCTCTTATTATTGGCAAAGACGATTAAAATCAAAATAATTCAGTTGCAATTACTTTGGTCCAATGGGTTTTTTTGACCCAGATGGTGTTTAAGAGGAACATCCTGCAAACTGAGAAATAAATTCTGTTTGAAAATAATTGAGCAACAAGGAGGACCCATGATGCAATGCTTGTAGCCAACAGTCAAGCAGTTGGGACAATGCCTCCCCTATCTACTGGATGGAGATGACTTTTAAGGCCATTTTCAGTGGTCTGTGTTGATTCCCAAGCAATCAGTTCATTCATATGAAGACAACTGCATTATGGCAAATGTCATTTCACATGACTATATAAATAACAGATAGATCCATAACACCTCTAAAGAAAAAGTTTGAGTCTTAGTAATTTCCTACAATAGCTACTTTGCAGCTACCAGAATGTAACTAAGCTCACATTACAGTAATTTGGTTTTATCTGCTCTAGTTTTCCATTCTTTCAGTTTTGTATCATAACATAGATATTGAAGGAATAAAGAGAATAACTGCCTTTTTATTAATGAAAAAGAAAGAACAGCAACTCAGAATAATCTAAGTTCGCATACCTTGGCTGCAGTGAGGAAGGTAACCTGGCTGCTGTTTGCAGTCTCATTATGCAAGTACCACTACAGAATAAACTACCTGAAAACCCTCCAGTACAGTTACATGTGTTGCCCTTCAAAACCTGGCTGTCAATAGAAGATGCAGATTTACCATCTCAGCCCACCCTTTATTCCTGGTTGAAGGGTAAAGCTCAAATTGTTTTACTTCCAGAGAAGCTTCCTTCCCACTGACCTCTCTTTCATGAGAGCCAACCCCACCACCACATGCACCCAACATCAGATTCCCGGTGTTGAATTCCTGACATGTGTAATGGCACTCTGCAGGACTCAGACAGGTGCCTTTGCAAGATAAGGAGGACTGTGAAAAGGCACCCCTCTTAAGTCCACTCAGATGCAAGCACAAGTAACACGTATTATATGCATTTCTGTTGTGCTCATTTATGCCACTAACTATAAGGCTATATCCCCAACATTACATATATTACTTACCATGAAACAGATATGGCTGTGTGACTATACATATCAACATTAAAACATTGAGAGCTATATTAAGTGATGACATAGCCCTGAAATAACTGTTGTTATTGGCAATGATGTTGCAACTAGTCTACAATATACTATCTCATGAAAAATTAAATGTTTCTGCTACCCCTGCATTGTTAACCTGTTACACCTTAACACTGACTGACATTAATAACTTCAACTAGAGAACACAGAACAAGCTTGTTTTACCTTACAGAGTCAACAAGGAATATGCTCATTCAAACTCGATTCTGCACAAATCCAAGTGACTTAAGAAAAACTTTCAGCAACTATGAGAGATCTTAATTTATTTTTCAGATAAACAGCTTTTTAGATAAACAGCTTTAGAAGCCAGCGTATTTTCTGTGTTTCATAAACTATACCTTATTTGAACTCAATTTCAAGGAGTTCAAAATAAATCAGGAAATTAGCCCTTTAGCCCTCAGCAGCACAGCCAGATTCATCCTCAGCACCTAGAGGGCAAATTAAAAAAACCAAACCAAAACAAAAAAATCCTCCTTGCCAAGGAACATAATTCTGCTGTCTCATTAGTGTTTTGCTAAAATAATTTAATTAGTAGTCTCCAGCTACAGGAAGGCATTTATGCTTCATCAGGAAAAGAAGGGCAGGGGGTGAATAGTACATGCTGTTCTAGCATACCAGGAACACAGCATTGAATTCTTCCAGCTATCTGGCCAAAGCTGGATTGGTATACCAGAACTAAGCCCTGTTCTGATCCAAAGGAGGGGTGGAGCACCAGACAGTAATATCTGCATACTCTTAAGTGCAAATAAAAAGAAACAGTTCAGCTGAGGAGCAGTGCCAAGGTATAATACGTGAATTGGATACTATGCCTCCTCCCCTCCCATGCAAAAATTTAAGTCCAAAAACCACCCAAGTCCCCATCTTTCATTATATTCTGCTTTTGTGGGCACTGACATTTGTCACTAGAGAATCTCATAACTGAGTCTTTCATATGTAGCTATTTAGGCCAGTTCCCCTAGGCTGCTCCCTGCGACAGCATATTGATTCCTGCAATAAAGTAGTAATCTAGGCTAATTTCAACATATGTTTCCTCTTTAGAAACTTAGATGAGAAGTCTGCTTACCGCAAGACTGCACTCTGCATCTCCAGGAGAGCAGTGGCCCCTACAAAATAATACTACCCTCTCCTAAAACTGGTTGTTTACTGTGGTTTACTGCCTACAGCAATTAATTGCTCATCAGTACCATGCACAAGTAACCTTTTTTTTTGAAAAAGCTTTTGCTTTTTCAAATCCTTGTCATGAGAGCACTTCTACCATCAAATCAGAAAAGCATTACTGGCATCCCTAGTTCAAATTTCTGCTACTGAACAAAAAAATTAATTACAGTTTAGCCTGAAAATCCACAGAATTTGGGAATAAGCAGCTTCTCAACCCCTTTTTGGCTCAGATATCAGCTGTGTTCATCTGTACACAGACATTTCTATAGCTCTTCAGTCCATTTTAGCCATATAAAAATAATTTTACAGAGCTAAACTGCATTTTAAATTCAATAGCATAACTCACTGGTGGCTAGGATAAGCCAAATCTAAATGAACTGGCAGAGTTTGAATCGCTAGTTGAGATTAGCTAAAAATATTGCCATGATACATAAACCCAAATAGAAACCTGCTCCATCTCCCAGGGCTGTATCAATTCTGCAGTCCCAACAGGTGTAAAAAATAATTCATCTTTGCCACTAAACTATATGAATATTCAGGAGGGGGAGGAGAGCTGTTGACAGGGAGGGTGCCATTCGTACATAAAAGCTTCCACGCTGCAAATCATATTTAAAGGTGCCAAAGTACAGAGCCACCAGAAGCCAGTTGCTTCACCCAGAGATTTCCAATGATCATATAAATACAATTCTGCAAAAAGTTTCTTCCTATATTTTACATGTGAAGTGCTTCAGTCATCTGAGGAAGGCTTTAAAACTCAGCCCACACTGAAAGACAAGCCTTCCCTGAAAACATGGTTTTAAAACAGGAAACTAGTTAGGTAGTGCCTGCAAACAAAGATCACATTTGTTTTGACTTAGTTCCTCAAATCCTTTGAACACCAGTTCAGAGAATATACTTCATAAAAACACTCATGAGAAACTGGCACATTCACTCTGGCACATACTGACAAACCACTATTTACAACTAACATCATGGAAGTGCCTTTTTACAGTAAGTAGTGGGATTTGCAAGAACAGACACTAAAAGACCCTCAAGGTGCTAAGAGCTGCTAAATAAACAAGTGTTACATGGGTGATTTTTCTTTGCTGCATCCCATTTGAACTACACAGGCTCAGCCCTGCACAGAAAATTGCTTGTTTCCTGCCCGCCTACAACCTCTGCATCTCTGTTTTCTGGGTGGGAGCAGGGAGGGTAATTCAAAGGTTGTTTCTTTTGTTTGTTGCATAAATAAATGCAGATAAAACAACCATTTCAAATGAACACATCTTTCCAAAAACAATTTTGTTGAAGCCTTCAGACAATAAAGAAGATTTATTCTCCCAGCTTCCTTACACACACAGAGCCCCCTCCCCACCTCCCCACCTCCCCCCCCACCCCCCATCCCCAACAGCCCTCCGTGTTACGGGGCAAGCTGAGCCCCAGCATCTGTAATTCATGGCTTTGCATACTTATTTCTGAAGGTTGCAGGTCGGCTGCAGCCCAACAGATACCCATATGCAGGCAAAGAAGCAAATGCACTTACCCGAGAGATAGACAGAGGCATGTTGAAATCCTTGCCCCCTTGAAGTCTGAAACCCCAAGGAGCTGGGCCAACCAAAGACACGCTGTAGTTGCTCATGGTGTTTATTATTCAAGGACCAAATCCAAAGAACTGATGCCTGCAGAAGAGGTTTAGAGTTTAATTTACAGACAATAAAACCAAAAGGCATTGTACCATTCTGAAAGCCTTCTTTGTCTGTATCCCCCTCCATACCATAAAAACAGCCAAAAACCCCATATCAGGTCTGTTGTTGCTTGTGCTTTTATTCATCCATAGCTTAGAGGGAAACCTAACTAAGGAACTGGTAACATGAACTTGGGACTTTGAGAATTGCCAGTGCCAAGATGTTTGACAACTACTTCTTACTAACAAAACACCGTGCAGGGGAAAAAAAAAAACACCCAACATTAAAGCTTATCTTAAAAAAAAGTCGTTTAGACAAGCACGACTCGATAGCATCCCTTAAATCCAAGTATGGAATAAATTAGCATTACTATTCATTTCTAAAAAGATTAATTTCTAACAAAATTAATATCATATGCTGCCATGTCATCAGCTCAAAGTTCCTTTCTATACACATTATGTCTTGACAGTTTAAAAATAATGTCAAAACATCACAACTTTGAAGTTAACCAGAAGAAAATAAAATCCCTGTGACTTTGTATTTTTATAGCATAGCTTCATATTACACACAAAACAGATATTAAAACCAACCCTCTAATGAAAGCTTCAAACTAAAGTGAAATACCCATAGCCACAACACCGAGGCAGAAAAACCAAAGCAAATCTCCTCTCTCCACAAACGTGGGCAACAAATTACCTTTAAAAGGTAATCAAGGCACTTAGTAGCCCTTCAGCGTCAAAGATAAGGGCTTCAGTTTCACCTCAGATAAGTAACGTTACAATGACATCTTAGGTACTGGATCCCGTCTATTTTTGTATGGTTGAAGCCAGGCAGGAGCACACCAGGGCGGGCTTGTAAGACTACACCGGGGCACAGATAGATTCCATGCTTGTAAAGGGACATTTAAGGTGGACCTTCAGTCAAGCAGAAGCAAGTGGGCTGCAAACCCCACTGAGCTCTGCAAAGCTCGGTTTTACCTGTTCATACACTGTAGAGCAGAGTATTTTTTTTCTGGAGGCAGTGGATTTTTGCAAATGCATTCCTGCCTTGTGAACCTTCAGAGTGAGGCTTTTGCACAGCCACCATGGGTGCAGGGAAGAACATTTAATATGACTCCCAGAGAAAGCCATCTGTGACACACTTTTCTGGATTCAGTTCCCAGAGCCTTAGAGATCCGCTGCTCAGACTTGTTGCTAAATCAAATGCAAACCTTATCCACACTGATGACTGTTCATGTAACCAGCACAGGGCAGCACAAGATACATATCAGGGAACAGAATCTGGAGCTGGTAACAGAGGTGTCTGGGTACCTGGGCAGTTCCTGACGTACCCCTGCATGTTGGCACCCAGCAAAGGTTAATTCAGAAAACTCTGACCTCAGGCGCTGACTCAACCCCCTCTTAAAAGCCTCAACAAACACAATGTACAGAGGATGAACACCACTGAGGTTTCATGTGGCTGAAAAGGAAGGAAAGAAACAAAAAGCCTCCTCCAAGCTGGAGCTACCACAGTTTATGGACTCTCACTGCTAAACCAAGAACTACAATTCATTTAATTGCTCTGTGCACTGAATTCCTTATAAAAAGAGGATTTTTAATTAGTCACAGATTTCTTTCCATATAAAAATACAAGTTATTATCATTCTCTCTAAATGAAATCCACAACAATGACAGGTCACTATAAATTAGAGACTGTAGAAAAGCAAATCACATCTAGCCGCCAGCATACAGGCAGTTCACCAGCCCAGGCAGAAGCTTTGCCTGTCAGATAAAACTGAAGTACTTGCATAGAGCTTTTTTTTTTTTTTAACTGAGTAACAGCTAGTTACAGTAACAAATCGGGGGGGGGGGGGGGGGGGGGGGAGCTATATTAAATAAGGATACTGTTCCTTTACATTTGTAGCAACTACAAATAGGAGAGAAAGGACTGCATGCTGAAATTCCATGCATCACTGAGCATCACTCATCTTTCTCATCCCCCTGATTCTGCCACTTCTGCATCTCTAGGCTTACACATACACCAGGAACGAACAGCTGACAAAGGAGACCTCTTCAAAGTCTGATTTATGAATTTCTTAAAACATGCTAGAGCAACATCTAAAAGAAAGTATTAAAGTATTGCAACCCACCAACCCTGCTTCATGTGGGGAACGCTGCGCAAACAAACCAGCAAAGGCTGAAATTGTGCAATTTTCATTTATATGATCAAACACTTTGTGGATCCACTTGCGGAAGGCGGAATTTCAAAGCCCAGGCAGAAAATGCTCCCCTTCACCACTGCCACCAGGACACAGAGCCGCAGGACGTGTGTGGGGAGGGGGTGGCTGGTGGGGCTCTCCTGCCCCCCAGGAGGGCCGTCTGTGCCTGGAGGGGTAGTGCCAGCATTCCCTTTGCCCAGGTCCCCCTCTGAAACTCTCTATGCGCCCTAGGATCAGATGCCCCACGCCTGACTCAAGTTGAAGGACCAAACAGCCCCAAACAGCGGTGGGTCAAGACCCAAGGCACCACGGCAGCCCCAGACTCGGGACCGAGGAGCCCCACATGCACCTCGGCGTGCAGCTCTACCGGTGCCACAACGCCTGGCGACCCACGGCACCGCAGAGTCCCGTGCCCGAGCAGCCCCACAGGCACCTCCGCACGCTCAGCCCAGGGTGGCCCACAGCCGCGGGACAAGGCACCCATAGCGCTCCCCAGTCCACGACAAGCACAGAATCACAGAATGATCTGATATGGAAGGGACCCAAGGATCATCGAGTCCAACTCCCGTCCCTGCACAGGACAACCCCAAAATTTACACCGTGCGTCCGAGTGCATTGCCCAAATGCTTCTAGAATGTTATCAGGTTTGGTGCATCAACTGCTTCCCTGGGGAGCTGTTCCAGTGCTCCACCACCCTCTCGGTGAAGAACTCCGTCCTAATATCCAACATAACCCCCCCCGGCGAGTCGTCCTGCCATTGCCTCGAATCCTACCATTGGTCACCAGAGAGAAGAGAAACCGCACACCTCGCTTAAAAAATAAAATAAATAAATAAAAAGAAAATGAAATTAAAACAATTACTGTGAAGCTTTAAAAGCCCCATCCAATCTGCTGATTTCCCTCCCCCCACCTTATCTTTCTTCTTGCCCCCACGCCGCGGCGGTGCCGCCACTCACCCCGGAGCGCGGCGCGGAGCGGAGGGACAGGGACACCCGCGGCGCGACTGCGAGGCGGCAGCCCCGTCCCCTCGCTCTTGTTTTCACTTCCGTCTCCCGCCGCTCCTCCCCTGGCCCTGCCCAGCCCGGCAGCGACGGGACGGGAGCTGGAGGGACTCAGAAGCATCGTTTGCGGGCGGCCCGGGTTTTGCTTTATACGCAAATAGTCAAAGCGCACCTGTGAAACGCCGGGGCTGGCAAGGAGTGCATGGTCCTCGTTTGCTGTGGCCCCTCTAATCTCTGGCCCAAAAATGCCGGCAATTAAACTCTCTGAAGACTCGTTTTGGAATTTTAGAAAGCCAAACACCCTTTATTTCAGCGCTGGATGGATGAGGGAACAATTTCCATCAAACGTGTAATGAGACAAGAGTTGGTTACAGAATGTATTTCCCACTGACATGCATATGTATAAATTTTCCCAGAAATCTTATGCATATTCTATTACTTTCCAAGGATTAATTTTAATATTATTATGAACATCGCAACAGCCAAATCTCTTGCTAACTGGGGCTTTGAAGCCAGCTCTGTCTGACCTTGCATTTTAGATAGGAAAATATTGCAAACAGAGGTGATTGTAGAAGAAGGCATATCTATTCAGCACATACCATCCTTAACATGTTATCTATTCTCTCTGAACAGGGTCTGGAAAAACTTTGAAAAAAAATACCATAAAGAAAACATGCTGTCAGAGGGACATTCTGTCTAACTTTCAATAAATACAGTTACTTAGATGAAACAACTCTACTTTAGCATATATCAACAAGTTTCCTTTCTCGTAATAGTGACCACTTCTTGTATCATCCGCTGTATCAAATGTACAGCCTCTTCAGTATGGCCCCGCTTATGCTGCTACAGCTGCAAAGGAAGCCTGCAGCAGAAAAGGAAACCTTACAAAACTAATAACAGTTTGGTTTATTTAACACTGAGTAACAACTGATAGGGATATACTCGCCTCCTGAAGCGCATCGAAGTCAGGAACAGCAGTGAGGCAGAAGAGCTGTTCAAGCCAAAAGACAATGCTGGCACAAGAACAAATGGCTGTAAAGTGGTTATGAATAAATTCAGCTCAGAAATTAGTAGGGGTCCATCAGCAAGGAGGAAAGAAAGGGAGGTTTCTCACACAGCCTTTCCGTAGGAGTGGGTGCAAGGAATCAAATTGGCTCTTGGGTGATGCTTGCTCAGATTGTGTTATATGATACGCTTGCCCACATGCAGAGTAACAATTTAACATGGACACTATCAATTTGATAGGCCCTGAGCTTGCTGAGTGTGAGGCAGGACAGATGCACTGAGCGGGTGCGCTGCTGTCTCACAGGAGCAAGGAACCATAGCTCCACAGTTTTGTCTTTAGCTGCACTGAACAGCTAAGTGAGGCTTGAGGTTTCTGTCCTGCATCACATGCTTTAAAAATCATGACAAATAAAAATGGCTGTGAAAGAAATGTGTGCCTAATGAACAGTACCATTAGCACTAAAATTCAAAGGATTTCAATCCCTTCTTCAAGCATAGATTTACTGTAGGGAAGGAGTGAAAAGCTTTAAATTCTGACTACCAACCACCAGAACATGCAGTCCTTATCATGGGTGGCTCTGCCTAACCTCTCTGTCCCCATTCAGGAGAAGGGCAGCACTGTCCCTCTCTTCAGGAGTCATCTGCACAGGCCTGGAGCCCGATTTTGGCCCAGCTGTGCCAAACAAGCTACCCAAAGCGGGAGTCTGAGGGCTGGAACAGGAGACACAAACGCCAAGTGCCAGCGAATGCATAGGATGGGGGCCAGCCCAGTCCCACAAGTACAAGTTATATGAACTTTAATAGGGATATTTTAACTGTGTCCCACGGAGCAGTGTATCTCGTCAGCTGCCATGACTAGGCCAAATGCATCTCAAAAATAAAAGCCTCTAAACCCCACAGTAATGTAACTGAACCACTTTCAGAAATTTTTCTTCTTTACTCTGCTCTTTTCTTAAGTGTCTCTAATCAGGCAAAACTGAAAATCCCCATTACACACTGACTCTCTCACATGATTTTAATTAATGGAGGTAAAAATTCCCCAACACTGGGATTTTTCATTGTGTCGCAAGGACTTTAGGTCACTCCCGTGCTGTTTTATTTATTAGAGTAGAAAAAGCTCCAGGATCCCACTCCCCACCATAACTCACATGACACCTCCAAGGTCAGCGTGTCCCTGCGCTTGCTGCTTCAGTAGCAATCTGCTCTCAGCTCACCAGAGCACACAGTTTGTGGTCTTAGCCTGGAATATTGGCTAGCTGAATTACTGAAAAGCATCCCTGTTCCACTTCAGTTCTCCAAAAGCTTCAATTTTTCTTGCTGGATTAATAGTTTTCTCAAGCTATCTGCACACGGAGCATCTCAAGACCACATTACATTCATTCATCAGGACTGAATGAGAACTTGCAGAGAGATTTTTTCTGGTAGGTTCTGCAGCAAGTTTCAGCCTTGGTGAGACTGCATGCAGTCTACTCTATACCCACCCGTCACATTCAGGCCAGTGCTCGAAGCTAGCAGTCTTGGTTTTCACTAAGTCCATCGTTGCTTTTCTGCAGTTTAGTCAGTTTGTGACAAATTAATCTGTTTTCCAGAGACAGGGCACAGAAATTCATAGGAGATCTCTCCATTCTTGGTCACTTTTCAAATGTTTTCCTCTTTGAGAAAAAGCTTTTCATTAAAGCTGAATAGTGAAATAAGAGATAGCAAGTTGAGCAAGAAATCTCAGCAGCAGCCAGAACTGTGGCCTGCCTGTTCTTCCTACCACCACCGTATTTTAGACAGAGTTTGCCTTTTTCCCTCTGGACAAGGAAGGAAGAAGTCTGGAAACTAATTAAATGCAGTATTCAGTTAGCCATGCAGATACAGTCTATCTCAAAATTACTCAGGCACTTAAGTCTTGTTTAAATGCTAATGAATGCCTTAGGTGCCAGGCACTGCAAAACTCTGACAAGGAATATCACCTGCAGTCCTGAAGTATAAAAAAGCACTCATAAATGGAAAAAGAAGCCCATAAATTATGTACAGATTAACAATGCACAGTAGAATGATTCTCAATTAAGCAGCAGTTAATCTAACATTAACTTTCTGTGTGCCAAAGCACTGAACTACCAGCTGTGCTTTTGCTGCACTGATACTTTCGCTTTTGTTTTCTTCCAGAGGCAAAGCTAATGCGAATGATTACATCCAGCATACAGCTCGAGTTCAGCATAAAGTGACTTTCTCTCTAAAGACATTGTTATGAACATCATCTATAGCCTCACAGCTTATTTCCAGCTCAAAGATATCTCGCTGGCCAAACAACAGAATAAATTGGATATGTTTCCGAGAAGGGCTGCAGTCAGATTTTGACAGCTACAGAGGGCAAGCTGCTATGCTGTGGTCATGGTGAAGCCCAAAATGCCTGAAACTGGTATCACATAAGCACTTTTACTTTTCTGTTTGTTTGGTGTTTTGTAGTTTGGGGTGGGTTTTTACTTTTTCCTGTCCCTGGTTTGGAAGGAGATCCCATGCTGAATTACATGTCTCTCATACATCCTGTGCACTTAGCCTAAGGACTTCCTTGCGTGATGCAGCTGGCAGAATGGTGGAGCACAGAGGGGCCAGCCAGGGCGTCAGTATCAGCTAGGCAGCTATGCCCCCCCAGTTCACTTCGGGTCAGTCTTGTCAGCCAAAAAAAACCCCATGGTCAGGTTTAGCCTTACTTGTCACCTTCTTTTTTCTCCTCTCAGAACCCAGGTTCTTCCACCCTCGAGCTGTGCCAGCCGTCTTTGCTTTTCATCAGGCTTTTTTTCGCCCAGGCACATTTTCTCGCATGGCTGCTTTGGTGCTGTCATCCTCTCTGCCAGCATTTTATTCACCACATCCGTGGTCAGGCCAGTTTTTAAGCCCATAGCTTTTCTCAGATTGAAGTGTTAACAGCGTTGGCCTTCCCACTTTAGATATTTAGCCATTAAAGCTCTTAATGTTAAACATGGATTTATGGTCTTTTTCTGTACACTAATTTCTTCTTGATTTTGTCTTATCAAGTCTTCTTAATTTTTCTTTATTGGTGTTCTTCTTTTTCAAGAAAAAGTAGTGTTTACTAATAAAATACTCCTTATTTATAGTCTCCCAGAATCTTGGTAAACTCTGTAAACAAAGGAAATAAGTGTAAGTTATTAGTGGACTCCTTTTTAGTGACTGAATGGAAACATCCAGAGCCTGGCCATTCATTGCGAAGCTATAATCTAGGCAAATCTGGTTTATTCCTTCCTTCTCAAATAAAAGAAAGACCACCTATGTGGAGGCCACAGTCCGTGCTACAGGTTAAACATTTCCTCCACATGAGTCAAAATCAATGAAATAGCAACTAAATCTTTTCATTCCAGGGAACACAAGAAGCCTTTTTAGGAACTCCAGATTAAATACTTATCATGTTAAACATGTCCTGTTTTAGGGACTGGAACCAATCTCAAGCTTCCCAGTACATCACAGCCTGGACAGCTTCATTCTCAGCCCTGCTGTGAAGCGTTAGCCTCATTTTACAGATGGTGACCAGAGGCAATAAGCATTTATACATGTGAGGAATCAACTGTCAGATAAAGAATTAAAACCAGTTCCTCCAAATTCCTGCACAGGTCCTAACTACCAGATTACTTTACCCGGGACTGACGTAGCCCTTTCTGCAAATTCAACAACAGCGATGCATGGGAAAGAAAAATCAAAAATATTCAGACTTCATATTTATCATTTTTCACAGAGCCAAGCATGCAACAGTAGTAACACCTTCAAAATCTAAACTCTTACCTCTTGAAGCAAGCCTGCTGCTTAAATTTCCTTTTCCTTAATAGCAGGGAACAGTTAATGCAGAAATCTGTGGCTTAATGTTGTTTAATTACAGTCCATGAGCTGTGCAGGAAGGGCTTATTGAGTGATGTCTTTGAGCTATGTTTGACGTACACCCGAACACCAGTTATGTGGGATTTGGCAGGCAAACAGCCAGATTTTCAGATTGATCTTTGCAGTTATTTATATTAATTAATGTCATGAGAGAAGAGGTGCAGCTTTGCCTATAGTCTTTTCTGTAATATATTGCCTTAGCAAGGGAGGGAGTGGGTGCAAGCTGTGGCATGAAGAGAGCTTTGCCTGGCAGGTTGGGAGCAGCCCAGCACAAGGGTTTGGACAGATGTTTTCCAGGAGAGGAGCAGGCAGCTCCCCTGTGTTATTCCTGCTTGCACCACTAATTCACAAAAGCATGGCTAATTCACATAGTATTTCACAAGACAGGACTGCTAAAAGCACTTGCAGTTTTTGGTCCCAGTTGTTCCCATCAGAAGGCTGTCCTTGTCTCAGTTTGTTTTAATGGCCAGCAACCTGCTTCTTATTTCCAGACTAAGTTTAGTCACAGACAAGTTTAATAGTTGTTCTCTCCTTGCTGTTTTACTCCTGGGTATTTTTAACCAGAAACCATATCCTCTGTCAACCTTCGTTTTCCTGGGCTGAACAAGTTGAGCTTGCCTTTCCTCCATTTGCAAGGAAAGATCATGGCACTCCTGGTAATCTCACTAGCCTTTCTTTACACCTGTTCAGATTTGTATTTTCCTTGGACATGAGACGACTAAATCATGTTTAGCGTCCTGAGGACATCTTACCGATATCATCTTCTGTAATGGATTTAATGTTTCCACTGGAAACACCTTGTTTGACATGTCCCTGAATGACATTACCTTCTTCTCCAAAGAAAATTGTATCAGTGCTCTAGAGGTATTAGAGTTTCCCAGTTGATTTTTTTTTCTACTCCTCTTCCATTTTCAGCTTACAGATAAGTAGTCTCCGTATCTGTACTTTTGTCGTATATGCTTCTGACTTTAACTTCATTGCATTTTTCCTTCTCATAACATTTTTCATCTCTTCCTCCTTCCTGATAGTGCCTCCCTCCTTTTTGTCATGCACAAACATTATCAGAAAACTTGTAGTCTTTATGCCTAGTTTGCTGATGTAAACATTAAGCAAGAATGATTCCCAGACCTTTTACTTCTATAACCATGTGTTTATATAATTATACACAGCCACATATATAAACTCCATGAACTACCTTTCTGCCTGGTACTTTTTGTGCAGTATTACCTGTTGCAGTAGTCCTGCTCACCTTGCATAAAAACAATGGCCTTCGGAAGGATTGGAGCAGGACATCAGATGCCATCCTAAAGCCCAGATGAATGGAATCTGTTACATTCCTTTTGTTTATAATTACAGTGATGAAGAAAACTGTGAGGTTAGTCTGACACGAGCTGTCCTTGGCAAGCCCAGGAAGCTGTATTGTTAAGAAAGCACAGAAGTGCTACCAGCGCTATCTATAGTCATGTTCAGACTGGAGCAAGCAGGAGTAAAAGGCCACTCAGAGGCCTGAGTGAAGAAGGAAACAGAGAGAGGCAGTATTAAAATATAGAGATGTTTCCCAATGTCTTAGATACAAAATATTATCAAAGCAACAGAAGCAGATAATCATGGAATCATAGAATGGTTTGGGTTAGAAGGGACGTTTAAAGGTCATCTAGTACAACCTCCCTGCAATGAGCAGGGGTGTCTTCAGCTGGATCATGTTGCCCAGAGCCTCATTTGTTTTGAAACAGGACAAAGAACAAAAGAAAGATGGGAAGACCAATATTTTAGGTGTTTTTTTTCCAGGCTGTTAAAGCAAGGGTAAAATACTTTCTTATGTAGGTTAAGTAAAAATGAAAAGAAAGAAAAAGCTGTTGTTAAGAGGCAAGTATCTCTCATCCATGGTTCCTGTCAGCAAGGTGGTGGCCTAACATAGATAAATCAAAGCTGTGGTTATCTGAGTTATTCTCTAAGAGCTTATTTACTGTACTTGCCTATGGAAAAACGTATAAACCAGTTCCTGTAGACAATGGACAATATATAAACAACTGCAAGTGAAGCAGGGCCTAATGCAATTTGCTTTATGTGCCACCTTATACAATCTGCAGCATCTGTGTGGCTACAGGTGGAACATGTAATCAGATTAGTCAATCTAGGGATAAACATCAGCGGACAGCACTTTGGAGGAGCATTAAGAGCCAGCAATGTATTAGCTGGGCACAAGCTTGCACCTTTCTTCTGTTCATATGAGGACAATTCCCTAAAACACAGCGATACAATCCACTCATTCTCTAAACTTCCATTTTGGAGAAAATATGGCAGTGATGGGAGGGTGGCATCAATTGTCTTTGGCATAGCATACATTTTGAATGCATTACCCAGCCTGCACATGTAGCTTTAGTTTCTGTGCTACATGAGAGAAACATATACTAATGAGACTAATTTAAAGCAACTGCCAGAAAGACAGTGGAAGGGACAAAAAAGTAAAAATGGGAGGGGAAAGAGTGAAAAGTTTTGACCACTGCCCATTGTCTCTAAATTCATTTCTAAAAATAAAAAGCAGAAAACTGCTAGGAAATTTTGATGCTGATAGAAATCTTTCAGCAACTAAATGGCTAGGCTAGTGCGCAATGTAAAAATGAGCCTCCTGAGCACTGGGATTGAATCAGACAACCTTGTCCTCATGCTATTGCTCAGATCCACTGTTTGCTTGACTGAGACTTCAAAACCTGTTAAAATCAAGTAGAAACTTTCTGTGGCTCCAACTCCTGAGTTTAAAATTGACATTGGGCTTTGTCTCGTGTTTCACCTCTTCCCCAGCACTGTAGCTCGATACTCCTTGTTAGCCCACTTGGGATGGTTTCTCTCCATCCCTCTGGAGAACATTTGTCATCTGGGACTGCTACAGCCCCTGCTTATTTTGTGAGAAGGAATTTTGGCAGCTATTAGCTGAAGAGAGTTTCTGAACCCTCAGCCTGTTTGTTTGACCTCTGGAAGTAGGTGGCTAATTCAAGGACAATGGAAGCTGTCGTGTTACCTGTTTCCAACATTAAATCAATCAGGGTAGAGTGAGAGTGAAGTCAGCCTTTCTGTTTTGATAAGAGGGTGGCCAAAGATCTCTGGAATGACAGGCACTCCAGCAGCCACCCGGGCACAGGGATGCTTGCTATTTATACACCCCGGGGGCAGGGCTGGGGAGCAAAGTGGTTCTTCTGCTCCCATTTTATTTTTATTTGCCTGAAACTGAACGGGAAGGGAACATCCTTTATCAGCCAGAAACATGGATGGGCAATATTCTTCTTTTTTAGTCCTTTTTTTTTTAAAAAAAAAATTTATTAGTATAGCGGTATGCTATATACAGATTTTGTTATCTGTCTAAATACTGTTTCAATTTCCAAATCCTCTAAAGATAACCCTTTAAAAAAAATACGCTGTATTCCATGTGTAATGATGATGTACCTGGTTTGCGCTCTGTATGTCAGCAAACAGAAAGCTGCTTCACTTAAGAACTGGTTGCCTGAACAACACAGAGGGAAGGGGACACCAAAGCAGAAAAGCTGAGTGAGATATGAGGCACACATTGGTTTGGATTTTATATGTACAAAATCAAATTGACAGTGTTTTGTAGAATTTAATTCATGTACAGAACTGTGTTTGAAGCTCTAATTTACACATATTTATACTAAGCCTCATTGGAACCAGATCCATGTCATCCCAAAGGCTGGAATTTGTCAAACCAACCCGAAATGTAACTTACACTCATTGCAGTGTCTTTTTGCCTATGAGGAAGGGAGTGGTAGCACTTAATTTCTTTTAGAAGTGCCCTTTTCCTGTTGACAAAGATAAGTCCCAAGAGAACAGTATCCAATTCTCCTGTGCTAAATATGACAGAAAAGAGCCTTTGGGAAAAAGAAGCCCAGCACAAAACCCTAGGGAACACTAATTATAAGCTTATTTTAAGCATCTTGCATGGTCTGAATAGTTTACAAGGCTGTTCCAGTTGCTGAGAAGTCAGAAGTCTTGGTAATGAAGACCCTTGAGAAACTGATCCGTCAGTTTTACAAGTTTACAGCACTTCTGGAAAAGAGCCAGTGAACTGGTCCCTGGAAATGAATGAAATATTTGTGTATTACCTCATATAGCTTGCAACACTGTAGTAGCCAAGTAACTTGCAAGCATTACTGCATTTGTCATCACAGTATCTGAATAATCCAGGGAAGTGCGAGCACAAGTGGCTATAAAAATAGTTTCACCTCTCTTTTGTGGGCAGGCTTTCCACTACTCCTGGACTAGCAGGGAAGAATCTAAAAAAGCTTCCCTCTATGGGGGACGACTCAGACCCTAGAAGTGGAACCTGGCCTTCCCCAAGGCTGGTTGCTTTCCTGTTCCCACCCTGACCTGCTCCCAGGCTGGCTCTAGCAGAGCAGCAATGGTCACCTACCCTCAGTTCCTGTTTCTCCATGAACTACCAGTGGATTAATGACAATTATCTGGGGAGACAGAGGTCCATACAAGAATTACCAGATTAGCCTCTATGGGCTGGTTTCCCTTATCCCACAGTTTGTGTGGACTGAGACAAGGTGACCAAAGATATTGCAGAGGGCACTTTGGAGCCATAGGAGCTTTACATTAATAGTTACACAACCCATAACTTAGGCCTTCTCATAGATTATTACCATTATGTCATTTGTAACACTAGCGGTCACTGGGTGTATATCTATGTGTTCAAACAAAAGCATGGCCCCAGCCCAGAGGCTTTTTGCAAAACAATTTGCTGCTCCTTCCCCCTCCACCTCCTCTTTTCCTTCCCTCTCCACCCACAAAATTTACATCCAGATTTAGTTATCTCTGTTTAGCTGACAGGAAGGACAGAAGGAAAAAAAAATGATGATAGTTTTAAGAAAAAAATAAAAAACTCGTAGTCTATGCAGTACATACATACCATAAGCCACTTTAAAATGCCATAGCCAAAATATGTGCTGGGAACAGGCTAAACAGACTTGTTTCAAAATAGCTGCTGTTAAAAGAAAAAAAAAAAAGATGAGGAACCTATTGCAAGCAGAGAGAACAGAGCACATTTTCCACATCTCACCAAAACGTTTGCAAAAAAAAAAAAAAAAAATGCTTTTGACCAGCTCTGTTTAGAAGTGGGAAAACAGCATGAGAAATTACTTTTTTCCTTCTTGCACAAATCAGAACTTGACTGCTGAGAAAAATACGCCCCATGCCGCAGCATGGTATTAACCTTACAGCCTCGGGCACTCTGCTTGAAATGCCTCATAAAGCAAACAAACCCTTCTGGAGCGAGCCACCTCCTTATCTATTCTTTGAGAAAGGAAGAGGTAAAGGATGAGTGATGGCCGGAAACTCACATTTCATTCCAGTGACTAATTTTGACCAGCCTTTCATTCCTGTCGTTAGAGTTTCGAGCACTTAAAAGGACCACAAAGGCAGGGGTGCGTGTACACAGCTCCATGTAAGGAGGAGAGAAGCTCTTTTTGGCAAAGAAATGTGTTTCCACTGTTGTTCAGTCATCAAGATCACCAGACAGAGGGTGTGGGCTTATGTCTTTTATTTTTTTGGGTCTGTCTAGCCAGACTTTTGCATAACTTCCCCCACCCTGCCTTGCTGATCTCTCTGCAATGGCTTGGGCAGTCCATCTGCACAATTTGCATGTTCTGCTAACCTGATGAGTCAGGAATGCCTTAATCCATGTGTAGGTACATCACTGACCCAGGGGCAGTCCTCACATCTCCAGGCACAGCTCTCATCACCAGAGCTACTAGGGCTGAAGCACCTTTTGGCAAGGTGGGGATGCCAAACTGTGGCTACCAAAATTGTGGGCATCTCTGGCAGGTAGGGATTGTAATCTGTTGCTTGAGATTGTTGGTAAGGTTTGATTTAACAGCAAATGGGTGAGTTTAACAGCCCTGTATAGTTATTGCAAGGCCAGAAATAGGCAGAACTGTAAAGAAGATTTTCATGTGATGGAGATAGACAAAGATGCAAATGAAAGCTAGGACAAAAAGTATATTGACTAAAAACAGGTGCTGTGAGGTTCACTCCATAGATCTTCTGGATAGAGGAGTCCTTTTGGTAGAGTACAGAAATGGAATAGATCTTTATCTCCCTACACTTCAGGAAAGTATCACATCTAGGATTGCCTGGGAAGCTATAAAACAAACTGCTGGAAATGGGGATGTCTAAAAACAAAAAAAAGGAAAGTTGGTGAGAAACTCCCAAATGGGAAATTTCAAAGAAACGCGTGAGTCTTTCTAACATCATTGAGAAGAGATGTATGGGGCTGCAGGGGGGCACGCTGCAGGAGTTACTCAGGGTAGGTTTGGAGATGGGAAGTATTGCATATCCCATTGACTGTGCTAATGCAAAGAATCTGTTTTCTTCTTTTTAATGATAAATAACTAGGGAGAGTATTCTTAATCCAGAGAGAGAGTGGAATAAATTAAGGCTAGGCATTGGCAGCCTTGCAGCCATCAGAAGATTGAAATCCTGGAGCAAACTTCAGAGCAGCTGGACCAAGGCAACCTCAATGATTTTTCTGGATGGCGTTTGGTCTGTTTACAAAAGTCTGTGTGATATGAGGAGAATAGGGAAGCAGTGAACAAAGCTGTGTAACACAAGTTGGCTTGCTGTAGGAGAAATCAGATTTAAAGAAAATGCATTGTGAGTTCTTCCCCTTCTTGAATATGGGAAGATCCTCTTCTCACCCCCAGAAAAAATTCTTGACTTAAGCATAGTTTCTGAAACATCTTCAGTTTTCTCCAAACAAGAGCAACCTGGCTTATGAAACTTACATCCTTAATCAGAAAGAAAACCTGCTGAGCCTGGAAAAAAAGTTTTGGCTGTCTGTTTCAGCCTTTGGTGATTGTTGACCAACCGTTTCATGCCTAGCTATGGCTTGTGAACTGTACTTGGTCAATTTGGCCTCATGCTCTCTTAAACGTCTTTCCTATGTTGACACTGCCAAAGGGTTGATGTCTACTGCCAGTTGTGACGCGAGTTTGCTTTTTAGAAACAAAACCAGGAATGTCTCTTTTGCAAAGCCTTGCAACTTTCCAACAGAAAGCTGCAATTACTCATCGTTGAATTGAGATTGTTAAGGCCAAGACAAGAAGTCTGATAAATGCCTTGTGAGGTGCTTTGATATCATTCAAACTGCAGGCATTGATAAAACTAGAAGCTATTGTGTCCATTATCAGGGTAATAATACACACTTGCCCTTTATATGTATTAATCAGTTTAGGAGGACAATCTATTTTCTGAGGGGATTGGCCTTGAATAATTTTACGTTTTCACTTCCTCTTAAAAATTTGTAATATTTAACACAATCTTTAATTCTTCAAATTTAAAATACTAGGAATAAATTATTAGTTTATGGCTTTTCCCTCTTCCCCATATTTTTGGGAAGTATCTATTTCTCTAGCTAAGAACAAGATACAAGATGCATTGTTCAGTAGTGATGGTTCTTCACATTCAACAGGCTAGAAACCTGATATGACCCTAGCTAAATTAAAAAGGGAAACTAAAACAAGCAGGAGTTTTAATAAAAGTAACATTGCATCAGGTGCATAAATTTTCTGGAACAGCTAATGTTTGCAAACAGAGTCATGGACTTCGAAGCACTGGCATGCTTTGATGAGGTCACCAAAGGTGTAAAGTGACCACAAGACATTTGATTTTATTATCTATTAGATTTATGGAGGATTTGCTTGCTGGGAAAGAATTTTTAGAATGATTGGCATATACAATTTGTGTAAGCTAATGGTGTTAGGATTTTGTATATAATTCTATTTATATACAAACTGGGGGTACTTTGCTTCTTGATCTAAGCACAGTGTATAGGCAGGGTATGTGATTCTCCATTTGGTGCTTGGACATTCATTTGGACACATCCCCACAGCAAATACCAAATGATCCCACAGCAGAAGGGCTGTATTTTACTGCCACTGCAGAGTACGAGATACACAGTCAACAACTACCAGGACAATAATGAAATTGCTCTACTGAGAAATGGCATTGGCCAGCAAAGAGCCAAACAAGATTTGTTAGCAGCCTTTATGCAAAGGGTGCAGAAGATTTTGTGAACCTTTATTCTAATAATAGCTTATCCAAATGATGAAAGGTATTTGATGGAAAGATAGTTGTAGACTCTTGGTTCTTTAACAAATACCTCCTAAACTCTGACTATTTACTCTTTCTCTTTGCTCACTTTCATCTTTCAGTTCCACTCAAAGGTATGTTTAGGTCACGTATTTGTATCTCCATAAATGCCCCTAATGCTTACAGTAAAAGTAAGGAAAAACTATCTATTTTAAGTTATGAAGGGGACTGAGTGGGATTATTTTGCTGACATTGTTATGAGCCCTCTTCCAAAGGGCAATGGTCTCTTCCCAAGGTCTTACCACTAGCCCCAAAGTCTGGTGAAAAAAAGGATTGAACAAAATCCTCCTTTTTCCCGTAAGTGTTCCTCAAAAATGGATCTTGAGCACCTTTAAAGGTAGATAACTGCTTCCCTCCCTCTGCAGATGAGTAAAGCTACACCTAAATCAACAAGTCCAGCGTATCTCAGCAGGAACAGAGGAATATCGCAAAGGACTGAACATTTCCTACTCTAGAAGTAGGTATTGTCATTGAAAATGACAGGAAAGGAGGAAGATGATGCCATAGAGTTTTAGCTTTTTTTCTTTCTATTTTTAAAAGCTAGAAGAAGCAGTTTCACAACGATGGAAACAACATGGGGGAAAGGGAAACAGTCTGAAGATGGGAAAGCGGATAAGAATCAGAGAAGCAAAGCCTCATGGCATTTGTAGGTGAATTTGTTGGATTCACTCCACTGTTTGTTGTGCTCCAGCAGGGGCATTTAAGTGAAAGACAACACTGTAGATAGGGAAAGCAGAGCCATAGAAATAAAAAGGGTATTCAAGCTAAATTTAAAGGAGAAAATAGTGGGTGAGAAAAGTCTGAGAAAATGCATCCTAAAGGTCCACAATGTTTTTTTGTGCATCTCTTGTTTTGACAGTGATTTGTAAGGTACGTTATTACTTAGGAACTATTTTGAGAGCTGAATCAGAGGTAGAGATACAAGTAAAGAGCTAAAAAAAATGGCCAGATCTGAAACAGAGAAGAAAATACAACAGTGGAGCATGATTTGTTCCAGTCCCTCCTCCAGAAGTACTGACCTTCTCCCAAAATTTATTTGGTGTTTAGTTGCAGTCAGCTTGAGAAACACATCTCCCACTTTCCCCCTGGCTTTGTGAAGCACAGCTAGTGCTCAGCAGCATGTGTGGCTGACAATTACCACCTAGGGTCATTCAGGCTGGGGAAGTGAGGCAGACTGTGGAGAAAAACCTGTTTCTTCATCAGATCATCAGATGGGGAGGGAAAACTGCTGTTTAGAAACCATTTTAGTTAGAAATAGCTATGGAAACTGAATGCTAACTACAGAGCTTAATACAGAATCATGTTAGCTAGCACTGTCCTACGTGGCAGTCCTTTTCCGAGCAGGGTTGACGCAAAACATGCTTCTCTGCTTAAATATAATAGAAACCTATTTTATCATTTGCAACTCTCTAAGCCACAGGTGGCAAACACAAGGTCTGCGGGCCGAATCTGGCCCTCCACCTTGTTTTATCCAGCCCTCCACCTCATTTCTGCCCAGCAGCAGCACCGAGCTCCTTGTCCTTGAGCTCTACCAGCGCTGGTCACGTGTGCAGCGTGTGACGCGTGTTACGCTGCAGGAGCAGGAGGATGTGGCCCCCGGTGAAAATGAGTTCGACTTCCCTGCTCTAAGCTTTATTTTGCCAATTTATATTAATGACAGCATTCTCTTGCACCAATGCTGCCAACTCCTCTGCTTACAGCTAATTTCTCATGTCCTGTTACTTCCTGAATGGCTTCTTGTTTTTTCATGAGTTAAGTGTATTCTTAATATCTAATCCAGGATTTGTGTCAGTCAGCTAAGGGGAACTGGACTAGACCATACATTTACATTTCAGACTCTATGGAGAGAGTCTTCTTTAGTTTCACAGTTGGTAGATTAGATTTTATCTTAACTATAGATCTTAGCATTATAGATGCTACCACTTAACCCACACTCTCTTTATGGAGGGGGTCTGAGATAATTGCTGAATCTGATAGGGGAGGTGAAAGGGGTTTCTTCTAGTCCAGAGTGCATGTTCTCTTGTGAAATGTGAGGTTACAGAGGCCTTTGTACCTAAATTATAATGGCTAGATTGTGTGGATGCCACGATTTGGAATTCTCTAGTGCCACTACAGCTGACACCTGCAACAATTTAATTGAGGATTCGGAGTGTCTATGGTGAGTTTAATGGCTAAAAACAAATAGATCCAACTCCCTCCTTCCTAAGAGCTAAGAGAGGGAATCTCCAATAAAATAAATTAAAAAGTATCCTGGCTACCTAGAGTGTACTGAAAAAAAACCCTTCACACATATATATCTAGGGAAGGAAGAGGAAAACAGACAAAATTACTTTTCTCTTTTTGGAGTTTGTCTCTGTCCGGCTGCTACCTATGTCCTTGTAATCGTACCACTAGAGATGACCAGGAGGGAGAGAAAAAGGTTCATTATCTAGAAAGAAAAAAGTGGTCATCTCCTTGTGGTCAAGAAGTGCCCCTTTTCTTCACTGGAGCTTGAAATACTCAACAGGGGACACTGAAGTCCATAGGCAAAAGGATTTTTTTTTTCCTGTCTGAGGATTTTTAACCCTTTTGAAAGCTGATGGGGCATCTTTAGCTCCTCGTATTTCTCTCTGTTCTCCTTGTGATTTTTTTATGTTAGAGGTGTTCAAAATATGTTCTTTAGTGAGTTCCTTGCCCTCTCTGGGGACAGAAAATTCCTCTCAGACCAGGAGGCTGAGATATGCAGGTGCACTGCTGTTAACATCTCGATGACAGCAAATAACCTCTCTGAAAAACAAGGTAATTCCCATTTTATTTTACGCATGCAGTACTGCAAAAGGGAGAGATTCATGCAGAGAGGAGAAAAAGCAAGAAAGAGAAAATGAAAAAATCCTCAATAAGATCTAACTGATGACTAAAAAACCAATAAAGGAAAAATTCTGTTTCAATTGGTGTTTTAATACTGTTTTCATTCTTCATAAAAGTAGGCTTTAAAAAAAAGCCTTTTATGCACTTAAAAATAAAACCTAATCCTGACATAGTTTTTACTGGATAATCTGAACTCTTGGCGAGACTTGTCTGGGATGGGGATTTCAGAAATGCTTCTCGGCTTTCCTGTAAAAATGCATCAAGATCCTGGGCAAATACTCCGCCAACAGCGTTGCTGTGGGTTCCCAAATACAGATATTACTGCTGGAGAAAGAAACCTCACTGATGACACCTAGTGTTTTCTGAAATCACATTGGAGACTTCTTTAACAGATGTCCAAGAGACTTCTCCCAAGGGTGGCCCTGGGAAGGAGAGTGTTGGTGGGAGAAGCTGCAGTTTATGCCCAAGGACTCACTTTCCACAACTACATCCATGAGGAATAGCTACCAAAACCACTTTGCTGCCATCGTGTCACCAGGGAAGGAGACTGAATCTCAAGGAGCTCACATGTGCCAACAAAGCACAAAACCCCACCAGTTACTGGCTTTGCAACTTTCCCAGGAACTTGGTTACAAGTTCTTCTAGGGGGTGTTTGTGCAAAGAGGTTTGCTTGAATAAGAAGTGAATCACAGCTTTACACACAGTAACATGCATCTTCCAAGCTGTTTCCTTTAAAGCTATAACAGCATCTGATAATAACAACCACTGGAAGTGCTAGAAGTGATTCCTACTCATCTTCAGTAGGAGAAATGTACTTCTGATTGTAGATGTATAATGAGCTTAGGAATAGAAACTTCTCTCTTCACTATTTTGAAGAAGCAGCTATAATGAATTTAACAGTGACCACTTTCAGCAGCAGGTATAAAACTGTGTTTCCTGACAGGGCCTGTTTAGCAGCTGTACAATAGCATAGTAGAAAAAAAATATGGAGTTGACTTTTAAGCTGATGTGAATCACTTAGCATCAGTAATTATAATATTAAGTCCAAAAGCACAGCTAGGAAAATAACGGATATAGTGCAAGCTCATCATAAAGGAGTCCTGCTGGTTCCTGCCAAATGACAAGTGGAAGATTTTGTTGGTTGTGAAGAGCACAGCGTAGTCACGTATCTTTGTTTCCGTCTCCCTGCTTTGGTCAGGCAGAAAACCAGCCAAAGCAACCAAGAGGATCATGAAAGAATGAAAGAGTAAATGAATTTTCCCAAATCCCTTAATCCTTAGACACCAGCCCAAGCAAACAGGACCAGTCACATGCATCACAGAAGGCTGGCACCAACACTAAGTCCAGCAGAGTTACAGACAGTGGATGAAGTTTTACAGACTCTTTAGAAAAAAACAAACAATGCGCACACAAAAAAAAGAAAACCTCCCACAATTTTAAAGCAGAAGAGCACTGAAGCTAGCTGAAAAGGGGAGAGAACAAATTTGTCTTTGGCTACCACCATTGCACACAGTATTATGTAAAACTCAGCCTAGGAATGTAGATCTTGAAGGCAAATGAAGAAAGATGCAGAATTCAAATATGTGAATGCAGATGCCGAGAATAAATCAGCAGAGACATTTCAATAGAGGTACAAGGCTGGCAGTGCAATGCACTGGCACAGCCTCTATTTAACAAATGAATCCTCAGGGCAGCATATTTCTGGGAAAGCTTTTGGTTATTCCTTTCTCGCCACTCCCCTGTGCCCTGAGTGAAGCGATGACCAAGTATTTACAGCCTGGCAGGGTTGACAGTCCTGCTGATTTAAAGCATGGTTCTACTAGGAAAAGTGACTCTGTGACTGAACTTCATGGCTTAATGTGTATTGAGTCTCACTGATTTCCAGAGCAAGTAAACTGGAAAAAAACCTACAAATAACTCAGCCAGAGCGGGTTCTTTCTTGAACAATCTTGAACTTATCAATGGCAATTAACAAACCATGACTCAAACTCTGTCTTTTTTCATAGCTGAGCAAACCAAAAAGTGTTCAGTGTATCTTTTCTACTTTTGTTGCTTAAATGAAAGAAATGCTTCCCTCCAGAGCTCCCTTCCCTGCAATATAAACTCCTCCTTGGCAGCCAGGTGCCCTGGAGCCCCTCTCTGAAGAAGATAGGCTCAAGCGTCTCCTCTCCTGAATAGCAAAGGAGGGAGAAGGGGTTGCTGTACCTGCTCTTTTCTTTCTTATTGTAGAGAAAGGCAAACTTTAGGGCCAATTTTAGTGAATGCATTCCCCTCTAGTATTTTTAAGATCTCCTCCTTGCCCCAGACTGTCCTGTATCCTTGAAATGCCCGTTGTTCTTCCTTCTTATTTACAGTGCTAGCTATATATGTTGCATGGCAACATAAGTAATGAATAACTCAATCAAAGTAGGTGGAACCAAGCCAGCAGCAGAAAACCAAAAAAAGTCAATTTTTTTCCCCTATTAATCTGGCCCATATGTTCTCCATTTTCTCTTCCACCAGGCAAAGAGCCATTGAATATTTAATACTGTCTATAATATATTTCAAAAAATGTAACCAGGCAGCTTACTTCAGCTGCTAGAATTATGCAAGGCTGTCAGTGTTTTAAGGCTGTCTCTCAATTTGTTCTTTATCAAACGCTAAGGGAGCTGAGATTTCATAGACTAGAACTTACCACAGAATTTAAGTTTTGGGGTTTTTTTTTATTCCATCTGAGGAGATTTTTCAGCTTGCTTTGTTTTCCATCAAAGCAGAAAGAGCTGGATTTTCTCTACTGTTCATTCCTCCTATTCTCCACCCTGCTTTGCTGTGCTATGTAGCCCAGAGATCCTTTTCCAGTAGTTTGATTTGTTATGCTGCAGCTTTTCAAAAAATGGCTATGTTTAGTAAAGCACTGGAAAACAGCAAAAGGAAAAATGAAAAAAAGGGGAGAGCTATCAAGTCATAGGTGCCGTTGACTCTGTTACCTTCATAGAGGAAGCATGAAAACTGTGGGAGAATGGCTTTTGGATATAAATACTTGGGAGAGAAGCAATCCATATAAAGCAAAGCTTTAACATGGTTAAGGAATCTCAGCTCTGCTTTCTCACGGAAAGCTGAACTCAAACTTTGACCTCCAGTTCCTCCATCTCTCAACTTTAGGTAACAGATGGGATCTTGAGACACTCTTCTAGCAATGTTTCCATTTTTACCAGTTAAAATTTGAAAAGAAGGGGGCTTTAGTAAGCCCCAAGGAAATATTACTTCTCTTCAGACAATATGCTTGAATAATAGCTTTTATATACATAAGATTCATCCTGAAAGACAACAATGCAGAAACAGCAACTGGACTTCAACATTTTCTTGCTTGTGTTCACTTTGCATTTAGGGTGCGTGGCCGCTGTCAGTTCTTGGGCAGGTTAGAGCATATGAAATGAGGAACAGTGACAAGCATCACTTCAAAACTATCAGGTTTTAGAAGACTGATTGCTCTTCAATTATCTCACAGTTCTTCTCTTTATAAACTACCTTGTATCTTTGAACACAACTAATGGTGAGCTGCAGTCTCTCCCAGAAAAGACCCTGAAAGCAGTTAGTGGAAAAATGACTGTTATTAATAGTTACGTTTTCTACACTTACTGCTTTAATAGCAAATCCTTCTGCTGTTTCATCCATTATCTTCTATAGCAGCATGATGGGTGATCATGAATAACAGATCAGACTGCACTGAAGAATTGGCTCTTGATAGCAGAGAAATAGAGTGGCTGAGTATCCTCTCTATCATTTTATAAATTTTGTCTATATGTCCTTCATCTGACTTTTGTCTCCTCCTCATCACTGCCAACATGCTTCCTCTTGGCTCGATTGCATCTGCATATTAAGGCCATCAATAATGTGGTAACAGAATCATAAGCAGCAAGACAGCCTCAGCAAAACACATCAGTTACTGGGTTGCAGAGTATGACAACCAAGAAGTGCCTTGATTAAAAGGTTAATTTGCCTGTACATCTCACCGTTAGTGTCTTCTTATATTACTGTTAGTATCTCAAAGGCAAGCTTTCAAAACCACAGCAGAAAAAAAAGTATTTTTCCTTGTTTATGGGATTGAATAATTTTCATGATAATTTTATGCTAAACTATTTTGCAGCGACAATGTTGTTAGAAGCCAGTTCTCTTATTTCTTGCTGGCTGAAGTGAAAACTATGTTCAGCAGTTATTTTGCAGAAGAAGACCAACTCACCTATCATCTGCAGTTGCAGTAACTAAAGGTATCTTACTTTCACCTGGTACCAAACACCAGGCTTTTATTAATCCACATGTAAATAAACAATGTCCAGGTGTAGCAAAGTACCAAGGCCTGCATGATAGACTGGAAAACAGTGCTAGGGATTTTTTCCAAGCCCTTTAGCTGTGGCTTATGAGTATCTGAGACTGAAAAAAACAAAAAAGCATCACACTTCTCCAGTATCTCCTACACTAACAAAAGCAGTTGAGAAAACCCATAGATGCCTCTTGTACAATAGAAAACTACAGAAGTGTACTGAAGACTTCCTCTGAAAGTAGCCCTGTAAACTCTCAGCACTGCTTTTGTTGGCCTGCAAGGAGATAAATCATTGCTGTGAGAAGGAAGACGTGAGGCACAGCACGAACCAGAGTCTGTGTAAGTGGGGAAACCTCAGAGGCTCCCGTGCTCCCCAGCTATCCTTGCTGGCATTGGGCCATTGCAGAAGGAGTGCTGAGGCAGTGGGGTTGTGACAACAGTCCATGGTAGAAGTGACCTACTGCATGCGCCTCAGCCAGAGAGAGAAGCAGGGAGAAATGAGTCCTTCCAACAAATTCTCCCTCATTGCATCACTTGAGCATACATATAGACGCAGCATTTAAAAGCCACACCTGCAGATACATCCTTAGACTGCTGCCTGCTGAAGCGCTGTTGTTTGCAATCACATCATCTGCCCCCTCAAATTTGCCTGTCCTATTGAATCATTTACAGCATATTTAAAATCTATCTCACTTGTCATATCTTTTTATGTTCACACCAAATTATTCCATTACTTATCTCTCGTAGGGATTCAGAGAAATAAAAGAAGTGTTACCCGACTCAAAGCTGTTTCTTCAAACTCTTTTCAGGCCTATCCCTCCTAGCCCCAATTTGTAAGAGGGAACAAAATCACTCTGGTGTTGCCTGACATTAACTCAAGACACCTGCCATGGTGGCTGAGCTGTAGCAGAAAAGTGCCTGAAAGAAAGGCCTAAGAGAGGAAATGGCTGTGAATTATTTTCCCATTTTACCGTGCTGTGCTAGTTTTCATCCTGCTAGGCAGTTTTCATCCTGCCTCCCTTTATCCTGCATTTGCTTCCTCCCCGCTGTATTCTTGCTCACTGATCTCCTCTGTGCAACTCTTCCCAGTGACAGTTTGCACCACTAAAATTTTGTCTCTCGCTTCTTGGTCTGTACACTTCATGCTTTAAAATGCCAACACCTCTGTCTCTCCCAACAAAACAGTGTGCCTCTACTATACAATAGCTTGCAGCTATGCCATACCTTTCAGTTCCATTAGATATTAATCATAAAAAAATAAATTTTAGAAGGCAATGAACCCTGCATCTTTTCCTCTGGACCAGGCTTTGCCAGACACTTTCTCATTATGTCACTCAGATTCAATTTCACTTTCCTTCTGACTAAATATTGCTGCAGATACCTAACACTTTCACTCTGCTATATAAAAATAGAGAGACCTTTTGTCCATTTTTCTTAAAGACTATTGCAGTTCATGTGTAGAAAACCAGAAACCTTTGCAGTGAACGTTTCTGGTTTCTCCCCAAACTACCAACCAACTGCTTGCATTTAGAGAGCTGGAGTCTTGCCCTTCCTTTTTAATGCAGTGAGAAGTATTTCCATTCACCGTGGTGCTGGGAGCTGGATATAGTCTCTGCGTCTCTTGAAATCCAAGAGCACCTCTGTGACATGTGGCACTGGACATTCCCAGGAGCTGCAGGCTGCTGCCTCATTTTTAATGTGCCTGTTTCCTCTGAGTGCTTTAGAGAAATATGAGAATAAAAGGTTATATTTTTAAAAGATCACTGCTTTAAATTGCTGCAACACATATGGCTTTTCCCTGGATAATGCCACTAAAGGGCCTTACAGTTTCCCTTGTCCTTTATCTACAAAACAGTCTCCTTGCTTTCACTACTCCCCTCTCATAGCTACTGGTGAAACCGGCAAAAGGTGATTATACTGGCCAAAAAAATCATGAAGTAGGTGTTGAGACACTCATGACAAACTTTGTGTGAAGAGAAAGGTTCAGTGGGACATAGACAGGGGTTCAAGCATGATACAAATTCCTCAAATCCTTCATTTTAAAATACCTGGAATATTCTTGTTGTGGAAGGACTAAGCTGAAGGTCCTGCCTGACTGCTCTAGGCTGCCTTTGCAGACAGCCAGATGATCCATAGGTAGATGCATTTTGGGTCATAGGAGCATGAAAGCACCCAGGATGTATAACCTACAGAAGCAGAAGTTAATGACGGAAAAGGTTTTTTAGGTATATTTTCTGTTTAAAACACTTTTCCTTGATAGGGGTGGCAGCAGCTGGGTGGAGGCAATAACTGCAATATTGACAGCCTACTCAAAAGCAGGCCCTTTTCACCAGCAGTTAATGACCCTCTTTTGCTCACCGCATGGGTTCACTTGTGGGGCTACAGCAGATCTGATGATACCAGTAAAGACACCACAGGAGCATCATTAGCCAGGAAAAACAGCATATGGAGAAGAGCTGCTCACTAAATAGGCTGTTACTTCATGCAATGAATTCCAGGAAACTGCGTTATGTTTTGATTACGGGTATTCAGAGCAGGAACTGCTAGAACAGCACTTGAGATAAGGAAGAGGGCAGATAGACTGAAATAGCGAATCTTAGTATGACTTATTATGTAATTATCTACCCCCCATCACCATAAGGTCTGCGTGTCTCAGGCAGCTAAAAATAGAGCAGCCTCCCTCCGCCTTTCTCTCTGTCCAGCCTGTGGTAGGAAGGACTTAACTCACTCACTTGTGTTTGGGTGAGCCCTGCGAGCCACATCTGCAAAGGGAAGCAAGGGTCACACGTTGAAGAAATACTGGTCTCTCCTAATCTGCAACAGACAGACAGAGAAAATACATTCATAAGTGATTAGTTGACCTGAATGGACCAGAGGTTGCCTCTGGAAAGTGTCGCTTCTCTGTGCTCTGGCTCTAGGGAGATGAATGTCTCCTGTTCTGGCAGCCCGTGCTCCCAGTCACTCCGGGCAGCAGTAAACCAGCCAGGGTTTATAGCCACTTTCCTTTTGGTTTGAGGGCTTTGCTGCACCAAGAATAGATCAAGGCTTTTCCTCATCCACCTATCCATGAGCCTAAGGGAGACAGCATTTGTCTGCAGTGGTGGCTGTGGCAGGGCACGCTGTGCTGGCAGAGGCACGACAGGCACTCAGGATGACAGGGTTCCTCTTGCTTCACCAGGGCAGTACAAGGACATTTGGGCAGATATGTTGTCCATTCTCCTCCTCATGCCACCCGCATCTGTTTCCTTTTGAAGATAATAGAGCATAATGGTGATTTTCTAACAGGATATCCCATGCAGCACACTCACTGGAGGCTGGGACTTTCACTGTTATTACCAATATTGTTTTATAATATTGACACTAGAAAGTTCAGTTAGTATAAAAGAAAGGAAAACATCCTGTAGGCTGGAAGAGTGGGTAATGCCTCTTCCAAATCAGTTATTAAAAAAGTTGTATTCTTTGGGAGAGAAGACTTGAAAACCCTGCCCTTAGAAATACCATTTTTGTATTTTAATTTCTGGTTACTCCCATGAAGCATGCCAGATTAAGGAGTGAGGATAATATTCATCCAGTGCCTGCTATTTGTCATGTATACTAGAATGTGTCCCAGGAATACATTTTGGTTATGATTTCAGCTCTGCATTTGAACCATCATTGAAATTCATCCTATTATACAGGTAGAAATATTAAGTGGAAACATTTAGATCTCAGCTGAGATACAACATCAGGGATATTGAGTTAGTTGTTTGGATCTAGAGGTTTGGTTTATATTCTTGATGTAATGCCTACAGCTGAAACCCAAGTATTTCAATAATTTTTAACCTCATGCTGTAGTCAGGGAGGGTGAAGGTGTCTGGGCTTGGGGCTGGGGAGAAGAGGACACTGCCACAACACTACTACCAGCTGGGTAAACGCTCAAGCTACGTCCCAGCCTCTGCTGAAGTTAAATGAGGATAATTATATTTTCCTCCCTGCCAAAAGAACTGGGAGACAGACTGTTGATACGTTGTTCCCCAAAGTGCTTGCCAGCTGCTTAAATGATCTGCAAATATTTTGCAGATACACCTTAACAGCAAGCACATCACATTTCCCCTCCAACTTTTTTTCAGGCTTTTTCACAACTTCCCAGTAATGTTCTCTGAAAAACAAGTAGAGATTAGAGGCACACCAAGATGGCAAGGGTCCAGACCAGGACATGCTGGGGCAACGACAAGGACAGATGACCCAGGATCCCCTCCAGGGCTGAACAACCAAAGCGTCTTTGCAGTTTGCCTGTGGTATTCAGTGGCTTCACGACACTGCTGTGCCAACGGGATAGAGTTTCTGGGTTCAGGTAGACAGAACAGAACCTCTTAGCTGGGAGAGGAGACCATCAGTGGAGATGATGCAGCCTCAGTGGGGCTCCAGGGAAGGTACCAACTGGGCAGCTATTGCTCACTCTCTCACACCTGACAAGAACTGGAGGGCACCAAATACAGTTACCAGGTCCTGCTTCAAAACAAGCAAAGGGAGGTCCTGTTTTGTATAAATCATAATTAAACAGCAGAGGCTACAGAATATTTTCATAATTAGGCTTTCACATGAGTCCCAGAAACAAGTCCATAAATCTTTGGAAGAAAAACAGTTCTATGACAGCTTCTTAAATACAATTTCTGGCATAGAAGTACTGAAGGCTGGGAGAGCATAGCAGGAAAGTGTCAGTACCTGTTTTGCTTCTCTTCCTAGACACTAGCTGGTGGTTGCTTTTGGATACAGCATATTAAGTCAACTAGACCACTGGTCTGAGTCAGTATGAATTCTTTTTCAGTTTTCTGTGAAAAAAAAATCATGTTTCTGTCTATTCAGACTGGAGAGCAAAGCTCAAAAAGAAGGTCAAGGCTCATGAAAATTCCATGTGATTATCCTCAGCTTTTTCCCTGGTTTCATGACTATTTTGGGGTCTGACTTGTTTGAGAGTTTACAGTTTCCTGTCCTGACCCTCACCATGTCTGCTGGAGTCCAGACTAGAATTTATGAGCACAGTGGAGGAGACTTCTTTACACCTGCCCTTTATCTTGACATGTCTATTGATACCCACCTACAGACGGATTTTCTCCCTCCAAATTTTCCATTTTCAGCCCTTCTCTTACACAAGCTTGGAAATGGCACCTTGGTTGAAATAGAAACATGCCATGGGAGTTTCTCTTCTGGACATCTCAGCTGTTATTTCTTGCTGGACAGGAAGCGCTTTCAGTGAGAAGCAAATGTCTCAGTGCATCAGCAGCACCAGAGTGTGGCAGGACAACACAACGATGAAGGACCATCTGCCAGGCACCTTCAGCAGTGCTCAGAAGCTGTTCCAGGAAAAATCACCACGCAGCGATAATAAATCCAGACCGACAGAAAACCAAAGGATTTTCGAGGAAGCATTCAATGCCAGCAGGGATGCATGCCAAGGCATCTACAAGAAAAAAAAGAAGAAAGAAAAAAAGGAAGAAAGAAAAAAACAACCTGTCACTCCCAAAATAGTCAAGATAGTGAAACCACAGAAAACCATAGAAGGCTTCTTTTCACTTACACATTCCCCTTGGCCTCACAGATTGGCACATCTGGTAGAATAAAGGCTGGGAGAATAGCGCATGGGGTGGAGAGCTTCAGGGGCCTTTCAGGTTCGGCACTTGCTGCTGGACTCTGATGCTGCAAAATAAGATCTTAAGCTACACTGTGATTGTAAACACAATTTGGGCCAAGGAGGAGAAGGACAAACCAGCTCAACTCCCAGCCCCAGAAAAGTGCATGGCTTATAAGCAGTGTGACAGTGAGGAGGAAAGCATAGCAAAATGCAGGCTCAGCTCTTCCAGGCTGCTAAAGCTCAAGTTATTGCAAATAGCTTAAGGGACAAGCAATTTTTCCACTAAAATTTGCAAAAAGGATGAAAGAGATCCTCCTGGACACTCTGCAGTTTCTCACACAGTAAATCAGAAGCAGTTACTTGCTCAATGGCTGCACATCATCAGGAAATTTGCTACATTTCTCCAGCAGGACTCCTGGCTTGTGCCCTCTTGTGACAGTCACCCGTGCACTGACACTCAAAACATCTCCAGCCTACTTAAAACCATCAGAAAATGAAGTCATCTCAAGACATTTTTAATACCAGGATTTGTTTCTGTGGGTACTTGCACTTTTGGAAAATTTATTATTCTACTGGTGTAATGGGTGTCTGAGAGTGGCCACTGATGGCTGTCGCTGTGGCTACGGCTGGCTGGCCGGCACAGCTCATGTGAGGCTTGAACTCAGTATACAACACACAGTTGTTTCTTTTGTCTACCCACAACACACATCACCTGGACTCAAAAAAAAAAAAACAACAAAACAACCAAAACAAACCCAAAAAACCCACTATGTAATTTTCAGAATAAATTAATTTTTAAACAGCTTATGCTAACTTATTCTTGTGCCAAAATTGACACTTTGCTTGAACAGCTTGTTTTCCTCCCCAGACACATGTAAAGATAGCAGTCATATCCCATATCCTTCTCAGTCTTTTTCTGCTGGGTTCTATTCTCGTAACAGAAACGTTTTATCCTCCTTTCTTCTACATGCTGCTGCCCAGACGGTCAAGTCTGGTGACAGTGAGCCAGGCATGACAAAGCTGCTGGTGGCTCCAAGTTTCTTTCTGTTGGGTTGTCCATAGATAGGGACAGACAAAACAATCTGGCTGTATTAGTTGGTTGGATACAGCTTTTCACATCTTTTACTAAGGTGGTGTTGTCCATTGTGGTGCATCCCTGGTGGCTGAACAATTTCCACTATAGGCTGCTGCTTTAATTTGTTTTACATTTACTGAACTTGAATGTGTTCAGTCTCATATTTTCCACATTTGTAGACTGCTCTGAGCTGGATTTTTTTTTTCTCCATCTCAGGAAATAGGAATCAATTGTTTCCAAGAGCACTCCCCTGGAAAATTAGTTGTTAACATTAAATACATCCATGTGTTTCTTCGAAGAGCTTTATCCCCTGCTTACAGTGGAAAGGAACCTGAAGTTTGGCCAGGAAAAAATCTAGGGAGGTATCTTCTGTTGTCCCTATGAACAAATACCCACACTTAGTTCCCTATAAGTTTCTGGGAATTACCATTTTCACATGCACCCTCTAGCACACACGTCTGACTGTTCCATGGGGATCAGACCTCCTCCTTGGCATGAAGGGGAAGCGCTGGGGTGCAACACCCCAAGGGCCATGAACCGCTGGTAACGGGAAGCAGCCAATCTCCTCACATGTTATTGCCTATGTCTTGTTCAGTCCAGCACAAGGTCCTGAAGATGATGAGGGCCTTCTGAATGTTTGTTTTGGGGTGAAGAACACATGCGACTTTTTAAATAAAAATACCCACATGATATGTAACCACAAATAAAGAGTAAAAATGTTTCAGAATAAAAATTTCAATGTATTTGGTAAGACTCTACCAGAAACCTTCTCTCAGGAAATTTTACCATGACCAGGACTGGTGACAAGCAGATATAGCACCTGGCCCAGGGGAGAATTAGTAACGGTGGATTTACACTTGACTTTGACATTTTTTGGTTAGCTTTTTGTGTCGTGCTACCACCTGTAGCACTAAAAAGTGCAACCAGAGTGCAAACATGAGTTCAAACCAGACACATCATAAAGCAAGTTAAATATATAGACAGACAGCTGCAATCTTACTAAACCATAGTATGTGTTAATAAGTAAATGTGACAGGCACAAGAAAATCATCCCAGCATCAAACTTTCCACATAAATACTTGTCCATTCAGGGTGTGCAGCCAGAACATTGAGGTATAGACTGAGGCTCTGGATGAGTTGAAAAGCTGGAAATAATCACCAGCTTGTGTTGAGATGACCCAGGAGGGACAGTTACATCTCTGCTGCTTCCATCTTGTCCAACCTCATCCTTCATTTACTTGGTATCTGCATTTACTGAACTGATGCACCACAGTCAATTTTGATCTACTCCTATGCAAGAAAGGAGTACACACTTGAACCACTGCATGATACACACAAATATTTTTCAGACAGTAGACTGGAAGAGTTTTCTTGTTCAGGGAGTCACCCAAAAGGAGGGAAGTGAATGGATGTCTTTGAACGGAATGAGCTTTCTGGAAGAAAGTGGTATAGGTACTGCTTCATGCCAACCCAAAGAAGCAAGATTCATTAAGACTCCAGTAAGTAGTTTTTTTCCTTTTTATTTGAAATCTTTATCTAAACATTGGTTTAACTATAAAAAAATTACCATTGTCAATGGTAACAGAAAATACTTGTGGTGTGAACTTTGTGTTACTCATGAAAACTGGAACACATCCTATAACTGTGCTATACAAAGATTTAGCAGAAACAAACAACTGCTGCTTAACTGCCATTCAGATTTAGAACAAAACCCAAAGATCACTGTAACAATTTTAATATGTTGACTTTGTTTATTTTTTTCAGTTTTGTTTGCCTGATTCATGACATCCCAGTTGAAGTCACTGTATTTCAAAAGTTGCTGAGCAACTTTAGATTTTACCAAGTCAGTGATCTTTAATTTTAGATGCTCTGCACTCAAGTAGGCAAGCACTTGATTGCACATGACCAGTCTAAATGGCTTGAAAGGAGCTGCTCATGTAAATAAAGTTATACATGTACCTTACTATTCATGGGATCAGAGTACAGGTTTCCAAAGCTTTGACTCAACTTTTTTTTCCTCCTCCTCATTCCTGAAATTAATGATTAAATAAGAAAACCAAACAAAAGTTAGTTTAGTTTAACTCCTGAGAATTTTTTATTCCATTTGAGTGAACCACTACATTCCTTTGTGAAATGGGAAGCAACAGTTAATAGTGAACATTTACATGTGCCATCTATTCTAATATAGCAACAGCAACGTTAGCAGTTATGCATTGTGGTAGTCAATTTATATTAATTTACTTTGTGACTGAAGTTTCTGCAAAATAATGCACAGTGAATGTAATAAATCTATCTGATATTTCATGTGACTTTATATTTTAACTTTCTACTTCTATCTTATTTGGCATTCTAGCCTACATCAGCTGAAGAGAACAGTACCCTTGACATAGTTTCAAACATAGTGTATTACATTGACAGTACAAAAGTGAAACACTTCTTTGCACATACCTCAACCCTACTAGTTTTCTGAGACACTTTATTAGTACCAGCACACATGCAACAGATCACTGGAAAGTCATCTTGTAGGCTAACAAGTAGAATGCTAAACTTTGTCTGGGTACAGAGGAGTTTGTTGGCTGTTACTTTAGATCTTACTTTCTTCATCCCCTTAGAAACTACAGCAATATTCTGTCTACAGCCTTACCAGTACAAGTCTGTCAACATCTGAATGAAAAATCTGCTCCAGGACATGTTTTTACATCTTGAAACATCAAATACATTTTATTATTTAAATTACAACAGTGAAAGTTAGGTATAAGACCTGGAAGGCTTATAAGAATACTTGCTTCCCAACATCTGACTCAAGGAGAAAGCATATATGGCAGTTATGGATATTAAATGCAAGAAGAAATAAGGTCACTGACTGCATAGTTGACATAGGAAAAGAAAACCAATTAGAGAGGACAGGTTCAGCAAAAAAATGAAAGGAATCAGAGATGACAGGACAATATGTTTATCTTCGGATTAAACTCCTCCTGTTTTCCCTGAATGTTGTATTTAATTAATATTTGATTACTCATTGTGGCCAAAACCACGTGCTGGATGAAAGCCTGGCACTGAGGAGCCGCAGGCAAGCATGTCCCCTCCCCAGTCCCTGGCAGCTACCCCATGTTGCCTGCTCACTGCTGCTGGAATGGAGGAACTGCCCTTGGAACTGGCAAGCTGATTGCAGACAAACCTGGGCAGGATGCCTGGCCCTGGAGGAAAACTTGGCACTGTCAGTCACAGCCTTCAGCAGCCCACCACAGCATGATGCTGTCCCAGCTGAGCTCCGGGCCCCAGAGATATGCATCAGGGCTGCACCCAGACAACCATCTGCATGATGTAGCATCAATAAGAGTGTTGGCATCACAACAGGCAGTCTGTCTCAGCAATCACCTCTATAACTCATAAGACATTTTTTTTTTCTGTAAAAAGAGCAGAGGCTGTACCAAAAGTGTCTTAGTTCTCCCAAGGTCTATTTTGCTGACACCACGACAAGCCTTGGCTCTACAAATTTGAAGGTATTCCTCTCTCTCCTGCTCTACTTTGGGTTTCAATTTGTTCTTCATTGATGTTCCTGTCTAGTTAGGTGCAAACAAGATTTGTGTTATGTTCTTATGCAAAAAAAAAAATTAAAAAAATAAAGTATGCTTTCCATCCTCCCACCTGGTTTTCACATCAGGAGAACAGAAAAAGAGAAATTATAATACTTCTCAAGACCAGCCAGTGTATACACAAAATTTGGAAATGCTCTTAGTGGTCTCTACACAATCTAAGATACAGTCAAGGGAATAAACCAAAACTATAAACACAAACTTTCACTCTCTTGTTGGATGTCTGAATGTTACTAGACTCACTGGACCAAATATTTGCACTACTATATCAGAGAAATGCCTGTTTTCTACTAAGATATACTGATATTATCTGGAAAATAATATAGTTCAACTTGTCTACATTGAAAGTCAGAGGCTGAAAGGGAGGATGTAGAGAACAAATTATAAAAAGTGAAAATGTATAAAAAAAGGAAGAATGCATTTAGGAATAAAATGCTAGGAGGGTCTGGTGAGTCATAATGTGAAGCACAGATCAAATAAGCGCAATCAGTAACCACAGCTAACGAAGCGACTGCAGATCCAGAGTACTGTGGATATTTCTCTCCAAGATGACGTTTTAGTCACTCTGAAGAACTCTGGTAAATGACCTGTAGAAGATATTCTCTGGGTCATTTTAGAGGAGGAAAGGAGAAGAATCTCCTCTGAGGAGACAAATGATATATAGCAGCCAAGGCTTTTTTTTTTTCCAATGCCTTGTCAAGCCATCTGTGAATGTTCACTCTTTTAATCACTGGCTCATTAGTATCCATACATATTTAATCAAGACTATAACTCTGAAAGTGCTCTAAATGCTTCTACATGTCGTAGTGTATGTTTTAGCACATAGCACCTTGCATTTTGACATTCAGGCGATTGTACTAATACTGAGGTAAGATCCAGACTTCTAGCACTAACTTTTAAAAGGAAGCGGTTACTTTCCAGTTACACCATCAGTTTATTTATGTTTAGCAAGCTGCATATTTAAAACAAATAAAAAAAGCCCCAAAACAAAACCAATGCTGAAAATTATTTGATTAAAAGATTATTCAGATCATTTAGCTGTTGGTGTCACCACTGGCGCCGGTGGTCTCGTGGCAATTCCCATCACTGTTCAGAAGAGAGCTGCGAAAACAGGAATGGTGTTTTGTGGGCAGGTGCCAGCAGCTGCCCATGGTATCGCTCGGTTATCTTTCCCTGCTGCTGGCATCTTCATTTGTGGTTACAAATCAGGGCCTCATGAAGCAGGTGGTCAACTTGACCGATGCCACTCGATCACGCTGTCAGATCTTCCACTGCTCATTTCCTGCAGCACAATCTGAAAGAAAGCTTGTTTCCATGCCTGAGCTGGTCTGGACAAAGATAAATCTGAAGGCTGCCTAGTGACTACTGTACAAACATACAAAAAGTCTGATGATCTAACCTATGAGGCTTTGGCTATTTGGTATAATTAAGTGGAGCAGATGCTAAGAAAATAATCATTGGAAAGTTTTCTTTTGACAAACTTATGATAAAAATTTCTCAACAATTTCAAGGAACTCTGTGGATGAGCTAAGCCCTCCCAAATCCAGCAGATTTCCCTTTTTGTCATGAAAGTGGAATAATTCAGTTTCTTCCTCTTCAACTTCTGCCTGAAATAGGTTGGTCTCTGAGGTAGGAATGATGATGATGCGAGGGACAGTATTGCTAATGATAGAGCCCAGGACTCCATTAACTTGACTTTCTTGAGTTGCTGTCTGTGAAGTGTCTGAGTCTCCTCCTCTGATGACACTGCCTCCATTCAAACCAACAGGCAGAGAAGCTGCTCTTAGTGAGTTGGCCACGAGGGTTGCAGAGGGACTGTGCAGGACTGACTGCCCATGTACCTTTTCCAAACAGCTGGAGGAGAGTGAAACCTGAAGTAGAGACATAAGTTTTAGTGTTGTCATTCACCATATGACGATGGAAAGCATATTTGAAATATTCACTACCACTAGTCACTTTTTGAGCCACCAGTCATATTTTCTAAACAGTCGAATCGTTGACTAGGAAGAAGGAAAATCATGATGTGTTAATATCTCAAGTTGGGAAAGGAGGATGTTAGGTAAAGAAAAAGACATGCTCAAATATCAGCAGAGATCAAAAAGACAAAATGAAGCAAAGAAAATCCAATTCCTATATCTGAGTTTTATGTTTAAAAAAATATTTCTCTGTTTTTTAACATAGCTCAAGGTACTGGATAATTGTATTTCTCTCATAGAAAGGAAGTCAGATTCCAGCACACTTTTATTTGCTTGAAGTTTCATCATCCATGTGAAAATTGCTATCATAGTGTCCCCAAACGGCTCCTCGTGCCACGTAGGAGCAGTTGGTGGCTTTACATTCCTGGGTTGGACAGTACTTCTATCAACAAAGAAGGGAAAAATAGCAGCTGTGATTTTGCTTTGTTAACCATTTCTTATTTGCCTATTTTGAGAGAACTCTAATTTCTAACTTGACCCTGATGGCAAGTCCTCTGTGACCCTTCGCTAACACTTGGTGCATAGTATGCAAAACCAGAGTAAATGAAGTCTCTGACAGTGTTAGTTCTGAAACATCTTTTAAAAATATCAGATCAGTTTCTAGCATGATTATATCCCAGCAGGGACAATCTTGGTCCCCTTTTGTCTCCACCTATTCTGTGGCCTGTGATATTGCCCTTATACTTCAAACTAAATGGCTCATTAACTCAAACAGAGAAGACTTTGTTTGTTTATTGGGGGTTTTCTAAGATTTAAGAGTCATCTCAGTCATAACAGGTAGTTTGGCAGAGTAAGTTATTGCATACAATAGGTCTAGTCAGATTTTACAGAAGAAATATCAAACATTTTTCACGTAATTTTTTTTAGATTAAATATCAGAATTTTTAGTGTCTTCCTCTCCCTGTCTCTCTCTGTCAGTCTGGGTTTTACAAAAGATACCAGTACACACTGAAGCACTGTGTAATTCTATTCCACAAGAAAAATTATTCACCAATCCCTATAGGTAACAATTTCTCCAGCCACTCTGCCTACTAAAGTGGGAAGCACAATATGCTGGAAAAAAAAATTGTTTTCAGTCAATGTGATAGAGAAGAAAATTCTGTTTTTCCAAATCAATATTAACAATAGAATGAAAATAAAAGCCAACCCAAAACCACTTCGCCCTGCTTCAAGTGCTGTTTTCACTGCAGCAGCAGGATAGGTTTCTTTTGGATATGGCTTAGTGGGTAGGACACCAGTTCCAAGATTTTTTTAGTAGCTTGCATGCCGGGTAATTCCCTTGACACAGAACCTGGATTCGCAGAGCATATTTGGCAACTCTTCTTTGAAATCAAGTATCCAAACCTATCTTATCCTTGTAACACATGCCTGCATTTTAATGCCTCCCAAAAGGCCTCTTCGCTGGCACACTAGGTTTCCAGGTGCCAGTCTACATTAACCCTAACTAACTGCAACAGGTCATGGGACTGGATCATATCTTTGTAGTAGCTCAGAAAATAGTCTCACGTGTTTTTATGGCCTGGAAATTACCAAACCCAGGACATTGATTAGCTTTTTCGCTTTCACTTGAGGGATTCCTTTTCTTTTTTGGTAAACCATCTGCAGCTGTGCATTAATGAACCTTGGTCTCAGTGAAAAGAACTCAGAGGTACCTAAATATTTTAGATGTTAAGATGGTCTTTTTAAAGAAAGTGACGGAAAGGTAACATTATTTTCCTGAAAAAAATCAGATTTTGTTAAATCAAGAAGTTAGGTGAACTTTTACAAAATTCACACTTACGTTTCTACAAGTGAGCATTTTTGGAAATGCCATAGCTGGAATTCAGTCATGGATAATCAGGAATGCTATTAAAGCCTTAAATAAATATCTAAAAATGCAGTTGGGTTTTCTTTAGTGTTGGTTGGGCTTTTTTAAGGATAAATGGGTGGCATCATAGTGAAAGGCTCTAATTGAGCTTGACAAATAGATATTTATTCTTATAGAATGAATATTCATGCATTTAGTTTAGGACCTTCATACCACACAGGAATTTTTGTTGAAAATATTGAGAAAAGCAAATGAAGCTTTGAACATTCAATGTAAATAAACTCCATAAATCTCAGTGTACATCATTGAAAGCCTCAGTATGGAGGTACTCTGTTAAAAGATTATTTTTCAAAATAATCAAGCAGATGTCATTCAAAATCAAAGTATAGCATCTGAGCCTTCTTATGGGCCATGCATTTCTTCAATTTCAGAATAGAGAAATATTGATTTGATTATTGAACACTTTTTTCAGATCTCATCAGATTTATTTTTCTTCTGCTTTATTTGTGAGACCGTAAGGTGCTGGTTCTCCAGTACCTGGAGATGATCTCTTGTCATTGACACTTTCCTATAAACTTGGACACACTGGACTATCGATGGAGAGCAGCAAAGGTGGGCAGTAGATCTGAGTCCATGTTGCATACCACCACGTTTACAGAACTATTCACAACAGTTACAGAAAAAGACCATGTTTTTTCAGAATCATTTCTTATTAAGGAGAGACGCGACAGAAGACAGGGTATATGCATGCAGGAACCAGGTCATTGGATGGCTGGAAATTTCTGGAAGAGCTCCTGCTTTAGACTACACTGTCTATAGACAACTAGCCTTGGAGATGGAAAGGAGCACAGGGGACAGCAGCAGTAGTTGCCCAAGGTGCAGGTGTTTATCATACATACGCAAGTAGCCCCATGAAAGGGTGCTACTCAGCCCAGTCACAGGCAAGGGACTGTAAGTCCTTTCTTTTCTTGAAAATGCAGCATTGGCATTCACTGACACTGTGCCACCCATACAAACACTCATTTTGAAACCGGTGTTACAGTTCTGGCAGAAGTTGACTCGCGGATGACCTACTTTTCCCATTCTCAGCAATTCCTCACAGAATGGGTGCTCTTCAATAGTATGATAACAAATTTCAGTGATCTGGGCAATGGGCATGATTGCATCCGCAGAGGATGCGCTGAGTACTCACCGTCTCCTCTTTCAGTGAGGGAAGGGTGGCAGCTGCCAGACTCTCCCACTCTTAGGGAGAAATGGGAGATTCTTTCTCGTCTTCCCCCTCAACAAAAATAAAACATTTTAATGTATGCTACAAAGAAGAAAGAGGGTGCTTTCTATCATGTCAAACTCTGTTTTTTCAGCCCTGACTTTGTAATAAAAGGAAGCTGCTGTATTGTGGACATGGGGGTCAGGATGTGAGGAACCAGCACTGCGGAAGACAAACAGGTAAAGAGACAAAGAAGTCAACTTCTTACACTTGATGCTACAGACTGTGCTTTGGTGCAGCTTTAGAACTATGAGCTGACGCTGGCCTTCCAAAACAGGCAACTTAGCAGTGAAAAGAGTTAATAAGGTATTATTGCAGTTCTCATTAGTAAAAAAATATGAAATAACAGCAAGGATGAAGAGGACATTGGAATCAGTGTAAATAAAGAGTATAGATGAAACAGATGGGTACAAAGGCTATATTCTTATTCCAGGGATGACGTGCTGCAGCAAGATTGACAGTAAAATGGAAAGTCCCCAGCAGAGACTTTTTCGCTTACTTTTTCTGCAGTTGCTGTGTCACAGCTGCGAGTCTTTGGGAGCAGATCTCTCTTCTCCTGTCTCAGACTTGATGAGAAAGAATGACTTCGGCGAGGCTGCAGTTTCTTATGAGCTGGCTCTACAGGGTCAAGATCTACATCACTCCAGGTCTAATAACAAGTGATGAAGTATTTCAGACAGTTACATCTTTTCTTAAATTCAAAATGTTATCAAACTCTAGCAAAAGACATTCACATTTATAGAAAAATAAAGTTGTTCTAACACAGGTCTCACTCAAAATTTCCCTGGGGAGAGGCTTGATTTTTGAACTTGTCATGTATTTTGGACTAGTTTTCTGAACAACAAAAAATTTTTGAAATAATGAAAAATTATTTAATCTCTTTGCACCAGGTTGTTCTTCACACTTTTTCATCTCATTGCTTGTACTATGCTTTTGGCTACATAGCACCTAAGTCTAAAGGCTATGGCTTTCTGCATGACCAATCATCTGGTCTAAAACTACTGACATGCACAGATCCAAACCCAATACATACCAGTGGATACTCAGAACACTCAGGGCTTCTCAAGTCCCATGAGCTTGCTTCTTCTCTGAACTGTCATTAGTGGACTGGAGGTAACCAGGTCTTCACTAATTTTCCATAAGTGTGCAAGTAATGAAGGACAACTGTGCAGTTTCATTTACAGGCTTGGGCAGAGGTCATCCATCATCCTCAACTTTGTGGTGACCTTTTGATTGAGTATCAGTGAGGAGGTCATTCCACTGTTCTCCATACTATCTCTTAGATATGGATAGATAGATAAAGCTTCACACAAGTGGGAAGCTAGTGCATAATTCTGCTGCATCATTTTGCTCATACATATATTTGTTGCCACCTGTCTATTTCTCCTCTGTTCTAGAATCAAATTGTAAATACAACTTTATATGGTTCATATGTTGACTCACTACACTAATATGTATGTAACACACAGACAAAAAGTGTTGGTGGCAACAGTTGCATCTTTTATAGTGTTGCTGGTATCATTCCTGCCTGTCAATACTTTACTGGAACGCTTCAAGTTTTCACTTGGTGCTATTGTCATGCCAGAGTTGTTGAGCTTAGCTTTTATTTCATCAGCTGCTGTAGAGCTGCACTGAGCACTCAGTTGCCCCAAGAACAATTACCTTCGGCTGCATTAACTCAGCACAAGACACCACTGCATATTGCTAACAGCAGGTGTTTTATTTGAGACTGACAAACCAAAGTTGTGTCAAAGGCTGAAGCCACTAATTCACATATTCCTTCTCTTTAAATGCCAGCCTCAACCAAACACACAGAGTAACCTGTTAATCCCAATGAATTAAAACCAAGTGGTGACCAACAGTAAAGAACAAAAACCTTCTTGAATCAGGATAGGTGATCCAGCAGAAATTACCTCATTTAACATCAAACAGAGAATTAATGGGGAGAGAATTTAGGAATAATTATTAAATCAATGAAAACTGATAGGTAAAAGGGGTAAAAAAGGTTAGAAATAAGAAAATGAGGAGTCTCCCTGTTTCAAACTATGCCAAAACATTTCCACATCACTACATGTTCTATCTACAACCAGTGAATGAAGCACAAGTGTAAGCAGTCTCCATGATCTCAAGGAGGATACATATATGTATGGTTGCTCTACTTGCTCAGGCTGTTAAACTGTCCTCCACAAAACACTCTAATGATAGGATATTAACCTATTGCATATACTAACCTTGTGATGTAAGGATAATCTGGGCATTTTACAGTTTATGAAATCATCACAGTTGATACTCTCATGCATGATTGCGTAGTCAGTGGTCTGTGAATAGAGTTAAATCAGCAGGATAGATTATCTCGTTTTCATTTACATCACAACAGAAGTATTTCTGCATTTATTTATATCTATTTATTTATATGTATTTATATAAAATATGAAAGTGTTTCACATGCCCAGAAGACTGTGAGAGCCTAGGCAAGCAAATTTAGGAATCCTTATGTTGTGCAGTGTAGTACAGTAGCATCACACTCCACAAGAGACCCATCACAGACTGTAAACTCACTTGGGCTCAGATCTGAAAGACAGTATGATAAAAAAGGCTTTACCCAGGCTAAAAGAGGCCTTTGAATTTTCTGTTTATGGTTTTAATTTAAAAGAATTTTTATAGTAGATATATTTTATGAAACTGTGTAGAAAAAGGTTGTGACTTCTGGACCAGGTCTCTCCTGAGAAGTAGCTTGTCCATGGTATTCAAACAGCTTCCAATTGTGAATGATGAAAGACATCCCATTTAAGTTAATCCATAATCTTTAATGATCATTGTTATTACTTGCCTGTAATACAGTGACCTGTAGGCTGTTTAGTGATAGCTGGGAGTACTGCTGGGGTACATGATATACCCTCACAAAGCGGAAGAAGATCCTTGTGCCCAAGGAGCTCACAGCCTCACAAGCTGTAGGGCTGAGCCTACGCAGTAAAATGCAGTTCGTCATTTTAACTGGAAGTCTACCTGATGCAGCTATATTGCTAATGTGCTAGCCAGGCAGCAATATGGACTGTAAAGTAATGTGTCTTTTGTATCAGGAGAGATTTCTTTTCATTAGGGCTCAGGCACTAAGCCGTTCTGTCATGCACTTGAAGTGCTTTTTTTGTTCTGCTTTTTGATTTCACAGCCAGAAGGCCTGAATTTCTTCTCAACATCCTGGGCACAGTGCTGACATTGTTTGGGACTCCTTGCTTCCTCAGTGCATTTTTTCCTCAGGTGTGTTTGCCTTACTATTTAAAAATGTTCAGATATCTCTTTGGTGCTGTTATCTGAAAGAAGCAACTTCCTTTCTCAGGAAGAGAATTCAATGCAAAATTATTTTATATGAGAATAGTACACTGTTCCTGCTGGTTTTCCTGGTGATCCTAGGTCCATTTCCAAACCAAGAACCCCAAGCTTCCCCAAAATACTCAATGTAGTCACAATTTCACTGAAAAGTAGCTCCGTGGTGTGACTGTCAGCACCAGCAACCTGAAAGCAGCAGCTTCCAGGTTACAGCACCAAATAACAGAGCCCAGTCCTTGCTCAGACCACTGCCACCTGGTTCAAGAGGAGAGTCAAGTTTGCCACTCATCCCATCATGGTGATTTACACCTCCATGAAATGTTACTGACTTCAGCCATCACTTTGTGAGGTGTCTTATACTGCAGCTGAGCACGGAGCGGAGCAGAGCATGTCCCTGGGAGGGCCAGCCCCAGCCCAGCTCCTGCCACTGCTGTCATCCCTCTACCAGCAGCCACCTTCCAGGCACCACTGTGGGCCAGCTTCTTGTGAGTTACAGAAACAGGAGAAGTCATGCTGAGAGCGGCTGTGAAGAAGCCAAGGAACCTTTCATTTCTAACTATATTCCCCCAATCCTACTGCCATGAGATGTGGTTTTGGTTTAATTCTGCTTGGTCAGGAAGAAGAAAAAGGACTGTGCCTTTTTTCCCCCAAACGTAGCCCAAAATGACAGGTTGCACAGGTCCTGAATGTCTAACCTATGACTTTTCCCTAGGAAAATACTCAATGGTGTAGCCAACTGCTTTGTCACACCGCGCCTCAGCCAGACCACCAGCCTTACTGAGATTCGGAATACACTGCTTACAAGACACACCACCTCACTCCAGGTGCAAGAATCTTACACTCCTCATGCTTAAAATCCATGGAAACAAATAAAAAAATCCTGTTGACAGAAAATGGGCTTCCTTTAAAATAATAAGGCAGCTTTTGTGGAAGTCGGGAAACTTTGGGTAGGAGACTCTTCCTGTCCTCCAGCTCCCTCAGATGCTAAATTATAGGAAGTCATTGGTGAAATGGGGAGTGTTTCACAATGGCTCTTTTTAGTTCACATTAATGACTTATCCTGAACATCCATAGTCCCAATAAGCATCTGAACCATGCAGATACGCTGGTCTGGCTGCTTCTACTGATCAGAGATCTTCAAGTATGAACTCCTAGAAAGGCTTTGCAGAAATGACCTCACATGACCCAAAAAATTTAGTAACCCACCCTCCTCTTTTCAATTCTCTAATTTTGAATATGTATTTACAGAATCACTTATTTTGTGAGTTGGAGAAACATTACACTCACTTTTCATCACATTAACAAGAAAAGACTTACAGCTTCTCCAGTGGAAACTGATGAAACACAAATGCTCTTGGTCCTGCCAGCAAGAGACTGATGGCTGGAGAGAGAGGTCCTGAATGATGATTCATTTATGGAGCCTCTCAGCAGGTCATTCTTCGATATTCGTATTAGGAACCTCAAGCATGGAACAGCATTGTGGATGGTTTTTCTGAAGGAAAATGAGAGAAGAAAAAAACAACAAATGGCAAATTTACAATGTAGCTTTTAAACTCATATCATGAAAGTAAAATCTCTTTCCATAAGCTCAGCACAGCATCTGTTTTGATTCCATGACTACATAGAAACAGCATGGTATATCTACTGGGGACTACTAAACAGGTTGGAAAAAAGTAGCAAGTGGCTTCTGGGCCTCAAATCAAAACATGCATCAAATTGCTGCATGGGTAAGTAGTAAGAATTCAAAATATCTTGAAAAAAATGATTGCTTGTGATTTAGTTAAAAGGATGACACAAAATACTTTCAGGTTAGCTGGTATGAAGGTGTAAAGGCACAGGACAGGTGGAAAAAAAGGAAAGGGAAGAGTGTTAGAAGAATCAGATATTGTTATAGCTCCTGTACACTCTTGTCAGGAATTAAACTCTGTACAAGTGCAGAGAAGAGGGATGTTCTAAAATCCAAAGAATTTAAGTCCTGCCTTATTCATTAAACAAAAAACTCAGTAATGATTGTATGAGTCTATTCCTTCTGGCCCCAGTCTAGTGTGCAGCAGACGAGCTCAAGAGCCTCCCATGTTACCAGCTGACCTTGCTCCCCCCTGCTGCTGAGGACTGGCTGGTCGATGCATTTGGTATAACACCTCTGCAGTGCTACCTCATTGGTTATTTCAGCCCAAAGGATGAAGCTATTAATAATACTGGCACAAAAATAAACGCGTAAGGCAAGAATAAAGTAAGTAACAAGACATATGGAAAACAACCGATATGTGAGACTTAGAGTTTACTGGAGGATGTTAACATGTTGAATTTATACCGAGATGAAAGTCAAGTGGATGTATATTAAAACCCATCAGCACCAAAACCCCATATCTGACATCAGCACTACCCTCAGTATACCAGATTTCTGTGTGTCTACCTTTTTTGATTTCAAAAGCAACTGAACAAGCAGCTCTGTGCCTACAGTGGAGACAAGGACTGAAGGAAGCTTTCTGCCCACACTATCATTCCTGATTCTGCAGAGATGACTGACAGTGGCTGACAGAACCCCACTGAGCTGCTCGGGACTGCAGCAGGCTGCCCACATGGTGCTGGACAAAAAAAAAAAGAAAAAAAGAGCTAGTGGGCATAAAATAAAAAGTTTTGAGAATCAGAAAGGGTTTATAGTATGTGAGAGAATGCTAGTCCATTAGAAGTTAATTTTCACGTTGAGGAGATCAGGCTGGTGCTGAAAAAGCAGCTGCCAGCTTTTTTCACCAGCTTAAAAGCTGAACCACTTCACTTAGACCTAGACGTAGCTTTTGATATCTATCACAGCCCACCTGTGGCCATAAACTATTAAAAAATTGCAAGTTGGCATAAAACATATTCTTCTGTTTATTATTTGGGATTTCATGCGGACACCTCCTTACACTGAAGATTCAGGAAATGTATCTCTGATGGTGAAATTTCAAGGACAACACAAGAATATCTTTGATGTCTTGAAGGACCAGATTTTCAATTTTACAAATATTTGAGAGGACTGTTGAGGGACATTTTGTTGGTTGAGATGGAAGTTCACATTTTGCAGGTGGTTTTAATACTGTACTTGTGAAATGCAAAATGGGTATAAACCCGAGGTGCTTATTTAATGATATTTTTATAATCCTCTAAAATAAATCATCCAAAGTCAAATATACAGTAATTGCAAATACCTTGTTGAGAAAATATTGTGAGTCAAAATTATTTGTGATGATTCTGTTATTTATGATGGAGTAGCTTTGATCAAACCATTTTTTTAAAATCATGCTTCACTTGGGAGCAACTGAGAAACATGGAGATGCAAAATTTTCTCATTTGCTATGCACAAATGATTAGAAAACATAAACATTCAAAATCTAAGGATGCTTCAGCAGTTCTCTGTGCAAAAAAGCAACTTGCTTTGGTAGCATTACTTCATCTGTTTGAACCATAGCTGAACTCTTTAGATCCTGATTTATCAGTGCCTCTTTCTAGAAAGGTTTGGCAAAGACCTTAGATTTAAGCCAGTTCCATCGTTCTGATACACAATGACAATTCATCCTTCCCCAAATGCTTAAATCTTGGGCCTGAACAGACTGGCACCTTTACTTACCGTTGAACAAATTAGTTTCAAGGCATAATGTGAATTATTAGAAGATTCAGGAGTAATCCAGGACCTCTGATATTTACATATATGTTCTTTATTCACTATTCAAGCAAAATTGGTCCTGCCAACATATTTTCACCAGCTGACTTGGTGTACTATAGTGTTTTTTCTGTTTTAAAACTGCATGCTTGACTCATCACAAGGGACTTAACTTTACTTCTTTTCCTGACTGAATGACCTCCAAGTCTATAAAATGTCTTCAATATAACTGTATAAACACTTCTCTTGTTGATATGTCTAGAAATACAAATTAGGAAGCAAGAAAAATAAACCTCACATTTTTAAGAGAGCTTCTGAAATCCTCTTGTGGACTCTAGCCTTTTTCTTAGTACATTCTTACTTGGAAAAGTTAACACTCGTAGGAAAAAGACTAATTGAAGCAGTGCTTTGAAAAATCTCGCTTGAACTTGCAAAGATAATACAGGGAATCACTGAACACAACAGCTCTGCGTCACAAAAATACCAGGTTCTTAATGTGTCAGCCAGCCACGCAAATTTTCTCATTGAACTTCTGCAAGCCATCAAAGAGTAGTCCTTCTCGTATTATAAACTAAAATTCTCTATAACCTTCAAAGACTAAAATGGACTCAGATTTTTGTAGTGTGAAAAATGGTGTAGTTAAGATAGCAGATCGTTTCAAACAAAATGTATGTTTTCACCTTTTCTGTATGTATTTCCATCAGCCTTCTGAGAAGCTTTAACTGTTCTTACAGCCACACCTGCATTCATCAGACATTCAAAACAATAAACATTTCCCAGCTTCCAAATCCTGGTTTTCTGCCAGTACAACCGGTCAGCTCTTCATGGGGAAGGCAAACCTCTTACCAACGACTAACCCTGCCATCTAGTGGCATTTCTACATTTATCACATTTATCACCAAAGCATCCCTGTGTGTTGCCCGAAGTTTTGATGCAGCATCCCTTTGTGGTAGAAACTTTGAAAATATTGCAGAAAAATCTAGAGATATGCTGAATGACAGTTCTTTTAAAAGCATTTCTCCTTTTATATAATAAAGCATTTTTCACTGCCAATGTTTCAAAAACACATTGAGGGAGGAAATTGCAAGCTCCAAGCTGTAATTTCTATGTGAGGTATAGTTTCCTCTGCATATAGTACCGTGAGTTTTAAAGATGAAAAAGTATTTAGGAGCCCACCTGATGCTCGAGGTAATGCTGAGAAGAGAATAGAGTTGTAACTGTTTCCTTATATTAAACAAACTGAAAACCCTAACAAATGAAACCATCACACAACCCCAAATATTTTTCCTGGATTTTTGGAAAAAAAAATCTCAATAAAATGTTGACTTAAAAAAAGAAAAGCTTGCATATTACTTGGGAAGTATAAGGTAAGTCTGCCCTTGTTTGAGACAATTCAGCAGAACAGCACTCCAGATTATTCCCTTGCAAGAGTACTTTGTAACTCTTTTTAGTACAACTGAAGATATAACCATTTTTGTTTTGTCCATAGTATGCATACCTCCCGACACTAGAGATCTCGAAGAGCAAGTGACCTTTCTGAAATGCAAAGTTGTTTCTTCTCATGCTTTCTCTAAATGTTGGGGAGGCTGAGATGGCCTCTGGACACTAGCTGGGTTGAGAGATCTAAAGAAGTTATTAAATGAGATTATAATGGACTTTCTTCTGTGAAGACAAAGGTCTCCAATTCTTTGGAGGAGTGTTTTTTATGGTATATTAAATTATCATTCTATTCAGCTAATCTTGGAGGCTTCCCATCGGGAGTGACAGTATGGAAATCTATCTTTACAATGCTTTGCTCCTTTTCTAATCACCTCCTCTGTGGGAACAAGTTATCTTTATACTCTCTGTACCTTACCTTACTGCAGTTAGAAGGCCTGGATAAAAAGCAGAATTCATACCTTTCAGCTTAGAAACTCCTTCACTCTCTGTGAAGGAATTGAGAATGAAACAAAAGGAAAGAGAAGTTGTCTAACCACGCAGCTTGTTGAGACTGAATAGTGTTTGCATATTTGTGAAGCTGTGTTGTGTTGCACCGTTTTCTGTTTTAACGCATCCAGTAATTTGTATCTAATAATAAGTAGAATGCAAACATAGAATAATTTGCTTATGAAGGCATAGGGTCAGAAATATTTCATGTCTGCAAATAAACACTTAAACATTTCAGTATCACATTTTGCCCGTTGAACCACATCACAGTAGTGTAAAAATAACAGTTCTCAGTCAAAGCTATCATTTTTGAAAAAGATAAGTGGAAAAGAATTTACCTGTAACAACTATAGGAGACAAATATGAAAACTGAGCTTTCAGAGGAGAGTTCTTTCCACAAATTAGAGTACTTTAGAAATATTTGCATTATTTTTTGAAGACAAATATTTGTTGACAAAAGTTAGCAACCCTGCTAATAAAAAAGCAATATTTTCCGTATCTTTGGAAATATTTCTCATTTGCATGGAGCTCTGTCAGGATTACTGGCTTCTTACAGCTCTCACTTTGCACAGGACTTCAACGAAAATCCTCTTTGCTTCTTACAGATCTTCTCCCAAAGACCAGCAACTTGTTTACATTCATGTAAAGAGAATAATTTCAGTGCTTCAGAAAACCATATGTTGAATGTATGCATGCAGGACTTCTTAAATTGGTGATGATGTGATTTTTGAGCCTTGATGTTTGAGACCTACTATCTGGAGAGTACTCTTCAGTGGCCATCCATGATATGGCAAAAGATGATCCTAAGCATCACCTCCTCCTCCTGTCAGTCATGGTGTTGTGCAGGACAAAGCAGGACTGTGCATGGAAAGAAAGGTGAAATAAGGGACTGCTCTCCTCTGATGGTCACCCCTGAGGCAGTGTCTGTAGTTCCATGTGCAGTCTGTGCTTCTGTGCATCAGGTGGACACAGAGCAGAGTCTGACTACCCAGGCCCTATCACAGGGTGGCCAGGGCAGGAGCACGCACTGCATGGGATGGGTCTGAAGGAGTGAGGGTAGTTTGTTCATTGAAAAAACCCAAACATTTACATGTACAGTTATACCTATATATTTACTGTACCTGTATCTTGGATGAATTATTGCATATATGATGGGGTTGTAGATTGCAGAAGCTTTGGCAATAACAGCTGGCACAGATTTGGAATATGGTGTTAGGGTGTTGCCTCGACTAAAAGAAAGCAAAAACATTACACACAGCTATGCCATGGATTAATATTAAATACTAAAACATATTACTGTTTTTCACTGTTTTGATGCTGTGATCTCTTACAAGAAATACTCCTGAAACTTGAATTCATTCAATGCATTCTTTGTTCAGATGAAAGGTTTGCATTTCGCAGTGAGTACTTACTTGGTTTCATTAATTTTGAGAAGTTGAAAGACATGCAAGTACTAAGTTATCTATTTGAGGATGACCTGTAACACAAAGAATCACTTTCCGTGTTTCCGAACTAGACAAGAAATCATCAAATCCCACAAAAACAAGCCCCATCGTGACCATCTGGACAAAGGGAATAGCGATAAAAAGAAAACAGAGTCAAGTCTAGAAATCTTTAAGAGTAACATTTGTGCTCCGCAGTAATGGGTATCAATGTCTCAGTTGCAAACATTGTAGAAGGAAGATAGGACTAGAAGGGATTTGAAACCAATATTCTTCTCCTGAATTTAAGCTTCCACAGTCAGACACATGGGATCAACCCATAGAATAACCACAATTAGTATCACAGAATCACCGAATGGTTCGAGTGGGAAGGCACGTTTAAAAATCATCTAGTCCAACCTCTCTGCCATGGGTAGGGACATCTTTCACTATAAGAGGTTCCTCAATGCCCCATCCAACCTGACCTTGAAAAGAAGAATATGCAACAGATACCTTTTGAGCAGATGGCAGCTGCAGGATGATGGGAGCTCAGGGGTGATTATCAGAGATGTAATGTATTTTCTGCCCTCTGTCAGGGGCAGGGGTAGGAAGCTTCTTGAGAAAACAGGTATTAGAAGAGAAAAGAGGTAACTCCTCTTGTTCGTGCAAAGAAAGTATCACGGGGGACAGGAAACAATGCATACCAAGAATGCAGATAGAAAGTCATAATAGCTTAAAAATACATAGAGAAATAAGCCCTTTTCTGGCTTTATCTGCAAAGATATAATGAAATGCGCCATATCATCTCTAATGTAATAACTATTTAAAACCCTTTCTTGTGAGTGATATTTATATTTCAGAATAACCCTTGCTCTTTGGATTACATTTCCACTTACCCTGCCCAGGCAATCAAGGTGACACAAGCATATGGAGACCAGGACAAGACAAACACAATGATGACCACAAAAGCAATTTTTGCGAGTTTCCATTCGTTCTTCATGGACTGAGAGAGGTAGGAATTCCGGCTGCAGGACCCCAGCCTTTGAACATCTCTGTCAGGGGAAAAAAACACAGATACATCAGCAGGAGAATGAAAAAGTGAGGTGCAACCTCTCTAGTATGCTCTCAGCAACAAGCAAAATGAAGACAATTTCATCTTTCCCTGATCTAACTCTTTTTTGTCTTCTGATATTTTAAAACTCCAGAAGGTAGTTAATGTAGGAAAATAGTCCCAGGCATTCTGTTTGAACTTTGTTTGCCTGTGTGACTGAGCCAGAAAAAGCCTGGGAGTATAGAATGGTACTGCCCTAAAATAAAGAGGGTTTCAGCTTCAGAGGGTGAGGAAATTTCTGCTCTTTGCTCTTCATTGCTTTCAGAGGTGGAGCAAGCAAAGGCACAATTGGATGTAAAAAACCTAATCTTACAGCATTTCATTTTCAAGCTTGTAGCAATTCCAGCTCAAGGGGTAACGTGTGCTGGAATAACATGACTAGTCTGAGGAACTTGGCCTCAAACACTTATGAGGACATTTTTAGTTCCCTGCAGATTTATTCACTGGAGAAAAGTATTGTCAGGGGGCAGTAAAAGAAGCAGTTCTAATACTTTTTTTCCAAAAAATGGGCCACAAAATTCTCTTCTCACATCAGACAAACACCCCTCACTACATTAAAGACTTTTATATGGTTTAGCATTTTATGCGGTTCAGTACAGAAAAAAATTGGTTTTACATTTCAGTGTTGTTAAATGACTATATTTCAGGCTGAAGACAGTAATTACCAGCCAGCAGGGTAACAAACTGCTTCCTGACACACTGTGAAAATATTCATAAAGTGAGTTTACTGTATTAGCAAGCAAAAGACACAGAAGAATCTTGTGGCCACCGTGCTTTACAGGATGCATTCTTTGCTCCTTTGCTTGGTATCAAATACGCATACACAAAGCATAAAAAAACAAGACCAAGGCCGAAAAATAGAGTTCAGTAAGAACGTTGATTTAGGCATACTGGTAAACATGCTTGTAAAAATGGAATTTAGCCTTGTGAATCCAAAAGATTGCAAGAAGTGCCTGCAGGTAGACGCAGAGAAAAGCCATCAGAGCTGATGACATTGTGAGCAGTGGGAAGGACTCACAACTACAGCTGGCATTGGATTAGACCAAAGAGAAGCCATGTGCTCATTAGAAGAAAAATAACATACAGAAGGAAGTTACTTTACCAATGTAACACCTTGTTGATTATTTATTCCAAATATAGACCAAGAATATGGGGGGAAAAAAAAGTGTCTGAACAAGCATAGCCAGATATTGTGCGTGCAGTTGTGACGCTTGAGTGAGCCACAAGGTTTTCTGGAATTCCTGCCTTAAATAAAACTGTCAAATAATATAAGGACTGTTACGTTTACAAAGCAGCTCAAAGGCAGATGATGCCCTCATTACTATATCCTATTTATCATCCCTGGGGGCTGAAAACTAGGCTGGAAGGCACAAGGACTGTGTTCCTTGTAAGGCAAATCTGATACACATATAATCCATACTATCGAATTATCTGATGTACTATTAACTACCACACTCTAGGATAAGGTTAGAACCACAAGAATCTTCTTTCCCTACTCCAAAATACAGCATAAATCTGATCTTTACATTGACAAAAACATTCTCCAGTTACAGTTGTTAATTAGCTGTCACTTTTTACTTCCAATTTCAATTCAGATTAAGTTTTGATTCAGATTTCTCTGCAGCTAAAGAAATTGAGAAATTCTTCTAATACAAGAAAATGGAGATTAAACTACACTGCTTACCTGCCAGTACGTCTTATGGCCAGGAACATAAATAAATAGCAATGGAATATTATTATCAAGGGAATAAAAAACACGCAGCAACATAAAATCATGGTGTAACTTCTGTTTGCAGGGGAGTAGGTTACGTAGTCCCATGTACAGGATATCATCAAGCCCTCAGGCACATAGGAACCTATGAAATACATGGAATATGTTATTCACATACACACCCAAAGTTTGTGCAGTTGCTGATCCAACAACCGAGCACTTAAAATAAACCCCATACTATTGTGATGTGAGAATGTGAGTGCTCTTGTGGACAGGAGGTCCTGACTCAAATGTACACAATACTCCATCTGTCATTTTTTCTACTTGAGTACAACCTGGGGACAAGGGGGAAGAAGGTATCTGCACCGCAATAGATGCAGATATATGATATGACAAGAAACCATCAGGTGGTGGCTATGCACCCACAAGAGAACTTATAAAAAACTACATTTCTTTATTAGAATCGCAGAATGGTTTGGTTTGGAAGGGACTTTAAAGATCATCTAGTTCCAACCCCTCTGCCATGGGCAGAGACACCTCCCACCAGATCAGGCTGCTCAAGACTCCATCAAGCCTGGCCTTGAACACTTCCAGGGAAGGGACATCCACAGCTTCCCTGGGCAACCTGTGCCGGTGCCTCACCACCCTCAGCGTGAAGAATTTCTTCCTAACGCCTGATTTAAATCTCTCCCCTTCCAATTTGAAGCCATTCCCCCTCATCCTATCACTACAGGCCCTTATAAAAAGTCCCTCCCCAACTTTCCTGTAGGTCCCCTTCAGTTACTGGAAGGCTGCTATAAGGTCCCCCTGAAGTTTTCTCTTCTCCAGGTTGAACAACCCCACTTTCTCAGCTTGTCCTCATAGCAGAGGTGCTCCAGCCCTCTGATCATCTTCATGGCCCTCCTCTGGACCTGCTCCAAAAGGTCCATTTCCTTTTTAAGTCGTGGGTTCCAGAACTGGATATAATACTCCAGGTGGGGTCTCACAAGAGCAGAGTAGAGGGGAAGAATCATGCCCTTGACCTCCTGGCAATGTTCCTTTTCATGCAGCCCAAGACAAGGCTGGCCTTCTGGGCTGCAAGCACACATTGCTGGCTCATGTCCAGCTTTTCATCCATCAGCACCCTGATCTAGGCTAAAACAACCCCCGCAGGGAAAACTAGAGGAGATAGAGAGCAAACAACATACTCCACCCGAAGAGAGGAGCAGTGCTCCATCCCAGTGAGTACAGCCACACAATGGCGATGATCTGCATGGTGCGTTTCTTTGAAGTCCACTGTATGGATCGCAGGGGCTTAGTGATCACAAGGTAGCGGTCAACAGAAATAGCTAATAAAGTCATCATTGAGGTTATTCCAAAGAGTGCCCCACAGAAAGCGTACAAGTCACAGCCTGAATTAGAAAATGGCAATGTCAGGGATTTTCTTAAAACAAACACATGCTTTCTTTCAGATCCTGACCTGATAAACCCCCCATATTTTTCCTGGATCAGAACTTCTCCCCCATTAAACAAGTTTTCTTAGCCTCAAAATTTCATAGTTATTAAATGTTTATTAGAAAACGCACAAATCATAATAAAATACAAACTTATGTATTTAACAAGTCCTATTCTCCACAGCAGGAACTTTTTGTCAATGGAAAACTGCCTCAAAGAAAATCCAGTCTAATTAAAGTTATATTTTCCTGGCCCATTGCCCAGTATATTGATCTTAACAGGCTGCAGCAGACATTGGTCTGCTCATGACGGATCGATGGTTCAAAAAATTACTCCAGTTTGTGTGGCTTTAAAATGTAGAAGTGGTTGAAATTTGATGGCTAGAAGACCAGCTGTAAAACACAGCTCCAACTCCTATATTTAATAGCAGCATATTTTCAAAAAAAAGCTGATAGTTTTTTTACATAAAACAGTTCTTTTTCCCCTCTTTGCATTCAAGCACTGCTCTAACAGATGAAATGTTGCTGGCTTATACTGTCCCTAATTTGATTAAAAAACCTGTGTTGAACCATCATTCATTTTTTGACATCTTGCATTACCCTGTATGGTTATAGACAACTGCCCATGGGAGATGATAGTTGAAATACCAAATTCAACCTTAAAGCAAACTTCTTCTAAATTCTTTGTAAGTAAACTGCAATAAAGAATCAAATTCCACTCAACCCAAGACAATATCTTCTTTTGTAGCAGCATTATGATTTGCACTATGCAAATAAGATAAGATTTTATCTAAGGGGATGAGCAAGCCTGAAGACATCCTCAACCTAAAGAGTGGCCCTTTCTGTGCTGCTAAATAATACACGGTCTCTGGTCTTTCTCCAGCAATATATGGCCTCTAGTTGGTGCAAATTTTCACCCAATGATCTCATGAGCAGTACTAAGCAGAACATCGAGCCTTTGGAGGAGTTTGCTATACTCATATTTCAGCTATAACTTGAGCAGGCATCATTTTTTTCTTTCTTGTGTTTGAAAGGAAAGGAGTTTAAATTCGCAGAAAGTCCTCAATTGACTATCATTATTTAAATTTCTAAAGTAATTGTGAGATTCCTAGGATTATGCTAATGGATAACAACATATATTTCTAAATAAAAATACTAACTCCCTCTTAAACTAATACAGAAAAAATATTTATGACTTGTTAAAAGTTTACTATCTTCAGCCATAATATCTGCACCTACAGAAAAGTGTAATAATGCGTGTTGATGTTGACTCCTTTCACTCAAAAATAACTAAGATGAAATAATCAAACCTATAGCACAAAACCATATGCCTTCATGTTGACTGATGATGTCAAGAACCTGGCCTATCACTCAAGAATCTTGTGCTGCCATCTCCATGGTACAAGCCAAGACCGTTACGTCCAAAATAGACTGCAGACAGTGCAGAGCTGGTGAGGTGTAAATTAGTGTTGAAAATACCTATATCCCCAAGTATCCACTCTCTGTACAAGCTGTTGACAAAGCACATGGGTGCCTGAGAAGCCGACATCAGGAAGTCACTCACTGCCAAATTCATAATAAAGTAGTTTTGGGGTGTCCTCAGCTTCTTGTTGCTTAAAAACATGAAAAATACAGGGGTTTAAATAAACAGAGTGAATAATCAGGTTAACTTTGCTTACTAGTATAAACACTATGGAGATAGGAATCGCTTACTTAAAGCCAACCAATTGCCAATCATCAGTCAGTTATTGCAGCTACATGTAGCCATTTCAAAACAATGTCTGACAACGGCAGGGGGTGTAAAAGTGATAGTTTCCTCTTCAAACTGAGAATTGCAGCTATCTTGAAAAACACAGAGTTTTTCAGGAGATAAGCAGTTCCCTGTAAAAGCAATAACACTGAGAACCTGCCACACTGCAAAAGAGCAGGACCTGAAGCAGGTTACGGGCCCAAAGAAATCTACAGTTTTTAAAAGGTGCTGGCTTGAGGAGTCACCACATTACTACTAACTAAATGATCCTTTCCAAAGTGCTGTGCCTGAAGCAAAGCATATGGAGTGATTTGAAAAAACACTTTTTTCATAAGCACTCAGCTGCAGATGAACAGGCAACATTAAATGCCACAACAGCATTGTGAAAGCAGCAGTCAGGATGCAAGTGAGGTTTATCCAAAGAAAACAAACATCACTTCCATTTTTTTTCCCCCACACACCTCACCACTTCATGTAGTCCTGTTTTTTTGAGGGATATCTAGAATTACAGTCTCCTAGATAACTTTCAACTGATATTCAAGATTATCCTTGTCTCTGGCTAAGAGGAATAAAGATTCTGGTACCATTATAAAGAACCTCTCATCTTTACTTGGAGTTTTTTGGTTGAATATGCCCTTGTTCTGATCAAATATTATGTCCCACTAGGAAAGTTAAATTAATTTGTGAGTTCAGCCCACCCAAATCTACCTTAAAGCTTGCACTTTTAAGTGATATACTGAGAAGGTCTCTCACTGTGCACTACTGTAGAAGTTGCATGGCAAAATTTCGCTATGCAGGAGTTTGAATTCAGGACTTCTTACGGTGTTGTGTACATATAATATAAAAAGAGGCAATTGTCACACTCTGTGAGACACAGGGAGGAAGCAGAATTCTATAAATAGCTTTGTTCTTGGAACTCACACACAGTAACTCTCAGTAGTTTGAAGTAATTTTTTCTTTCCCTCCCGAATGCCTCCTTCAGTGCAGAAGGTTGAACAACCAGGGCCTCTCTGATGTACTTTAAAATATCTGTATTTACAGTTAACACAGATTTCTTTCCTCATGTTGATAAAGAAACAATGAAAAAGAAACTGAGAAAGTAATCTCCCTGCCTCTGCATTTCTAACAAAATCTTGTGTCTCATAACTGCCTGCAACAACTGGGTGAGAAGAGAAGTAGAGTTCAAATCTTTGCAGGTGCTTGTCTACCTATGGTTGTTTCCCTCATTTGACAATTTAATCCCTTTATTACACCAGCTAAAACAAATTTAAAGACAAATGGACAGCTAGTAATGCATTTAAAAATCATGAAGGTATCTATAGTTGCAGGGAATTGAATTTCTCCTCTATCTCATATTCAAAGCCAGGTATTCAGAATAACTAAACTAATTTATTTGTCTTAAACATTTAAGATCAGGAAACTTGCACTAGTTCATAACCCCACTAGTGCTTCTAGCACTGTAAGTCCCCTCTGCATGCCTGATGGCAGCAAGCAGTGAGAAAGAAGGATTTGGAAACCCAGCATTACAGTGTGGGACAGAAGACAACTATTTTTTTTATGAGACCTTTACATACACATTGAAATTTTCCATAAAATTGCTAATAGAACACAGTATTTATTTTACTTAAGACACAATGAATTTGCACTGAGATTATCAGTAATGGGGGGTGGGGTGGCAGTGTGTTGCCTTTCCTTATTTGACGCCATCAGCCTTTGCTTGGAGATTTAGTCCAAGAGGAAACCAATGCAGAACACCTGCACACAGGACTCTCAAGGCCAGTCAAATTAACTGCAAAAAGGATATTTGTACCTGTAAAACGCATAGAGCACTAACAGGTTTCCAATGATGCCAATGGAGCCAATAATGAGCACACATGTTCCTACAGTGTAAAGAACATGGTCAGGGATCTCTGCCTTGGTCACAGCGTGTGGCTGGGTGCCCATGTTCAAACCCTGAATGGAAAGCAAAGTAAAAGGAAAATTTAGCATATTCAGGACACTTATTCCAAGGAACACATGTTCTGCCTGTTGAAGGAAGACAGATTATTTGCTTCCAGAGTTTGTGCAAATCAAATATACACCTCTGCATCATTTACATATCCCCTGTAATCAAGTTTCCCTTAAGTTACCTTCATTACTTTAACAGTACTTATTTACATTAAAAAAACCCAGGGAAAACAGACCAAAAAAAATATTGAGGAAGATGCGATTATATGAAAAAGGAAAAGACGTGCTGGTATAAAACTTGCTCTGGGTAACTGCTGCACTTTGAGGCACAGAGATAAGTGACAGCACAATCTTCAGTTCAACAAGGAATAGACAGTCATACTTTGGTTTTATTACAAGCACTGATATCAAATCCCACACTTAGAAACATTAAATCCCCCAAGTTTTGTATTCACTGACTTAATGCTACAAATCCTGGGAATTCCTCATGGAAAAGGTAGGAGACTGGAGGTAAAACAGCAGCAGTAGCATCACCAGTGTAAGGACAAATACATTCAACAGTCTTAACACGTCTTTCATTGCCCTTTATCACCAGCACATCAATAAAAACCCACCAACTCTCTATACTTTTTCAAACAATTGAGTTATCACTGGCTAAATTCTGCAGCAGGGCAGCCCACAGCTGATAACTCAGCTTTCATTAGCGTTATCAATGAGAAGAGTCCTAATTGCTTGATGGAGATTCTTGTTTGCCAAGTCAGAAGCAGCTAAGCCATGCAGAGTGCTCACGCATGCAATCATTTCTGGGCAGTTTATTCAAAGGCATGGCACCTTGTCACAGCTGTGGACCTGCTTTGCATCACCACATTTTGCCGCTGTGCAGCTCAGTGATGTGCAGGGTGTGGGACAAGGCTGATTTTGGCCTGCAGGAGAGGAGCTGGGTGACAGAACAGGTTCAAGATGATAACTACCATCGCACTAGCAGTATTTAAGCTGCCATATGAAAATGATGAGAACAGCCCTTTTTTCCCCTTGTGCCTGCTCCTAATCTCCCAAACTGCTGCTTCTCCTTTCTGCATTCTAGTATTCCTTACTCATCTATGCAGTGCAGATACTACAACAATTCTAGTTGGGAGCATTACCCTGTCAACCACACAATATCCCTGGGGTACCACATGATGCAACATTGCTGCAAAAGTAGAAAAAAATGAAAGAGAACATCTGCTGGTGCTGACCACACCAGCAAGCTGTCACTGACCACACCAGGGAGCTGTCATTGCTATTGCTGGTGACTGGGCAGCAAGAAACAATGTCACTGTGTGAAGCATTTACACTTGAAGAAGATGAGAGGTATTGTAGGAGCCAACAGCGCAAGGGAAGGTGCCCCAGCGAGGAAAAGCAGCCATGGCCGTTTGGTGGCACCAGCCACAGTCTACACTGTGCTTTCAGAGCGAGGCTGCCTGGGCATGCAAATTAACCATAATAAACTCCTTTCCTCTTCCTGCAAACCTAATCTTCTTAACAGCATGCGTGCACTAAATCAACACCCTGCCTTGTTTCTGGCCATGCATGCCAAAGAAGCTAAAATAGGGAGAAACAAAAAAGAACCTTATTTTTCTTCCTTTCCAGTTTATCTGGTAGGTATGGTCAGGATTTATCTTTATGGAGAGAGTTATAATATAAAGATATATATAGGTGCTGTAATTCAGGGCAAGTAGTGTTTGCTTGTTGTATGCATTATGCTTTACCATATCGGAACTCACTGTTGCAGAAAGTCATTTGAGAGGTGGACCGTTTCCCCTTATATCTCTGCTGAAGAGAAGTTGACTTGGGTGCTTTGGGGTTGTTTATTCAGTCATGGGTGGCAAGCTGTGTCAAAAGCTGAAAAACGTCTCATTTGACACAACTGTAAACTCAGATTACAGTTTGCTGGCCGTGCTGGGTGGAATATAAACTGTTGATGCTTGTAGAGTGGAATGTCTGCAACCTCAGTGAGAATCTAAAGTAGGGGATGTTTAGATTACACAGGCTTTGGAGAAGGGATCTTACCTTCAGAGGAGTCCGTAAAGTACTGCATCTACTTTTGCTGCAATGTAAATAGCAGTGAACAACTTTAAGATCTGAATGAAAAGATGACTACTTATTCAGTTTGTCAGTGTTACTCTGAGACAGCAGCATGTGGCAGGCATCCAGCTGTAGAAAATGTGGGCAAGCTGCTAAACACAGAAAAACATTTATAACCCTGTAATTTGGATCTAAGAAGATAAATGTACACATCTACATGTGTGTATATATATTTCAACTGAAAACCTCAGTTTTTATAAAAATTTATATTATTAAATTAATGCAAATTTTCTAAATACAACAGGCTAAATCAGTAAAAAGAGCTGCAAGATGTTCAAAGACAATTTATGCCTTGTTTTAGTAACATATTTAGTTTCACTGATTCGGCATAATTTCACAGTACAAAACAAAGAAATACATAAATACTCTTGAGATTGAGAATTCAAGACCTACTCTGTTGAACAAATACTGCTTTTCAAATACAGACCTGTAACACTCTACAGGAGACAATTATCATCAAGGCTTTAAGATATTCACAGAATTTAAGCTTTACCTCTTTTCCTAAAGCAACACCTCTGAGAAGCTGGCCTTTTTGGTAATTTTGATTAGAAATATTAAAAAAGTTCTAAGCTTTGTGACAAGCTCTACTGAGAAGGATTTTTTTGCTGATATTGTCAAAAGCTATTAGCACTCTATGCATTTTTTGTACTTAAAGTTTCTCCTGAGTAGTAAGAATAAAATTAAACTATAGGAGAGTATTCGAAGTTGCTGCAACTCTTTCCAACCCATGAAAACTCACATGAGTTTTACAAATGTTTACTAATGACTTGGTAACCTGAACAGCAGCTGAGTACAGCAGGTTTCATTAGGTATTGTATTGTGTCTTACCAGGTTACATTAGCTTCTTTTAACACCAAAATGAAGTGTGGTAAATGGCAGCTGGTACGAATTGGCAAAAATTCAGCATATACTCATGGATGAGTCATGCCATTTAGGCTTAGTAAAGCCTAAATTTTGTATCTATTTCATGCTACCACTCTCTGTCTGCTAGAATACACGTAGAACCTAGAATCACTAAGAATGCAATCATAAAATGTACAATGTTAAAAGATATGCTGCAACATGCTCACCCAGCTCCAGCTGTTTCACTTCCATAACCAGGTACAGCTGCTCTGGATTCAGCATATCTATCTTGAGAAATTGTGTTTATGGGTGCTCAATATCATTGCAGCCATATAATATAGAATTGAAAACCCTGTTCCGCAAAAGCCACGGCCTGGCTCTTTCTCTTTAATGATGAAGTTTAAGATAGAGATAATAAAGGAAGGCATTACTTTTTATTAAACCAATGTATTGAATCTGTGATGACTGAAGTCAGTTTTTACGGGCTCGTGCCAGGTAAGTTCACCTGTCCATTTTTTCCTCAGGCTGGCTTTGCCCCCCTCTGCTTGTGGTCCTAGGACAGAATCCCAAGCATTCTGCTGCAGACACATCTGTTTCCTAAGCAAAGATTTTAAAGACACCATCCAAAATGACCTGTTTTTCTTCACTCAAAACCACAGATATAATCAAGTAGCCCATGAAGATGCCAGTAACTGCAGTGAGGCCAGATTCTGGCACACTTGCCTATCTTGTACTCGCTTTGTTTGATTACTTGTAAATTAATGCTACAATCACTTGTGCTTTAACTCTATGAGATGTTGGACCTGACAACTCATATAAATCATGATGTGGCCTTACACTTATATGCAATGTGACTACAACATCAAAATGCTGTCACCTATGTGGCTTCTTGGAGGGATTTCTTGGCACAGTAACTAACAAATCTGCAGGGAAACAGAAGATAAACAATTAACAGATGTCCCTCAACTAGCTGGCAAAGGAAGCAAGCACCAGATATAAAAATAATCATAGTCTATTTCTTCCAAAATCAAGATGAAAAACTTAACAAAGGAAGAAAGTTATTCCATGAAAATTTCTGTAATTTGATTTTTAGCAATAAAACTATGTCCAAATAATTACAACCATCTGTTTCTGCTTTCTAGCTGGTAAGATTAATACACATTACAATGCAGAAGACAAAAAGCTGTTATTAAAAAGTGGGAAGGCAAGGGCAGGTCCTATTCAATGAGTAGGGGTAAAAAATAATAGATTCAATTCAGAAATGGTAGTATGATTTACATTAGGTGGATATAAGAGTATCTAAAACCTTATTTATGCTCTAATTTTGGTCACAGATGCAAGCTCATTTTGTGGAAATGATTTACATTGAAATGAGCTTAAGAAAGATCTTGCTTACATGGGAGATTAATGTGCATTAACAAGGAAATGAACTAACAGCATAGCAGCATCCTCCAGCTGCCCAACCATGTGGATTCACAAAACAAAATTTGATTTTACTGTATAAAAAACTTTGTTTATATGGTCACACTTTGAAATTTTAAGGAAAAATAATAAAAAAACATTTAGGTATGATGAGATAGGAGAAGGTCACGTGTGCCAGGCTGCAGATGTATTTGAAGTAGTTTATTGAACTGAAGCAGTTACCAGGTAGTACTTGCCAAGTTCCTCATAATTTCACTGAAGGCCAATTAAGAGGCAATTTCAGGGTTTAGTACCATCTGGTTTGAAATGACAACAAAACTGGGGCCTTAATGAATATGTTGTACATATGAACTCTAGAATCAGCAAACATAAGACCACTGCTATGTGGCAGCTATAGTAGAGCTAGTGATGGTCAGATATTTTTCAAAATATGATATATTTTAAATCAATACTTACAGAAAATATTGTTAGTACATTTGGGTATTTAATAAAACCATACACACACAAAAATCCCAACCTCAAAATCTTTGCTTGCTGTGGTTAACTGTAGTGCATTACAACACCACCCAGTAAGTACAGATTTTGGCACTCAGAAAATCAAATCAAACTGCAATCATCGACATGTGGAAAAATTACTTTTCTTATCAGTCTCGGGGTGACACTCTTCTTTCACAGCTCATTCTGATCAGTTCATATGCCAAAGCTGGGAGTATTCAAACACAAATTTATAGCATGCATTTAATCAAGGAGACAATTGGTTTAAGCAAACTCAACTGTGAATTTGCTTCAGTTCATCTGAAAGCGACAAACAAGAGCAGGAACTGCCAGTGCTTCATGAAACAATCAGCAAAGGCAGTCAGGCATCTGCTCCTGACCCAGGCTGTAAGTTTGCAGAAAGCATTCAGAATTTTTTCTATAGTAAAATATAAACCTAATTAATTTAATTCCAGCCAGCACTTCTGAGATGTTTGTGAACTCCATAGCCAATTGAAAAAAAACCCCAAACCGAACAAATATTTAATATTTGACTTCAAGGCTCACAAGGGGCACATGTCCTTAGATTTCATGTTTAGCATAGCCCCTGCTTTGACAAGATGCTTTCTTTTGAGTCCTTGGTATCAGTGCCTAAACTTCTTCTCATAGTTGCAAGCAATCTAATGCTACATAGTTGAGAAGGTAGAAAAATCTAAAAACTCCAAAGAGAAAACCATCAACCTGATCAGGGTCTCAAAATAAACCTTTTGGAGACTCAACAAGGCAGGCAGACTCAGGTGCCTACATGCCCAGCCTTACGAGTCAATGTAAGCAAGGAGTATTTATAATTTCTATGTTTTATAATTAATAAGACATAACATAAAATGGTTCACAAGAGAATAATATATCAATCAGACTTAAAAAATAAAAGTGAAAATAATAAAAGTTTTAATGTTGCTCTGCTTGCTAAAAAGCTATTTAAGGGCATGGTTTTATTTCACTGGAGACTGAATGAAGTACCTTAAAATGTAAAGTCTGTCCTGGAAAGCATGTGGCCATTGCATTCTACATACATCCTCAGCCTCACCACTGAAATCAGTGATAAAAGATACATTTGCCTCTGTTAGTATAAAAAAAAACCCAAACAAACAAAAAAAACAGCAAACAAGAACAAAAAAAAAAATCATCCCAGCTGAAAAACAACTGGCTGTTGTTCCAGCTCGAGCGCTATCTGCACCTCTTGGGTAGGGGTTAGCAGGCGTGATGGCTTACTCGGAAGTTTCACAAATTATTTTACTGAGCAAGCCTGCACAACCTGGCCTTGGCAGGAACACTGTGTTACTCGCTCCCTTGTTTCTGTGGGGAAGCACTGGCAAGCAACTAGCAAATTCTTTTTCCCTGTCTTAATCCAAGTTACTATAATCAAACCTTGAGACAACAGATTTTTATTTCAAGACCTGAAATTCTTAAAGCAAGATCCAAGAGGCATGTTTTCTGAGAGTATTTATGTTCCAGTACTGGTGCGCTTTTACAGTCAAGACTAGTAGCACTAACCAGGTCTAACACCTTCCCCTACAGAAATTTTTACGTTCTATTTAAACATATCCATAACTAACCTAAGAGTGCAAAATGGAAAAGAACCAAATTCAATCATTACTTAAGGGTTTTTGAAAAGCAAGCAAATGAAATCCCACTATCAGAAGCTGCTAACTCTCAATTGAGTGAAGGGGTCAGCTTGTCTTCCCCTTCTCATCTCTCACAGGCTTGCACATCAGCACAACCAGCTCCTTAACCTGGCCCTCAACACACTCACCTTATTGTCCTTTGGTCATAAATGCCTTCAAAATTATCTGATACTATGACCAAATACAGCTCAAATTACACCACAAGCTATACATGCCTGGACAGGCAGCACACTGAACAAACTAATCAATGCTAACACAGCATCAAAATGATCTGGACTGTTACAGTTCAGTTGCATTTGTTCTGTCCGTGAAGGAACAGGTAACTCTTAGCATTGTGAAACAACAAAGTAGCAGGCAGAAATCTCAGGATATGTTTTTTGGAGTATCAGAGTATGTCAAAGAAAAGCATGTGTTGTCAAAACATGGTATTTTTCTTTCCTTCAAGATAAGAAATTTTGCTCTCTTCAAGGAGATATCATTTATATGCTATAGCAAACATTTAACCTTTTATTTTCTTATGCATCGTACTTTCATAGACTATTTTTCTGTCTCTGAACATCTTACTGCTACCTGCAACTCTTTAATAATCATGCAAAGTTCATCTAAAAAAACCCACAATCCCTTTATCCCTTTGCCATTCAGGTGACAGGAGTGCTCTGAAGTTGCTGCCATTGTAAACCTTTGGCGTAACGTGCTCTTCACCTGAGCTGCTTTGTTCTCTCTGCCTTCTCTGAGCTCCTGTAACTCATCTTGGTCTATTTTATTCATCCCAAGCTGCCAGACAACCACTGCTCCCATTTCACCAGCCATGGATGCCTCTGACCAGGATATTCCCACTCCAACTTGCCTACCATGCCTCTAAAGTGATTTCCTGGGATGACACTGTTTGCTGATGGCAATGTGGTGTTGTAGCACACATCCCCTGCCTGGACACAGCCCTTTCCTGCTCCTGTAGCCCTGGGCTTCAAGCTGAGCAGCGGTGAGCGTGACTACTGAGTGATGCTGATATGTCACTGCTTTTAACACAAGCACAAAGAAGTGACTTTGCCTTTCCACAAATGTTGGCTCTGCATTTTGAAATTCTGATCTCTGCCAGTGGATATAATACCCTGCTCAGAGGTTTCAAAGACCTTTAATGCACATTTTAGTTTCTGGACAGAAAGACTTCTATATTTTACTTTTTAAAAAATAATAGGTTCTTCATTACTGTTGATAGCTCAGCATGAGTCCTTCACCAGAAACCTCTGGGTTTTCACATCTTGTCTAGACATTGGTAGTCTTTTCATTGCACTGTTTAGCTGCTGCCAGAAGATCTGTATGTGAAAACTGCTTTAAAAAGTTGGCCCTGCATTTCAGATAGATCCCAAGAAAACATATGATTATTTTTAAGGATTGTGAGAAATAATTCATTGGGAGATTACAAAACGAAAATGCATCCTAATAAACCAGTTAAAGCAAGGCGTTAATAACATGCTAATCCTACAAAATCTTTCTAATGATACTTTGAAAAATACATATAGTTACTATTTAACTTCAGTATGCTCATTTGTTTCTTGCTGGATTCCATGATGAAGTGTGGTGAATGACGAAAGAAGTGCAATGATAATCATGGAAATAAAATTCCTCTATTAACTATGTTTCAGTGAAGTTTTCTTTACAAGTTTTACTAGCTGAGTGTAAAGAATGTAAGTTTTACCAAAGAATCCATCTCACATTATACATTTCCCTACTTATAAACAAATTGATTTTTCTTCTGCAGAAAATATTCTTAACTGAAGGCCTGAAACGAGATATTCTTTACCAACTAAGGTAATTCCTGTATTTCAACAAGAAATTTTGGTCATGGGCTGGGGAGGACAATTTAAAGAACTCCCCCAGTTTCTTGATGCCATTTGCATCATTCCATCGTGTACATTTAAGAACATGATAACTTCCAAAGAGACCCACTAATTCCCATATATTACACTTGACAATGTCTGGCAAGAGATGGTTTTTGATGAAGAGCATGGGGAATACAGCAAGTGTACATTCTCAATCTGTTAACTTCAAGCACATTTGTGATATTGGCATGAACACCGCATTCAGTTTCTGCCTAAATCAAATAAATGTCTAATCATTCTAAGCTGAGGAATATTCCTGTGTAATGTCTCCTTGCTTCCATTTAATATTCTTCTATGCACGGAAGGGGCATTTAGAAGTCAGAGCCAGGCTCTTCCCAGAGCTTCAGAGTGTCGAGAGGCGTAAGACACAAGTCGCAGCAGCCAGAGTTTTCAGCGAGGCTGGTGAAGCAGAGAAACAGGGGCTCAGAGAAGCTGCATAATCTTCATCCATAGAGAATTTCAAAATGTTGAAGTTAGCCCTGCAGGAGCAGGAGGTGGGACTTGATGACCTCCAACCTAATACTCCATGATGCCAGGGATAAAACTCTCCAAAACACGCATTTAAAAAATATGGTTTAAGCCATAAGTAAAATGAAATACTATTTCAATTACCTGAGGACACGTATGCTGTCTCAGCAAACTGAAAAAGTTCCTACCTACCTTTTTTTTTTTTACTTTCACAAGGAACTGGGGACAGATGACAAAAACCAAACTAACTTATATGCAAGTTTTGCACCCAGATGCTGTAGACTAACTTTAATAGATAATCTGTACAGGGGCCACATTTCCTGGACAGGAAGGCTGCAGTAATTGCTTGCCCCACTTCATTTGTAACAGTTTCTCCTACTGTGGTTTTAAGTACTACATGAAAAAATAGATTTCCAGAGGTTTTTAGGACTTCACACCTATTGATTGCACTAGTGGCAAAGCACTTACTCTTCTCCTGCGTCGTTGAAAATACTCCTTTCTGTTTATCTGCACTAATAGACACCAAAGTACCATGAAAACCTGGCTTTGGAATACTGTATTTTATGTTTTATTTTAGAGAATTTTACTGTATTACTGATACATTGTTTAGTCTAATGGCCCATGCAATTTAGTCTGACAGATTCCCACTAGATACTCCAAATATTCTATTTAGAAAAGAGCACCCAGCCACCACAGGTAATGGAGATAATGGGGATGAGTGAAGAGAGAAGGAAATTATCAGATGAGATATATTCAAGATGATCTGCCTCTGCAGTGAAAGGCAAATCTTTATAGCTGAATGAAAGTAATTGGTAGTAGCATAACCTTCGTTAACTCTCCAAAAGGAGAGTAAAACAAACTCTCATCCTAGAATAACTGAGTATGCTTTGACACATTTGGTGGGAGTAGGTGTGTACATTAAAAGTAACTTAAGTTTTCTGAGAGATATAGTTCTCATGGCAGTGTTCATCTCGGAGGAATAAACAATACCTGACACAAAAGCAAATGCCTTTACTTTGTTCTGGAGAAGCATCAAGCTGACTTTCATATAGCAGTGAAGGAACTTCACCCTTTCCCTCTCCACTGCCATATGTAGCACACTGAAAATAGGGACGATGTAGTTGTTTTAATGTGGTTTCCTGTTCTAATTCTGCAGACCATTTTCAAGGGTCTATGAGAGGTAACGAAACTTTTAGCACATCTGCATTAGGAAACATCACGTTCCTCTCACCCTCACAATAATGTCTAGATATGGGGTGTATTTGAAGAAACTGCGACATTGCCTTTGCAATGTCACCTTGGAGCCATTACTAACTGCCAGAAAAGAAAGTCTCAGCACAAGATAACTTCCATTTCTGAGTTAAGGAGAAAATGTAATTTTACAAACAGACAAGCCCACAAGCTGATTGGGTTCAAATCTCTTTTTTCCACACCAAGTCAGAAACCTCAGGGAGTCCCAACAAGTTTTTTCTGCAGAGCCCTACCTCTCCTCTCAGACAAAATCTAGCTCATTCTGAATATTTATTTTTAAAAAGTATGTATGTAAGACAGCAAAGTAACAAGCACTAGAAAATCTCACAAAAATCCCCAAACTAAGTCTAACAAATCATTATATGTCTCAAATCATGTTCATATCTGATTTAAGCCCACACTGGGCCTTTCTCACTCTACCCAAGCCCATAAAAGCATGGCACTAAAGAGCACATCTTCATGGAAAAATGGGTGAAGGGACAATCTGCTCACCACAGCTGTGAAGGTAAGACAGATACTCATTTAAGATGTCTCTACAGGTAAAGAGCCCATTTCTTTTCCTGGTGCTCTTGTTGTCACTGCTAACCTTCGTTTTCTGACACTCTTCTGTGCAATCGTCTACTGCAATGCCTTGCAGGGAGGAGCCTTTCGTATCAGTGAGGGCACGGTGAGGCTAACATTGCACATTTCTATGTTCACTCTCACGACAAAGGTTTAGGCAGCTGCATTATTTGAATATTAGCACACGTTTCAGTACGGAAATTGTAGGAAAAGATATCAGATATATAAGAAAGTATGTATATTTTTCTTTCTAAAAAAAAAGATAAGTAATTTGCTGATCACTGGAGTTATTGTTTACAGGAAGGTCAATAAAAGTACTTTATTCTTTTTGTAAGTAAAAAAAAAAGAATAAATTTTCCTTTTACAGGCATTGCAAACTTAAGGGCACAAAGAAAGCATACACCTTCCCGTTGCTGTATTAGCTCTAGATTAACTGTAGCTTTTTATGTTGTTTATATCATTATCCAGTCAGCATGGACTCAGTTTCATCTAGTCAGTCATTTCTTGGACAGCACAGCTCTGCTAACCGCAGTCAGTAGATTTCCATGGACATCAGGCACATATTCCTGTACCTGAGATTCAAGTCTTCTGGTCTGTATCCTCCACTAGACTCAGCAGCCTCTTACTGTGCTCTGGCAGACACCAGAAAAGTTCACCTTCCTATTTATTGAGTTTTCTACTAAGATGTGTTTAAACTTTGCAGATGCTGTCAAACACAGAAGCTGATACCATACCCTGGGTCTGCCCCAGGAAGCCAGTGACTCCAGGCTCAGCCCTCAGTGCCATGGGCTTCCCCAGAGGTGCACATGGCTGATGTGGCTACACAGCAACCAAAATACGTGTATTTCACCCATGTCATACATCCTGCACGCATCTCATTGTGTGTGGGACTACTGACTACCATACGATATCAGCCATTTCTGACTGGTTAGTTATCTACTTGCTAAGCATCCTCTCAAATCCCAGTATCTAACAAAGCTACATGTAAAGTTTGAACGTTTTTCATTTTGATATTTCCCACAGTGACTGTCTTCATCAAAGGATTTATAGAAGGCATTTAGTGGCTGTATTTTTGAGGGCTGTGGTAGAGTACAATCATTTTGTGCAACTCAGCCTGACTTTTGACTCTCAGCTGTTTTTATAACTTTGAGAAACTCTTGAGTACATTGATCCCCAAAGCTGAATCATCTCATCTAGTAACTTTGCTTTATCTTGCTCTGGTGGTTCAAGAATATAATAAATCAAGCCTCATTTAATCACCTGCAACAATAAGCAGACACAAATTTCTATTCTGGGCCCAATATGGCATGTGCAGTGAATTCTACTTGAATCTCTGCTCAGTCAAGGACTGCTGGATTAATTAGACCATCTTCAGAAGTCTCACTCTGCAGGCTGGTACCCCAGCACTCTGAAAGTACAGTTCATCCTGGGGTGGAGGATAATTTGCAGCCTCTGAAGCCAGTCAAACTATGTCAAAAACATTTCAACTTTAAATCCCTTGATCAATTTACCGAGGTATATTTGCACATACACATGTGTTTGTGCAGCTAAGTTTATGGCAAAAGAAGGCAACATTAATTCAAAATTTGTGAACTAATTAAAAATTTGGTAAATACATAATCACAGGGAACAAAACTTGGACTCCCAAGGAAACTTTAGAGAAAGTTTAACAGCAAAAATAACCCATACAGCCACCACGATGAAGATATGATTAAAAAGACAAAATTAGAAGTGAAGACCTTCAACAGTGCAAGAATTCACTCACTGCATTTCAATGATTTGGAGTTATGACTTACGTGCTCAAACTCGTGTTCACTTACCACTTATTTATTACTTAACTTAGAAGGACTCTATGAAATCTAGTCCTTTTTTTTTCTCTGATTCATTCCATGTCGATGATCTGTTGCAATGAGATGACATCCACAGCTTCCCTTCCAAGCTAGAGTTTCTCACAATATCACTCTCACAACTCTTTCTCTTCCATGCTTAAAACTAGAAAAAGAAGTAGATATTCTCGGTAGTTTTCTTTGAATGTCAGAGCTGGGCTGGCAAATGAAATTAAGTATATGCAAATTATTAAAAATTTAGTAGGAAATCTTCTATCCTAAAATCTATACAAAGTATTGTAATAGTGTAAGGTCAGGTGTATATAGGGACAGGGGTAGGAGGACCGGGGTACAACAAATTCTTCATATTTATTTTGCTGACCTGTCTCAATTTTCTGCCTGAAATCATCAAAACTAATTTGCAATGCACAAGAAATTTCTTTATAAATGTTTTCAAATAATCCTAGTTAAACATACAAACGAATGACAAATTCCTGCAGCACTTAATTTAGGTCGCATTATATTAATGAGACCTGCAAAAGGATAACAACTCTGAAATCTGCTTCAGGACTTTATTTATATTTCCATTTTTATTGATTTTTTTCTGCTATTAATGAACATATCGCGGTAATGGTTAATCATCTTGATCACGATGATGCAACAAGTACCATCAGAAGCTATCACCTGCTACATCCTCCCCTGCATAGTCAAGATTCTCCCATCAGCCAAAACTCCAAAGCCATCCTAAAAATCTAAATAAAACAGTGCAAAGAAAATACATTTCCCTTTGGGGACAGTTGGGTCAGCTGCACACAAAAATAAATCAAAATCTGTTACATCATCAACTTCAATGAGATATTTTTTTCCCTTTAAAAGGAAGATAAATTTATCTAAACCATTCCTTGGAAAACAAAGCGGAAGAGAAACACTCCTTTCCTTCTTCCTGCCCAGCTCCCACCCTCCAATGCCTTCCACCTGGCACATACTTTTTGGGTTCAGCCGAAAGCATCTCCTTTCCTTCCACACATCTGCTCTGTGCAGGTCTACCGAGCTGCGACTCATCCCGAGGAGCATTTGAAATCCCAGCATTTGAAAAGCCACTCGCGAGCAAACCCTCCTCCCGCTGGAGCCTGACAGCTCTGCCGGGATCGAGCCACAGCGCTTGCTCCCATCCAGCCGCCGATCCTGTTATTCAACCCCACTGGCACTACCACGGCCGTTTCAAGTGCAAAAACATAATTTTTTTCTTTTTTAAAAAATAAGCAACAAAAAATAAAAGAAACAATTTCCTTCCCCCGCCTCCCAGTCTAATACCTCTTCATTCTTTTTTTTTAAAAAATAAGAAGGATGGACACCCGGAGAAACTCGTTTCCAGGGCATCCCAGCCGGCTGCCTCTGTCCCGCCCGGCCTGGAAGCATCCCGAGCCTCTGCGGGTAGCGCCCGTGAGGCTACGAATCCTCAGGTAGTCGGTGCCTGTGATCCTACCTGCCCGTACCTGCTCCCTGCTGTGCCGGGGGTGGAAGGTGGCGTCTGGGATTTCCCTCGCAGCGACTCATGCCCGTGGCCTCTTATGCTTTCGCAGTGAGGAGCCTGGCTCTGCCTTCCCTGTCACCCCGCTTCAAGTGGCTGAACAGCAGCTGCCGTCCCCCCCCACCCCCCGCGTTGCCCCCCCTCGCCTCTCCAGGCCAGTCACACCAGGCTCTGGCTTTTCCCTTACATGCCCTGTGCTCCATCCCAGCGGGCCAATATCTCCCATGGCTAGGTTAGGGTGGCTCTGCCCTGCTGCACGTACGAGCAGCCACATACTTAAACGCACAGCTGAGTTTCTTACAGGGCTGTCAAGGAACAGGGATTGGGTACAAACATAGCCAATTCCCAGCAACTCACCCTGGAGTTACTCAAATTTCATGCCTTGACGGACAAGAATCGCCTGTCCCAGAGATCCTGGAGTTACTACAGAAAATAAAGTGGATGGTACCAGATGGGGCACGGGAATTCTTACCTCACAGAATCTTGGTGTCACATTTGTAAACTGAGCTCTTCAGAGGCACTGAAATGTGATGAAAAGAGTAAGTGTCAGATGGCAGATGCGTTCTTCAAGAGCCTAGTTCTTACACTCTGGCCAGAAAGACATGACAAAAATTGTTACGTTTCTATCCCTATATTTTTTCCTGCAATGCACTGACAATATTTTCAACATAATTGGTTTTCCCTTTTTAAAGACATGAATGGAGTGCATTTGGGAAGGTGATATTTGCCTGGAGAAATAAGGCTCAAAGTTGTAGAGAGAGAACCAGAAATAGCAATTTAAACATGTTATTAAAGGGACTTACATGTCTCCTCCCTCTCTGGCATGATGGATGTCGCAGCTTTGCAGGAGAATCTTAAAACTATTTCTGCCCACAGATTAGCTCTTTCAAGTGATGTTTTTCCAAAGATAATGGAAATTCAACTACAGACATAAAGCTTAGAAATATGGTGAAATATACTGTGTAGATAATGTGTAAATGTTGGAGAACAGAGCAGAACTTTATAAACTGGAGGTCTAGATTTCAAAACAAAGTTTGCTTCGGCATTTAGTATCCCAAAGACATGATTGATATGCTTCAATAAAATGAGAATAATGCACCAGAACAGAAAAAACCTAATACGTGCTGGTGAAAATACTTTATGTTGTTATCCATTGTATCATAAAAGCCAAAGTTAGAGTATTATTGTCGCACATAAATGCCTAGACATTGGTATTGTGTATGGATTATTATTGCTTCATCTTTGTTTTTCATTCCTTATTGAACCACCTTATTTCCATTCAATTATATGACTTGACAGGTTCTACTTCCCTGCTCAGGAAATAAAAGATCAATATTAGCTACTGTCTCCTACAGTCAGTTGCACCTTGGCATCCTGATGTTTTAATTTTTAGGTCCACCTATTGACTTGATCGTTGTGATGTGCCAGTTGCAGATGGGTTTGGAAGAAAGCTACAGGTCTTTCCATTGCTTCATATGCTCCAAGTTCAAATCTGAAAAATGACACATGCTGTAGAAATTTTAACAATTGCACAGTTATTTTTTACTATGTTGATTGCATTTCTCTATTACATAAATTATGTGATCCATTAGATTATCTTTGTTGCTCTCATATTGTGTTAATGTTCTAGATATATCATGAGGCACAAATTTTTTGATTACAACACTTTCCATGAACATTGGCTTTCAGGGGAAAATTTATATACAGTTTCAGAAGTACTATATTCTGTATTTGCAGTTTCAGAATGTTGATTCATAATTCATTAGTTGATAGCATATTTTATCACTAGTGTGTTTTAAATATTTTTAAGGCAACAGAGACTGCTTGAGAAACGATCAGCCCTCCAGCATCCAAAGGTGGGCTTCCTTTTTTTCCTGTACTTACAGAGGTGTGGAAATGCTGTTCTCTAAGACAATCACAGGCCTGCAGAGGTTCAGATGTTCTTTCTGAGGAACTGCTCACTTTCCTTACGTTCATTCCTATATCTGCAAGTTGGATCTGAAACTTCTCTGAGGTTAGGCCACTACACACAATATCTTACAGAGCTGGACTTAAAATTAACCTTATTTGAGATATTCTAGTTAAAGCTAAGAATTGGGTGCCAAGGTGAAGTTAAATGTCAACTAAAACAAACTTTCTCAAGCTTCAGACTTGTTTAGACTGACAGGTTTTGAATAACAGTTTGAATTGGTTCCGTAAATGACAGTGTTTAGGTACAACTAAATTTCCATCTAGAGGTTTACTGGACTGCTGTCTCACATCTCACACATTCACTCACAACAAGATTGATTCTTCATCAGGCCTTTCTATTTCAGCTGTTTGTAATTAATCCTGGAGCATGGGAAAATATGGTAAATCAATTGAGTACAACAAGTCAAAGTATTCAGACTCACTGATCATTAAGAACTGCATTTGCATTCTTAAACTCACCACGTGTTTAAGTAAAAAACATTGAAAACCAGTGTCTTAAAATTAGTCACAAAAAACAGATTGCCCAAGTAACTGAAGAAGTAGGTAAGGTTAATAACTGCCTAAAAAAGGTCAGAACAATGTCGTCTCTGATGGTAGTTGAAATCCTAGTCTAAGGGACTGATAGTAGTAGTTCGATGTGGAGACTTAAAGAAACCAATTAGACATTGAATAAAGTGCAGGACAGAAGTATGCCTATTTTTTTCCTAGAAAATGGAGCAGAGTAATTTAGGATGAATACTACCACTTCACTTTCTATGACACCTTCCATCCCACAGGTTCCCAAAGCAGTTGGCAAATCTAGCAAATTGAAGGACATAATCTACCATACACCAAAATCATTTTATCTCCCGCTAAAGGCATCCCCAGTAGAGCAAAAAGCAGTATCTGTTTAGCAGGTTAGATCCATTGTGACAAGCACTGCATCTAAGCAAAGCTACAGAGAGAGTATAGCTGTCAACAGCTGGAACTGCTGCTGAATTATGGACTGAGCAGTTTTTGGAAAAAGCCTGCTAGTATTTCTCCTGTTTTCACTGGTGATGTAGACTTTATCACAGATCTTGCAGACCTGCCGTGCAAACACTCTCACCAGCCAGCTCCTCAGGGCACTTGCCTCAGTGCGAGGTGCCTTCACAACCCATCGTCCCCGTCCTTGCAACTCTTGAGTGTTACATTCACCGGACAGGGAGAGAGCAGAGAGTGACTGTAAACATCCAGTCACAATGCCAGACCCAGTGGTCAATCAAGGGGCACTGCACACTTCAACAGTCACTTTGATCTGAGCCTTCACTAATGTCATCTTTCTTTCATTGCAGCCCAGACATAGGCACTCCAGGAAAACACATTACTTTTGGAAAACACATTACACAGTGAGGTTCAAAGGTGTTTCACATCCAACAGATGATAACGCAAGTGCTGCTTCCTATGACACACGGGTCTGACAACAACCTGCTTGACTAGCTCCTCACAAATCTGTGACTACTAGAAATACAGGGTAGAAAAGCAGGTTAAATTCCGTGTATATTAAGAACTATTATCTAGAATGGCAAAGGAAGCAGAGTTTCATCAAAAAACTCCTCTAGGCTACAAGTCAATGGGATGGGACGGAGTTTCACACTCTCTCTCTCTCTTGCAGTCATGTAAAGGATCTCAGTCCTTTTAAGGAATTATGGCCACACTTGTGGGCACTGATCATAGGATCACTGAAGGGTGCAAAACAAAGGGAGCAGAGCATGGCTATCAAAAAAGAAACCACACACACAAAAAAAAAAACGGCAGAAGGAAGAGAATGTAGTAAGAGAGAAATACATAGCCACAGAGGTGGTATATTCCAGATTTAAAAGCAAAAGTAATATCATCCAAAGCTTTTTCCAGATTTGCTGTCGGACCAAAAGAAAGACGAGGCTGTCAAAGATTGATGGATAACGTCCAGTCACAAGTGTGTTTTGGGATGGCACAGAGGCATATTTGGAAATGTTTTGGGCTGTAGAATAGGGAAGAGCGAAATAGAAAGTGAGAACAGATTCATATGCCAATGAGCAACAATTGATTAATTCAGCAGTCCATATCATCCACCGCTTTAAAATAGCTCCAAGGTTGATCTGGGAATACACCTTGGGATTGTTATGAACTGTAGTGCAAACACTCAGTGCAAACACTCATCCTACTGAACTTCTGACAACTCTGAATTCAAAGTCTTACATATTTCAACATTTTAATTGCAAAGAAAACCAAGGAGTTACCACGGGCCAGGCCAGCTTCTCTTGTGAATCAAAGAACCGTGGAAGCTTCAGGGTTTGGAAAAAACTCTCAAGAAACTGCCTAGTCAAGTGCTTCTCAGTTAGGGTTGCTCATCATAGAAAACAAACACATTTTCAATTGCTGAACATCTAAAGTGTAATCTAAGTTGTAGGGTATGAATGAATTCAGTCAATATCAAGGTACAGGTTATACTCAATAACAGGTTAAGAATGTGTGTCTCACTGTTACAGTTCACTCACGAGGGACAAAAAAGAACACATGGCACTGCTCACCTAGGATATATCTTATGTACAGGTCATCTCATTAACACAAGTGTAAAGCTATACAAGTTTAACTCTTTTCTTCTCCTCCCCCACTCACAGAGGGTATATGTTAATGCCAATGATGGGCTTTAATTATATATTTTTCTTTTCTTTCTGCTTTGCCTATGCCAAACCTACAGAAACCCTTGTTTGTTGTCACTCTGAGATAGAGAAGCTAGAGGTACCTAAGGTGGTGGCCCCTACTGTAACAGGGGCTTCAGCATGATTCTTATTCCCTTCTCTCAGCTTCCTTCCCCTTATTAACCTTCCTATCCACTTATTTCACAACAGACTTAGTGGAGAACCAACCCACAGTCAACAATTGTTATCTCTGTTGGAGACAGAAAACAGCAGAGAAAGAAATGTAAGTGTCAAAGGACCAGAGGGCAAGGGAAGAGGAATTCAACTTCATAATCTCCCCTCACATCCACCTGCGGGACAGGAATCGTGACTCCTGGTTGCTGCTTCTAGCACTGTTATGTACTCTCTAGAAAGACTTTGAACTGATATTTAAATGGTCCTGTCCAGGAACAGTGTCCTTGGATCAGCATCTTTGCTGCATCGCCAATCCTGTGAACGAACCCCAAACTGTGGTTGTTTGGCAAAATTTCAGTAAACAAAATACAGTATTTTTACTTTTAACAATCATTGTGGTTGAAAAAGACATTTTGTGATACCACAATTTTCCATAGGAAAGACATACTGATTTTTTACTAACTCACGAGTTTTCCTCTGGCCTCATTCAATCACAAATTTTTCTCCAACAACTTACAGAAAAACCCTAAAAGTCACAACTTTTGCTGTCAAAGTCATGCAGTGACATGCACACAGATATTTTTTGTTGTGCGGTTATTTCCTATTACTGAAGTTTTCCATTTCTGTTCAAAGGTGACTTTAATTCTATAAATGGAAACATTTTCACACTTTAAATGCTTAAAACAAAGCCTTTTGCGTAAAAAGCCAGCCTGGAGAATTTCATCCTGGGAGTTGAATGCATCTGAGTCCTATCAACACTTAGCAGGGCTCTTGGTAAAGAGGTTAAATAAAAGAACCCCAAACTTGGTATTGGCTCCCTAATTCAAACACTGCATTAAGAAGAGACGTAGTAACGAAGAAGCCCTTACAAGTCTTCAGTTTCTGTGTGCTAAAGGAGGGAAGAATTTGCTTGGATGTTAAGTAACTATGACCAGCGCGTCCTTGAAGAGCCAGAGGGACAACTGTTAAAATCCAGAAGGAATACATGTTAGGCAACTGCTCTGCCACCACACCAGCATCCCAGCCCTGAACACTTAACAGAAAGTGTTCTGCCCTGCTGAGTGTTGACTACAGGGGATCCACCAGAGCACCTAACACAGCTCCAAAAATCCCTGATGATATGGTGGCACATCGGCTCTGCATGTGCGAGGCAGCAGGCGTGCAGGTGATAGTCTGCCACATTCTAACCACAGCAATTTACAGAGCATGGCAATGGAAGCACGTGTGATGTGACCTTCTCAAGCTCTGCCCTGGTGGGTAGCACCTCAGTGATCAGACACCAGTACCAGCTCTGCAGGTCCCTTCATTGTGATCTGCTCCCACTAGCCAACTCCCAAACCAGGGGAAATAAATCCAGTTCCCATTAAAATTAAGGATATGAGATAGTTATAAATTTCAGAAGCTCTCAAGACGTACTCTGATGCAAAGAACAATATGTAGCACTTTATTCAGCCATTTGAAGCCAAATAATCCAATTTTGAATTGCTCTTCACATAAAATTGTCCTAAAACAAAGGCTGACCCAGAAAAAAAGTGGCATTTAAACAAAAAATTCCTTTAAAATGTTATTTAGGGTCTTGTTTTAAATACCTTCAAAATTCAAAGGCAAATACAAAACCTATTGTTGATTCTTATCTCAGAAAACAGAAGAGATAGAGTGCAGTAACTGTTAGGTGCATAATAAATTTATCCTGAAATGAGAAGAAACTTGAATTTCACCTCTGCTCTGAAAATAAGCCACCAGTAATACCATCTGGATGACAATTTGATGTATTTTCACAAGAGACTGCTTTTCAAATGCAGGTGCCAAAATTAAAGAAAAACAAACTCAAATTATCTAATCTTCCTTTCAAGCAGGATCTTCTATGATTCTTATGTTCACAGAATTCAATTCTGCTCCAGAAAAAAAGAAAAAAAAAAAGCAACGTAATTTGGGAGAAATACCTTAGAAAGAGAGTTAATGTTTAAATTTGCTTAATGCGCTTCCTCTCCCCTCCTGAAGAAACAAAAGTAATGTCTGCTCAAAACCTTGCACCTCCCTCCAGCACGCAATCTCTGGGCTATAATCTCTTCTCTGTCATGGACTGAGTACATCTGTGGGCTTTTCTTGGTCTAATGCCACATGAATTCCTGTAATCCCTACCCCATCTGGTACAGAAGTCATCAGGATGCACTTACCTTCTCTAGCAAAATTGACATTACTGAAAATCCATCACTTTCCTAAAATGAACAATTTAAGATAAAACCCAATTCCTAAGAGTGGGGCACACAAATGAAGAGACCTGATGAGTATGGTAAAGAAAACTGGTATGGGACTCAAGTCTTGAATCTTCTGGAATCAGCTAGTGTCCTTTTTCCCTTTGCAACAAGCGTAAACAAGAACAGCTGCTTCTAAAGATTTCTTTCCTGCGTTTCTCATAGAAACCAAAACACAAAGGCACATGTTCCCTGAGAAGGGGACAAAGCTTTGTTTCCTCTAGAAATAATATATCAAGAAAACTTTGAAAGGAGTTAAACTTTTGTCCCAGACACACAGTGAATAAAGGATAGCTAGAATGTGAAAGCAGCTATGAGCTCTGGGTGGTTTCAGAGATACTCTGGTTTCAGGGATTCTTTTCCCAATGCTCAAAACTGCAGGGCAGAGAGAGAGAAACAGGTGGAATAAGATGTTAAAACAATAGGTATAAAGGATTTTTGTCAAGAGATCTGGTGAATTATACATAGGGCTACTCTAAGGACCATTTCATTTATACCTGAAAGAAGGTTCGCGTTTCTTTTAAACAATTTAAATAGAGGGTTTTTTTAAACCCACGATTTTATGCATAAATATTGCAGAAAATGTTGGATTAGAGATATAAGCAAGTCAGATTATACACCCTAAACTGATGTGAGTGCCTGCATGCATGTGTTTATTTACATCGATAACAAATAATTTCCATTAAAAATCTAATTCTTAATACAGTGAATAATTCTCATTGCTGAAGTGTACTTTTACTGATCATCTACTCTGACAACTGCAATTTTGAACTCTCCATCTGACTGTTTGGCTCAGGAGGCTGACCTAGAGAAGAACCCCTTTTTTTTGGTCTTTCAGAAACTTAAAGGGATGTCAGACTGTAAAGTGAGCTTTGCTACATTTAAATTCAAGACATAGAGCCACATAGAATAATGGGGAAATAGTATTTAAGAAATGCTTCAGTTCACTTATTTTTTTTAAGCTTTTCCAGTGTTCCCAAGTATTCTCCACTGCCTTTTCCCAAATGATACAAAGAAAAGGAACAAAGTGTTTCTTTGGCAGATGTACACTTCTGGCAGAAAAGCACACGTCTTTGATGTTTATACACTTTAGCAACTGTTCTAATTCTTCCCAAACTATTTTCCTAATTAAAAGAAAGGAGTAGAACAGTGAGAAAACAAAAATTCAGAGATGGAGAAGATCCAGCTAGATCATCCAATTCTCTCTTACCTTCTCCATCAGTCAAAACTGTGTGTTGCCATCATTAACAGATGGACTGGAACTGTTCATTTTTATAATTGGAATATGAGAAGAATTTATCAGAGTTGCTTCAGAGGAACCAAAGCAGCCAGTGCCTTGTGCAGACTCTCTCAAAGAGATGACACGTATTTGTGAGCTCTTATGCACATTTAATGTTGTAGTATTCGTCCAACTACACCATTAAGTTTGGAGTTGCGGCTCTGTCAGACCACCAACAGCTAATGCCAAGGAAACAGATGAAGACCCCTCATGCAGCAACAATGTAGTCTCATAAGCCAAGGAGGAAAAAAAATCCTATGCTCAACTCGCAAGATTCGCCATGGGTTTTTTTGCCATTAATAAAAGAAAAATTAAATTAAAATGTTTTGCCATGCTTCTCAATCTAGTGAGGCCAAATGATGACAAATGTGGATTTGGCATGAGATACGGTACAAGTATTAAGCTGCTTTTCAGAGAAAACTGCTCATACAAATTCAATTTTGTTATTTCTTCTATCAGTTTCTCCTTTATCCATCAGGACCTGAGCAACAAATCATTGTCCTTAAATTATGGAACCACATTCTAATGTCACATCACAAGCTTCATTTGTGCTTATGTATTGTGTTAGGATAGTGAGAATAGAGATTGGTCTACAGCATCGATCTTCACACACATTATAAACACAGCCTTATTCTATTTTTGTGCTGCTGATGGGATCAATTTCTGTGGACTGTTAGCCTTTATTTGGAGGGTATTTTCTGTTCTTTTTCTAACTTCTTCACTCTGATAATTTTTTCTCCACTTAATTTCCAAAGTTGAAAGTTTTTCCAACACAGATCTGTTCTCATAAAGCCCCTGCTGTGCTTTTTGGGCAACAATAGCTAAAGGTCCTAACAGAAAATTATTGTCTACCATTATTCTTGGAGGAAACATTTTCCAGGAAGCAACAGACCCTGAGCAGGTATTGAGATGCTCGCAGAATTAAGGCTCATACAATTAATTGCCAACTGGAATTAAATGTTATTGCAGAATAATACACTGTGCTCAGGATCAAAAATGTGACTACCAGCTCAGGGCTTCTGAATTCCAACATAGAGTTTAGGTAAACCTAAGCCAGTGTTGCCTGCAAACAGACTCAGGATCCTTCGGGATTTATGTTATGCTGCCCTAAATTTATATTCAGGGACTGGCAAACAGTACTTTGTTCAGGTCAGGTTTCGTACAGAGAATGCGCAGTAAGAACCAACATCCTGAGAGAGAAGGGGTTTGGTGACTTGGCAGTGCAGAAGAAAAGTAATACGTTAGGCTACAAGAAACCATCTGTAGAGCAACAACAACAAAAATTGTCACAGCTCATGTCTCATGGCACTGCCTTACAGAAACGAGACAAAAACCTGCAAGGGCTGTGTAGCCCTCCCTCTCCAGGCAACTTTCACAAAGAAACTCAGTGAGCAGTCCTCAGGCAACTTCAAAGTGCAGAATGGTTACGTACTGGCTAATACATTCAATAGCTAGGCAAGGCTGAAGAGCTACTAGAGTAAGTATTAATATCCTTTCCCCTCTCAGTCAGATGTCTGCCGAGCATTTTTTGTCAGATCGGCCAGGCAGGTGGGAAAGAGTTAGCCTCCATCACACCTGACCTACCAACGTCCAGCTTCCTGTATTCTCCTTCAGTTTTATACCTCTTCATATCACTCCAGTTTTGTTTTCTTGAATGCCTGAGCTGCTAATCTTGCCTCTGCCTGCATTTTTACCTTTCTTATCTTGCATGGCTCTCATGTCTGTACTTTCTCATGATTAAGCAATTTTGTCAGAAGTCCGAGCCAAAGTTCTGCAGCTGTGCTGTACCATAGCAAGGTCTTGGGCCACAGACAGCTGAATCCTTCAGAAGAGGGTCATGGTTCTAAGATCAGGGCTACAAAAGGTAACTGGAAGTAACTGAAGTATCATATAAAATGGCCAACAGATTAAGTCTTTGAAAAGCCAGAAAAAGGCTACCAGGCAGCTAAAAAGAGAGGAAGAAATAAAAATAGGAGTTAAAATAGCTGAGCTGGTAGGCTGGAGACAGAAGAGAAAGCCATTCTACAAAGGAATTGTAAGGAAAAAAGCAGAGCACAACGCAAACTCTGTCTGAGTATTACAAAGAAACAAAGAGTGGAGAAGGAATTAAGAGGTAGGAAAGAATATGGTCAAACATAGAAATAAGTGAAGGCTATTCAAATATGAGATGCGATATCTTTGAAGGTCTTTTATTGCTAATTTTTAGAAAGCAGCCCTCTCAGACAAGAATCTGCCAAAAAGGTCTTATTTATATAGGTCTTATAATGGAATGATGGAAAAATCTCTACTTTCTGTCTCCTTTGTAGCTGTGCATAAGTACATAGAGATTTGAAATACTCCCATATACATTTGTAAGATGCAGTATTCCTTGTGGCCAAATACCACATAATGATCACAGAGACAACAGCTGAGGATGTAGTTCGCAGTGACTAAACTGTTTGCATTCAAAATTATGAGAGTTTTAACAGCAACAACAAAACCTTATAAATGGAAATTTGACCAGAATATTCCAAGTTCTCTAGATCCCAGCAACATCAGATGGTGAAGAAATGTATTCTTGTGTAAGTAGATGGATGAACGTGTGCAGGACTGCCTGCCCATGGGAATGGCCAGGATACAGGGATGCAATGGCAGCTGGTGGTGTTACCACAATCTCATGAGTTCTTGTCTACACTGAGCAACATGAGCTGCTCATGCCTCTGCTCTTGGTCCCATCACATATCCAGATCTCTTTTTAATGCATATTCACGTGTGGTAATTTGAAGCTGAAATGAGCTAGAAGCATAGATACAGCTGCTAGTTAATTACAACATGGTAGAATGAGATAACCACATCAGCTGCTGCTGTCCCTGCTTGAGAAAGAACGTGATACAGGCCCTTGAGAATCTGTTTCCACTATCTGCTGTTGGGTGTAGCTTGTGGTTCCTCGCTTCTGCTTGGGGAGGTTCTTCATTCCAGTTAAGCATGGCCAGGAAGGATTGCTCTAGTGGGTGACAAAGGAGCTCCCAGTGGTCCTTGCCCAGGTGTACTTCAGTCTCTTCAGTCTTTTTCCAGTTGTTAAACTGGAAAATTTCTTCCAGCAGCTGACTGCCTGATCTCCTGTTGGGAGTTGTTTCACAGTGTGTAAATAATGCCAGTAACCGCCAAAACAGCTTTCCTACCAGTGACTGGTACGGGAAACACTTGCCCTGAGGCTTGGGAAATCTTAACCTATGAGTCACCTGACTTGACTTCAAATGCTGGAAGAAAAATATTAATAATAATGGAAAAAATAAAAGGAAAAGCACCAGGCTTACTCAATAAAGGCAATGTTTCAATCTTGGATAATGAGCCTGAAACAAATTTAGAAAAGAAAAACACAGATATGATGACACTTAATATAAACCTAATGTCAGTCTGCTCTTCTAAGTTTAACAGAAATTTCTTTGAGGCATATTTTAGCCTGGGAAACTAAGTTGGTGACTGAGCATGTCATCTCCACCACCTTGTCTTGCCTGCCAGAGCTGGCCTGTGGCCTTGTTCACCCATGGAGCCAAGTCAGCAGCATCCTGACCCATTTCCTTCCCAGACGTTGTCTTTCAGAGCTGACTTTTCAGAGTAAAAAAGCCACTTCTGCCCCAGCTTGCTTTGGGCTGCACTGTCTGAGATGCAGCTGAGGTTGTATATTCTTCCTGCTTTTTATTACTTTCAGCGCCTCTCGCTTCAGACGTCCCTGATCCCATTTCGGCCTAGCAGGGACAGAACACGGTGTGTAGTGTGACACTGTGCAAAATTGTACAACCTCAGTTTTACCCACGCTCCAATTTGTTTTTATTTCATTTAGGTGGCCTCATTGAAGGCCTGGCATTTTCATTACCAATATAGCACTTTATAGACCATACATCAGCCAAAGGATTAACTACACAGGCATTTTTGTAAACCTGGTGTCACTGTTTCACTGTGACCTGATGATAGAGTATTTCTAAACCTAATCACTAGTCTTGACAGATTTGACTTGTATAACAATTTTGCCCCTTCCTAGCATAAACATTCTCCACCTAGTGATCACCACTGCCTATGCCTCACCTGGAGCGCCTCCTGCTTTCTCCACAGGATTTTTTTAACTCTTTCCTCTAATCCCCAGAAGCTCTACATCCACCTAAGTGGTTACATCTGGAAAGGAAACATAAACATGAGTTGATACCATATGATTGTTCTGGACAGGTTATGTCCTAGTGTTGCGATACATCTTAAAGAAAGACTGCAGGCAAAATGCATCTCAAGCAGAACAGAGAAGAAAAATTAAAGTCAAAGAAGATCTGATGAAACCATTGTTTTTTTTTTCCTTTGTGGTAGAAAAATTGTAAAATTTTAGCCACTGACCTATTTTAATAGTTGGCTCATTAAAAGATGTACTGTAATCAAAAATCTGAAAACACAGAAATGTTTTTTGGTTTATCAAATTTAATCTAATGATTATAAAGTATTTATTTTTAAAAGTGGTACTCCAGCACACTTAACAACATGGGTGACAGCAAACTGATAATTTTAGCTTTGCAAATGCTGCTACAGAAACATTTTAAAAAAATAAATTTAGCTTCAAGATATGAGAAGTAGACATCTGACAAACTTAGCCTGAGGTTTAGATTTAGTTTCCAAAACTATGTGTTTCCTGGGTGCTTATAACGACAAACAAATTTTTTGTTTAACAGAGTTTACAAAGGCACTGCTAACCCTTTGGAGAAAAAGTTATCTGGTAGATTTTGGAGAGAGGTATAAAAGCAGAATTTCTTAATGTGAGCATGTTAGCTAGTATGCATCCTCCACATTTTATAGAAAGCAAAATATTCACTAAAATAGACCAATAGTGTCCAACTATGAGTGTACATCATAGATATATCTTGTACCTTTGTAAGAATTAAATTCATTTTGCTATAGAACAAAAAAGTATCCTTACATATACTTTCAATGTTAACTATACAAAAAAAAAAAATTGGTCAGAATTTTAGAGTTTTACTGCTGTAGTGAAAGCTATATTTCTTAAAACATGTTGGTATGTATTAGCTAACATATTTGCTCGACACCTTAAACCCGCTAGGACTCATGCTAGTATAAAGAACAACAAATGCTGTTCTGTTTGTAAGATCTAGCATAAAATGTTATTAGACTCAAAAAATGGTATTACATTCACCTACTGCTTTGCACTGACCCATAGCTCAAAAAGTGAATACAGAGCAGTGTGACTAAATATAATGGATCTGTGATGTTTTCACCCAGCTATCAAGAACTGTTGAAATTTGATTAACCTGTGAAAAGTGAAGAGACAATGAATTATGGAGATAGGACTTGCTTCTCCCATAGTAAAGCATCTGCCACATTACAATGTTAAAGTAGTGCTACTTTAGAAAGAATTGAAGCCTCACACACCACATCATCTGCCCTTCAAAAACCATATCTAGATGACAGGTATCCTACCTTAGCTAATGGCCTGCTGCAACAGTTCACATCCAAGTGTTAATGGTGTGTTCTTATCCATCAGCAGCAAAATCCTGTTCAGCCTAGCTTTAAAAGCCTGTGGGTGAATGAAGGATAGATTTATGATAAGTTTAACACGTCTAAAAATATATTAATATGTTAGAGATTATTTAAATGAGGTAATTTTTACAACATATTTGATTGTATAAGTACTTTTTCCCTTTGTTCTGCTTAAGAATTCTATTAAGCTGTCTTCCAAACCCTAAGACTGAGCTGTCGCTTTAGTATCACCGAATAAAATCTGTCAAGCTGTTCTACTACAGCTAACCTGAAACTAATGACTTCTTCACCAGGAGCCGCCAGGCTCTAACAAGCAGAAAATGACATTGATCTTAATCAGATCAGACACCAGCTTCTCTCAGCTCTAGCTCAGAGTTTATTTGATTTCATGCTTCATTATAAAATCAATTAATTGTTTCATTGCCTAGTCATTTTATGTGTTATTTATGAAGTTCATTGGGTTGATATTCAAAAGGCAGCAAGCAGTTAGGGTATTTTGTCTGGTAACACATGTACTAGGCCCAAAAAGTATGCGTGGAAAAACAGCATTATTTTTAAAAGATGCAGCACTTATAAACCGACATTATGAACCAGTTCACCTGATCATCCAAAATGATGTGATCAATTGTACCAGCCAGGGGGCATTTCCTGCATGCCTAAAAGCCCTGCTTTCATACAGGCTTCACAGCCTTTGACAAGGAGAGAAGTGCCATCCACAACCCTGCCCTCAGTGTCACCTTTTGCCAGCGCACTTGCACTTCCCTGAAGAAGACCTTAACCTCCTTAAAGCTGAAACATCTTCAGTGCAGCGAGGTATTTAAGAAGCTCAAACTAAGCATGGAACACCGAATTAGTAAGTACAAATATTGCAGCATGCCAGACACGTGGAATATTAAAGCCACAATGAGGCTCCTTTCTTGCTTCAAAATAATTATTTCATTTGACAAGCAACTTGGAAATTTGGGTGAATGTTTATAGAAAACACAATCATACACCCAAGAATTAGTTTCCAAATGGAGTTTATTTTTAAGGAAGTTATTTATAGTTTATCAATTTTTCATCTTCGTTTCAGCAAAGCTCTTAGCCATGATGCATTTGAGTTCAAGATGCCCTTCCATGAATGTATAACTAGAAACATTAATTTCAGACTAGCAGGATTCTAAGATTAGCAATAAGAGGAAAAAGTTTGTAATCTTCAACCCTGCAAAAATATGCATTTATCTTTCCTACTGAAGATGGTAATTGCAGTGGGTATGGTCTGGAAAACTGTGCTTCTATTTCTACCTTCCGAAGGGCACTTGACCTTAGATTTCCTGAATACTTGCTCCTATAATAAATATTTAGCTTTTTACCTTGGATTTAAACTCTATAGTGCAGTTTCATCCAATATTCCTTAAACTTATTCATCGATAATTTGTAATGTTCTCTTCTTCTGTAATTTAGAGATATAGGTAACCTCCTGCATTTTTATTTTGTTTAGTGAATATCATGCAGCTTTGATGGTTGGACTATCTATAAAACATATAGCCTGTTTTGGAGTCCTAAAACCCTGGGCACGTGTGATAACTCTGAGACACCTGCAAAGGCAGTCCACTGCCTTTCTCAGGCAGGACATAGTCTGCCAATCAATATAATCAACTCCACAGACCTGCGTTCAGTTTGGCAAGCACCCTACCCAGAGGAATGACGGGAATTTCAAGTGACTGAAAGCATCGGAAAAGAGAATCTAAAGGAATGAGTCTCATTCTGAACACCCAAGACTAGATAAAGCATTTTAACATGTCATTAGCTTCTGGAAGATGAAAACTTTTACTCTTCTGGAGTAAGGATGTGCATATTACAAGTAAACACTTGATCTCACCAAATTAATGATAGTTTCCATTGACTTAGTGAGGGAATTAATAATTTTTGTATCTAAACTATGTGCTGTTAGGAGACATTTGTGTTTAAATATCGATTGCCAATATTCTTTTGAGTCATAGAGGTCTAATACAGCTGGATTACTTACACAGGAATCTTTGTTCTCTTTGCTTTATAGACTCCATCTCTAAGAATTAGGTAAAATATTTCTTCTGCAAATTTACTTACAAGATCACTTTTATAAACTTCCATTAGTTATGTTTGTTACATATAGCACTCATAACTGAGGATTACATTTCCTCCTGTAGGTCATCCATAAAAATACAAAACTTCGCTTTGAGTTTTGCCTTCACTATTTCAAAATCAAAGAGTGATTCAGGACTTGTTAAATCACCCTCTCATCCTGTGACTAGGAAGATAGTCACCTATTTCAAATTCAGGGAAAAGGCAACTTTCAGGACTGTTCCCCAAAAGTGAAGAGGAGAAAAATAGCTTTAGATCATAATGTCAGTGGTTTGACTTCCATGATCTCTCTTTTTTACTCAGTTTATAAAAAATAAAATCACCATTTGGCCACTGCAACAATGTAAGGAGTAAATTTTTTTAAGTCTAACCTCATCATGAACAGGTTGGGTTATTTTCCTCTTTCTGTTGTGTAGGATTTAAAAGTCTCTTGCTTAGTGAGCACTAAGAGTTCACTTCAAGTGCCGCTGAAATTGAAATTGTGCAACAACTTCCTGGAATAAGTCTTAACTTTGCATAATTTACTTAGGTACTAAAACTTTTCCCAGAGGACAGCACAAATCCACAAAGAGTTTTAGGTTCTCACTTCTGGTGAGTGTGCCCTCACCAGCTCCAGTCACAGTTCTGGGCACCCCAACAGAAGAAAGAGATGATTTACTGGAATAAGGCCAGCCCAGGGCCACAAAGGTGACTAAGAGATTGTAGCATCTTTCATACATGGAGAGGCTGAGAGAGTTGGGATTGTTCAGCCTGGAGAAAAGAAGTCTCAAGGGATCTTATCAATGTATATAAATGCTGGAGGGGAGTGATAAGGGAGCAAGTCTCTGCTCTGTATTGCCATAGAGAGGACAAGAAGCAATGGGTATTAAAGCACATGAAATTCCATCTGAACACAAGAATATATATAATATTTATTGTGAAGGTGATCAAACAAAGGAACACAGTGCCCAGAGAGGTTGTGGAGATATTAAAACCCCATCCGGATGTGGTCCTGACTCTAACTGCCCCTGTTTGAGCAGGAGGGTTGGACTAGAAGAACTCAAGAGGTGCCTGTCAAACTGAACAACTAACATTAACACCATAATCTGCAGCAACAATGCTAAAAAAATATTCTATTAATGCTGTGTTCTTTCACATATAGCATCAATTTTTGCACCATCTGTAGCTGTCATTGGGCTACGAGTAACTGCAAATAGTTCCTATTGATTAGCCTCTAGTTGGTGGACAATTTGAGGAAATGAGGTCAAAGATAGCTTCAGCAATGGAACAAAAACGTCATCTGCAGCATTAGTGGCCGGCTAAAACATTTGCAACCAAAGTCATACAAAGGGCAAATCCTCTTTCCAGCAACTCATTGTGCTAAAAGAGATAATCCTTGCATTTCCTGTGAGTGCCTTTTGTTCAGTTCTCTGCTTAGGAGTAGAAGGACTTATGTAAAATAAACCTATGAGAAAGTGTAAACTATGCTAAATATAGAGGATGTGTGCCAACTTTTTCACTCCTTTTTTCTCCTCTTGAAGAGTGCAAATACATTCCTGAGCAACCGAGTAACTAAGTCAACAAAAGTACTTCTGTAGGCGACAAAATTCTCCCTTGCTTTCAAACACTAACATGCAGATGTAGCTACTCTCATACAAACTCTTACTGTACTTTCATTCCAGAGCATTGCACTGCCTTATGCAGTGTCCTCGAAGGTCTTACCCCTTCTGATTTCTATCAGAAGGTAACTGATCCATCTCAAGTTGAAAAGAGAAATGTCATTCTTCAGCTTCTACTGCAAATAGAAATCTCCACAGAGAACTTGGAAAAGAGGGATCTTTACCTTGCTAGCTGGATTTTATCATTAGAATTATTCTTATTTATGGTAAGAGATCACCAGCGCAAGTTGTAGACAGGTAATATTGTTCCTCTTTTCTTTATATAGATTTCCTTAAAGGAATGCACAACTTTAATTTTGGTTACTTTAACTCAACAGCTTTCAAAAATTTGCAAAATTTGATATTAACTATCATGCACTCAAAAAGACTTTAATTTCTTTCAATACTGTGGTAAAAAAGTCAGAACTCTCCACTGACTTCACCATTCTTTAGAGGAAAAGCAGAAGTATGCTACTGAAAACCTGCATGGTACCAGATTTTGGCTAAAAGAAAATTAAAAGGAGCTTAGTGAGTTTACTTACATATTAACAAAAGCAAAAATTCAAAGCAGAAAGTACTCAGCAGGGAGTATTTTAGTATGGAAGAGCCATATGCAGCATGGTGACGGCATTCTGCAATGTTTTTCTATTGCCTGAAGATAGAAAATATATTTATTTGGGTTATGTTTTCTGCAGCGAAAAGCACATAGTGTTCACCACTTAAGGAAGCTCTGGGCTGCTTACACACCTCACAGAAGGAAAGGTACAGTATCATCTCACGTTGGGAAATGCAGCAATGCGGAATGCAGCATTTGGAAAACAGAATAAGGGGAAACCATATATGAAAATGAAAACAGCAGTACCAGAGCAAGTGCTCTGTGTGTCTCTCTCTCAGGCATACACCAAGGCTGTGAGCCTTCTTGCACACAGGACGTGGCACTCAGCCTGTGAACTCTCCAACGCCTTTGCTCTCACTTGGCTGCAAGTGTCAACTGTGTCTCTCCAGCTCCAATTGCCACCCTTTGAGAAGGGATCTCTTGCTCTGTCTGAGCAACTGGCATTTGCTGCGTAATGGGAAAGAAGCAGCTCTTGCTGTATGTAAATCTGCAGAGAGACTGAGATGGAAGTGAGACAAGATGACTTCTATCACACCCAGGAGACTACCTGGATAACTAAAAACTCCCCTAATCACTCATTCAGACAAGTCAGGAGATTGGAAAAGAGGTGAGAAAGCTGCCTGTGGGCAAGTTGTCAGACTGACAGCATAACATGTAGGGTTGGACAAATACCTCTGCTTTATATTTAGGCATGCAACCTGCCTGGTGCAACTGTACATTTGATATTCAACCGCACCCTAACAACACAGTCAACTCCTTCAAGCCCTGTTTTGCAACCTGCTTTCCTCTCTTCCTGCTGCTGTCTGAATCAGGAGAAACAAAAGGATGCATTGTCTGAATGGGTGAATGGTTTCATCACAACTTCCAGAAAAGCTTAGCACCAGAAGACAAAACAGATAGGTTATCATGTCTCAGTTTCAGTCCCCTGAAGAACTGCAGGGATTAATTAATACAGAGGACTGGGGGGAGTCTCAGTCACTTAACGACTCCTGTATATTCACAATTTTCATGCTTAGTGTAAAAGAGTGTATCAGATCATGTGGATGTGGCATGCAGTAAGACATTGCTAAACAGGTCAGAACTCCTGAAGAAATTGTAGGTAAGAAATTATCTTACTTACAGAATAGTAGGGGAAAAAAAAGATAACCAAGAAAAAGATAACTTACACTGGTACTTAACGCTCTTGGAAAAATCTATTTTTGCTAAGAAAAACACACTTGCAGACTTGCAGATAAAGATGTTGTGAAAGCCTTAAGGTTACAGCAAATATTTTGGATAAGACATCGAAATAGTTCTAGTTGAAGCAATTTATGTTATCCTAAGATTTTTTTGAGGGTAGATGGAATTGTCCAAAATATGTTCAAGTAAATCAAATGTCTTACATCAACATCCAAGTGTTTTTCCTTCCTATGTCAGGTAATGACAAAAATATCGATGTGTAAAACACTGTAGAACTCAATCTTTTCATCTGGTGCACTTTCAACTTTTTGTCTGTTAACAAGAGCCTCAAACACCAGTTGCATCCAAACCAAGAAATATTTGTCCTCAGAAACCTCTTAGGAGCAACTCACCAAACAGGAGTCTTCGGCAAGGGAAGCAACAGTAAAGTGGAACATATTCTGCCTTTAGTGAGGCAGTAAAAGTGAGGATATTGACTTCGAAAGACTCATCCCTGGAAAGTTGGAGGCATTTCATACTTTTTTCTGCTTTGCTGAGGAGAAAAGATGACAAATCCAGAAATCTTAACAGAGCAAGCTCTGGTCTTCATATAGAGTAAAGCTCAAATTAGTGAAGTTGGTGAATAATTTTGCACTGACAGAAAACAATAATTGAATTGGTTCTATACAAGATAATTATACCCAAAAGTGACTTCCTCCAGCTATGTCACTTTGTTCAGTACCACTTCTGACACTTCGGAAACTGTACCATTATGAGCAAATATCTCTGTCTGAATGTTGATGACGGACAAATCTTGTCCACCTAAATGTATCCCAAGCACTCACTAATACCTCAAAATATCTCCACCCAAAAGCTAAAATGAGTATGTTACCAGAAATAGTCATGTTTCTTTGATTTTGGCTCTGTAGAAGTGGTGTAAAGAGAGACTATAATTTTGCTTTGCACTTTCATAATTACCATTATTATCCATGATTCTGGTTATCAGAATGGGAACATTGAACACAAATGCTACTGCAAACTGCATTTTGACCCAGGTCATCCTTCCATGCACTACACTGGTAGGGTTTTTTATGCTTTCTGGCACCTGAGAATAAGGAAAAAAGCAGACATCTCTGTTCTAGGGAGGTGCAAGAGGAGAGTCTGGAGCCAAAGGCAACTCCTGTTGCTCTCCCTGCAGAGCTTTTCCCAACTGATTATCATTCTAATCATGCCTGGTATTTGTTAATTTTTAATTAGTTTTGCAGTTTACACCTGTGTATGTCAAACAAATACAAACTCCTTTGCCTTTCTGCTGCACTTTGAACCATTAAATTGAAGATAATGCCTTAATATATTTAATCTCTGGGCCTCAACAACTGCCAACAAGCACAAGATAGAGATAAAACAGTAAGGTATTTATGACTAGATTTAGAAATGGCCTCTGGTTCCATGCATCTGGCTGTGTACTTCTTTTCTTTCAATGGGCAAATCAGGAACGCAGCTGCCCACCGCACAGAGATACCTGTGGTTTTGCACCTGGAGTTTCAAGCAACTGTAAGCAAGTACCCTTAAAGACATGCCCACAGGTCTGAACACAACATCAACCTAGGAACAAAAGGCTGGGAGTTCAAGTGATTGCAACATGCAGGAGGGGCAGCATATATCTGCTGAAGTGCCCATAAGCCTCAGCCAGCCAGAAGCACCACCACGTGCTGTGTGGGGCTCGCCCACACCACAACCAGCTATCCAGGAGTGCACACGGTAGGTGATCAAGCCTTGCTTGAACACGAGCTGTCTGTCTGCAGTTTCAGAAACCATCAGACAAATAAATGAGGCAAAGAATAAACTAGGTAAAACCCCTTTTACCTACCCACTTTGCTTTTTCATATCTAGTATAAATTCAGGCAGAGAACATCTGAGTAACTTCTGTTAAAACACTTCAGACAGTTGCTTAATTCAGGGAGGAAGGAAAACAGCTAGTAATCCAGATATGAGTTTATTTTTAGTTTGCCATGGTCTCTGAGAAGCAGAACACACAGAGTTCCTTTCTCTTTAAGCAAAAAAGAATAAATGGATTATTTCCTGACTCATAGTTCCAAGACATTTTCTATTCACTTCTGTTAGTTTTCTATTGACTTCTACACTCACAGCTTCCCTGGTTTTTGAGTTCAAATTTGTTTCTAGTGCACAAAGACAGAGATACACCATTTTGTTCTCCTGCCTCTTAATTGGTTCCAAGAACGGATTCAGTCCCACTGTGTTAATTCTTCCTCAAGATTTACCGTTAATAAAAGACATCCAGTGTTTCAGTTAACGAGTTAATTCCTCACCTACTATTTTCAATAGGGTTTTCTTATATATATTATACATATGCTTCCTCTAACCTTCTTCAGCATATCAGTTCACTGGGGACACAGTGAGCTTTAGATGTAGGCTTGCTGCAGAACTGGGTAAGTCCTGTCATCTGGAAACAAATGCAAGTATTCTAGTGCATTTGTGTTGGATTTACTAGCATGGGTTACTACTGTGATTAGAGCAGTTGCTGCTGGAAAGTCACTGCTGGAACTATGGAGGACACCTCATTCCTCTTAAAGGAGAATTCTGGTTTGGGGCAGAATAAAGTATTTCACTTCTGTGCTTCACAAGGCGCCTGTGGCTTTATTGCGTGGTAGCAAAACATAAGGGTTGGACCTTGATTCGTTTGTCCCTCTCACTTTACCAGATTTCCTCCAGACGCTTCCAGGAACAGAAAATTTCTCCTACAGCAATGATCTGGAAAAGAAAAAGAAAATCAAACCAAACAACAAATAACAACTACAAAAGCAAAACAAACAACAACAAAAAATCCCAAATCCTCATAGTTTTTAAACCGTGTTTAAAATCAATTTTAATTTCCTTGAAAATTATTGTAATATTGAATGATTCATTTTGTTGAATCATAAAGGATGGAATGGAGAGATGTTTTGGGGGGAACTCTCACATTTCAAAAGACTGAAGGATCTGATATCCTTCAGCCTTTCAGTGCATATCTATAAACAGAGAATGTGCCCACCCTGCACATCAAGTGCCTGCTCAGGGCTCCCTGGGGATTTCTAGTGAGACCATCCAGTACTTGCTCACAAGATGAAGCAGCTCAATGTTTTTAAGAAGTTTTCTCTTTAAAAACTTTTGATATTTGCTTGTTATATTATCCCTGTTGAAATTAATGTGCGTGAGATTGGGCAGACGGTACAAGGCTTAACATTTCACTAATTGCATTGACCTTCTTCTGTAAATCACAGATTATTCTCCTACTCATAAAGAACATCTAATTCCTTTATGTAGTTGTTGTTGCTATGTGATACAATTGCAAGGATCCACAAGAGGATGAAACCTCATGATTTAACTATCCAAACATAAACAGACAGCATCGCCAATTTTCATCAATACTTTGACCGCATGTACGAAATGAGGAACAAAGCTCTTATCTTCTGTGTCTTGTACACAGATATTTATTTCTTATCTCTTACTTCCCTCTTAATGTAGGATAACAAAACATTAATTGAAATAAGAAAAGCAGCTGACTGGCCCTGACTTGGTTATGTGTTTTTTTTTTCAGTTCCATGAAGTAATTTCTGCAGGAGCTAATGGGAAACAAAGCAACAGTAGAGAGACCGTGAATGGGTAGGAGTCAGCACTCACTTGACATACCACGAACCTCTGCTCTGTACCTTTGTGCTGAACTATGTCTTCTGAATAGATAGATCCTCCAGTTATTCATCAAGATCTTGTCCTTAAATATAATGTACCCGTGTAACTCCCTATGAGTTGGGAAGAGTGTTGTTGCTCTCCTGCCAAGCTGGAGAAGTTATTAAGATAAATTAATTCATAGGGTAACTACGTTTTCCTTACTTAGGTCAGTTTTTCCTAAATAGCAGTGCTAAGATAAAGAAAATAAATAGTATGACAGCTAACTCAGGACTGAGCATTATTTACATGAAATGCTGAAGAAAATGCACTGGAAAAAAAGTAATTTCAAATGTTTCAGCTACCCTACCCATATTCTTAAGCTAGCTTCATTGAGTTTTTTGGTCTTTCACATACAATCACTTGCACCCATGAACTTTCTCAGTTCTTATGAATAAAGCCAAGAAACTCTTTCTGAACATGAAGAACTATTTCTAATGGTTTGCTTTTTGATGCCTTTGCTCTCTGTGTAGCAGTTTGAAGATGAATATTTCAGCTGATGCTTTTCACTCTTCCATTTACAAAAGCTCCCTACTGCCAGGAAGAGAGGAAAAAAGTTATCAGCTAAACTCAAAACCCCAAAATTGCGGGATTCTCTGCAGTTGATTGCTTCTCTAAGCTGCTCTGCTTCAAAAGTATCTCATTATTTTTCGTTTAATGATATCACTGATCATTAAACATTACCTTTTAGTAACACTGGAAGGACATTTGACTAAGAACTGATAATTTATTTCAAATGCATTCATGACCCTTCTGTATACTTTTACAAAATAACATGAACAAAACAAGGCAATATGCCTGAGCAAAGCAAGCTGTAAATGTTAGAATGTGCTCATATTCATATAGATGGTGTTTTTGAAGTACACTCACTTTTTTTATGATTATATTTAGAAGTAGGAAAAAGCAATAAGAACATTATTTTTCAATAAAAACTCTAACCAAAATATTTCCAAAAATAAATACCTGGTATTTTCAGTCTTCCCATGGCACTTCTTTGAGCAAAACTCTTTGCCAACTTAGGTTAAATTTTCCAAAATTTAGGTGTGTCTGAAGCTGAATTTCTCAGGTTGAATTTACTGTTTGCTAAAATAGAAGGCAATTTGCTGAGGTCTATTACATACGAATATGAAAGGCCAAATGTCTTTGCTGCATTTGGAGGTTTCTAAATACAGGCCTAATATCCCTCATTAAGGGGCTTAAAAATTATAAAAGAATTATTTCCTTCCATTATCTTATACTAAATTATCATTTGCTCAAGTCTGTAATAACAGGATAACACTGTAATTTAAAAAAGATAAAAAAGAAAAGAGGCAGGGGTGAGGTAAGGAAATTGTTAAGGAAGGGAACACAAAATCACAGAATATGTTGGAAAAGGCCTTTAAGATCATTAAGTCCAACTGTAAACCTAATACCTAACACAATGGTTGAATCTATTCATAGTGAAATTTTTGCCTTGGGCAGATTTGTTCTCCTGGACACACAAGTAGACACACTAACTGCAGGTTACGAGTCTCAAAAAGATGGTCATGTCTTACCCAGTGCAAAAGTTGGCTCACCATTAAAGCCTGGCTGAGATTTCCATTCCAATTGGGCAAAGCCTGCAGCACGGTCATGCAGTTATTCTCGTTTCAGCTCAGGAGGAGCTAGACCCTTCCTGCTCCCAAAGCAAGCCATCAGGAAACACTTCTGGTGCAGATATTTCTACCAACACACACAGTAAGTAAACTGTCTCATTGCAGAGACTTAAAACAAAACATGGGCAAAAGCATGAGGTTCTGTGTGTTGTTTCAAATCTTCTGCTTAACTATTAATGCTGGGGTGCAAGGTGGAGCAGTGAATGGGAGAGAAGAGGTGGGGAAGGGCTTGCCAGGAGCCAGAGTGATCCTGCAACATTTAGGGAACTACAGGGCAAGAGATCTGCCCAGTAGTGTACTCATCCTGTAACAGCCTGTGAATGTTCTGAAAGAGACATCTGTTGAGTTAGATCTTGCGTTTAATTTTAATCCACGTGGCTTCCTCTGTATTTACATAGGGCTTTCAAGCTGAAAGGAGAGCCAAGAAAGAAAATGTGTCATTTAGTTAATGTCTTAACTAAAGACATTAAGCATCCTTTTGCTGACTCGTGACTGCACGCAATCCCCAGACACACGCCCCCAGAGCTGTCCATGTGGCTCAGCTGACTGCAAGAAAACTGGGTGTTGTTCCATGACCAAAGGGTAAATTGTCAAAAAGTAAAATGCTGAGTCATGGGGCGATTCACTGCAAATGCTGCTACAAAAACGCTTCTGCCACAGTCCAAAGGGAAGGTGTCTGATCTAAATGGATGTCTCTCCACCTAGATTTTTTCATTTAATAGATAATGATCTTGACCTGTTTGTTCTCCCAGTCTTAAAGCTTCCTGAAGTTGGACAAAAGCAAAAGATAATTCAGGAGAAGAGCCTCGTGCAACAAACTGTGATACACAATCCCATCTTGACTGCATACAACTGGCAGTTCAGCAATTTTTTCTTGCCATAAACAGCTGCTGCAGACTGAAAGGGCAACAGAAATTGAATGCTTAATCTGTAAGAAATAATCAACAGAGGGAGCTAAGGTAAATCAGTTTAACACATTACTACATTATTTTACACTTGTGGGCACAAATCACTTTCTGTTTTAGGAAGAATTTATTTGATCCTTCAAGTGTACATTAAGCAGGATCTGGAAGAAAGGATTACTTTTATCTTAAGGACAAGAAACCTACTTCCTGATCCTGTAAAAAGAGCTGTACTCACCTGAGTAATAGGTGCTTTGTAGATCCTACTGTGTATATGACCATGCTCCCTGCCAGACCCTAAGGTGTCCAAAGTAGCACAGAGGAGAGGGAATAATGCCTGCCCATGACACACAGCCTGAGTACAGGGACCAATCTACGCACTCAAAAACACAAAGTTAAAGAGTTGGTCCTCAGTGCAGATCTGCCACATGTTGGAATGCTTTTCTCCCTCACCCAAGTTAAAGATTTCCTACAGGCAGAGGGGAAAATAGGAGTTTTACTCCCCTGTCAGTCATTTGACATATGACTGTAGTGCAAAGAAGTGCCTGTGCTTTATATTAACTCAACAAAGGAAACTCTTGGAGTGAAGGCACAGTTTTAACTCACATCTCAGACTGAAAGTAAAAATTATATTATCAATATTCTTACTAATGCTTTACCGTGTATTACCAGGGCAGCCCTGCCAATGTAAGAGCAAACTGCTGCCTATTTAAAGACTTCCCTGAGGAAAACTTCTGCTTTCCCTTTGAGAACCAGAACCCACAATGTACTTTGTTCCACACTTTGCTCCATCTTAAATTAAACTTCTCAGTGGCTCAAAATCTTGCAAATATTTGTAAAATAAGTTTCTTTCATATTACCTGCATTTACTTCTCTCCAAGAGCAAAGTCTTTGAGAACAATAAATAGTGCTTCGGCTTTCTGCCAACTAAATATAGTGAAAAAAATCTCAGTAGCTACTCTGCAACGGAAGGAACAGTCATTACACACAGAGGCTGCTTTATGTACAATGAACAGTTAGGAACTGGTGAAATAGGGGTTCAGCTGATCCACTTCAGACTTCCCTTTTTGAGATATATTCAACACCATCCCCCTGACACTCCTCAACTCCTTGACATGCTGGAGAAAAGGAATGTTAAAGCATGAATCTGCAGTCAAGACAAGCCCAAAAGCAAGGAAATGCTGGCTTTGATAAACTCAGATTACAATAGCCCCAGTTAGAAGACACTTCAGGTCAGTTTTATTTTTGTAAACTTTCTCTTAATGTAAAGGCTGCCGAGGGTTGAAAACCCAGTGGCTGTCGCCAGGCGAAAACCCGTATTGCATGGCAATGAGTTGACCTGTGGCAAATCATTAATGGTGTGAGCTACAAGGATCTGGCACCTCCTAATCCCAGGCAAGAGTGCTTTGGTTAACACTGCTCTCTGTACCTGTGAAGAACACACAGAGCTATTTATTTATACAAATTGAATGAGACTTCAAAGCAGATTCCTATGGTACTATCAGATCTATCTCATTAATAACAGAAAGCTTTGCTGCAACTCCTGTGCATTCTGGTCACACACAAAGAGAAAAGCAAAGCAAAGCAACATTGAACAGACTTTGTTAAGGTCAAAGTACAAATTAATTGGAAAAAGAAAAAGCACAAACAAAAAAGCACAACATTCAGAAGAGATAAGAAGCAGTAATATCATAGACCACTAACTACCCATGTGCATTACTCATGGACAGGGTTTGCTCAAAACCTCTTACCCCTTCTTCACTGATAATAGCAAAAAAAAATAATCTTAAATCACTTTGTTCTTTATGAAAATGGCTTGGAAGTTAATTTTTTTTGGGGGTAAGGTTTTTTTATTTCTGGCTTCACTGTTTTAATAAGTTTGCTGCTATCTAAGACATTGTTTTATAATAAGATCAGATACTGTAAAGCTTCACATTAACTAGAAATAATCTAAGACAGATGTTTATTGGTTTGCTCCACATTTTTTACATTTTAAAAAAAACACTTATCATCTGACTCACCTCCTCAGTGTCTATTTTATTATTATTATCTTTTTAGAATGGCACCTTAAAGTATTTCTCACCTTTGAACACAAACTGAAAAACTGCAGTACCCAATTTGCTGTACTAGTCCAAAAAGTCACAAAGCTTGTTTGTAATCCAAGGGAATGATGCATTTGGTTTGTGTGTGTCTGTGTGTGAGAGAGAGAGGAGAGAGAGAGTCAGGATGGCATGCTTGTCATGGGGAGTGGTTTGCATGTTAATAAACAGTATATATAAGCCTTTTTCACTGAGGCCAGCACCCAGAGGGACTGCTGTGCACTGAGGAAGGGACCACGTTTCACTGCACCAGAGTGAGTGTTTCAACTTTGCTTACTGCCACAGTCTAGCTTTCATTTTTCCTCTTCTTCTAATCCTACTCTGCCCTCCCTAGGGCTGCTGTTGTACCATCTGCGTGGGGGTTAGTCTCGTCAAATTATGCTACGTGTGGAGCAAGTACAGAGAGCACTTAATTTTTAAAGTTTTGATAGGTTCATTCAACATGAGTCTCTGAGTAGTGATAATGGCACAGCGAGGGATAACCATGAACTCTACAGAGTGGCTGCAAGTGTAACTCAAGCATCCCACTCTATACCTTATTTGCTGCTTACAGGCATCTTTAAACTTCCTGCTGTACTGAAGACATTTGCACAATCACATGCACTGCTGCAATTGCACTTCAGAAATTATGAACTACTTATCTAGAGGCAATAAGGCAGACCACTAGCCTGTTGTTACAGAAAGCCCCTGTTTCTCACCAGTGCCTAACACTATCAGTACTGAGCTACTTTGATGATCAGGGTATACGTCAGAGTGACCCTTTCTAAAGAAAAAAAACCCTCATCAGTATAGTGGCAAAAAGTTGGTGTGAGGAAGCATTCTGGAGAGAGCTTTCACTAAGTGAAAAAACATTTCAAAGCAATATTCTCTTGAAAGTAAATGTTGTAAATAAGCTTTAACTTACATAACCAAACCAAATTCAGGCTAATGTCAGAGGAATTAGATGAATATTAAGCAGCACCAGCAATTCCTCCAGGTCATTTTCGTGCACTGTTCTGTCCATTTTTCAAATTCCTGTCTTCTGGTTCAATAATGGATTAACATACTCTCATCCTAATTCCCACCATTATTCTACAGAGGAAAATCTGCATCTGCTTCCATTCGCTTCATTTTTCTCCTTATCAAAACTCACAGGTTTTTTTTTCTGTTGATTTTTGTCTTCTATTTCAAAATAATCCTCTGAATAGTGGTTCATGACATTTTCCATTTACATTCTAAGTGCCATCATTTGCTCTTGTGCACAAACCTCCTGCACACATTTCCTCTGATAAAAGCCATCCTTTACTGACTGTTCGTTTCAAACTATACAAGCAAATAAGCTGTAGCTATGAAGTGTTCTTGGATTTCTACATCACTTAAAACTGTTCGTAAACACTGGTACTTTCATTGCAACTTTTGTAAAGCAAAAAAAAAAAAAGATAAATTAGACACAGCAGTCTTTTGTAAGTTTACTTTTGTTTATTCTTTTGTTTTCTTTAATCCAAGACAGAATCCACCTCTCCCTAAAAAGGCATACATAATGTGAATTACTCCCTGCTGCAGATGCATACACATGCAGAGAGACAATCCAATCTACTTGGAGAGAAATAAGACTGAAGCTCTCCACATTTTAAACTGAAAATATACACCAAGTAATTTTTAGAGGTCTGGGTTTGTGCACATGCAAGCAAGTTAGCCAGTTGCCTTCAGTGCAGGACACTCCTGTGCCACTGACCAACAAAATCTGCTGCTCTGAGGGTATGTTCTTAAGATTTCTGGTTGCTGTCTGCCTGACACAACCTTCTTCTAAGCAGTTAGAAAGCAAAAGAAACTGGAGACTGTGCTCACTTTCAAAATACCTTTGATCAAAATCTCACCAGCAAGTGAGATGCCCAGGAGCCACTGCCTAGGAGCCACTGCCACATTGGTGTTTTGCATTAGCAAGTGGCATCCTATGCCACTAGAAGCTATGCTTATTCACGTCAGCTGAAGATATATCATATATGCTCGAAATCTCAAACAGGTGATTTTTTTCACCCTTTTGCCAGTTAGTGCAAGGTAGGAGAAGAAAGGGAAGAGGCAGGGAAAAAGAGGGAAAAAATTCCGCTCAATCCTACATATACATTTTAACATGCCAACATTTTGCAGAACCTCACTTATCTGCAGTCAGTTGCTAATCTTCCCATAGGATAAGCTACAATGATGAAAACTGAAAAAAACAAGGAAACACCTAATTTTTAGAAGTTGCTGGAATGACTCTGAAAAGCATGAGTATGAAATGAGATAAGACGAAAAACATGGACACTCGGCAATGTTTTGTGTTTGGGCAGCAGATAGTAAAAGGAAAAGGAGAACAGAGAAAAGTATGTAGAAAAGACGACTTGTCTCACAATCACACTTCTGTTGATGTTCGACAAGAGGAAAGAACAAATGTGGGACACCAGTCTCTGTAACTGCATGCTTCAGGTAAAAGAAAAATTATTTTTTTGCCAGGGTACTCTGGGGCAGAGCAGGGAACCCACAGCAACAGGCACCATGGACAATGGTGAAATCTGCAAACTGCTGCCCAGAAAGTACTTCCTTCTTAAGTGTAGGGACACATAGGTTAGGGTTTACATACCAAGAAGTTTAGCATCATAACTCGTGGGGTATTGGACATTTGGTACTTAGAGTTGGTCCCCAGGCTTCTGACCAGGTGCTGCTCAGAGCCCTAAGTCCACACTTGGCAAGAAGAGCTGGTGGGTGGTGCTAGGGAATTCTGCAAAGTGACATTCCCAGTCTCAACCATGATGGCTACATGATGGGAACATATATTTTGCTGAAAAAAACTACCTAATTCTTTTCTTTCATGCCTGTAATTTTGGGTTTTTTTGGCAAGATGTACAGTGGATTCCCAACATGTGACAGTTCAAGAGCAAAGTAGTTTAGACTAGTAGGGGGAAGGAGTTGACATTTGTGTTCCCCCTTGTACATACATGCAAACACATACACATGGCTCAAATAGGGGAAAAAGCTCGTTTTTTCACACCCAAGGGAAGATACTAGGTGGCCAAGACAGCTGTAGACAAATTACTGTGCTGGACAAGCTTGAGAGTTCAGGAAATGGACATGAAGTCATCCTGGCAAAACCAGCAGCTGCCTTTGGAGAGCTGACTAAACCACTTAACACACAGCAACATGACTCACAACTGTGCTCTTTGCTTTGTAGGGATACTGTGAGGGGTGCTGGTTTATCTGAAGACTAAAGAGACAGATACAAGACATGAGTTTTACAGGAATGAATAGTTTTGGCAAGAATTAAGATTATTTAGGCTTATGTTCTACCACAAAATGCTTCAGGGATTTCTTAAAACATCTGATGAGGAAATAAAAGAAGTCTTAAATAGTTTCTCCTGAGAAATATCCTAACCACTCCTTAGCCCACATCTTTCCTGAGATCTCTCATCTTGCAATTTATTCACCAGTACTTTGCAGTCTCAGGTGTGCAATTTATTCATTTGAAGTTCATTACAGCTCAGGAGGCTGCACAAAGCAATTTTAAAAGTTATTTACATAAAACTGGGTGCAGGTACCTGCAAATCAAAAGTCTGAGGATCAGACAGAAAGCAAAGTCATCACAGATGTTCAGGCCATAAACTGAAGAGCCTGGCATGCAAGGCAGAAAGAGCAGCAGGGTGCAGAGGTATCCAAGTGAACCCCTGTCCATCACTGCTTCTCTGCATCCTTGTACATGCTGACGCATAAGCACTCCCTCATTCAACTCAGTTAGGATGAATGGGGTGAACTTTAAATGTCTAGATTCTTATCTATTTGACTGCAGCTGCCTGAGGGGCAGTCACATGAAGAGCAGCTGCTATGAAGTCAGTCAGCAGAAACACAGTGGTCCCTGGTGTTCAACAACAGTCTTGACAACATCCACCTATTCACTGTCCAGTCACATTGCACTCTCATGTTCAAAAAAACCCTCTCAGAATAAGTATTTTTCTAATCCTCCTCCTTCACTGAGATGGGGTTTTATTCCCTGTGTTCTTGAAAGGTTTTTCTAGAGCTCTGATTTCCCACATCAGCAAACGAAGCCTGGAGTTTCTTGGACAGATAATTGCTTTAGGTTCTCCTACAGCCTCTTTTTTAAACCCATACATTAACAGATCAGGCTTTCAAAACCCCTCGCTCACACAGCAGAGCCTTACTCATCAGGTCACTCAACATATATCATTAGCACTCCTCAGCAATCCCACAGCAATGTCTTAAAAACTCTTCTGATGTTAGCAGGCTATTCCACTACATGATGCAAATAAACAGCACACTGCACAAAGACATGCAAAACCTCATCAAAAAATACATACATGGTTTAAGCTTTGCACATATTTAATCTTGAAAATCATGCTAAGAAGTATTAGGCCACAACCATTACGTTTGAGATTTGTTATTTCAAAACTCAACACTGCATCTAATTGCATAAACATTTACTTCAGATTATTTGGGTATTAAACAGAAAAAGGTGTGCAGATTTTTCTCTTTTCTCTCCAAGGTCCAGATTGCTATTTGGCATAGAAAAAGAAGGGATCAAATTAAAATGTTTGTTTTCTATAACTGGAGTGAAGGAAGGAAAGAGACCATTGCTTTTCAGAAAGAGAGTTTATGTCAGGCTGAGAGCTGATGGGAATTAGATAGAATTATTTACATATTTTCATTTTTTTTCTCTCTCAAAATAATCCTTCTCCCCCCAAAATAAGGCAGAAAAATTCTTATTTTCTTCACTAAAAAAAGAATTAATAATTTTTTTTTAGCTGAAAAACCTCTCAAATCAACAAGTAGTTACTATGTTAATTTTCAAAGACTGAAAATGTCTCTCAAGGCTATAATATTTTTACTCCATGTTTAAAGGAGCTGAAGTTTATGCTCAAGAAAAGGAAAATGAACATTTTTCCTTTTCACTGTGCAATAGGAGATGACCATCCTGATTCTTTAGTTCTCTTGTTGCATAACAGGAATCCCACAGTCATTAACTTCCCCATTCAAGTGGGAATTTGAGATGACTTACTATATCTCCCAGTTTTTTCCAGGGAAAGGCAAAAGATATTTTTCTTAGTGTTTCTTCCATGCAGATAAACCAGCTTGGATTAAGCCAGTGCCTTCACCAGACAGAATTGCCAACCTTCCTTGTGAGTGAAGAGTCAGAAGGGAGCCACCAGCCACCCTGTGGCTGGTTCTTGCTGGCATGGATTAATTTCTCACCACCAAACTGGCCTCCAGGAAGGGCAAATGCATCACTATTTCTGTCTGCAATTTTATCTGTTAATTTAGACATAAAATACAAACACAGAGAGGTTTTAGAGAGAATAATGTTTCATTCAGGGAAAAAAAAACGTAAGGCATTTGTACAGCAAGCAATTTGGATCAGCAACCAGAGGAGAGCTGAACCGTGCCCTGCACACAGGGCAAGGCTGATTTCCAGCTGGCTCCTGCCCTTTCGATATTGCTTAAGCCGGAGAAGATAACCAAGCATGCCTTTCCTCAAAATGTTCAGACCTTTATGTTAGGTTGGTTAAATAAAAAGGAAGAAATACTAGACATGGACATTTTCTATCTGTCCAACCTTGAAAAAACTGTAAAGTGCATTTTATAAAGTCATAGCTGTGGAATCTTTTCTTTACTTACCTTCTACAATAACTATTTAAGTCTTGTCTCTCTAAAAAATAAAGGCAGGAAGACTCACTTGGACAGGGAAGCATTTTTTTATAATTGAGGAAGGAGAAAGCTGCTTCAATATTTGGCTCTCCAATTACAGGGATAAGGAATTCACATCTGAGAACCACAATAAGCAAGACAGGCAAAACTGAACTTAATATTCCCAATGCTTCTCAGGTGAAATAATGCAGAGCAAGTCTCTTTAGTGGTTAAAACTTTTTATTTGCACTCCATAAAGTAACACAATTCTCCCCAACTCCTAAAGATCGGAACCAAAAATCCATATCCTTGCATAGATCACTCATGAGATAATAGCCTAAGGAAAGCTCTCCTTTAATATGTAAAAATTCTTTTGTCTGTATATACGAATCAAAAACCCATCAACCCAGCCAGATTCTCTCCTTTCTTTCTCTAAGCTGAGTTTCCTAATTGATGTCAGCAGTATTGGGCCCTGTGACTGGGAGTAAAGAAGAGAAAGAACAATTTTCCTTCTGAAATCCCAGTGTTACCATTAATGGAAAAGCTGATACTAGTCATAAGAACTTCCAGCTGTATACGTGGCATAGTACATCTAGAGCATACAGAAATACACAAGTAAATATGTGAATTGGCTGATACGGCAGTGCCCGCTCCCCCCATCCCAGCAGGATGCCCAAATCAGGGTGTTGGGTATGCATCTGTTTCAAAGCTACTCATCTAATTTCCAGGCCAACTTTGCAGAAATTCCTTGTAAAGAAATAGTAACTTCTTTAAAAGCAGCATTAAGAACAAAAAGAAAGAAAAATATCTACTGAGCTTTTCAGCTTTGGCTAGATTACTGCTCAGAGAGAGCACAAACTCTGTTTTGCACTTCATAAAGCAAGATGCTTCTTGGCAGAAAGATACCTGTAGGTTTACATGAGTGGAAACACATATTTTTATATTTTCATCTTATAAAATCATGAAATTGGAATGTATAATATCAGTTGCAGCAACCCCAACACTCCAAACAGATGTAATATCTTAATCTTATAATAAAATAAACAGAGGTATCTATTGACTGAACTGCCACTTGCTAGTCCTTGGAGGGGCTTTTCCTCTTCAGACATAGCAGCACCTTCCCTTCTCATGCCCATCTGCAGGCTATGACTTTCCTCTGGTCCAGCCTGTTCTCCTGGTGGCCAGTGACAGGCCCTGAGTTCACCAAGGCAGCTATAAGTTGTATGAGCACAGGGAAACAAAACAGAGCTCCCTCAAGGGTCAAGTCTTGGTCTGGTTGCAATTCAAACAAGGACAATGACACCAGGCAGCCAAGACTTCCAGATGGCTCTTTTTGGCAGGCTCACAGCCTGGGCAGCATTGCGTCAGGTGTGGTCTACAGTGCTTTCCCTAAGTGACTCCTAAATTAATGAAGGATAATGAAGAAGTTAAATAAATACACATACAGTGCAATGCACTGTCTTTTCCAGGCAGACAGTTCAAGTCTCAGACTTTTAGAAATACCCCAAGGAATCTTAACTGAAACCTACCAGTCTTGCTTGCTGGAGGAAACAGACTTTTTAAAAGCCTCCAATAATGATGAAACCTTAAGGCAAGAAAACCCTTAATTTCTCACAGTGCAAAGTACAATTAAAGGGGACTTTGCACCACAAGATCCCTGTCAGGCTGTGGCAGGATGTGAACAAATAGCTCAGCTTAGCTGGCTTTTCCCCCTCCGTCCTCAGCACAGGGTAAAGCTCTCTGCTGCCTGTTGCTGCGAATATTAATAACCTTCTTCAAGAAAATGAAATTAAACTCTCCCTTTTGTTTTCATTTTTCCCCCTGAATTCCCATACTAAGTAGCTGCATCCAAGTTTTGGTGTCTGTTACTAACCCAAGGAATATTTCTTTCTATTACTTTGATGGCTGGATTTTCCAAAACATAGATGAATCTGTTCTTCTACAAAATCCATCAGATCTTTGGTGTTTACTTGCACAGGGCAAAGGCTCAGGCTGGGCCTGCAGGACTGTGCACTGGGTAGCAGAGGCAGACTGCTCAGGGTTGCACTGGACAAGCCCTCAAACTCATCTTGAGCAAAGTGCAGGCAGTATGCTTGTGATGTATGTTTTAAAACAGAATAAGGACACATACACTGTCATCCAGTAAAAGCAAAATCGTTGCATATCCAGCAGACACCAGGACTTAAACTCCTGCATCTTCCCAGTATGTTCATATGGTTTCCAGTCTGCCAGAACTTTTATCTTTTCTGTACTAGTGCTATCTGAAATTCAGCATTTTAGTTCTCAAGGAATGACACTGATTCCTTCTTGGGCTCTAACGTTCCTTGAAGTTTTCAAATTGATTACTTGGCTCTGCTTTAACTGGAGAAAAGGCATCTCAAATTCATCATTTAATACAGTACTTCCATGAAGATGTTAACAATCTTAAATTATTTGAGATCTGACCTAAGATGCCCACAATACTTGTAACTTCAACCTGAGTTTTCACTCATGAGTAATGTGAAGGATACCATTTTTAGACACATTTGACCTCGTTTCAGATTTTCTGTGTGATTTTGTCACTGACTTCAAAAGCTGAATTTAATCATGAGATCGACTAATCTTGTGTCTAAAGGTATGTTAAAGCCAGTTAAGCCAACTTTAAGAAAGCCACAGAGGAAAGCTATTAAATCAGCTAAGCAGGTCAACAACTTTCAAGACTTAAAGTCAATTTAATAGTAAAATTACACTGGTTGAACTCACTGCTTTGAAAGTTGTATGCGACAAAACTGGGGCTGAATTTTCCACATGCTCCGTGGATGTAGGGCAGGGCAGGTGTACAGGTGGGTCCCAGCCATGTAGTCATTGCTTTAGGAATTGGAGACCCACTGCTTAGCTGGTAGCTTTACTGGTAGAAGTAAATCAACCCCTTCTTGCATTTATACACACAGATTTAATAGCGTTAAGCAGGTGGCTAAACATTTGCAAATCGGAGCACTATGGTTCTCCTCCCACCAACATCTTCTGGATTTTGAATACCTAAAAAAGAGAAACATTCTTAATGTGTTTTAAAGATTCCCCTGTACTCTCCCCAACAAAAATATCACAAACTCAAAGACCCAAAATAGGACTTTTTTCCCCTAGAAGTGACATTTTTCAGTCATTTAATATTTTTGTACATTTTTAAAATGGTTTTCATTTGTTCCTTACCATCCATTCCTTTACAACACACAGTAGGAAAATGAGGTAAAGGAGGATAAAGGAAAAAACCAAACAAATTACTTCGTATGTTCTGCAAAAAGCTATTCTGAACATAAAAATTTCTTTCATTTAGAAACGTATCTGTAATTGTTTAGGAAGCTCTACTCCTGACATTTCACAATGAATACAAATAAAAAATAAAACCTACAAATATTTACAAAAACATGCTTACAATAAAGCTATTGAAGCCTTTAAAACATCAAGTATTTTTAGTAAACTACTTGTTGGGCTGTTTTTTTTGTTCACAAACGGAAAAAAAATCATAAGCTTAAATGTGCATCAGCAATGCAAATATTTGATTACTAATTATGGTGTATTCAGCAGAAATTTGTTTAGCTTTAGATATTTCAAACAATAGTTCCCACTGCTTCCTTGACAGACCGAAGTATTCCACAGTCTACTACGACAGCCAGAAAGACTTCCTGATCTTCAGCCAAAATTCCCTTTTATTGACATCATCTCACTACTCTGATTATACATGTCCTTGTATATAAAGTTCTCCCACAGTAAGAATTAAACTCTTACAAGATACTTGCCACCAGAAATGTTACACTTCATTCATCTCCAGCCCATTCTGGATGTAGCTGTCTACTCCTTCCTCATGACTGTACCTTAAAATCTTCTGTTCCTGTGCTTTTAAGTGCCTCTCAGCTGTGGACTACTTTCTACTAAGGCAGGCTGGAGATAGCCAGGATACTGGAGCCGTGAGTGGTGTAGTAAGTCCGTGGCACTGGAACTTCTGTTGCTGTTTATAAAAAAAAGTCTGTATGGACACCCACCCCTAAAGAAAGGAAGCAGACACTGTGTGGGTTTTGCATGTTAAAGGTCATATCCTCTCCAAATGCAGATTGAATCAGTAGTATTTGCTTACCTCTAAAAAAAATAGGAAAGTAAGATTCAAGTGAGGTTTTTTTTTCCCCCTTTTACTCCCAAATCACTGTCATGTCTAAATTGAACCTCAGACAACACATCCATTTAAAAATGCCATTCCTCGCTCTCAAATGAACACACAAAATCAGAAGCAGGCACAAATGGAAAAAAAAAATAGCCACACTCCCATCCACTGTTCTTACATTAATTTTGTAGACTTACAATCCAAACTCATCCTGCCTAAATAAAGAATAATAATATATAGTATTATTATATAAGCAAAACAAAAAGCCTAAGAATTAATAAAACTAGGCACAGAATTTGAAAACAGAGTAGCAAAGGTTTCTCACTTACCTAAAAGCTAGAAAAATTTGGAATTTTCAAAATTTCTCTCTTTGGAGAAGGAAAGAGTTACACATGTAATCTATGAGCTGCTCTTGCCAAGCAGCAGACAAAGGCATTTACTAGTAATTAACACATCTACAAAACTAATCACATTCTAATGCAACTCATTTTGTCTGCAGCTTCTCTCTTTTAACCAGTGCAAAGAAAACACACATGCTTGAGTTAAAAAAAAATTGTAGTGGTGACTCTCTTTATGTCAAGTTTTTTTTGGCTTCCATACAACAAACTGAAAATTTGATGACAATTTTCTCAAAATAAGAGTGTAGACTGGTTTCCATAGCAAATCTTCCTTCTAAAATACCTTTAATTGATTTTGTATGTAACTACGAGAATAGCTAACAAGAAAAAACACAGTAGTTTGGCAGTTCTCATTATCTGGTCTTGGATGAAGCTCTCCATTTACTGATAGAGGCTGAGCAGCACAGGCTTGAACAAAATTGCTGCCCAAAACATCACCTATCTTCTGTTATGGTGTATGATTTTAGATTTGCACTCTGAAAAACACTTTATAAAAAGTGGCCTGAGTTTAGAGTCATAAGAAAAATAAATGAAACCTAGAAGTTTTTAAAATGTCTGAAAAAATTAAGCCATCTTTTGGAGATACATGAGGAGGAACTGCAGTTTAACTGCCATTGGCCACATCTGAATATTGTGGCTGACAAATGCAGAACAAAAAAGGTGTGACTAACATAATGATTGCAAAGCGCAACACATCGTGGCTTAATGTAAGATGTCCTTTGCATTGTACAAGCATGTGTTTCAAAACCAAGCTTATCACGTACTTTAGTAAAAAAGGAGTTGAGTTACCCATGTCTAAAGCAAATCTGTGTGTTCCCTCTCAGGGATCCAGAATGCCACAGTACAAGCTGACATACTTCAACCTGCGAGGACGAGCAGAAATCAGCCGTTACCTGTTTGCTTATTCAGGCAAGAAGTACGAAGACCACAGGATAGAACCAGCAGACTGGCCCAAAATCAAACCAAGTAAGTGGCATGGGATCTTATATCTAAAGCTCTGCTCCAAATACTGTCAAAACAATTGAAGACATATATATAAGTTTCATTAGTAAAGATACATTTAATTCCTGGATTTAATTAACCCTATGGGAATTTTTTGATTAGCCAGTCAAAACGTTATTCCTGACACTTCCACAGAAATCCAGAAACAAATCTTCAGACAATCTAAAATAACTTACTTGCTATCATCCACCTGGGCTTTCACTCCTTATCAATTCAGTTCAGCCTTTTTTTCTGCCTAAAGATAACCAAATGCATGCTAAACTTCTTAACTTATTTGGAGGATCTGGTCTCAAAACCACACCACAGGCTTCACCATGGTTTAAGTAAAGACAAATTAGTGTCAAGAAGGACACTCTTTTGCAACCAGAAAGGTGGCAAACTGATGAGAGAAAACAAAATAGTTCAGTTGATATAGCAAAGAGAAAACAAAAGGATAGTAAGAGGTTCTAGAAAATAACTGGTCCTAAGAACAAGTCCTGCCAGTCCTTCTCAGAGTACTCTGTAGGCTACTATACCCCACCCATTTCATGTTTTTGAGTTAAAGTAACGTCTTTCCGGCTATTACAGGTATTTGTTATTTCTGTTCATCAAATTAGCCTTTATTAAAATGAAATAGATCTTCAGTTTGGAGACTGGAAATATGAAATCAGAGATATGTGTCTTCCTTTCATGGATTTTGTGTTTTGCTACACAGGCTATGACTTTTCACATCCAGATTGAAGAACAATGCCTTTAGCTCAGGGAAAAAGCAAAACTAATGCACAAGGTGATTTCTATTAATCAAGCACTGTTTCTTGATAGGTTTTCATACCATTTAATAAGCCCATTTTCATACTATTTAATAGCCAGAGGGCTACCAAATTCTTGCAGGGTGCAGTTATATTTGATCTCTTCCATAATGTTTGCAGTGAGTTGAATGACAAATACTAATCAAACACCGCTGCTCTCCAAGTGGTAGGTGAAGCCATCTGTGGCTCACAAATATAGAAAGCACTGGCTAACAACCCACAGAGAGAAGTGTAAAGGAAGCAGGGAATGGGATATTTTCAGTTAGACATTACTGATTTCAGAAACCTTTTTTTTTTAAAGAGCTTAAGCCTGCTGACCATGTGGTAAAGCTTATTTCTATTTCACTGCAGTTCTCAGCATAGAAAGTGAAGGTGAGACTGAAAATTCAGATGAACAGAGGAAAGCCTGCATAGACCTTTTCCATAATTAACTACATGCATATTCACATGTGCACACACCCAGTTATGTCCTGAAACAAAAATCAGTATGCAAAATTCTACATAGAATTACACTTTGCTAATGTTCTCTGAATTTTAAGTAAGACAAATTAAAAAGACAAAGCCTAAGTAGTGACTTACAAGCTACAGAGACATTCCTGTCCTAGGATATGATGTTTTAACAGCAGATCTATAAGACCAAGTAAAGGTGTTGCATCTCTTTTTGCATACTGATGATGTTCCACATGTCAAAGCCAGTGCAAGAAACAACACAGGAAAATCTGTCCTGTGCTTTTCTTCAGTGCTCATATCATGAACCTCCCAGAGAAGCTTTATATGTACAGCAGTTGTCCAGCACAGTACGTGCCCAGTTGCAACACCATTAGCACCAAAACACTGAGAGCAGAGGTACCCTAGAAATCCTAAGCCATACAGTTTGTAGTTGTATATGCTGCATTAATGAATGATGTCTTTGTTTCTTTCTGTGTTGTGAAAACATTGTTAGCAGGTTTACCAAAGGTTAATTAATATTTTTAATTTTCTCTGTATAATGGTGCTTCACAGCAGCCTCCACTATGACTGATCCCTAGATGAAATTCCAAAGCAGATAAGCAGTTTAGTAAAATGTGGGAGCTGCTGTTCTCAGATTTGTGAAATCATCTGTGAAAAATTTATGCTGGCCTTTGATTTCTTTGAATTTCTGTAGACACTCAGTTAGGGGATGGGAACTGGAATGTATCAAAATCAACCAGGAAAACGTATATCTACAAAGACACAGTTGCATACATGTCTGAAAGAGGTATTACATCTCATACCACGATGCAAAATATTTAATCCTGCAAGGCTTCCTGAATTCCTGCCAATCCAGTGGTAGCATTTGCCATCAGTGGCGTCTGCATTGCAGACAATATGCAAGGTGAAAGGTTTGTCAACTAAAATAAGAATAAAGGTATTTTGTTTGTATGCATAACAATGTAATGCTGCTAAGGAAATCGCCCAGAGATCAACCAACTGATGACTACCACCTCCTCCTCCTTTGTGAAGCAATCATTACTCATGGTATTTCCAGACAAAGTAATCTCCCACAAGCAAATCATTCAACATAACACCAAATAAAAGGTAGCAACAAGGCTTTGCAGAGAACAGCCCTACACTGTACAACAAGAACAACAGCCACTGCCCCAGGCTGCCCTAAGGTACCTAAACACTGATTCCACAGGCCAAGGCTCAACACAAGAAGTAGTCGCCTCATAGCTAGGGACTAGATTGTGTAGGGTTTGTTTGTCTTAACACAGAGATGCACCATTCACCATAAGGAAAATAAACCATTTTCATTCTCTACTATCCTAACTTTTCAAAAGGTGCCTCAGCTCCCTCCATGGAGGCAGGGATTGAAGAGCACCAATCCTCAGGGAAGCAGGTAGCAATGGTAAATATTAAATGAGGGGATCCATCCAACCCGTTGTGCATACAAACTCACAGTTCACTTTGCCAAGACACCTTCTACACTGCTGTCATTCATATTCTGTATTCAGATCTTTCTTATGAAGCTCAGGATATTTTTCTCCCCATTTTACCTGGACTGGGTTGAAAGAAAAGAAACAAAGGAGCAGATTCCAGTAAGTCTTACCCTGGTGAAAACCAAAGGGTGGTAAGTGTTTAGCGATGACAAGGGGGATTACAGCTGCGTTTCATGTAACGGCAGCTAATGTAATTGTGATTTCATACACCACTTAGTTTGCAACACTCAAAAATCATTACAATTGGTCCAATTAATTGAACTAATTGCATATATACTGAAGTGAGATTAAGAAATACCAGACAAATTACTATGCATACTTGCATACCCTGTGTTTGCATTCACCCACTTGCCTATGAAAGATCTGAAACCCGTTTCAACTGCAGAGTGTGCAAGTAGCACATACTGCCCCTCTTTTTAAAAATATCAAGTATGATGCAGTAGAATAAGGATAAAATACTTAGGGAAGAAGTTTGGACAAGGAAAGCATTTCATGTTTTTTGAGCTACTATCAAGAAATTTAAGTTTGTCCAAGAGCACAAAGAGGCAGGTCTCGGCACAGAGGATAGGTTTGCTTCAACAATTTTCACAAAATTAAAGTAAGGTTTTTGCAACAAATACCAACCTCCCAGACAAATCATCATACCATATAAACCAGAAAATACTGTCGCTATTCTGAAGAAAAGAATTCTTTCTTAGTTCTTTCATAAAATACGTGGGAAAAAAATGTATCTGCATTAAGGTCAATGTGCAGAAAGGCCATTTAGAAAGCAGGCTTGCAGCTGCTGCAAGTTTAATTTTGGCCTAGACTGAAGAGTGTAATAGATTTGGGGGTTTGTTTTGGCAGTTTTCACGTGGCTGCCCCCAGCAAGCTGTTGCCTTAATGGTCCTTCAGGCAAATAAGTAACTCCTCACTCCTACAAATACTGTCTCATTTGATTTTGTTTACACTTAAGCGGTGCTTTTTTTGTGTGAGAGGGAGGCATATTCAACATAAAAACCTATGTAATTTAGCTTATAATCTCTGAAATTAAAATTCCTGTGCTTAACATTTCCTTTTTTTCCCTTCTGTCACTAATCAGATCATCTTTGGTAAAATTTCCAGTTGCTGATTTCAGGTAAGTATTATAGTGTAAACAAGCTTAAGCAAGCCAGTTTGTAAGTGTTAGCATTAACTAGCTTTAGCATAGAATTTAAAAAAAGCATACAAATATCAAGCAGCAGCTTTAAGTGACCCTTCACTCTATGTAAGTCAACAATTATTTAAATAAGTAAACGAAATCACATTTTACATTTCATTTTGAACAGGCTTTGACCTGACCATGCTACTATTCAAAATATAGTAAATTCAAGTTCTACACACTATCACATAATAGACTGATTCAAGATCTGTATTGCCACATGATAGGCTCCTCACAGAAAGCATCACTGCACTGATGTAAGCCATGATGTAGCAGAAAATCCACTGCAATGTTGCACGAAGTTACCATTCCCTTGAGATACCAGGTGAGCACACAGTAACAGTTTTTGTTCTATGGTCCATTCAGGGAATCTGAAGCAATGGTAATTACACAGACTTTATCGTCATCATCACAAAGGATGCTTTCGTTGCTTTGATGGCTATAAATTGTTTAGGAGGGGGTGGAATGGTGCTTGAAAGGTTCTTAGGAATCTTGACAGAATAATTATTGCAGTGAAAACACTTCCAAGGTAACAGATAAATCTTGAGAGACACCTGATTGCAGACAAGAATTCTTCAAGGGAGTAGTCATCCTATTTCCTGAGAAACTTGCTGCTATGTAGCTTTAGCTAAGATGTATAAATAGCTATCTTTGGGTAGAAAGCAGGGCTTAACACTAACTTCCAAGAAGAATAGAAGTTGTAATAGCAACAGCACTAAAGCTTGGTGAGGATAGATCAGAGCATCATCCTGGTCATCCGTTTTTAGAAGATAGGGATTTTTGTTGCCTCCAGCTCCAGGCCAATAACTTCCCAGGACCCTTGCTCTTCTACCAGCCTTACCAAAAATGCATCTTTTATATACTCTTATTGGTAGATGGAAATTATATATTTCTTATGATCCAATTTAAAACTGAATGGAAAGAAAAAGCATTTGTGTTTAGGTTTCAAGGCAAATCTGATTTTATTTTGACAGAGATAGTGCAGTACAAAAAATGGCTTTGTCATTAACTTCCCCCCATCTTTGACCAATCCAGCCATCTCATTATAGCTTCAATCTAAGGTGCTTGATTGCAAAACAATTAATTATTCAGGTTTTGAGGAACAATCAAATGCTTAAAGACAGACTGCTTAGCATCAAGGTCATGGATAATTTGAAGTTGGCAGGAGGAAGCATGGGGAAGTGTGTGGGGAGAAACATGGGAATCTGAACTGATGTCTGGGAGCAAAGCTGAGGTGAGCCAGGATAAATGGGAGGAAAGAAGAGACACAAGGAGGAACAGAATAATGAAGAAGTTAAGATGAGTGGAAAAGGCAGAATAAGATAAGGGAAGGAGAAAATTAAAAACTGTATCTGCATAAGGGCTCCTCATTGGCTGGGGAAGAATAGCAATGAGAAGCACAGCACAGCACTCAACTCTCATTTCTCCACACCAGTAGCCAACCAGCCCAGCAGCCAGGCTTGGACAAAACCGTGCTCAGATCAGTGTTGCATTTCTTGTCCCTGTTCTTGACAGAGAAATAGGCCCACATGAGCACCATTGGCTGGGTTGTGCCTGAGAGGACGGAGCTCGTTGCCAAAAGGGAAGGCCTGGACACTAGTGGGAACCTGTAGGAATGCCAGGATGGGAATAGTTATCACAGCCCTCGGGGACTTCACGGGGTGGAAACAATTTATACAGATGTCCTTGGTTTTAACACACATCAGGGATCATCTGCCCTGCTTAGTAACCAGTAGAGACTATATAAACATCCCGGTTCTAGTCACAAAAGCCAACCAAAATTGAAGTATGTATAAAAAGGAATTCATCCAACTCCTAAACACTGTACAGATAGTTCAGCAATACTTCTAAAACGAAAAGAGAGCCAGCAGATCATTCTGATGACTGATACTCACCCTCTGTCAAGGTTTTCTTCATGGGGAGTGTAAAGTCTGTGCAGATTTCATGCCAGCACACATTGCTAAAAAGAAAAAAAGATAATAAGAAAAGCAAGAATTTGGTGGTGAAAGTTCAATTTAAAGAAGACTACTGGCTTAGTTATCCAAACAGCATACTTTAGAAACACTGTTCCTCTTTCAGTGAATTTTCAGTCTAAATCTGGACATCAACACTAGCGTTAATGGTACCTTCTACTTCAAAGGAGTAACAAAGCAAACTAAAAGGGAAAGAAAGGTCATATATTTTGTGCATGCCTGAGAAACGATGCTGTTTGTACTATGAGGGCAACAGATATTTCTACTTTTCCTTCTTAAAATGCATTTGCTCGAGTGGGAGTTGGAAACTTTGCAAGACAACATTGTTTTGAAAAACATGGAAAGGACATCCATATGGATACACAAGGGTATAAACTGACGTAAGTACGAAACAGCCCCCTAACCAGTCAAGGTTAAAGAAAAACTAGCAAAGTGGCACGCACATCCTTCCAGTCTGCACTACTTTGGCTGAAGTCACGATTGCCCTTATGACCCTTGTTCTGTCCAGAAAGAGACCCCTCTCACACTCCAGTGTCAGGTGCCAAATCTTTCACTTGTTCATATAATGTAGAGGCCTGGCAGGAACTAACCTACGTGTTTTGTCCATCTAGAGTGCAAAAGAGTTGCACAGCCACATCTTTGACCAAAAAATTGTAAAATTTAGCAGATTTAGCGCAATGCTTATACACATGGTGCAGTTAGACATCCCCAGAGGTTGAACGTGTGTTGTCAGTGAGCAGACCTAGGACCAAAAGCACCACAGGAGGCTCGAGGCAATCTACAGATCCCTGATTTTAAGGGTAACACTGCTAAAATTCACGCACAGACCACAGATGGTTTTCTGTGGTAGTTTGGAGCCCCTGAGGAGATGGCCTGGTTGTGTTTTTTTGCTGCGCTTCAAAAATGGGCTATGAGTAAGGTGTCTAGATGTCCCATCAAGGTCATTTGTCAAACCCTGACCTTGTCCCCAGCAATAAAACAGTGTCTATCCAGTGTGAAGGCTCTTCATGTGCTTATTTTGGATGAATGGGGTGGCATAAATCCACCTCTCTCTTCTCCACTTGGAAGAGGACATCTCCAGTTTTCACAGAGAGCACATTCCTGCCCACAATAACCAAAGTTATCTCCTGAGTTTTCTATGAATTTATCAATATAAGAAATAGGGTTTTTTAAGTTACAAGAGCAAAAAGATACTTCACTGCAAATTACTAAAACCTTTGGTCTTGCTACATAAATTTGGGATAATAATGTTTCAAAGGCAAAGAGATTTTTTTCCCTAAAATTTCCAGACTGAAAATGCCCCTTGACTGCTCTTCGCTATTTTCTTTAGCTGAAAAGCAGCCTGTATATCTGCCATACTTTCTGGTGTGCAAGACTAGCATGCCCTGCACCCAAACAGAAATGACAGATTTTTACAACAATCTGCATAACGCAAGTGTGCTTTCTTCAAAACTCTCAGAATTGTACTCATTTACAGCTTATTAACTCAATACTTGACAAAAGTGTATAACCATATACTTACACTCTACCAGCAAGAAAAGAAAAACAATCCAAACCCCTACATTTATATTAAAAACAATTTATTTTTATTTCCTAGCCTTTATAAGAAAAAATCGAGAGGCATTTTGAAGAAGAAAGGAAAGATCATCCCCTTTTTACCATCTGTTATGCTTTTACTAGTCCATTGTATAGTAATTATGGCAATAGATACGCAGCTTTTTCACAAAAAATCCCCAAGCCTCACTATAAATCAAAGCGTAATGCCTTTTGGACATTTAAGGCTCATAGGTTAATGTGTACTAAAATCTGCTCTCATTTATTAATTTTTTACTTGCATTATGAATCATACAAGTGCACAAATATTTTTATTGTACATGAAACAAAGCTGTATTTGTATACTTTTATTTGTAAACTCAGTTCTTTCCCAGGAAAGAATAACCAGATCTTAATGAAAATATCTCAGCACTGAGGAGGAAGAAGTCTGTAGGCATTACTCATGTTTTCAAGGAATGAATAGCAATTCCCTTGCATTCTGCCGAATGCTAGGAAAAAACAGAACCCAGACTTCTGAGAAACACAATGTGAGAGATTACGACTACTCTGCCACCCAGCTGTCTTTTGCATTTAGTCCATCTTCCTCAGCCATAAAAAAGATGCCTACCTTCTTTTGTTGTTAGTAAGGGTTTCTTAAAAAAAAAAAAAAACACAACAGCAAAAGGTTTATGCACACACACAAATAAACTGCTTTCATTTTCCTTGTAGTGACTGACAAAGTGGAACGTCAGTCAAAGCTGTGGTTTTTAGCCTTTCACCCTGTATTTAAACACAGCAGAAAATGGTCTGTTTCGTTTCTAGATGAAGCAACTGTAGTTTCCCAATCCGAGCAGCAGTCATCACGTTTTGGCAGTTATTGCTACAGAAGATGGCTTAGTCACGTTGGCCGTGGCAAAACTGCATTTGCCCAGTGGCACTCCTACGGAGGCCTCCAAAGGCAGCCACTTAATTCCTTCAGGGGCAGCAGTTACGGCTCCTTGGGTGGCTGCACTGTTGTACAGCCTTGTGTGCTCTGTGAGGATCTGAAGATGGCTACAGGCTGACACTCCTACACCCTCTACTCACGTCTGCTTGACAGACATGCTGGTATCCTGCACGAGGAAATATTTCACAGCTCTGCAGTGCTGGAGGCAGTGATGGCCAGTGCACTCTGCACTGTCAATCCACAGCACAGAACTAAAGCTCTTCTCATTTCACAACCAGAGAGCTTTTCAGTTTAGCATTCATGGATGCATATTTTCCTTACTGGATTCTAAATGAAGCAATATGTGGACTTGCCAGGACCTTGCTCTCTAGGTGATAAATATATGAATTCTTCTGTACAACAAATGTATTATTATTTCAATAACAACTAACAGTACATGCATGCACCTTGGAGTACAGCAGTTAACGCTCTTTGAGCTCCTTTGGTTCCGCTAGTTGTCAGCATTAAAATTTATACTGGCCTCAGAGTGTGCTGAGGAAGAAAAATGTTTATCATTAGGGGAAAACTTAGGGAGAAAAAAAAGATTATCATTTAGCACTGTGTTCAGATACAGGAAAAAAAGATGCACAGACGAGTCCTGGATGTCTTGTACAAATTACAAATTCATTTTGCAGATACAGATTTGACACCTAAGATCTCAGACCTAATGTGATACACCTACTGCATGCTAAACAGAGCCTCATGGCACTGTATCCTTGATAAAGTTATCTTGATAAGCAGGTCATGAATGTGTCAAGTTTCTATTCTGTTAAGAACTAAAAAAGCCTTATAGAAGTGGTATTCCAGGAGTCCTTTAAAGACAGTTCTTCTGGGTTTGAAAGCACCTTGCACGTTTCCAATGGCCATGGTTCTCACTTTCCACTACTGCCTTTTTACATCACTAGACAGTCTTAAAATTAATATATATCTTAGGTATGTAAAGAGTAATCTGGATGAAAATCATATACAAAGCATTTGTCTATGATCAACACTTACAATCAGATATTTGGAGTTTATGAAATAGTGTCCTTTGAAACACAGAGATTTAAATTTCCTCCAGCAATGGGTCACCACGAGTGGATTCTTACCACCCTAAGCACTACACCTTTTCCCAGCTTAAGATTTGCTCTGAGGTTCCAGTTTGATTTGATATCATGCCAGAAGCTTCTCCAAAATGTAGCAAAACAGCAGCCTGAGTTTTCATATACATTATACTACTAAATTAGTGACTGAAAAATAAGATTGATTTTGTATCTCAAAATCTCTTACAGATAGCCATCATGCTTGCTTAGTTTGTCTTCTCCTATACTTAAAGTCTGGAGGCTTCTTCCCCATGACTGACAGAATTTTTTTGATTTTTTTTTTTTAATGCAAGCCAAGTCAAGTAAATTTGAATATCTTCCTAACATTTGCAGTTCGGTGTGAAAACTACATTTCTCTCTTGGTGATGACTGTCAAGTGAAATATCTTGTCACAACATAAGTTCTGAAATACAAGTATTTCTCTGAATCACTTCTTCTGAATTTAAATCAAGTGTAAATGAAAAAGTACTTTTGTAGTCTCTACCCAATCTATTATTTCATACCCTAGCCAGATCCCACACTACAAAATCTTCAGTAGTACCTCACCTAAGCTTAGCAGCCACTTTCCTGGGAAGCAGAAAGCAAGGAAGAAAAGGAAAAAGAAGTTTCTACCAAAAAGCTTTTCTGCGTAAAGAACTGAGGATACGTAGGAGTATATTTAGCCCTTACAGCACAAGGATAGGAAATAGGGAACAAAATACCTGGCTTCTGTGCTATAATTGCGTTCTTGAAGTGCAATCTGGTTTACCCTTAACGTCTTTTTTTTTTTTTTGGCCATGCATTTCCCTACAGAAATATTGTGAAACTGTTAAGTGCTATAGCAATGCATACCCTCTGAGTGGAAAGAGGGCAACTGTTACAGACTCCTACTGTTAAGGGCTGTGATTTAACTTTTTTTTTGTTTTTTTTTTTTTTTTTCCTTTCTTTTTCTCCACCAAGCTATCCCATTCCACAAAGTACCCATTCTGGAAGTAGATGGAGTTATCATTCACCAGAGCCTGGCAATAGCAAGATACCTTGCCAGAGAATCAGGTAACACATTTTTGATTATGTTGTTGCTCTGCCCTGCACTCACTTAGAATGCTCAGGAAAAATACACCAAACCACAATAAAAAAAATAGAAACAAACCTACGGCTTGGCAAGTCCAACCAAGCAGAAGTCAACACCGGTGTGGTAATACCTGTACTAGTGCTTTTCCCAAGCACAAACAACCAATAGTTATCAGCTTCTCACAGCATCTATGGTGTGTCTGCCAGTGCCGAATGTTGACCACAGAAATGCAGGGTACCATGGGTCTGGTGGGAGGTGTCCCTACCCACGGCAGGGGGGTTGGAATTGGATGGGCTGTAAGTTCCCTTCCAACCCAAACCATTCTATGATTCTGTATGGGGTGCTATTAGAGGTGCTGTTCACAAAGTCATGGTTTTAAAAGCACTGAGGAATGTTGTGTGGTGGAATGCCTGCATTCAGGGGCCTTCCTTACTATTCTTTGGTGATAGTTTTTCTCACTGGGTTGGGGCTGCTGTGATAATCCTGAGGAGATCTCAAGCTACGTGCCCTGCAGTTCTAAGGTCAGGAAGAAGATGCAGAGCAAGGCACATCTGTTAGAAAATGCTGTACAACAGGATTTACAGCCACTCGAATGTCACGTAGAAAGTAAAAGAACAGATAAAAATAAGGTACAAAGTAACACTGTGTGGTGTGAAATGCTACCATGCTCAAAGCTGAAGTCATATGGCTGAGCTCTGTGTTTGCACTGTGTCTACATCTAAAGAAAAACTTAGAAATCCCCCCTTAGCTCTGACTGCATTACCCCTCTGCACACAATACCTGGGGTTTGGTCTGACTTTTTCACGTCATAACCTTTATACTCACCTGTCAGTACACAGCAGAAAGCAAATACCTGCAGCTTCCCTAAGGCTCTCAGGGCAATATATCCTGGAGATAAACTTTAAGTTACCAGACTAACCAGAGAGATGACAAGAGGAGGACATTTTGGAAGAATTAGAGGTTATCATAGTCAGTAGGCAGAGCACTCTGAAGTAGATTTAGGCAACAATTCTGAGTCGGCAGAGAGATTAGATCAGATGGTGACATCAGTTGACTCTTTAAATACTCACATGTTAGGGAAGTATTTGACTGGTTAGATAGAGTGATATAAGGCAGTAATCCAAGTAATCAAAGAGAGTAGTTAGGGCTTGCTTTAGGTCAGCAAGCTTTCATTCAAAACCATCTGCAAAACTCATCTGGCTGAAGGCAGATGTGTTCTTGGTGTGCTGAATGTCAGAAAATTGAAGGGGGGGCTGGAAAGCAAGTATTATCCTACTTTTCTACGCTCTGAGCAAAGAGATGTAACTTGCTTTTCAAAATTTTTGACATTTTTCAACTGAGGAAACAAGCAGAAGTGCAGAACATTATTCTTCAAGGCACTAGCACAACGCATTTTCAAGCATGTCTGCAATATTGTGTTCCTGCCAATTTCCTCCATCCTTGATACAGTCTACTACTTGCAAGAGAAGAGAATTACAAGCATCCACCCAGTAACGAAAACTTGTGAGAAAGCCTGTCTTCCACCCACGCTGCCTCCCTCCCTGTCTCCTACCAGGAGGCTGATCTGGAGCTGTGCTCCTTTTACAGTCTGATGATCTGACTTAGGCATTCCCCTGACACCTTTTCCACCGGCTTGTAACGGCCACAAAGGCTAGGGTTCTGGAGCACGCTCAGACTACGCTGTTCTCCTTTTGGTGTTAGTCACAGTCACAGCTACTGCAGGAAAAAGAGAAGGGGAAGAAAACAATCTTTTCAACTTCACAATCAAAACTTGCTAGTTCTGTCATTAAGTCTGTATACAGGTCACTAATACTTTAAAATTAAGAAATGGCATTTTTAGGTGCCTATTGCCAAAAACTCTTTGCTGAAGGCTCACAGAACTGGATGCCCAAAAGGAGAGGCACAACCCTTGTGTTCAAAAGCATCAACCTTCAGTGAGGGAGATGACTTGGTAAAGGAAGGGCTTAGGGTTTATCAGAAACACAGAGCTTCCAGGTGAGGCTTAAAGAACAGAGAGGAAGAAAAGGATGACCTGAACCTGCACAGAGATAAAGCACGAATGCAGGTCTGTGAAATGAGAAAGAGAGAGAAAAGTAGTAGCATTCAGAAGACTGTAGGCAAGGCAAAGGACAACAGGGGAAGAAAGCAGATTTGCAGACAAGACAAAGTTTGGATAAGGTGCCTGATTACAAAGAAGTAATCAAAAGCAAGCAGAATGTCATGAGAAGTTTTTAAATGGGGCTGAAGGGGCAGGATAGATGGAAAGTGGAGCAGACTTTCACAGAAGAACTTCTGGAGATTGTGTTGATTAATATGGAAAGACCACAAGATGGAGGACACTGAAAGTTGGGATAGGGAAAAAGTAAGAGAAAGGAATTAGAGATGACCCTCACTGAATGTGCTGAGATGGTGGAAGACAGAGAGAAGGATAAAGAAGGAGTAGTCAGACTGTGGGCTCAGGTGATAGAAAGAACAAGTCACTACCTCAATGGCTGTATGAGGCTGGAGGGGCAGAAAAGAAAGCAAAGGCAGAGGACATTGCACCTGGATGCAAAAACTCAAAGGCATGTTGTTAACTTAAAGAAAAAGCCTTGAAGAATATGTATATTTATGGAAATGTTCACAGAGAACAGATTTAACTTTTAAGGGGATCAAAAATTCCTGTTGATGCTGTCTCTAATCTCCCTTCATACGCTTGCTTCCCATAGGTCTGGCAGGTCAGACCCCCGTGGAACAGGCACTAGCCGATGCCATTGTGGACACTATAGATGATTTCATGACGCTGTTCCCTTGGGCAGAGAAAAACCAGGACGTGAGAGTAAGACAATCGTTAATTTAAACAAAAATGGCACATAAGCCCATGATTCTGTACCTGAGCATCTCCTCTGGATAAACTGCTATGTGTCAACTACTGGGTCTACCACCTCACCTCAGCAAAGCTGATCTAGAGGAGCAACATGCTTCTTCCCCCAGGCTAATCCAGCCAAGGCTTCCTGCTCCCTCCTACCCCCTCCTTGAGCAGACATTTTCACCCTTAGTGGAAATCATAAGGCCATTATGAGCCTCCCCTCATTAGCTGACCTTGAAGCAAGGATGCCATATGTGCATACATAAAACTGCTCTTCAAAGTGGAAAGATGGGACACTTCCAGCCACCACTGTGCAATATCTATATCTTCTTGCAGACAGAATAAGTTCAAATCTTTCTCTTTTTGATAACAGGATTAACAGCTCTATCTCATCGTCCTTTAGTCCTTCTGCATCTCAGTTTCTACCTGGCTTTTAATAAGACTCAATCTTCCATAGTTTCAGCTGCTAGGGACTAATGCTTTTCAATTACCAGGTTGGTGTAGTACAGCAGGCCCTGCTAAAGGGCAGAGGTAGCACATTCCTCACTATCACCCGCAGCCCTGCTCTTCAGACCCCTGCCAGCCCCACCTTGCGGTGTTTCTGCAAATGCTGATGCCAGGCTAACATGCTGACATGCCTGCTTTAGCACAGAGCCTCAGGTAAGTCCTATGGCATTTGAGGGCTTTTTTGGCATCAGTTGAGTCCCTCTGACCAGATCCCAAAAAGCAAGCCTGCAGATCAGTTGCTAGGGAAGAGGAAGATAGATGAGTTAACTCCAGCATTACAATGGCTCCACACAACTCTGACCCAAGCAAACGATCAGAACCTTTTAGGAAAGTGGTAGCATAACTACAGGTTTCAGCATGAACTACCAGCAGAGCCATCTTCCGTTTATCCAAAGGCAATATTTCAGACAGACAAAGCTATCTTATTACAGAAACCATGGAGTACACAACATTGACTAAACCCAATAATAAATAATCTAACTATACAAAAGCACTCTGAAATCTTGCAGGGGAAAATGAAAGCGTATTTGGAAGTTTTAGTATTCAAAAATGTGAATTACATAACCTCCTAGTGATTTCCTGGTGTTTCTTCATTTGGGGAGAGGAGATTGACTCATGATTTTCAGTCATTTAGGAAAAGCCACACTATTGCTAACCTGTTAGCAGAGCACTGCTACTCCTTTACAGGGAAACTCCCTTGATAACACCTGCGTGCATCCCAGCTCACATGCAAGCACTTCTTCAAAATAAGAACCCAGATCATGTCACCAGTGAATAATTTAAAAGGGAAGAGAGTTCACACGCAACTATTACATGCCTGTACACACGTATGCATGCCAGGGTTCTAGGGCCAAGAGAGATCAGAAATTTACTTTCTGTGAATCTCCCCGTTCTCCCTCACTCCTCCCGGGTACAATACCACCACCCGGTGGTAGAAGTGGTGACTCACAGTCTCACAAAGCCAGGTTAAAATAATTTGCACACAGTAAAGTCAGAAAACTTCCCCAGGCCTGACAAGTGATTGCAGGAACACATATCCCTCAGAGAAAGATGAAAGGGTGTGTTATGCTATCTACCCTGTAGCAAAGAAAAAACCAAGCAAGGTGAAAGGAGCAGAGGTCAAAGCTGTGCACAGAAAAAAGAAAACTTAGCCAGCATTGCAACAGCTTTGTTGTGACTTGCTGGAGAGTTCCAGGGCTGGCATAAGTATGTCGTACCACTCCAGAAAGTGGATCCTGGTCACATCCCTACCATCTTCATGGGGTGACTGCATACTTCTGTAGTTGGGTTTGCTGATTAACGTCAAGATCACACAATTGTTTGTGGGGTTTTGTGGCTGGGGGATAGGGTAGAGGAACTTACTGAAAAAAGGAAACACACAGGGCACAAACGTGAACAAGGAAATGCACAGGGTACAAATATGAAATTTCTGGACTACAAATGTCTGACTGTTACATGCAGTCAACAACGTTCAGTCAGTAAGCTCTTAACAGACAGCAGGAAAGTAATGCCAAATAATTGAATGCATCTGCAGAAATACTGGGGTTTTTTCAGTCTGCATTTTTTGGGACCACTTACACTGCATCCTCTTCCACATTTTTTTTTCATTAACCTCAATTTCAAAGCTGCTGAAATAATTCCATTCCTGTATAGCAGTGCTTATTTAACCAAGCCCAAGTACGTTCCTCCCAAATTAGGCCAAGCACACTAATTGCAGAAACTGTGCCACATGGGTCAGACTAGATAATCACAAGTCTGCAATCTCAATCGCTTCCATGCAGGTGAGAACAGAAAAACGGAAACTGATTCTCTCTCCAGATGAAAAGGCTACCCTTTAACTTTCTCCTATGGGATACAGCTAGCTGAGAACCACCACCACACACAACCTCATCCTTCAGCCATCAGCATACAAATACTAAGGCTCATACCCTTCAATGCAGATTTCAGCCTTAAAAACATATTTTAACCACCTCAGATCTCATTGCTGTGGAGAAAAAAAAAGCAGTAATATAAAAGTTCGAAGATAGACACAGAAAAACCTCAAACCCCAGATTCCACATTTTACAAAAGAAAGGCTGGTAAGGAAAGCTACCAGCTATCTGACTGACAGCATGGAAAGACTAAGCTTAAGGAACTCTGAAAATCTGAGACACTGTACACTAGAAAACATAACAAGCTAAAGAGCCCCCCCTAAAATGACTGAGAGAATATAATTTGAGAATATATACTTTGAGAATATATTTTACAGATGGTTTCTCTCCAAATTTCTGGCAGGGCTCCTACTTTGCAGCAGCTGGGTGGCTGCCAGCACAGATAAATGAGCAGCATTGCCCAAAATACTGTGTCTCAGCATCCAGTAACTCACAGTGTTCATTAAGCGAGCAACTGCCTTAAGTTACAGCTCACTGAGCTGCAAATGCCACGTTTTGGCCACCTAACTCACTTTGTGGGCTATTACCTCAGCTTTCCTAAGTTCTATAGGGCCCCTCTGCATGTACTCAAATGACAGTTACCTCTACAGTTCTTTTAGTTATTTTAAACAACTGATGCTTGCTGTGTTAATCCTGACTTGGATATTAACATATTCCTTCTTCCAAAGAGAACTGAAAGTGCACTAAATTTTGGGTTAGAGCAAATTATTTCACTGTCATCTTTCTCAGATTTCAGCCTTCTATTTCACAATTAAGAAAGCCCTGAAATTCAAGCTTTGCTGACTACTGGGCTTAGGCATTGGCATACATCTTTGTGTTTTGTTCTTCTCCCAGAAACAAGCATTTGATGATATCCTCACCAACAAAGCACCTGAGTTACTGAAAGAGTTGGATACTTTCTTGGGAGACAACAGCTGGTTGGTAGGAAAGTCTGTAAGTATAATTTTTGTTTCTCTTATTCCAATCAGGTTGCCAGTAAAATAAATCACTGACTGTCGTTTAATTTCTGGATTTCACACCAGCCCACAAAACAACTTTCCCCACTCTTTTAAATCTTTGTTCTCACGAATATACTGTCAGCTGCTCAATTGTAAATTGAAAACTGTTTTCCATACCATTAGAAAAGTGAGGCAAACCAGGACCAGAATCTGCATTTGCTAAACCAGAAATTTTTTACTGTGAGGGTGGTGAGGCACTGGCACAGGCTGCCCACAGAAGTCGTGGCTGCCCCCACCCTGGACGTGTTGAAGGTCAGAGGCTGGATGAGGCCTTGAGCAACCTGATCCAGTGGGAGGTGTCCAAGCCCATGGCATGGGGATTGCAACTGGATGATCTTTAAGGTCCCTTCCAAACCAAACCATTCTATGCTTCTACGATTATAAATGCCTTTGTACAACTCAATATAGATGGGAGTAGCTTAGAACTCAACATATAATGACTTCTTAATTTACAGGATAATATGAAAAAAACCTAAGAAAATGTAATCCTCTTTTTTACCAAGACTGTTTGGAAATTAATTAAAATACTTTCCTGTAGCATAGTTTCAGCAGGAAAGATTAATATTATAATACAAACAATATTTGTAGCAAAGGCTTTATTCAACCAATTTTTACTCAAGCATTGCATTACAATCTAATTACTACCTCTGTAATTATAGGCTTCAAAAAAAAACCCCACAAAATAAAACTACAAAACAGTTCAATCCATGTTTAATTCCTGCAGTTCGCTGCAAATATCACTAGCCCCAGCTTCTGAGATTACCAACTAATATTTACTCCTTTCTCTCCCTTTTCCACCAGGTAACTTGGGCTGATTTCTACTGGGATGTGTGCAGTACAACGCTTCTGTCCTGTAAACCTGACCTGGCAGACAACTACCCCAGGCTTTTGGCTCTCAGAGACAGAGTGCAAGCACTTCCAGCAATTGCAGCCTGGATCCAGAAAAGACCGAAGACTGTGATGTAGATCAGCTGTTCAGTCTGGAAAAAAAACAAAGGCATGTTTAGTTTTAAAACATGAGAAGTGTCCTAAGTTATTAATTTCAGAATCATTTAAATTAACTTCAGATGGGTATGATATAGCAAATCAAAATCTACTTGTATCCATTTATAGGAGAGAACCTAAAAAACTGATTTGGAAGGGTAGAGCATGAGGGAGAGGTATGGCTTCAACTACACTCCCTCCCTACAAATAAAGGGCTTGATCAACCTAATTAATGTTTTGTGGGCTCTCAAAGGGAAAATATATGAATAAATCTTCTTGCAGAGATGCAATCTCAATGATACTTTGTTTATTGTAGACTTTAATCTAAAGGAAAGCAGGCTAATTAGCACAGAGAGCACTAGAAAAAAAAAGACCCTCTTAGCCAACAAATTTCAAGCTTCTTAAGCACATTCTTTAGCCTCTTGAGATTTATGCTGTGCCACTGCAAAAACGACAACAAAAAAACCCCAAACAAAAGCAACTGCCCAGCTGAGCTGGTGCCCACACCAGCATCATCTCTTCACAAGGACAGCACATGCAAAAACATTTCAGCAGCTCAGCATCTCTTCCAGTAAACACAAGACGCAAATTGGGGGGTGGTGGTGGCAGGGTTAGAAAACAGGTTTAGATCAAATGAACAAACATTTGCTGCACTGCGGAAAACAGGTAGGTAGAAAACCTGGCAAAGTGGACAGTTGTAGATGCAAATGGTTTACACAAATTCCAGGGGAAACAAGTGCTTGCAAGAGGACTCCACTGTGTGGTGTAAGCAGATAAACCACAACAAACTTGAGCAGTCCTCTGGCCACTCTTTGGAAAGGATTTCCTTTCACACTTGCTTTCCCCTCCCTCTCCAAGTATTATTTCATTGAATCATATGACACTAGCCACCCAATACTTCAGAAACCAATCAGGTATTAGAACTGAAAGCAAGGTGCAATCATTTATGTTACAATATGGTGTCTCCACCTGCTTTGCAATTCCTTGCATGCCTTGTTCTAGCTCTTCACAGATTTTTTTTTCTTACTTCAGCTTTCACTCTCCTCTCTTCTTCAGCAACAGACTTCAGATAGCTGTATTTTATTCTTTCCCTGCACATTTTTTCTCAACAAGAGACACAATCACAGAACACTTAAGGCTGGAAGGGACTTTTGAAGGTCATCTGGTCCAAAACCCCTACTCAAGCTGGGCCACATAAAGCCAGCTTCTCAGGACTGTGTCCAGACAGTTTTGGAGTATCTCCAAGATGGTGACTCGATCAGTCTCTTAAGACCCCAACTGAAGAGTAGAGAAATAAACAAAAAAGGCAGAAACACATATGAATTTCATAGCCCTCAAAGAAAAACATTGACCTTGGTGGTCTAGGAACATGATTGTCTAAGTAATAACCACTGCTCAGCCAAACTACATTGGCTGATTATATTCATATACATGGGTCACACTCAAAAAGTTGTGGTCAGTGGCTCAATGTCCAAGTGGAGACCAGTGATGAGTGGTTTCCTCAGGGGCTGGTATTGGGACCAGTGTTTTTTAACATCTTTCTTGCAGACACGGACAGTGGATTGAGGGCACCCTCAGCAAGTTTGCTGACAAAACAAAGCTATGTGGTACAGTCAACATGCTGGATGGAAAGGATGCCATCCAGAGGGACCTGTACAGGATTGAGAGGTGGGCCTGTGTGAATCTCATGAAGTTCAGCAAGGCCAAGTACAAAGTCTTGCACCTGGGTCGGCGCAATACAGGCTGGGTGGAGAATGAATTGAGACTAGCCCTGAAGACAAGGACTTTGGGGTGCTGGTGGATGAGAGGCACAACACAAGCCAGCAATATGCACCTGCAGCCCAGAAAGTCAACCATATCCTGGGCTGCATCAGAAGAAGTGTAGCCAGAAGGTCGAGGGAGGTGGTTCTCCCTCTCTACTCTGGTCTCGTGAGACCTCACCTGGAGTCCTGCATTCAGTTCTTGAGTCCTCAGCACAGGAAGGATGTGGGTCTGTTAGAGTGAGTCCTGAGGAGAGCCACAAAGATGATCAGAGAGCTAGAGCATCTTCCATACAAGGACAAGCTTAGGGAGTTGAGGTTGTTCAGCCTAGAGAAGGGAAGGCTCCAGGGAGATCTTATAGCAGCCTTCTGGTACTTAAAGGGAGCATACAGGAAAGCTGGGAAGGGGCTCTTTATCAGGAATTGCAGGGGGGGCAACAGTTTTAAGATGACAGAGAGGAGATTTAGATTGGATATTAGGAAGAAATATTTTCTTGTGAGGGTGGTGAGGCACTGGCACAGCTTGCACAGGGAAGCTGTGGATGCCCCCCTCCCTGGAAGTGTTCAAGGCCAGGTTGTATGAAGCTTTGAGCAACCTGATCTGGTGGAAGGTGTCCCTGTCAAAACAGATGATCTTTAAGGCTCCTTCCAACCCAAACCATTCTATGATTCTATGAAGATATTTTGTTAATCTATGGAATTTATTTGAACAAGTTGATACAAAATCAGTACAATACATCAAATGAACCAAAACAAGCAGAAACAGACTTGAGCATTGTCAAATAAGGCACGTATAAAAAAATCTACACAAATAAATCCAGTGAAACAGACATTTTATATATATTTAGAGGTAGAAATAATTACAAAAATACTGACAAGTCTTGAGCAGTTGCAGATTTGTGAAAACAATTACTACTTAGGTCCCCATTTTGAAAAGTGATCTGTAAAACGATGTTTATTCAGCATTCAATGCTGACATATTTGGGCCATTTATGGTTTTAAGCATTAAAAGGATGCCATCAGTGTTAAAAATTTTCAATACAATAAGAAATACAATAAAGAAACTATAAAAAGGTATAAATGTTCATAAAACTTAGGATCATCAGTAACGTAAGGGTCCTTGGGGTACGATATCACCTTTCTTCCTTGAACTCCACAACATATTTTAGAGACCTAATGAAGCTTTTAATAGCGTGGCTATATCTGCTGGAATGGTTCCTTCTTCTCCTGAGGAATAAAAACAAGTGTTAGTGCAGCTCAAAATATTTCCCATAGACAGAAGCCTAGATCCCCCAAACTGTGCAAAATCCTCTACATGTAGGAGGCAGCAATTGAGTGTTGAAGATCAGAATTCAGAGGACACTTCCTCTCAAACTGAACAAGGATCAGCATAAATATCCCTTTTAGTTTATTTAATATGAAAAAAAAGAGGGTTTGGCTGTATCAAGAACCTTGCTTTTTCAGAATAATATATTGAAGTAACCTTAATTCACTTAAGTGGACATCATTATGTGCAAGAGACCTACCTGAATCTGCTGCAGTCATATCTTGTTCTAATTTCAATTTCTGCTGGCTGATTTTCAGCATGGATTCTTCAATAGTTCCACTACTAATTAGCTTTATAACTTTTACTTCTCTGAAAACGACAAAACAGGATAAATTGATTTTTGTAGTTTCTTTGGATTAGTGTAAAGGGAAGGATGAGCCTTTGCTCACATGGCAGTAGTTTAAAACAAGGAGGAATGAACAAAAGGGCAATACAGAGAGCTTCTAGTTTTGCACTCTGGACCAATTGTGCTCTGTACTGCCAGAAAACTTGTTTTCTCCCGCATGCAGCCACTGCAAAGTCTGGACTGTCACAAAAACCTCCATCAACAGAAATAACTCAACTTCCCCCTCATCCCATACTACAGTTGAAATACCTGCTATTAAACATATTCTATTGTTCACTTCAGCTTATTCTGATGGAGGACTAAAACTGTCCCTGGTTTCACTTTTTACAATAGGGTGGCACTTTAGAACTTAGAAGTCTCCTAAAGAGAAAAAACATCTTTGCCAAACAGTACCAAAGACTTCAGATCTGCCTTGAAATAGTTCCTTGTGCCAGAAATTTGAAAATAATAGATAATTTGAGAGTTACAGAGAACTGGAAAAAGGAGGAGAATGTAAGTAAGGTTTGTTCTGGCAGCAACGTGTGCTAAGACAATTACAATTAACTAGCTTCCTCACAACCCAGAACTGGTTTACACAAGTCTCTGCTTAAAACGATATTTTTAATCATAAAGTACTGTTCTTTTAGCTTCCTTTGAGAGCTTGCCTCCAAGATAAGCCAAGCACTATAATTAAAAGGTCTTACCTTGTCTGACCTACTCTATGGCATCGATCTTCTGCTTGCTTATCATTGTATGGGTTGCAATCAATGTCATGAAGAATAACAACATTTGCTGAGGTCAGGTTAATTCCCAAGCCACCAGCTTTGGTTGACAGAAGGAATACAAATATACCCATATCTGTATTGAACTGATCTATTAGATGTATCCTGCAGAACACAAGACAATATGCATCAGGTTTTGCAGAAAACACCACACCGGCTCCAGAGCTGAATAACAAAATTAGGATGACTATCTTTTGAAAGGGAGGAAAGTGGTACTGCAAGCAAATCAAACATATCATGAATTGCTGAAGATACAAGTTTTCCATTTTGATGGCTAAAACTTGTAACCTAACCATCCAAAACTCACCTTCCAGCGTTATCCTCGCTAAGGCAATCTAAAATATGACATTAAACCCCTTCCATAGTCAATGCCCAGCGGTCCACAGATATATACATTGGAAACATCTCTATACATTGGAAAACAACGGTAATGGTTCAGTCACACACACACCCACCCCCCTGCCATACATACATCAATTTCTCTCTCTCATCTGCAGCAAAAACGTCACATACCGATCAGAAATCTGTGTTTTTCCATCCAACCTAATGTATCTATGTTGCCAATGATTTAGGAAAACTTCCAAGATATCCAGCATCATAGTAAACTGGCTAAACAATACAACTCTGTCACCCTGGAAATGACAAAGCAAAACAAGTTTTAAAACACATCAATTATAGATAATAAACTACACAAATACTTTATTGGTAAATAAGTGATTTTACTTTGACCAAGTCTCTATTTTCCAAACTAAAGACTAAACTGAAATTCATCAAGTCAGGACTGACTTTCAGTAGATGTTACATCCAGTATTTCTGACGTATTAACCCATCTCTTGCCAGTGCAATAGTTTTTCAGTTACTTCGTACTTGGGTGACTCAAGCAATCTAGAAATCATGTCAAATACATAAATGGCAGATCTACTCCATCTATAAACATCAACAAAATACATGCAGTAAAAAAGTAAATTTAAACTGCTTTCCACATCATGCAGAGCAGTAGCACTCTCTTGACTGAAATAATTGAACAGATGGGCAGCACACACACACACGTGCAAATTCAGGATACTCTGAAGTGTTATGGCACATGATTATTTGCAAAGTAAGCCAGTTTGATCCTACGACTGAAAGCAGTGAACTCTTACCTTTACACAGACTTAACACAGATATGATTATTTTAATGTAACAGTCTTATTCAATTGGCAAAAGAAGGTCAAAGCTCATGAGCCATGAAAATTATGGTAGCCCTCCATAAATTGAGAAAACAGTGTTAACTCTGGATAAATACTCTGAATCTTGGGAAAATGGGAAAGCTTGTTTCATTCGTCTCTAAAATGATGGTGCAGACAAAACTGCACATTAAAAGATGGAAGTATTGCTTTGCAATACTGCACATGCACTAGATCTCCTGCAGTTGTAACAGAAAAACGAACGGGTTGTACATACAGCTAACAGATGTTAATTTAGCCAGTTATTTAGAGCCACTCTTCATATGGACAGGAAAAGATGTTTTAGCCATCTGTAGCACCAACCTTCTCTTTAAGATCTGAGAGAATGCGTTCCAGTACTCTAAACTTTCCAGAATCCAAGATCTGATCCATGTCTAACTTGAAGTCACTGACATGAGAATATTGCTTACAAAGCAAATGCAGCTCAAAATCTGTCATTACTGTCATGTCTTCAAAGATAAGGTCAGGGTTTGCATCACAATGCGTGGGTTCCTGTTAGCAAATATGAATGGAAATAATGCAGTATGCAATATCACCAGACAGACATGAAAAAACAGAGCCACCACACAACAACATCCACAATTTCTGAAAGAACTGAATAGCACAACTAGACACGGATGAATGCCAGAATGTGGGTCATGCAAGCAAAGACGGACTCTGCAACCCCAGGTTTACAGAAGAACATTACTTCATAATTTAGCTTTTATAAGAACTTGTACTATCAAAAACTAAGTAGTGTACGTCCAGCCTTCATAGCAATTACCTAGTTCCCACCAAGCCCTATGATCTTTTACCCCTGTATCAGACCTCTTCCCCTGAAGAAGACACATTCCCTAAAAGGGAGGTTCAATCCTTGGATAGATGGAAGAAGACATGGGAAGCCCAACCCAAGATGTAGGGTGGGTAGAGGGATGTCATGCCTGGAAGAAAGAGGAAAAGAAAAGCCACATCTGGAGAGTACGATGGTATGAGTAGGGGAAAAAAAGGAACAAAAATCCTTCATAAACCAATGGGTGACTTCTTCCCTTCCCCAAACCTTGACTGGCTTTATTTTAACACAAAGCTGCAGATATTCAAAGCCAGCTGCAACTTTAAGAGCACCTGTGGCAAATTCAGAGTTTTTATTATACTTTAGAAAGAAGCAACCGTTTTCCCCAAACTCCACAGGAGCCAACCCCAGCCAAATTAAAAAAAACATATCCTCAACAGTTCAATACCTATACCTTTCCTATTTTAGTTCTGTACAGCCTAGATTTCTTGCTACTCAGAAAATACTAGTAAACTCAAGTGTCCACCCATGATTTTTTTCTCAAGTACTTTGGTTTAAAATTTTAGGGTGGAGGGAAGAGATGTTAAAGGGGAGCTAAAGAAAAAATGACTGCACTCCCACAACTGTTCTCTCCATTCTAGTGCCTGATACAATCAGTGTTAAACACATACAGAGCTTGATTAGAGCACTGGATAGATGCAGAGAAATAAAAAGGAGCAACAATGAATTAAGTTTTATGAAGACACACTTTTGACCACAGAACTGACAGTAAAAAAGAAAAAATATTTAAGTTGCATTAAAAATTCTGAGAAATTAAGAATTACTTCTGAATCTCATCACCTCACCTTAAGCATAAGCTCAGACATTGTCCTGAGCTTGTCAGTCGTGTAACACTGACGGTGCAAGAGAGGGTGATTAGCCATTTTCCTAAGTTGCATCATTGCGTTTCCCATATCAGAGCTTTTCTCTGTAAGCAAAGAAATAAGGTATATTCAGAAGTAGTACATAGATGCCTATCTGACACATCTTTCTCAGATCTTTCTTTATAAGGATTGAACATGACATTTCACATATTACCTGATCTTAGAAAATATCATAGAAAGGATATGATCAGTTTATGACTGTTAGACATTTCTACAAAGCAAGGGTTCAACATGTCTTAGCATGAAAAATATCCACCAAAAGCAAATTAGACCCTCACATACCATTACCACTAATTGTTTTCTTGAGTTTGTTTAAGAGATCACAGTACAGTTGTTCCTGCTTCTCAGACATGGTACATAATTCAATAAGATCTTTTTTGGGAGGTAGTTGTTTAAGGACCTGAGAAAATAAAACCACATAACATAAAAACTGTATTGTAGTGAATTCTATACTATGTTATAAGCCTCCTTTTAAACTACTCTATTCATTCTCCCCATCCCAACTCCTTTCATTGGCTGCAACTTCATTGTAGTTAGCAGTTCAACTTGCAAATTCAGAACTTGTTTTTGATTATACACCACTCCTCCATCAAGTAATACAGTCTGCACACTCCAAAACTGCACAAAATAATAATACATGCAATACCTGCAACCTACACTCATGCTATTCAGAGACAACTTCTTCAAGCCAACAACTAACTAGTAAGTATGCAAATGCACAGAAACATTTGTTGAATTACTGTTGTTTTCCCTTTCTTTTATACATGCAATTCTAAAGAGAAGAATTTAAATACATTTTTGGATTTTTAAATAAAAAAACATTTTGACGAGAGCAAAACAACTTAAATCACACATTTCTAACCATACACGTGCAGAAATACATACATGCACATTCACTGCCTTAATCCTTTCAACAGAAATAAAACATCATTACTATAAAGTAAAAAATATTTTTGTGGTTAATGTGGAGGATTTCTCACTTATTGTTTAGCCATGCACTAAATCATCTTTCAGTGATCTTCCCCAACTAAAAATCCCAACTGTAAAAAGTAAGCAAATAACAAGCATCAAAACCCAAAGCTGCAGCACGTCACATTTTTACTTGCAAACTCCTGAAAGGTGAAAGATAGCTCAAGTTTCTTTCTCTTCCTAGATAAAAAAGCAAAACTAGCACTGAAAATTTGACATTAAATTCTACTGTTAGTCTTACAGATTGTCAAGCTTTCTGATAATATGCAACTATTATTTTAAAAGATAAAACATTACCTCATCTTTTACTCTTCTCAAGATGAATGGTTTTATTATCTGCTTTGCATGTGCAATCCTCTCCTTTTCATATATGCTTTGTTCTTCAGCACTCTTCTAAGGAAAATAACACAAGAATTCCATTACAGTGTGAAGTTTTCAGCTGTAAGAACACTACCTTAACTATTCTAACTTGATGAAAAACCCAGCCACAACAGACAGACTTGAAAGGACCAACAGTATTCTAAGCTGTCCTGTTACGATACAATTTTACTTTAAGTGGTTCATGTTATTGTTTCATTTTCTACATTTCCATAATCACATTACCCATTTCCACCAGATACCATTATAAAGCAGAAGTTATGCAACAACAGCAACATTCTAGCAAAAAGATTTTATTTTCAAGAAAAGAATATATAATACTTACTGTTTTTGAAGAGAACAACCTTCGGATTTCACTTGTGCTACTGCTGAACATATGTGGCATGACAAAATTCAAGAGAGACATCAATTCCAACAGATTATTTTGAACCGGAGTCCCCGTTAACAGTAAACGGTTCTTTGCCTATTTGTCCAAAGTGGAAAACAGCAGTGAGAAACCTTAGTCCAACAGGTAAAAAAATTAATAGTGGCAGAAACAACACAGCTATGGAGAACTGAGAAAATGAGCTTGGTTTAAATTACAGCTATTTAAACTTAAATACATATTTGTTCAACAAAATGGCTTACATATCTGTGTGGGATTAAGGACTTATCAGTTTAAGACTATTCAGGAAGACTAACTTGGATATAAGAAAAGCCCTCCTGGCTCTATTAGGGTTTTTCTTGTTTGGTTGTATTTTGTGGGTTTTTTTTTTTAATCCAATGTGCTAACTGTTACTGCCATATATCTTTTCTAGTGTCAAACAGTACTTATACACAAGTTTTGAATTGCAAGTACAAGCCACACTAACTACTTAAAGATTGCCTTCTTTAAAATGCTTTTGATGAAAATATGATCTTGAAAAATAAGTTGTAATAAGTGACCATAAGTATATTATTACTGTACCAATACCAGAAAGCTAAATCACAAAGATTACAGAAAGAGCAGTCCTCTAATGTTCTCTTTTTCAAAATGCTGTTGACTCAGACCATAAGCTACACAAAAAAAAAATTTTAAAACTAGCATTTCTTGCACAGTCTTATCAGAGTAGGTCATTAAAAATGACAATGTTTCAGCACAAGTCATCAGAATAGCATTTTTATACATCCTTATTAGTGCAGGATAAAAATGGAAAATTGTTTAACACTGAAACTGAACTACTACCATCAATGTAATTACAGCATCATTATTACATTTTTTTTTAGGAGCTTGTCTCCCTGAAAGAGTTCATCAATGTAGGATCCACTCCTAAGATTACACCAACACTTATATCCACTTGCATACTGTAGTTTCTGGAACATTATGTGTTTATGAACTTCACAGCTAACACTCCATTTTTCCCTCAGCCCTAAAGTACAAATGAAAAAAACCAGGAGTTGTCCTCCCAACCCAACCAATAACAAGTCCTTACGTTAATTGTCATAAGGTGCTGGTAGCGTACGGAGCTCATGTTCTTGAGCATATGACCTTCATCAAAAATTGCATAGTTAAGTTTCAACTTGCGAAACAGTGCTCGATCCTCTGAGCTGCTAATTGCACAGTTGTATCTGTCAGAAAAAGATACAAAACACACATTAAATGCAAATTTGAGATGAACATACTGCTATTACAATCATTTTAAATTCCCTGTAGTTGTTAACAGCTATGAATAGAATACCTGACAGGCACTATGTCAAAACTGCCTAAAAAACAACCAGTAGAGCTTACTACTGGCAAACAATTAATGTTTAGTTGATGAACGAGTGCTTTCATAGCACTTTCCAAGAACCTGTGCAAAACTATTACAGAGTAATATATTGCATATATTGCATAGCATGTATTATTTTATATAAATAGTATCTAAAGCATCCATTACATAGTATCTACTATAGCATTAAAACAGTTGTAGTTAACCACTACCTGAAAACAAAATGAAGTTCCCTTCCCACCTCACCAAAATTCAAACTTTATTTTGTTGTACCACTAGAGGTCAGTAGGAGATAACCAAACCTCAGTTTTTTACTGTACTTACGTAGTTACAATCACATTGAAATCAACAATTTTATTATTAATGTCTAATCTGAGATGTTTCCGATCTTCTTGAGATCCTGTGAAAAAACAAAGCATACAATGAACACAACAACTTACATATATAATTTATTTACCTATAAAAATTAAGACAGTACACAGAAATACAGTCAGTAATAAATATGTATTTAAACAACTGTCTTAAAACAATGCTTCCATGAGCAATTCATGTTTTCTTAGGCTGACCATGCAAGTAACTATTATTGGGTTCATTTCTAAATTACATTCCTCACCATAGTAAAAAAGGACATTCAGTTCAGGACACCATAGACGAACTTCTCTTATCCAGTTATCTGTAAGACATCATTAAGAAAAACCCTTAAGCCATTTATACTTTATTATGTCTTACATAACTTTAGACACACCTCAGCATTAAACAAAACACCTGATTTTAAAGCAAATCCCTTTAAATTCTCCTGAAGTTTAAGAAACTTTCTGTCTAATCGCTGGAAAACTGACAATATTTAAGAAAATTAAACAAACATAGAATTTCATTAATTCTTGCTTAACCAGCTTGCACTCTGAACTCCTAGAAGACAGAACCTGCGTGGTCTGTAACCACCACGTAAAATAATACAAAACTTAACTTTTCAGCCTGATTTCTTCCCCAGATAGTTATTCTTCAGAAGGAAAATCACTTAATTTGTCAGTACTTGCATCTACAAGCATTTCATCAGGAGAGGTAGTGCCTCTGGGATTTGGCAAGGAAGCATGACAACTCAACCGAGCTCCAGGTGTGCAGTCAGCAGAGGGGCCACCAGCACTGTTACCATACCCAGAAAGAAGCTGCTTGACAGTCAACACAAATGCTGAACCCAAACAACAGCAGAATAGGATTTCTGGTAAATGCCACTTGACCTGGGCTGGACCCAGATCAGGGATGAGGACACACCTTTGGAAAGGTGACAAGAAAGCTACACGTAGACTGCACTTCCCAGGCATCCCCATCATTCTGTCAATCTGCTGCCACAATTCACAAGCATCTACAATTCAATTCAGAAAATCACCTTCGTTTACTTCGTAAAGTACATACACCTCTGTTTTTAAGGAACATGCATTTTAAGAGTTATTTAAAAGTTCTAGTGGATTTTATAAGAACACTGAAAATAATTTCAAACTGGCCCTGAACAACTGGAAGTCCTTCTGATGTGCTAAGAGAAATTTTTAAAGTCCAAATATGTGTTTAATATTAAACCAGCATTTTCTTTCTAAAGAAACTTGCTACTTTCTCCTTTCAAACATTATTCAATAAAACCAAATTTTAACTCCATGGACAACTAGTTTCTGCCCAAACATCAACTTTATATTTCATACCACCACGTCCTTTCTACTTTCAATGAGATCATTAGTCAAGCACAAAGATAAGAGACAGTAAGTGTAATCATTTCAGTATTTCGATCTACTTTGACAGATTCTCTGCAGCAGGAGAAAAAAAGACACTGCTTGCCTCAAAATACCATGAAACCTAACACTAAGCACAGCCTGAAGACTAAGAATTTCAGCCAATATTCAGTAATTAAAAAGAATATTTTGCTAAACAAGTTCACATTGTAACAAGCAGCTTTATTTTTTTGAGAAGCATACAGAGAATATTAAAAAAAAATTCCTGCATTAGGCCTAATTTATTCGGAGCAAGCATGTTTTCAGTATGAGTTTGCATTCCAGTTCAGATTACTTAAGGAGCTGAATATCACCATAAGAAAATTAAGTTTTCTTTCATAAAATTACTTTTATTTCAGTCTGCCCATGATTTTTTTTAAACTAACAATTTCGAAGCTTGTAACTTACCTAATGTTGAAGCTGGCACAACTATCAAATGGGGACCCCTCTTGCCCTCTTGGTAGAGATATGCTAGAAATGCAATAGCTTGAATTGTTTTTCCTAAGCCCTAAGAGAACAAAAATCCATTTAAACAAAATTTACAGTCTGTAGAATACATGTTTTTTAATTATAAGACAATTACAGCGTAGTCAGTGTTAACTAAAGACGACAAATCTGTGTAGAAGAAATTTTCTAATTTTTCTGTTTCACAAAAGATAATTCCTTCTTAGGTACAATCACCATCAAACTCTCATCATCTTTTTAGCTCAACATTTTAGCATCAGGGATTAATCTTTTCCAGTTATGAAGTTTTTCACTAGTCCAAGTTCATCCCTCAAGTCTGCTTCAAAAATTCACCTGTTCCTGAAACAGTGCTGCAGACAAATGATTACTTGGAAACTAATTGTCTCTTTCCAGTTGATCAGTTGTACGGAAGGATATTCCATCTACTTCAGAAGTGGAATTTAATATTGAAGACTCACTTTCCTGTCTTTTGTATCATGGATTTAAAAATCTCTCTTATTTACCACAAAATATGCAAATAAGGTAGTTCTTACAAATATGAAATGTACAGAAGTTGAGAAACACTGCCCAAGTCTTAGTGAGGCAATCCCATCCATTCACTCATGGTTCATCACAAAATGAACAGCAGCCAGGACTAAAAGCAACTGACAACACATTAGCAGCTGCATCACTAAGTTCATTCTGTTGTACAACTATTAGTGGTGTCAGCACAAAAAAAACCTCAAATGCATTATCTTCTCTCTCTTATTTCAAAACTTATGGGGAGTATAATGACAAGAGATGGTCGAAATGCTGGAGAAATTGAAAAGGTTTCTACCCTCTTAGTTTTCTTCTGTATTGTTAACAACCTGTTCTGAAACTGACAGAGAAACGTAGGACAGGGGCTCCCTACAACTAAATGCTGGACCATCAGAATTAATTATATTTATCAGCAAGGAGCTATTAAAATGAATGGTTTGAAGGTAATCTGTTGTGGTAGAAACTGCTTCCATTGCATCAGAAGACACGAGGTGACTTGCAATTATCAGTGTCCATGAATCTTATGCTACCTGAGCTCTTTCAATTTGAAAGTCAAAGAAGATTCTAAACATTTGGAGAAACTGCTTGCAATTTAAGTTATATTATCTAAGATAAATTACTTATAATCTGCTTGAGGTTTCCTGGAAATGAGAGGATTTTAAGTAATTTTTGCAAGACTTTTAATTCTTAAGTAATTGGTTTCACACTTACCATTTCATCAGCCAATATGCCATTCAATCCATGTTCATGCAGCAGGGCTAACCAGTTCAAACCAATCTTCTGGTACGGCTTGAGTTCCAAACTGTTAAGAAATCAAACTTAACGTGTTACCATCTTTTATCTGTTTCTCCATGAAGCACAATTTTACACTTAAGTTAATCACAGAATGGTAAATATAACACTGTCTATATTTTAATGCACTTCATATTTCCTCGTGTAGTGAAAAACACAAACTTCATTTAATTAGTTATCCAAATACCAAAGAGCATTTCTGAACTTTCTAAATAGTTTATCTGACTTTTCACACATCTTAAATGAACAAAATTAACATAACAATAAATACTTCTAAAATCAGTAATCCACTACCAGTTCTAAGCAGTTACACAACTGCTGATTTTGTAAATACACAAAAAATTCAACTGTATTTAGCAGCTGCATCACTAAGTTTGCTCTGTTGTATTAATACAATCACTGGAGGTGTTAGCACCAACAAAAAAGCACACACAACCCACAGAACAACAGCAAGACATCACTAATAAGAGGAATAGGGAACTGTTTGGAGGGAGCTTAAGTCTTATTTTGCCACAGCTGAAAACCCCTCTCCTATCTACCACTAACAGGATCTACTCAGATGCAAGTCACTACTCTGGTCATTCCCACTTCACCCCTATGTATTTTAACCATTAGGATAATAACCCCCACCATGTCATTTCCTATGTTCTCTCTTTATGTATTTGGAGATGACTACTGATTTACCTCTGTGAAATAAATCCTTCCTCCCAATATATTGCATGTGGCCCTCCCACTGGGCACACAGATCATTTTGTATAACTGAATTTCCTCACCAAAGTCTTCTGTTCAGCTGATAAACTTCGCAAATTAGCTCAGATTCATTTCAATTTGGCATCTTTGAAATATAAGGTCCCCCATTTCAGAAGGAGCTTTGTTTGGCCTTTTGTATGAAAAATGTTCACAGTTCAGGATCCCATCACTCAAGGTTGCCTTCTACATTCATCAAAAACTGAAGCAAGTAAAACAAAGTACTGAGCACTATTACAACTTATATTCTCACCCTCCACATCATCTTTCCTGATATATTTAAAAGATATTTGTTGAATTCCCTCAAGTACTGCATATCGCTATCTAGCTCACTGAGAGCTACTGTCAAATATTTGCAACTCTATTTTCAGAGACTACATTTCTGAAAGTCCCAGTCCTCACATATACTTTATTATCTTACCCGCTTGTAAGTATGAAAAAGGGAAAGATACCTCTGATTCAGAATGGTGGGCTGGTCTATGTTCCATCCACATCCTCCTCCTTCAGTAATCCTGGTTACTTGTCTTGTCAGTTTATTTGAAATGTCTTCGCATTTATTCATGAGCTTTAGAACCACATCTCTCTCTTTCAGTAGTGTCTTGCAGTTCCACACTATGTCTTCTGACAAACCAACAGTCTTGGTCATTTTCATAAACTGCAAAATAATAATTAATAAAAAATATGAACACTGATTAAGATCCTCAGGGAGAGGCAATGTTCAATGCAAAGCAAGATTTGAAGGCCAGGACCACTATCAGAAGAAAACCACAAAAGGAAGAAAAAAAGTACTGATAATCACTACATCTCTGTTTAAACAGTCCTTATTAGGCACTGAAGAAATAAAAGTAAGCATAATGTAGGCACCAAAGCAACCAATCTATGAAGAAGGCTATTAAGATTTTGTCATGAATCTGTCCAGAACTCAGCAATAATTGGTCCAAGTTCTAACTGTATCACAACAGCACATTCAAACCAGCCTTATGTAGACTGGAAAAAAATAAAGATTTAAGGGATAAGAAGTTTCCTAAAAGTACATCAGTTTTTTTGTGGTCACCAAGTACTGACAGGCTAAAAAGATCAGCAAGAATTTGTTCATTCTTTTCCATATCAGCATTGGACGAGATTTTCTTCACCACAGTTTTAGCAGCATTCAGTGTCTCCAGTTTTTTGCACATACATGCTTCAAGTCAGTATGATCCTCATTTTACAGAGCAATAAACAAGATAAAACATAAAAATACATTTTCTAAATGTCACAGTAAACAAACTGGCAGAGGACAAATCAAGACACCATAATCTCAATGTAAATACAAACTAATACAAGGCTTCTGAGTTCCTCTGGTTCACAAAGATGAAGCACACCAGTGTTTGAATCAAAGCATGCAGCTGAGCTGTGTGGACAGCCCAAATTCAGCATCACTGTGTCTCCCCAACCCACAAGAGGGTACTCCCTCCTATCTCATCTGAGAAAATACCTTTAAGTGCTCTGACTGCTCTGCCACCACAACCTCACCTTCTCAAAACATTTGTTCACACCCTGACAATAGTTAACTGCCTCTGCTGCTTTGCAACCCCAAGTCTACTACTAAGAGCAGAGGTTGTTTCATTCATTGCTGCCAGAAGATGCATCTAACCGAGCATCAATTTTTTTTTTTAATAATGTCTCCATGTCATAAATCCTCCTCATGAACACATGCTTTCTCCAAGACCTCTTAACCTCTTTTTTCTGTAGAACTGCTATTCACAAGTCTCATTCTCACAATCTTGTGCCATCCATAGACCTATCATAGGACACAATGTCTTTAAGCAAATTTTATATTTTTTTCCTTTTAAACTACAAGGCATTATTAATTTTGACACAGAAGCCTTACTTCCACCACTTGCCTCCTCAAGTCCACACTAGTTACTTTATATCTTCTTTCTCTAAACTTGATCTTCACTACAATATGGATATTCTCTGTTTTAGAGCCAAGAAGTCTGAAGCTGTATCAAAATAGCTCCCTCAGGGCTATTAAAGATTCCATGTAGGGCTGTCTACAAAATGCGTAAAACCTAACTAGTTTACTTCTGCAGTAACTGGGGTCATATATACAATTACAGTATTTTCATGTGTATTTATGCATAAATTTCACTATACAGAACAGACATCTTCCTTTTTTATTAATGGATTTAAAGAATTGAAGAATACAAGATCCTTCGGATTCACCATTCTATTGTTAAAACAGAAATAAATTTCACATAGAGTTTTTGGAAATTTAAATCAGGGATCTGTTAAAATCTAGCACGAGACTTCACAGGCATACATTGTCCTAGAATATCTTCCTTAAAAAAAAGGGGTTGTATGATGTAGCTATTCATTACATGCTAAGTAACTGATCAATACTGTCACGTTGCAAAGTAAAAGCAAGTTTTGTAAAGCTGAAGCATACAAGCAGGCTATGCTTTGAAAAAATATTAAGTTCATGCAAAAATAATTGCTGTTTTAAACCATTAACTTTAAAGATACATTTCAGCTTAGAATAGAATTTATCAATCAAAATAAGAACCATTAGTATCTACACATTTTGCCAAAAGAACCAAGTCCATTTACTCCAATAGCAAAGAATTCTGGAGTCCCGGAACTGATGAATTCTTCAAAGGCATTAACCTTCTCTTCCAAGAAGCTGTGGAGATGCTTGAAAATGTGGTAATTGGTGGGAAAGAGGTCTGGTGAGGAGGCTGGGTAAGGAAGAGTTTTGTAACCCAGTTCGTGCAACTTCTGCAGAGTCACTTGACATGCAGTCAGGCATTGCCATGGAGAAGAACTGGACCTTTTTGACTGACCAATGTTGGGTATAAGTGTTGAAGTTCTAGTAGATGATTCCATCTGGCAAACCAACAGTGACCATAACACTGTTTTAATGCAGCTTCAGTCTGGGGAAGTGTTTTAGTGCTTCGCCTCAGTCGCTTGTTGTATCAAATCCCCTTTTCATCACATGTCACAATGCGATCAAGAAATGCATCGTTTGTGTTGTACAAAAGAAGTGCAGAGCAAACCACAACAGCCATTTTTTATTTTCATTCTGCTCATGCAGCACCTATTTGTCAAGACTTTTTGATTTTTTCCATTTGGTACAAATGCCAAACAACCACTGAATGTTTAGTTCTTCTGCAACTTTGAGTTGTTTTGCGTGGTTCTGCTACAATACTGGCCCTTCAACAGGTTATCGTCTATTGCAGGACATCTGTGACTCTCCTCACCTTCAAGACTCGTTTTCATTATAAAATTTTTGGAACCAGTGTCTATCTGTTCATTCATTGATGGCCCCCTGACCAAATCCTCCGTTGATACTGCTAGCAGTTTCTGCTGCTTTATGTCCCCTTTTGAACTCACAACAAAATTACTAGAATTTGCTTTTTTCCATCTTAATTTGATAAGGTAATATTAAAAAAAAGGATAAACAGTGAAAATAAAATCATAAGTATAAATAGGTAGAGCAAATTTTCTGCTTTAAAATAGCTTGGGGGTTTTTGATTTGTTTGTAGTTTTTGGTCCATTTTAAGCAAAATCCAGAAACTTTACCAACACTCATATGTCAAATCAGGCTAAGGTATATATGTCAACACTTGCAAAGAAGTTTTCTATTTAGACGCCTAAATTTAGAAATAGAGAGACAGAAAAAACATGATTTTCATTAGGCAATTAAAAAATTTCAACATTTGTTGTGATGCCTAAAGCTTTGGTTGGCATGAATATAAATCCAGTAATCTATGAATAAAGGTGTGGCAAAGGAAGGCATCTGTTAGTAACAAACTGTATTGTTTTGTGTCAGCACATTAACACTCATCTCCAAGTTACAACAAGAAACAAACTTCAGCTACTGGTTTCCATGTGAAACACGATGTTACCTGTCATGCAGAACACAGCAGACCCTCGGGTGGCCTTTGGTTTACCAGCATTTCTAATATTCATCCAGCTTCTTTTTGTTGTTTCAAATGAGGTCCAAAACCACGAGATCATCATGGACAACTGAACCCATCAGCCTCCACAGCATGCTTTGAAGAAAGGTCCACTGGAGTCCCAGGCTGCAGCAATGCCCCATGGTACATAACCACCACGCTGGCACACTCTGCTCAGGTTTACTTTACACCACTTGAAGGTGATTTAGGATTCTGCTTTACTGCTTAGGGGTGAAAGTCAACCTCTTAAACTTGATCAAACCCCAGTTCCACTTTAAGTATCTCCCATCTATAACCCGATGCATTTCTTGCTTTCCTTTAGTTTGCTTTGGTGCAAGGCACTTCTGAATTTCCTTCTAGTTTGTTTTTTGTAGCAGTTTGGACATATGCAGGCAAGCAAAATTAAAGATGATAAAAGAGAAGAAGCTATCTTCTCTTGATTTTTTATCTCCTAGCTCATACACTGCTGAAGCACACAGTATATGATGGACTATATGTCCATCTTTGACCGCTCAGTTCTCGCATTCTCCCAAAACTGATAATCTAAGTACATGCTATGTCAGAACTTCTACGCAATATTTTGTGTCAATTTAACATGCACGTACTCCTTAAGAATTTGTAATTTTTGAAAACAATAGACATTGTTTAATTCAGTCTTTAAATGTTAAAGGAGATGGCTTATTTTCTGACAGAATAATACTATGAATGAAAGAAACAAGAGAATACAGCCAAACTCATACAGTTACCTATGTTTCTATGCCAAAAGGAAATTCAAGCAGTTTATAGTTATAAACCTTAAAAGCAAGAAACAAAATAGCACTAAACTCCCTCCAGTTGATACCCCTGCATTTAGCAGAGGCAGTATGAAATTGCATTCAGCACACACAACAGGCTAAAGAACACAACAGCTCCCCAGACCTCAATTGTGGCATGCTAAAGGCTAAAAGCCATTCTTGGCTCTGCCCTTGTTTCTTGGCATGCAGTGAACACAGACAGGTATTACTGTTACACAACTATGTTTACAGCTTGTCTGCTGAGAAACAGCACTGAAAGCTGCTGTTTCCAACAACAGCCAATTCCAACAGTCTGGAAAAGAGAGTGCTGTTAAAATATAATTAAGCACCAACGAGTTTCTTAGAAGAGGATGAAGAAGGACGATGGATGCCCAAAAGCGCTTCCACCAAGGAAAGAAATCATGTTGTCTGTTGTCCTACAACATGCGCTAGTGGGGTATCACCAGGACCCCAAAACAAACAGGAGAGGAAGGTGGGAAGCCAACGTAGAAATGGATCCATCAGGATGGGAGGTATCTCTAATGGCAGTCTATTTACTAATGCAAATCTATCCTGAGGAGGTGTAGAGCACAAAGCCGGTACAGAGCAGACCTGCACTGAGAGGGAAACAACACTGAACACTGTTCCTTTGCAGAGAAGCTACATGACATCAGACCAAGACACAGGGAGGTGAACTTTCCTCTTCATCCTGTCCTGCAGTCTGCCCTGAACCCTCATCTACACCTCACCCTTCACAGCCAGTCACGTTCAGTGCTTCTCTCTCCCTCTCCTCCCAGCCCCCACAGTCCCACTTTCTGCTGACCACCTTTTAGTTTGCCAACCACTGGATGCTCATCTGCTCCTCTTGTGTTACAAACTTCAGTTCCTGGCAGGGGAGAGCTGCAGCTCATGAATACCTACTCTAGTATCTCCCATTTGGGGCATCAAACCTCCATGACTGGGCTTGTTTCTACAGCACAGGCACCTGGGACCACCCTTCCAAAGCTTCTGCACTCAAAAAGCACTGTGGAATCTTAAGTTGTGAATACGAGGAGTTCTCAGAACGTGCCTCTATCAGAGCAAACATTCCTATTTTATTATCTTCTCTCCTTACGCACACAACATATTCTGGAAAAGGGCCACATATCCTCACACAGAGAAGCATTACTTCTCTGAATGAGAAGCCAGACACCTAAAGCCTCAAGGACATACCCAGCAAGTGAGTGTTTGAGGAGGCGGCAGGAGTCACCTCCAGCACTGAAGACTGGATAAAACCACCCTCCTGGAAAATGTTTATCTATACCATGGGCATTTCCAAATTGCCAAAGGAACTAACCCTTGTGAACAAGGACATTTTCAGCTCTCTCCATTTATTTTTTGAAAATCATGTTAATCAATTTTTTTCTGCAAATTTTAAATATTATATCAAGCTAAACATCTGTCTTAAATATCTGTTCCAAAGAATCTGTTCCAAAGAATAAGTATTTTCAAGCATTCCTAAAAACTTCACAAGCTTGAAATTCATTTAAATCTACCTGAAGAAAATTTTAGTCCAATTTAAAAAGCTTTCCTAGAATAAAAAAGCCATTTTAATTTATTTTTTCCTGGAACAAGACATTTAGTTTCCAAATAAGTAGGCTATAGTCTTAATCTCAGGCTGAGAGCCTTAAGATCTTCCTCAATGCTAACAATGAAGAAACAGCAACAGCTTCTAGTGCTTTACATTGTGTTACAAAACATACCATTACAGTAAAAAGAAAACTGAAAACTAAGCCCATTTCTTTAATGCTGAAACTGAATCAGCTTTCTATTAACCTACCACTCCTATTAATTAGTAGGAAAAACACTGGGTCACTGAGCTACTGAATCTTTATAAACAGTTAAATCCATACTGATACAAAACATCTCCCAAAACCTGCAGCAAACTACTTCAACTCTGGGCAAGTATTCACAATACCAGATAAACAGGTGGTTGCTGACAGCAGCAATCTTTATGAAAGACAAATTTTGAATGCAAACAGGCCCATGCAGCTTTTCTGTTAGATATTTTACACAGAGAAAAGGAGAACAGCCCTGTAGCAAATATTTCTGAAAAAATTAAGCTCAGGCAAAATCCAACAAGTTTAGAAAGGAATAGCTGTATGACAGATGTTCTGTTCACAGCCAAAGGCTTGGGGCAAAACGTATTTCTTTTGCTGTATACCTGCTCCTTGTATTCTTTCAAGTACCCTCCTCTTGTCTCCCCTCCTTGCAAAACAACATACAAAGATCATTGTTTTCCTTAAAAATATGGTTTATATCTCTTATTGCTTTGTGGTAAAACATTTCATACACCAAGTAATAAATGTTAGTGTTTTACACATACTGAAGAAGTTCTCTTCTGCTCTGAAAATAATCCAAGTGGATCTTGCACATAGCAGTGGCAAAGGTTTTAGAACAAATACTGATAAAAAAAGACCAGTTACTGTGTAAGAGGGCCTATGTACAGTTACTACTGCTTTAAAATCCAAAGCACTGATAAATTAAACCACGAAAATACGCCATAAATCACCTCAAATTTCTTACCAGGAAATGCTCTTACCAAGTCTGATGTCTTGCACTTAACAGAAAGTGCATGAAATGTGAAGGTCACGAACAAACCATGGAAAACATTTGAAAGTAACATCTCAGTGACAGCAGATAATCTACTTACCAAGAGACAATGTTTTCCCTTCTTGTGGACCGTGTTTTAAGCCTTCTGATGCTTTACCTTTTATTAATGAAAATATAACAGCTCACTCCACTAAAAAATGGCTGCACTTCTCAGCTAGCAAAACCATGCTAGAGAGTAAGCTGCAGTACATTAAAGAAAAAATACGTAAAAAAATAAAAAAGACAACAACTGTTTCTTGTATGAAAATATCCATGCTGGCACCTTCTATCATGGAGCGACCCCGGAAGCTGCTGCTGCTATTCCAGTGTCTGCAGTAAAGGTCCTGCCACGTTCTTGCCTCCTGCATGGGTTGTTTTCAGCTACAAGAGCTCAGAACAGGCTAGTGAGCACCTCCTTCTCAAGTGAAAGCTCTAATTTCTTCTGCAGTGAAATCAACCAACTTTCTATGTTACAGAGTGAGTGACAGTAATATCAGCCAATCAGCTTGAGTTTTCCAGGAAAATCACCCCTTAATTCATTCAAAATCAGGTCATATGACACTATTTGAAACGCTATTGGCTTAGGAGGAACATAGCATTTTAACCTAATCGGGATAAGGCCACCCATCTAAGCCTCCCTAGGCTGAAGCCACCTTGACTCTAGGCAAGCTGGGAATCGGAAAAGAAGAATGCAGACCTACCAGAGCCTCCCAGCTGTTAAAGGGCCGGAGTGCTATTATCTTCTGAGCCTTTTTCTGAGAACACTGGGGAATCAAAGTCAGTTCACTTGGGGAAGCATCCTGCAGAAAGCTGAGAATTTTGGCTTTGTAGCCATCCTCCATCACTTCTTCACCACTGCTGTAGTCCTCATCAAGTGAGCTACCACCGCCTTCGGAAGCCAGGTCGTTCTCTGAGTCTTCTGCTTCTCTTTTAGTACTCCAAAAGCTCTTCTTGCCTTTGTCCTTTTTCTGAAAGCCATTCTGTTCCTTCCTAGAAGACTTCTGTTTCAGCTTCTGTTTACTCCCATCACTTTTGCTCTTAGTGGAGGCTTTGGTCCAGTTAGAAGCTTCACTTTTGGCAGGCAATTTCATGCCTATGTATGCAATACAGAAGGCAGACTGGTTAAGGGCAAATTAAAATCCACTATTCTTCCAAATATCAAGCTTACATCTATATAAAAACAATTCTAGTATATAATACACAACTCAGGTGTTACTAAGAGAAATGAAATTAATTGAAAGAGCAAACACCACGTGAGACTGTTTAAATCATGCAGTGAGTACCAACTGTGAGTACAAGATGAAAAATGGTAGTTTACTGCTCAAATAGCAGAAGGTTTAAAGTTACTATCTTAAAATACATGTGATCAATGTTATGTGATATGTGTCAGTTGCAGAAGCTCTGAGGTAAGAGCAGCTACTTAAGAATTCTGATGCACAGCTGGGATGAGATAGTGGTCCACTCTACCTGACTGCAGAGATAATTCTGCCGATTTCAGAAAAAAGTCTACTACCAATACAAAAATTGTATTTTTTCCATTTTTATGCATCTCAGTACAACATTAGAGGTGAGACAACAAAACTATGCATTTGTTAAGGAAACTGGAAGAATAAGAAAATTCTGACCAAAAGTCCCTTACTACCTTAAAGTAAGATAGAGGTTATTTAATAGAATGCAAATGAGTCATTTTCAGAAGTGACTTGTATGGGGTTTTCCTCCCTTTGGAATAAAGCACATGTAAAGGTTTCTCTAATGCCCAGTGTCAGCTTGCTGAAGACTGACTCCAACCACAATGTCTACCTTCTCAGAAGCAGCAGCAAAAAGGACCCAAACTCCTGCACACTGATGCTCCCTCCACTTGTAAAGAATCCAATTAAGAATACTATCCTATCTTATCCCAAGAATAAACAGCTGATACAGCAAAAGATATACATATCTGACAGCTGCATAACACTCAAAGTAATCAATTCGTTAAACTGTGTTTAAGTTGTGACTCGCAGATTTATCTGGACTCACAGCTCTTGCTCCCTACCACACTTAATGCACTGGTATTTATAAAGTGGTTGCATAATTTAAGGCCTACTTCTACAACTTTTCTCTCCTAGTATATATTTGGAAAGGATAAAATAGTGTATGTCATTTGTCACCTATGCATATATTTGCAATTACTGATTTTAAAATTACTGTAGTTAAGAAACAAAACATTTTTAAACAAGCTGGAGGGGAGCTGGTGCCAGCTTTGACACATTTCAAAATATATTTTATGATATACTCACAGGTAACGACAACTTCTTATGTAAATCTCTATTACCAAGGCAAATATGTTTATCTCTAGTACAGAGTAAAAGACAAAATCATGACACTTAAAAATAGAGAAAAAATTGAATTTCTTTCTTTCATCTCCTCATAACACTAATTACAAGTATCAGAGCAAATTTCTAGACATAGTGCTGTCAGGATTATCATTGCTGGACATTAGAAACGATTCATAACACTATTTTATCTTGGGATAAAAATCTCTCTTTACCCTGATCATTTTCTGCAAATACTCTCAGGGCCTCCAGTGCTTCATGAAACACCCAGTTATGTTCCTGAAGTACGTCTCTCAGTTCCTGGTAAAAGATAAAAAATGTTGTGTTGTGGTAAAATAAGCAAAACCTAAATTTCTCTGCATAATAACATTAAGGCACTAACACTTAATTTTAATTACACAATAAAAAAACCCTGTAAATCAGATGATTCAAAATAAAGGCAATAAGAGAAAACCCTTCATTTTATCCTTCTACACTCAGTTCAGGCAGAGCTGTTCTCCACTTTTCAAAAGGGAAAGAATTCACATAAATAAGCTTTGTTTCCAGCAATTTAAAGCACAATATTAAAATGCCCTGATAAGTTGCTGAGTATCAACAGGTACTAAACTAATACAAAACACACAGTATATCTAGCCATCCAGGGAAGATGAGTGTGAGAGAAAGGAAGGAATGATTTCACCATGCATTTTTATAACAGGTCATGAAATTTGGCTATATCAGGCTTGTCAAGAGACCAAAAAAGCAGGGTAAGTTCCATATAGTCCTGAATACGTCCAGCTGCTCTCAGTTCAGGGCAAGTTAACATTCCAAAAACAGCAACAGTGAAGACCTTCCTACTCTGAGGTCTTTACCCAAGAGTGCTGTTCATGTAAGGACTGTTTCATTTGAATCAAGAGCAGAAATTTTCTCAAGAAGTCAAAACTTGATGTGCTGTCAAGAGACATGAGCTCACCTCTTTATCCAATCCAGGGAATGCATTTTGCAGCTTCTTTACAAGCATCTCTTGCCTTTCCCATTGTCTTTGGGGTTCTGACTCATCTAGCTACATAAAAAAACATAAATAAATTAGGTTTAATGTAAGTTACAAACACAGAAACAGAAAAAAATTCAAAACAATGAAACCTAATCAATATTTCTTATCCTTAAAGAGCCACTCTAAATGACAAAAGCACTTAAGAGAAATCCAATTTGCAGAAGTCATTCCTCATACAATGCCAATGGTGAAGATAAAACCAAAATTTTAATAAGCACAGAAAATGTCTAACATTATGAAAGACTGGCATTCGTTACTTAAGCATACACAGCACAAAGTTATATAACAATATAAATAATGTAGAATACCTACTTCACATTTCTTTAAAATAAAAAATCAGTAGAAATTGTGGATGAACTCTAAGACAGAAGATGGCCAGATTAAGTCAGTCAGCTAGGTTAGGTTACTATATATGCAGTGTTTATCCCAACAGAGTCTATAAACTTATCAAATGGTGTGTATAAGATCTACAGGTAAAAAAATCCGCAAATACTGTGTCACAGCACCATGGAGTCACATCAAAAGCTAGTAAAAGTCTTTATCAACAATGGCTTCACTAACAGTTATTATTAGTCTGCAAAAAGGGAGGTTTCTTATAAACGAGTGCCAAAACTTCTACATGCCACAAGCAGCTCTTATGTATTCACTACAAAGAATTACAAGTATCTTCACAGAACTTTGAATACAAAGTGGTTACAGAACTGCTTATTGGCAGCAGAGATGCCAAAAGGTTTGATCAATATTTACTTTGCTGAATGATGCTATTTGCTAAGAGTGCAAACCAGATCACTCAGAAGCACTCTGAGTAACACAGGACATGGCTCCTTTCCTCAATGATCTTGTGGTATCATTGTTAGTGCAATTACAATAGTTGAAAAAGTATACTCTAGTTTTAGGAATGAGCTTAGGAACCAGAGTAAGAGTAGAAAAAACCCCACAAGTTCTCTCACTACAATTCTCTATTAAAAATTCTAAAAACTGGTGTTTCAGCTTTGTTTTTCCCAATCCTTCCCCTTTTACCTGTAATGGAACTGTTAATTATAGAAATCCAGCTGCTGCATGAAATCATGTCCAGTAGAGCATTGTTTGTCAGGCTGGCTGGGTAATAATTTAGTTAAGTCTCCTTTGTAATTTAACTCAGCAGTTTGATGAGAAGGAACAAACTCAAACCCCAGCAAACCTTGCCACACAAAATTCACAGCTATCCTCCAGGAAGTAGGGGAACATTTAACATTATTTTTGCTTTCATATTTGGTTAAATTTCAACACAAAGATAATGACCATCCTCCATCCAGCCTCAGTATTTACTGTAGAATTCCCTTTATCTTAAGTGGTTTTCAAGGATGTCTACTATGATGCCTGGGAGGTGGCCTCATGACAGCACTGTAGGACTCCCGTAAGATCTGCCAAATACCAACCTGAATGCACCAGGATCATTACATACTTCCTATTTACTAGCAGAGGTCAAAGTAATAATTCCTTTACATGTAACTAATTCATTCCTTAGAAGATTTTCCTAAGTCATAGTTTCGAAAATATACATAAACAACATTACTCCTATAACACAGAATAACAGCAGCAACAGAAGTTGAACTTGACAAAAAAGAGAGATCTGATGAGGAAAGCAAGCATAACCTGTAAGTCCCACTGATGTTCACAAGAACCAAATGGTACTCAGCGCCTCACGTGCGGCTACCTGCCATCAACCATTTCCATGAAAACAATGAACTAGCTATTAGCACACAAGTCCACAAACACTAAAGAACAAAGCAGGTAATTCCACTCAGAATTGACAAGGAGAAGAAATTAGAAAAACCTCGATCAGATGGCAAGATTTGGACTTGATGGGATTTTCTGATAAAACACGTGTTCGTGATGCCACTGACATTGACCAAGTCAGGTAACTCCACTCATTTTACAATGCAAAGAGAAAAAAAGTACTTACAGAATTAGTTTTTGGCTTTTTTGTGACTTGCTCATTACTGTTTTTGAAATCTGTGGGACAATCTTCTAATTTCCTTTTACAGGAGACACCTTTATGAAGAATTGAGGTAGAAAAGAATAGTTAGTTACTTTCATTAATTTTACCCCAAAACCATGGAATCATTCAAACCAACACAATAATAGCTACTTTTTAACTGCACAAAATATTTACCAGTTCCCATAATAGTTTCCTATTATAGTCCACAGATACATTGAAACTCCAAGCAAAGTAGCTGCTTTAAAATACATGTTTACCTCAGTTTCCTTTGTCAGTTTGGCAATTCATCAAGAAATTACCTCTCATAGATAACAACTGAAATAGCTTCATTTTAATAATTGTCAAGTGTTTTACACACAAGTTGCATAAAGGTATATGCCTGTCTGGTTTTATTGAAGCTGATTGCTTTTGGAAAGCTGGCACTGAATCCCAGTCATTAGCTCAAACATGTACATCACTGCCAATCTGGAAGTGCTGATGACTGATTTATGGTTCAGGTGCACACTGGAGGTTACCGCAAAACAGCTTTCAACATTAAATCCAAATGGCTGAAAGAAAACTATGCATCAGTGAAAACTATGCAGCTGGTGATAACTAAGTATCAGAGATAACCATATTACTCATGAACAGTTCATACGAGCCAGAACTTTACAAACATCTTTGGGCCCTGGTGATTATCAAGAGATTATCATCCTAGCATGAAGACCGGTGCAGTCAGGCACGTTTTCTGACAGCTGCTGTGCACATCTTATGAAGGCAAGAACACACTGCCACTGTTTCTGCACATTAGCTGTGTTTGAAGCAGCAACTGTTACCAGACCAAATTATTGTAAAAAATCCTAGTCCATGATCTGAAATAGTACTACAAGTTAAATCCTTTTTGGAAGACTAACTGCCTGTGAAGCCTTGGTGTCTGATAGCAGCGCCCCTGTCCAAACCCCTCTCCCAAACCGTCAAAGGAGAACAGGGAACAAGTGTGCACACACACATACTTTCCAATACAAAAGATTGTCTGGATGATCAAAATTTCAGCTGTGGAAAATTAAGTAGCCCTATCTTTGCACAAAGAAATATTTTGTGTGACAATACTTTCAAAGAATTTTTCTACTAGACTTTCTCACTCTCTGAGTAACATATAATTATGTTGTAACATATAAATAGTTTTTATAAATCAGAGAGGTAACACAAATATTTTTAAAAAAGAAATGATCAAAACATCCCAAATGCAGAAAAGCACAAGCAATTCTTCCTTAAATGAAGGATCTGGTAAGAGATACCAAAAACACTAATAAGACTTTTTCAAAGCCTATGTATTTCTACATATAAGCGTAAATAGATACACTAGACAGTTCAAAGCACCCAGAGAACATGCCAATGGAGGGGAGGCAGCTCTCCGACAACATTCAGACCTTGACCTTTCTGCCCAAGAACCTTTTTCAAACAATATTGCCAGAATAAGTCATTCAGCTAGCTTAAGTCTGAGAAATGTGCTTGTCTTGCTTGTCAAAGCTAAGGGCTGTCAGGCTGCTGTTGATTAAAGCACTAAAAGTCACAGAGGCCTCATGCTATTACTGCTTAAGCTCAATTGAAGCTGTATTCAAGATGGATAATTCTGAATACAAACAGTGACCCTGAAAACCTCTCTGCCCTAAAAAATACATGGTCTCCATACAAGAGTATTTTGAAATCTCCCTGCTTTGAAGTCATGGGCTTACCACTCAACAGTCTGAATAAAACCCAGCAGTGAGCAATTTTAGAGGCAATTAAACAATAGCAAAGGACCTGCACAACCATGGTCTCAGGAACCTATCAAGACGCAATTATTTATGAATCAGCCTGTGGTCTTCTGAAAATCACTGACAATGACAAAAAAAATCCAACTTTCTGAAGGCAATCACTTTGCAAGGTACACTTAAGTGTTCTTTCCTGTGCTAAGGGAGCAAACAGTTGAGGGGATAAAGAAACTGTATTAGTCATAGATGGGAATCATCCTTGGAGTGGAAGCACAGCACACCGGGCTTTCCAGAGGAATCTTCTCTCCATAAGTTTTACGATTAACAAGGAATGAGAAAGTCAGTTCTAGGCCTTCAAAATTTAAAGTCATCTGTAACTCCTCCCACTGTCACTTTCTGCCACTACTACTACTACTACTACAAAAAAGCCTTATTACTCTGATGTCCCTTGCCATTACAAAATAGCCCTTTCTGCCTTTTCAAAGAGCAGTGAACATCAAACAGGTTTACCCTCACTGACTTAATAGTTTTGAAGATGTACAGAAAGCAATACCAGAAACAAATTACAAGCAACGTGCATTACTGTAACCTCCTAACTTTCACTCATACACGTATTTTCAATGTGCTACATCTAATCTTCATAACTAGAAGCCATCTGCAATGCTTCCTGTTTTAGCTATATACAACTACTGAAGTCAAGCCATAAAAAGTTTTCGGGAATGATTCTGCCACACTTTTTTAGCAAATCCATGGTTCACAACACTATGTTGTCCATGACCTCTCAATGTAGTCAACACTTCACAAGTGTATCATAAATTGACATAGACAGGCAGATGTTCAGTAATGTATCAATTTAAGAAAAAAAATGTGTCCAAATGAGGTGATTTATACCACTACTTTCAGACATGCTTACTCCTAACTGAATATTTTATACAACAGCTGTGATTAGTGAAAATTTTGCTGCCAAGATGATTTTTCTGTGGGCTCATACTAAAAGGATGTGAAACAGCATTCTTGGATCAACACAAAAATGTCCAGAAAGGCAGGGTCTACATACCAGAAATCAAAGTGTTTTAGTTCAAACGCTCTGATCTGCAACAAAGTTTCAGGATATATCTCATCTTAAATTGGTTTACTGTTAATCAAACCACTTGAAAAGTAACCTTAAGTTTTCCTGGATGCGATCTTCCAGGAGCAGCAGCACTCAGAAACAGTGTCCCCCTCAAATATGCCAGCATTAGTCTTCTATTGCCAGCATCCGGGAAGTCCCATCTAGAGAATCTTATGCACACACTGCTAACCTTAAAATGTTGGTCTGGTTGGGTAAGAAAAACATGCCAAAACCAAAACCCAAACAAAACATAAAAGCAACCCTTCATTAAAATAAGACCCCTGTTTGAAAGCTTTCCAATAAGTGTTAAAAATCTTTGAAGTCGTATATAAAACCCAAAAGATTAAAATACTTTAAGTACCAAGGGGGGGGGGGGGGGGGGGGCATACAAATCAGCAAAAATTCTACTTCAGAAAGGGAATAAAACTGTTCTCTCCAAGCACAAGCCTCCTAGACATATTGCTTCCACATCCATAGACTACTGCATGAAAAGACACGTGAACCAATTTAGAACAACAATAACCAAGACTGATCATAAATAGCTTTTCCCATCATATCCAAGCCACGAAAATCTCCCAGTAAAACAATGGACAACTGAACTGTAAGCATGTGAAGACTGCTTAAATGGATCAGCTTTTTACAATGACATTAATATTCATATCAAGGTTCCACTCTTCCTCTACCAACGCCAGTAAATCAGTCAAAAATATTAACATAAGCGTTTTAACCCTGGACTTAGGGGTCCAGGGGTCCATCATGAAACAAACCCAAAGCCCAAGAATGATGAGCCTTTTACACACAACTTTCTACATACTCACACATCATGTGTTGAGTTTTTGGTTTTGTTGCTGCTGTTGTTTGGTTGTTTTTTCTGGTAACAGTATGAACCTGCATAAATTCACATGCAGAACAAATAACCTCAAATAAGCACTGAGGGCTCAAAGGCATGGTTTGGGGGGTGTCTTGCCAGAGAACCGTGAGGATTTGGCTAATGCTTAAGACCAATAGCTCTTCAGAGTTCCAAGCAAGTCTTGAAGTCAACCTGAAGAGAACATTGTGATGGGCTTTGACAACAATATGTAGTTATAACTATATATTTTTTCCATACCACTGGATTTCTCGTCTACAATGTTTAGAATCACTACAGCTAACCCACTATTATTTGCTTCAACTTGTGGGCAAAGAAGGAACCAGCAAGAACACAAATAACTTAAGGACCCACATGTAAAACAATCCTGAGTTTCTCAGAACAAGTTCTCTTTTTCTGTTCTATTTTTGGATTTCAGTCTGCATCTTCACCTTTCCCCTTGCAAAGCATGTTGATTTCAGTTTTGTTATTATAATAATAAGCAATAGCATAACTTTTAGGATGCTTTACCCCTTTTTATATACTTCCCAACAGAATTTACTTCACTAAATTAGCTACAGCTTCTAAAGCTTGGTTTTGCCTTTTTCTGTTAAGCATACCTTTATCACTGAGCTTCAAACCAGCAGCTATTGCTTCATCCATTGTGTGTGTTGATTCTATCAACTGTAAAAAAAATAAAATTGCTAAGTGATGAGATTTAATCCAGCTGAACAGAGCAGGATAATGACATATCACTGTGATTGAAAAACAATTCAAAAAACACCCCAAAAACACATGTATAATAAAATCAAAGAACAAAATTAACAGGTACCAAATCAGACAGACTGATCACATTAGCTGTATTTGGAAAAAATACTTTAAAAATCTTACTGGAAAACATTTTTAACACAATCTTATTTATTATCACTCGTTTTCCTACTTCACTAACATATCATTCAAGCCTACTTGGAAGCTTTTTTCAAAAGCTATTCAATGTTACTACCACAAAACCAGATAACAAAAAATTTCTCAACTCAAAATGTCCATATACTGTCACATTCATCGATTTCCTGAAGGTACATACATGAAATTTCTAACATGCCTCAACATGTATTTATACTTTCTTGCAGTCCTAGATTCTTTCTCCATCCATCTGTAATCTCAAATAGATCATTTTACTAGTTAATTTTCTGTTGAGCCTTTTAGAATGCTTTTTGGAAGTAAGATACTGCAACAGAAGTGAATGGCCTGAAGGTTACAAATATGAAAAAAGCCAAAAAATCAATTTATGAGGAATCCTGATTCCCATGTATCTGTCCACATCTGTAAACTTCATCTTACAGTATCACCATAAACATACAATTTCTGTCTCGCAATTTCTCCTTAATAGCCTTCATGAGTTTCGTAGGGTTTGTCAGAACAGACTGTTCCCAATCCTTCATGTAGAAACAGGAATAATATTTGTCCATCTTCCTTCAAAAGTGTTGTGAATATGGAACTGCAGACAAAAATTTGCCCAGCCTCCAGGTACTACAAAGCTCAACTGATATGGGAGCTATCTTACTGTCTCTGAGAATAAATACCATCAGCACTACTTACCACTGAGTAGTTAAAAACACCACTGAAGTCACAAAACAGCAGTTAGACACACCATGTCGTTTCTAGCTAGTTTCTAAACTACGATGAACTGTTATCACTCTCTGATTCACGTACATTCTGCGTGGGTAAAAATTGTAACTTCATACATTCTGGACATCTACAATGCCAGTTTTATTACAATGTCCAGGAGAAAAATTCCAAAACTGCTATTTGTAACCCCTTCTTTCTTCCAAAACAGAAAGCCTAAACATAAAGCTTGATTCAGAGGGGGAAAAAAAAAAACCACTCAGCAGGAGCACTAGTAAGATTTCTGTATTTCTTTGACAACAATTCAACAACTCAAACTTAACAAATTAATTTAAACACATTAACCTTTGAAAACTAAAGCTAGCGAAATTCTTGTTACTTGTCAGCCCTGAAAAGTACATTTTAATTCATGCAGATACTTAATTGTAAAATTATTATAATGCTATTGTAGATTTGTACTGTACATTGGACAATGGCCAACAGTATCTCAGGTTCACATCAGCATAATCAAAAGAAATCACAAGTTCAAGCTTGCTCTCTTTTTGCCTCACTGGAAGGACTAAAGGCTTTGAGTATTACATTTCATAAATGCAAAGTTGCAACATTTCATCTACTGGAGAAGATAGTAATGATTACACTCATTCTGCATTTAGTCTGTCAGCTGCACTTTAACAATGGCAATTATCAACAGTTATCAACCAAGACAGCCATAACTAAGATTAAATGTCACAACAGAAAGTAGTAACAGAAAAATTTTGTATACACTAGAATTCACCGTTTCTAAGTTGATCTAAAGTTTACATATATGTATGCATATAAAATGCGTGTGTATAACTCTACATGAGTTAAGTAAGTGTCTACGTCTGCATGTGTATACGGAAATGTTACAAGGTTGTAGTACCCCTAAAATACAACAATTTGATACACACTTTTGCTAGTAAGAATTAAGGCTGTTCCTTCTAATAAAGTCAGAGACTTAGGAACACTGCTTACAAAACAATCAAAATAAAAAGAACAAGAGCATTATTACTTGTAGTAATTCTTGGTCACTTCTTTCGGGAAAAAGTTCCTTCAGTGTTTGCAGCTTTGCATCTTTGATGTCCTCTACACTGCTCTCCACAGCTGATAGTTGATCCCCATCTTCAAGCTGTGCATCATCATCATCAGACTGTTCAGAGCTACTTAGGGGAGGAGAAAGAATTAAAATTTATTTTTGCTTATGAATGTTTTAAACAAAATTTTGTTGTAAAACAAAATCAACAGGATCACACAAAATGTGTTTATACGCATTCATTAACCCTGAATCAACTTGTAGCCAGAGTAACACCTATACAGGACAAAAAGCACAAATTAAGTACAGCCTTCTGTTTGCAGTAAACACATTTGAACTCAAAGGAAAAGACGACAGGAGGAACAGGCAAAGGAAATACCATGACTTACCTTCATATTGTGCTATAAAAGGCTACTTGCCAATTTAGCGACATCCATCTTAAAACTTTTTAATCATTTCAGCTACCTGAATTATGTCAGATCATCTCAAGTTTGTCTCAGTCTTGCTAGTCATTTATTTGCCCAACAGATAGACAGATGTGCATAAGCTCTTTGTGAAAACTTTCCAGGTGCAGTATCAACTCTCAGTCCCATTTCCCTAGTTCTCAGCTCACTGAGAATATTCAAAGATTCAGCGTCTTAAAACATCTAAAACATGGGAAGAAACTTTCTGAAAAAAAAGCAAAGTCCTGAATTTACTAGAAGACATTACTGAAGTTAACCTGCAGGAAAAGCAATCCATATTGTTTTTCACAATATTCAGTTGCACAGAAAAGACTGAACACAAGCACAGATCTCCTGCTCAACTGCCTTCCACAGATACATAAAAGTCCTTTCCTGAATGAAATTTAATTGAACTATTCAGAGTTTGCCATTTCACAGGGACTTCACTTGTCTGCCTTGACTAAAAATAAATCTGGTTTTCCTTACTGTATCCTTCTTTAGCAGTTGCAACAGGCAGACGGCAATACAATTCACAAAAAAGTAGTAACACGCTATTTACATAAAAGATACATTATTTGGAGACAACTCTTCATCAAATGCTGCTTTTCTTCCTATCCTGTTTAAACGGCACACACATCCACAAGGACTCAGTTGTGCCTCTTAGAGGAAAAATATCCTCAAAAATAAAAACCTTAAATTCCTCTTCAACCCACTGAGCTATCAAGTTGCAAGATTCAGAAGGTGAATCCAGAATATGCTTTTTAAAAGTCTCAGTGAAATGGATTATTAAAATCCTGTTTGAGATCTCTTTGCCTTGATAACGAAACAATTTTTTTTTTTTATTTTAAATGGAATTTATAAAAATCAACCCAAATTGGAATGGTAGCACTGCAATTACTCTATCCTTTTGTTATCAGGGATTAACATCTAGATACTCGTCAACAACTTGTTAGAGTTACATATATCATAATCTTGTCCTCTCTATATAGTCACATTCTTATCAAGCATGAAGAAATCGCTAAATGAGTATAACCCCAACCCACAAAACCTTGTGTCAGTGTTCTGCTTTTTTCCAACAGAGTCCAGACAGGACTCTGGTAGTGAAGCTCACAGCACACTTCATTTTAGGAAAGACGTGCTTTCTGCTTTATCCTTTATTCAGGATAAAAAAAAGTAAAAAGTAAAAAATTCACAAAACCCCCACTTACATCAGGTAACACAAGCACTAGAAGTACAGTGCAAAGACACTCAATTAACTGATTTTGTGCAAACTAAGAACATGACACATCTATCAATTCATTTATTATCTCCTCCCACTTGTGAGACAGTTTAGTGCATTAGCAGAGATTTCTTTAAAACATTTCAACTGGTTGCACAAGATGTCTTTCTAAATCCAGTCTCTCCTGCACTCTCAAAGCTGCCTTTTTAGCACTCACACAAGTGATTTTTGCACACAATTCTTTTGCACACTATTCTCTCCCCTCCCCGTTTATTCAAAAGTGTTCACTTCCAAATCACTAAACAAAGGAAGTTTTACTAAGCACACCAAACACATCATGCAACTAATACTTATCTTTAGCTCCCATACTACACACTGAAGCTCTACTTGCTTTCCTGTCCACTAGGGTTTCATAAAAAATGAAACAAGCTAAAACTATCTGTAATACAGTTTAATAAAGTAAATATTTTATGGTTAAGCTTTCAAGTGCCATTAAAAGGATTTCAGAGTGGTAAATGTGCGAACGTACAATGAACTTCATATTTATTCAACATCACAAAATTCCTCCTTTATAAGGGTCTTCTCTGAGAAAATGGCTTAAGAGCTGGATTCTTTTTCCTCTGGAAATCCAGTAAAGCTTAGTTAGGGGCAGATAAGGCACAAACAAGTAAACCAGAAACTAGGCTCCGACTTTCAATGTGATAGTTCAATTTAGAATATCACATCAGGTTGCATAAATGTTACAGAAAACTACTCAAAGCTTACATTACAATCGTGTCTCTTCTTGAAGTCCTGTTTCCTCTTGCAACACTGAAGTTTCTTGGTTCATCTTCACTGTCTGAAGACAAATCTAAGAATTGCACCCCTCTTCGATGCTTGAAATAAAATTGTTCTCTCTCTCTCTTGTCTTCAGGAGTTTCTGGGATGGTGGAGTACTCTGTGTAAGCCATTACAATAGGAGAAAAGATAGGAGACAATGACTTATGATTTATCCCTTCAAATTTGTACTTAGAGCATTAAATAGCTATGATTTCTTCCATACACAGCAGCCATTTAAACAGAACTCACATCCTTAATGCATAGAAAATTCCTGCAAGCTGTATTCCTTAAAGTGGTAACTTACCGAGCAAAAGATCCTCAGCCCTCTTACATCAAACAAATATTTATACTACAAAGTTTAAGAAATCATGTAATTTAGGTTAACAACTACTTATAAATACATTTTTATTTTTCAAAAAGTAAAGAAATAGCAAAATCCTTTCAACTATCTTCAGGTTGACCAGGACACAGATAGAAACGTACTGGTGTATCTGATGGTTGATTTATGATCTGTTTGTATTGACAGCTTTTCAGAAAGGGAAGGTCAGTGTTACACTGCAGAAAATTAGGAAGGTACACAGAAGAACTTGACAGGTAAGCTGCAACTCCTGGAGAGATATAAGCTATTTAGCTAGTCTTTTCCACATTATACTCCAGATGGTCCTTAACAAGAAAACTTAGCACATGGAAGGATGCTCCATGTTATATTCAAAGTATCAAGATATACCAAATCTAGACATAACCATTGTGAAGACATCTCACAAATCACATACCTTCAATGACACCTGCAAAACCGATGCACTAAGCATGCATTAGCATGAATTAACTTTTCAGTTCTTAACATGCTTTGTAAGGCAACCAAAGTATAAGCAGCCAGTCTATTCATATAATTCCTCAATTAGTCATGAGTAATGACTAAGTCCCCCAATGTCAGCAACACCTGAAACTGACTCCATGCACATATCTAGATGGGGAAACCACAAGGACACAGGGAAATATACACAAAACCTGACATACAAAATATAAACCTGGAGCAGGGAGGATGCGACCCTCTCTTGGGTGACTTGCTGATGCAGGGTAAGTCAGGCACATTGTGGGAAAGAATTCCCACTGTGTCCTTATCTTTTTTAAAAATGCAGTGAGTTGAAGCGTTAAGGGACTCCTTTAAGGTACTCAAAACTCCCGTGCCTGGGAAAGGGAGAGACCATCAGTCATCTCCTGACAAGAGCAGTATACCTGCTCACTCAATCATAGCCTGAGAGGGACAATAAGAGAGCTACACTACCTGGAAAGTTCCAGACACACACAGCTGATGGAAAATGCCAGAATTGCCTTCCCTGAGTTGCCATCAAAAATGAAAAAAATACTGATTGAAGTCAATCACCTGCGACCTCACAAATAGCAATCCTAAGTGAGACCCCTGGAGTTCTCCGGGACCACAACTGGCTGCACCCAGCATCTCCCGGTGAACTGGGACACGTTATAGGGTCATCTGCTAAAAGAGATGAGGATAAGGGTGAGGCCAGACTCTCACGATTCAGCAACCATCTGTTGAGAATTCCAAAGCATTGAAAGTGAGTATTTCACTAACCTCGAGAGCAGGGAAATTTTGGCTACAGGTAAACCTCTGTGTATTCGGATCCGTGTATCTCTGTGTGCACATATTTGTGTGTGTGAGATTTGATTTAACCTTGCAGTAAATATAGTGTGAACCCTGCCATTTTTGAATCTGTAACTAAATCGCTATTTTGATTATAGCAAATCTTTTTGAATCACTTTATTAACCAATTTATGATTAAGTGTTATTAGAAATTATATATTCTAATTTTGTGATCTACCTCAATAAATCCCAAATTGTTGCTAAACTGAAGTTTCATAAAATCCATCCACAACATATTGTAAAACAAAATAAAAAAGCCTATGCTTTATTAGGCTTTGCCCTATTACCCTGTTTCAGCACAGTACCAAATGCAGCTAAGGTACAGTACACTCTAACTGGATATACTGCATATTTCCACTCTCTACCTGGTGGCCAGCACCAGATCCCCTCACCTCAGGCTGCCACAGGTATAAATGGGCAGCTAGGACCTTCTGGTCCCTCCCTGGCTTCCCAAAAGCCACCCTTACCTGCCTGCTGGCTCACCCCAGGTATTCCCACTTCTCCACAGGAGCTGGAACCACAAACATGCAGGTCTCTACAGCCCACACTGGCTGCTACTTAATTTTCCACTCCCTGCGGTCCCTTCAGCTGCTGGCACCCTGGGTACATGGGCCCCTCTGAGCCCTGATTGTCACTCCAGTTGCTGGCACTTAGACTCTCAGGCAAGCAGAACAGATTAACCTCACCCAAGAAAGCAACTAGAAAAGGATTTTAATGCAAATACAGGAATAAGCATTGCCAAACAAGTATACTGACCTTTCTATGTGTAACTAACCACTATTATCTCCTTATCTCCCTATTTTCCGCACATTTTTTCTTCCTTAAACCACTCTGATCCCTCCCCTTCCCCACCTTTGGTCACTCCCCTTAAAATATGCCATTGCAAGTTTTGTATGAATCTAAAAAGCTCTCAGGTGCATCTCAGAGTAAGTCCCATACCCCCAAAAGGCAGCAGCCCCCACCAGGCTGAATGCTGCTCCCACCACCCTTGCTCATGGCAATGGGCATCACCCTCAGCTCACGAGGCTGACAGCCCTCCTGTGACAGCCCTGGAAGAAGCCAAAGCAGTGGCCATTTCTCCAATTCGGGCTCACCCACCTGCTCTTGAGTGAAGATGAGCCTTTTACCGACACCATAAATTCCACCTATGAAGCTGGTACTGAAGAAACAGGAGCTCCCTGCAGTTGGCAGCATCTGATTTATGTTCTAAGAAGATGGGTAAGAACACAGAGGAAGAGAACAGGTAGAAGAGACTCCAAAATTGAAGACAGAATAGCTATGTTTATAAAGAGCCTCAGTGGAAGGTGACAAACAGTAATACATTCTGAATTGGAGTGGGGGATGGGTGAAGAAAAAAATTTCCCATTCATTTCCTACACCAAAGAGTTCTGAATGATGAATAAGAAAACAGACCAAAACAACTAGACAAGGAAGGTGTAGGACAGTTGACTACAAAACTCTTGGGAGAGTTGAGTTTTAATGATACAACTTTCCATGTGAGTCCTCATATAAAAGGATTCTACATTCTCATAATTCAAATACAGCATCATGGTCATCCTCTCTCCCCTCTAGCACATCAATAATTTCTTAAAACTCACATGTCTATAATCCAAACACCAGTATTCTTTTCTCAGTTGCTACCTCTGGAACTACAATTTCTGTTGGAAATAAAGGTAGTTTCTTCCGCTTTTGTTCACTAAAGCGGAAACTTGCTGAGTCAAGTTAATACAGAGCGTAAAAAAATCAAAGCTGATCTGCCAGCAGAGACTAGACACAGAAGAGGCTAGAATACATTGATCTGATAATCAAATGCAGAAATGAGCTATGTGGTGTCTAATTTCTTCACCTGTGACAAAAGGCCTCAATTTTATTTGACCTAAACCTTTCCTATCACTTTCAAAACATGACAGAAAATTGTTGTGGAGTCTCCTTCTCTTGAGATACTCAAAACCAACTTGGATGCATTCCTGTGCAAACTGTTACAGGTGAACCTGGCTTTAGCAGAGGGACTGGACT